>CM052706.1:24799832-24820216 GCA_028551405.1 Uromys caudimaculatus
GGCATATACCCAGAAGATGCTCCAACATGTAATAAAGACACATGCTCCACTATGTTCATAGCAGCCATATTTATAATAGCCAGAAGCTGGAAACAACCCAGATGTCCCTCATCAGAGGAATGGATACAGAAAATGTGGTACATTTACACAATGGAGTACTACTCAGCTATTAAAAACAATGACTTCATGAAATTCACAGACAAATGGATGGAACTTGAAAATATACTGAGTGAGGTAACTCAGTCACAAAAGGATGAACAGGGTATGTACTCACTGATAAGTGGATATTAGCCCAAAATTTTCAGAATACCCAAGTTTCACCTTACAGTAACCGCTGGACTGAGAGTGAGGCCCCAGATGGAAGAGTTGGAGAAGGGACTGAAGGAGTTGAGGGAGTTTACAGCCCCATGGAGGGAGCAACAGTGTCAACTGACCTGACGCCCCCCCCAGGTGCTCCTGGAGGCTCGACCACCAACCAAAGAGTACACATAGAAGGACCCATGGCTCGGACCACATATGTGGCAGAGGAGGGCCTTGTTGGCCATCAGGGGGAGGAGAGGCCCTTGGGCCCAGGTAAAGGGGAATGTCAAGGTGCGAAGACGGGAGTGGGTAGGCAGGTGGGTGGGAGGGGGAATATCCTCATAGAGGTGGGAGAAGGGAGAGAGGAAAGGGGCTTTCCAAAGAGGAGACCTGGAAAGAGGAAAACATTGGAAATGTAAATATAGTATCAAAAAATTTTTTAAAAGGTGAAAAAAAAAAAAGAGAGAGGCTTGGTGAATCTTGTAAGTTTTAGGAACTTCCTTAAGCTTTTGGCTTGTTTACCTCCTAAGTTTAATGAGTTTCCCCTCAGGATCAAATGCTTTACCTCCCTTTAGAAAATCCTAAGTCTTAACAAAATTGCTATACAACACATCTATGTGGTGCTTATTTTTTTTAAGCATGATAGATATAACAGTGAGGGTGTCAAAGAGGCTTATTTCAAGGTTCCAGAAGGCAACTGGGGCCAGAAATGTATGGTAATGTTAGACTCCCTACAAGCTGTTCCTGAGAAGCTATTGCTAAATCTGGGAAGATAAAGTCTAAGTTGTAATGGGGACCCAGGTATGATGAAGATGCAGGGACCATGGCACACCTTGCACAGTAAAGCTTCAGAGATGTAGTGGATTCAGTCCAAGAGAAGGCTATCTATGGCTGCAGATTACAGAGCTGAATAAGCAGGACTACCAAAGCCCTTTAGAGCCCAGATGATTCCATCACCAGCTCCAGATGCTGGACATGTTGCTGCAGGATTTCATGTTTTCTCTGTTGAGTTTTGGTCTTACTTTATTCCAAGTTTTCCTTGCTATATATACCTGTGCTATATATATCTATGCTATATATACACCTGTGCTATATATTCCTGTGTATTATATATGTATACTTGTATACCTGTGCTATACAATACCTGTGCTATATATACTTGTGTTATATATAATTGTACTACATTTGCCTTGCTATATATACCTGTGCTACATATTCCTGTATATTACATACATATACTATATATATATATACCTGTGAATTATATACATATACTATATATATGTGTGTGCTATATATAGTTGTATTATATATACTTGTACTATATTTGCCTTGCTATATATATCTGTGCTATATATACCTGTGCATTATATACCTGTGCTATATATACTTGTGTTATGTATACATGTGTTACATATGCCTGTGCTATATATACCTATGCTATGTATACCTGTGCTATATATGCCTATAATCCTCACTTTTAAAATGGAAACTATTAGCCTGTGACATTTGTTATATGTTGGAAATTTATACCTTGGATTTTGTTGTGTAAGGTCTCGCAGTTAAGAGATTGTCTGAATCTCAAAGGGGACTTTTCATTTTTTAAGTGTTGGAACCATTAAAGACTATAGGGAGTTTTGAAATTGAACGCATTTTGTATCATGAGATGACCAGAAGCCTATGTGGAGAAACATAGATTCTAAATATCAATCTTTTGTCAAATGTGTAATTGGCAAAGATTTTCTCCCATTCCATAGACTGTCTCTTCACTCTGCCAAGTGTTTCCTCTACTATGTAAAAGCCTTTTATTTTTATGTAATGCTATTTAGCATAGTTGGGGTTATTTCCTGAGCTATTTAGTTCCTCTTCAGAAAGTCTCTGCTTATGGCTATAACTTGAAGCATTCGCCAATGTTTTCTTTTAGAGGTTCAAAGTTTGGGGATTTTAATTATATGTTTGTGTGAGAGGAAGGTATGTGCAGAGTGCAGTGCCCATGGAGACCAGAAGAGGGTTGACTCCACAGGAGTGACAGGTGGTTGAGAGCTACCCAATGTGAGTACTGCAGACAGAGCTTTGGCCTTCTACAAAAATACCAACTGCTCTTAACCACACTGGTCCATCTCTCCAAATCCCGAAGTTCTGGAGTCTTATATTAAACTCTTTGATCCATTTTCAATAGATTTTTATTTCAGGCACAGAGATCCAGACCTAACTTCATTTTTTTTGTATGTGGATATCCAGTTTTCCTGATACCTTTTGTTTTTAAAAGCTGTCTCTTCTCCAATGGATGTTGTTAACATCTTTGTTAAAAATCTAATGGCTGTGATTGTACATGTTTACTTCCAGGTCCTCTGTTCTATTGCATTGGTCCACGTGTTTGTTTTGGACAGTACCATGTATTTCTATTATTATGGTCCTGTAAACATAACTTCTGCCCCAATTCTGTCAACCCTAGGAAAGCATGGATCAATTTAAGAGCTCTATAGATCTTCCTGTTCTTGGCATTGCATATCAGTAAGTGTGTACAGTTTGTGGACTTTTGGGACTGATATCTTTAATTTTTATACATGTATTTCCCTGTTATGGAACGTGCCACAGGGTGTGTGTAGAGGTTGGAAGACCACTTAAGAAGTCAGTTCTCTTCTCACAATATATGAGTCTCAGGGATCGAATTCAGGCCATCTAGCTTGGTGCCAAGTGGCTTTCTTCACTGCCCCATCTTGACATCCCAAGACTGGTTTCTTTCATTTATCATAGTGTCTTGAGATTCACCTATATTGTAGCATCAGTCAGCTTCATTCTTTTCTGTTTCCAATAGTCCCCGCTTTACAAACACATTTTCCAGATCACCATGGTGATGCCATGATGTTCCTATGATGACATCTGGGTTGTTTCTACTTTGAGGCTACTAAATAAAGAATGCTGCTTTAAATGTTTGTATTTGGGCTTCTGGAGGGTCACATGCTTTTATCTTTATTAGTATTAACACCTAAGATAACTCTTTGTTTCACTTTTGGACAAACTGCCATCCGCCTTCTAAAGAGGCTATACCCTTTACATCCCCACTAACAGTGAGTGAAGGTTCCCACCATTTCCAATGCTTGCTGTCACTTGACTTTCCCATCACAGTAGTCATTCTAGTGGGTGTGGAGTGGACACCACCAGCTGCTGCTGTAGTTTACAAGACTGTGCCCATCTAAAGCCATATGCCAGTACTTAAAACTAAAACAAAGGTGATAAGAACTGAGCTGCTGGGAACTGATTGAGTCGCGAGGATTCTTATGAGCAGGGCTCTTGCCCTTTGCCTGATAGCCACTGCTCGAGATACTACGGTCATGTGGAGTAGGCCCTAGGTTAGCACCTGCATGAGTACGTGCTGTGGGCTAAATGTGTGCCCTCTACCTCAATTCATAGACGAGAAACCCAGCCACCACTGTAATGGTGCTAGCAAGCGGGGCCTTGGGGTTATGTCCTGATAATGGAGCTCTCAGGAGTGCCATCAGTACCTTATTGTACAGACCCAACAGAGCCTCTTGCTCTGGCATGTGAGGAAGGATGCAGTGAGATGGTACCATCTACTTAACCAGAAAGCAGGCTCTCACCAGACACCATAATAGCCAGGGTCTTGATTGCGTTTCAGAGAAGTCTTGAGACACCTCTGCCTCCAGAACTATCTAAGCCTAAGTATTTATTGTTTATAAGCCATGCAGCCTAGAGCATACTGTTACGGCAGCACAAACACAACAGGACAGCAGATGTTCACTTTCATCAGTCGGAGCTGCCATTTAATGGCCTGCCTCAAGAGGAAGAAGAGGGCTGGATTTAGATCCGACTGGATTTCACACTGAAGTGGCCCTTCTCAGACACTGAAGCCTTGGAAGGATTGATTAAAGCCTCTGCACCTCCATTCACAGATCTATGTACCCAGCTTACCTCACAGGATGAACTGAGCAAAACTCCATGTGTTTGGGAATGCCCTGCCCAGGCTTCAAGGAGGAGCCTATCAGAGTTACTCATTTCCCATTCCCCCTGTCACCAGCTCTCACCAGAACTACATGAGGAAGAGAGTCAGTCCTCCCCAGACTCACATCCAGCCTGCCCTTGATTGTCCATGTCTGTCTACGGAGAAAGCTCAACATGAGCACCTACTGTGTGCCCACTCTACCTGAGCACCTACTGTGTGCCAGCCCTATCTGAGCCCCTCTTCTATACTAGCCCCACCTGAGCACCTACTGTGTGCCAGCTTTGCCTGAGCTAGTACCTACTTACTCTGTGCCAGTAGTTCACCAGCAGCACAGACACTGCAGCTGTGGTCCGGGAGCTCTTGAAAACCCCTGGCCTTGAGAATGCAGCCTATTTACCCACCTGCTTAGAGAGGGGTGGAAACAAAGCCCACTTGTCTCTCAGCAGACATCTGAATCAATTAGTCTCAACTCCTAACTCTAATGTGTTCCCACACTGTGAAAAAGATACTTTTTTCAAGGCAGACATGAGACATAAATTAGTATAATAATGCAATTAAAATGCATTCTTCTCTCCACTTATTTAAATTACTCTTTTAAAAAAAAAATGTCTTAAGAAACATTCTTCCTTGGGGGTATTTAAAGAGCATCAAAGAGGCTGCCGTGAGGAAGCAAAGAACAATTGGATAGAAAACACAAACTCCCTACCCTAGAGAGTAGAGACCACCACTCTCCCCTGGAAGAGGACCCTGCCTATGTCTACAAAAGACTCTGGACTCTAGATCTTCAAAAACCTCTGGATCCAAGTCCCATGGCCAGGCTGTCTCGATATAAGCGCTCACCTGTATGTTTGTTTGTGCTTCAATGCATTTTAGCCTTGAACTGTCACTAGGGGTTGGGGCATGACACTGAGACGGCCAAGATACAACCTAGGGGAAATGACTGCCTAGTAGAAAGGCAGTCAAGCAAAGAAGAATGGGACCCCCAGGATCACCTGTGCCATAAAAGGAAGACACACAAAAAAGGGATCCCTCCCACCTTTGACCAGAAGTAGCCCCCCTGAAGATAACCCCGGAGATCCCAAAGATACAATGGAATTAACCAGGCTGGGGATGGCAAGGGTTCTCCTGGCAGAGGGGCCAACAAGGACAGATGTGGTAGAGAAGGGCATTAGGATACCCGAGAAGACGAGCCAGTAGGAAGACAGGAGAGCTACAAGGACTTTATCCTGAGGACCTTAGCGAGCCTAAAACAGCACCCAAGTGGAAGATGTTGGAGGACTTGGTAACCCAGAAGTCACAAAAGAAAGCCAGATATCCAACCTGCCCAGCATACCGGTGTGAAATGGCATTTCCTTCTTGAAAGTGACAGCCTCTATGTCCTGGTTTTGTTTCGCCACCTGCTGGTAGGACTTTGTAAATGCATCCAGTTCAACACCATTGTTCAGAAACACTCTAGAAAACTTAACCTCCAAGAACTTCTTGAAGTTACAAAAGACTGGATTAAAGTCCCATATGTTACACAAAGGATATTATTAGAGTTTCCGTCAAAAAAAACTAGGGAAGCATGTGCAGGCCCTAGATTCAAAAGCCAGCTCTGTGGTTTATTGTGTGAAAATTGACTTCTCTACCCTATGGTTAATTTTAACATCCAAAAAATGGGATGATGGCCCCTACACACAGCTCGCTATTTTTAGGCAAATATATAACAGGTCCGGAGAACCTAGCTCTGCTTGATGAAACGGCCCGGTGTGTAAAGCACCTCGTGCAAGCTTGACAACCTAAGATGGATCTCCAGGACCCACAAGGTAGAAGGGAACTGACGAGTTATCCTCTGACTCCTGCGAACCTACATCTACAGGACAGAAACCCAACAAGAGCTTATGCGGGTGGCAGAAACTAGCCTTGAGTATGACCTGATCGTCGGTCCCCAGCCTTTTTCACTCCCGGCTGCCTGGGTTGTAAAGCTTCTCTCTCTCCTTTAGGACCTAGTTTCAGAGAATGCACACTTCACACACACACAACCCCACACCAAGCCCGCACTGCTCCCCTCTCGCTTTCCAGTTAATTATTCTCTCCAAGCACTAAGCCACCCTCTTCCTGTAGCGTCTATCCTCATCATGGCTGCCTCTGTTCTCCTTCCCACAATTCCAGTGGGGCATGCTAAGACCTGACCAGCTGGTTACCCCCAAGGAAAGAGAGGGTGACGAAAAAGACAGATGGGAGTGACCATCCCAAAGAGGTCTTCAACATTTGCCCTCTGAGGAGATGGCAGGAGACTCTGTATCTTACTGACTGAACCCTAGCTTCCTCCTCCACAAATACGTGACTCATGTGACAAGACATGTAATGGGGCTAATTTAGTCCTAGGACACAGAAGCTCTTCAACGTGGAAGTTATAAGAATTATGATAAGTGCTGATGTGGCGAGCATGCCTTTAATCCCAGCTCTTGGGAGGCAGAGGCAGGAGGATCTCTGTGAGTTCAAGGCCAGTCTGATCTACATAGATAGTTCTAGGCCAGATAGTGATATCCAGGGTAGTGAGACTATTATGGAAAAGTGTGGAGGGGTGGGAGGGGATGGATGAGGGGTGAAGGGGTGGGGTTGGGGGGTGGACACAACACCTGGAGAGATGGTTCAGTGGTTAGGAGCATATAGTTCTCTTCAGAGAATCAGAGTTTGACCCAGGTCAGGTGACTCACAAATGCCTGTTGTAAGGGGGCCCTCAGAGTCAGTACAGAACACAGCCAGACACCAGGTTTCCAGCACAAAGGAGATTTATTACCACCAAGGGACAGGGAGGAGGGCTCTGCCTCTGGATCAGATGAAGACAGACAGCAGGTGGTTTTGTAGGAGTGACTTTTTAAGGAAAAGAAAAGGGAATTCACGTCAGGAAGCGTTGGTAAGTCCTGACTACACATGATACTGGTCAGTATCTTGGTGTTTTCATAGTTGGACCCTGGAGTTTTAGTCAGACATAAGGAAGTGGCCAAATAAGGAATGGACCTTGAGGGTTAGCTTTCAGAATGTAATCTAACAGTTTAGCAAGGGAGAGAGAAGGGGAAAAGACATGGAGCACCATGTTTGCAGTGTTTGGGCCTGTTAGAGAACCCCTTGCCTGTAATTCCAGCTCCAGTTTGACTTCCATGAACACACACACACACACATGTGAATATACGCACACACAAACACACTCACATGCATACAATTAAAAATAGTACAAGTAAATCTTTTTAAGGGACTGAAGAGATGACTCAGTAGTTAAGAGTACCGACTGCTCTTCCAGAGGTCCTAAGTTCAATTCCCAGCAACCACATGGTGGCTCACAGCCATCTGTATGGGATCTGATGCCCTCTTCTGGTGTGTGTCAAGACATAGCACTCATACGTATTAAACAAACAAACAAACAAACAAATAAATAAATAAATATTTTTTTAAATAAATAAATAAATCTTTTTAAAACACAGTGATGGTAAATAACCTCCCTGTGGAACTGCTTCAGACATAGACTCAGGAAGAAGGGAGGCTCATGGTCACATTTTGCTTCCTATCTGTAAGGTGACTCCACGTCTCAAGTCATCATGCAAGTTTATGAGTGGAATACAAGGCAAGTACTGACAGGGAATGAGTCCAATCTTTGGAGTTTTGACAGGGAGCTCTGTAGAGGTCTGTAGCCTGAAGACAGTGGGGGTAGGGGTGGGAGCGTGGAGCTTCCTTAAGAAACTGTAGAAAGAGATACTCTCATAATCCATCAGTCCCCATCTTAGTTATGATTTTATTGCTGTTAAGAGACACCATGACTACAGCAACTCTTATAAAGGAAAACATTTAATTGGGGCTGGCTTACAGTTTCAGGGGTTCAGTTCATTGTCATCATGGCGGGAAGCATGGCAGTGTGCAGGCAGCTGAGAGTTCTATATTTTTATCCACAGGCAACTGAAGGAGACTGTGCCACACTGGTGTAACTTGAGCATAGGAGACCTCAAAGCCCGCCTCCACAGTGACACACTTCCTCCAACAAGGCCACACCTATTCCAACAAAGGCCACACCTACGAATAGTGCCACTCCATATGGACCGAGCATTCAAATACATGAGTCTATAGGAGCTATATGTATAGCTATTCCAACCACCACAGTCCTCAAGTTAGAGCCTTATTAATAGGACAGCTAGCCCTTGGCACACCTTATCGCGTCTGTTCCACTGCTAAGCACATTCTGCCTCCTGTTGATGACTGCCTTGCAGGGAAAATGCTTTTCGTCCCATTTTACAGATGGGAAATGGGTTGAGGAGGTCACGTAGCTATCCCCCTGCTTGGTAGATTGTGGAGTTCCAGAACCCAGCTGCTGCTCCTCACTCTGCCCCAGAATTCTTTCAATCTGACCTTTGTCCTTCCTACCTGCTAGCTCAGAGTTATAACTCACCCTTCCCATTGGTGACCCCACCTCACACCATATGCTTTCTGCTGCTTCACTGGGGGCCTTTGCAGCAGAGCTTTCTACCATCCTGGAAATGTCCTAGATCTGTTCTGTGGAATATGATAGCCGTGTGTGACTACTGAGCACCTTCAGGCTGGCTGCTGGCACTAAGCAACTTGATTTTGAGTGGCACTCATTTAACTAATTAAGTGGAAGTAAGCAGGCACAGCCGGTAGTTGCCATTATGGAGAATATGGTGCAGAAGGTCCAAATGCAGCTTGAGCAGACTGGAGCCCCGTAGGGAACTGGGGCCAAGAGAAAGTTAGTGTAAATTAATCCTAGTATACCACCCTGACCCAGGACTGTTGGTTGATCGTTCTTGCTCAGCCTAGAAACTACAGAAAGTTTCAGTGCTCTCTGACTCAGGCCGTAGGTAGTACTTGATATCTGCCTTGGTTTTCATATCCCCCAGTGTCTTCTCTGTACTGAGCACCCAGCGTATATATTATTTAAAGCTCACAACAGCCCCCACAAAAAGGCATCACCATCTTCGTTTGTTCATGTGATCAACAAACACACATGGAGCACCTACTATGTGTTAGGTGTATTGCCGTGTGGACAACAAACATATTTGGAGCACCTACAATGTGTCAGGTGTGTTGCTAGATAAAATTTGATTAAAAAGGCCGACCCCTCAGAGTGGACTTTTTATAGTGAAGGAGCTAAGGTTTCTTAAAGGAAAGTAATTCTCTATCACATTTCTGGAACTGCAAGACAGGCTGCTTGGCTCCATGGCTTCGTGGGTCCTCTTACTTCCCAGGCTGAAATTTCAATCAAGGCTGCACAAAGAAAATCCAAAAGAAAAGACTGGATTTAGCATAGGTAAGTGTAAAGACCTAACCTGAAGCCTTCAAACACAAGAGAATCAGTTGATTTATAGAAATATATATGTATATATGTATGCATATGTATATGTAAGTAGGCTATCATATATTTATAGAAATATATATGTGTGTGTATATATGTATGAATATATATGTATGTGTATGTATATATGTGTGTGTATGTATATATACATATATAGGTATATATGTATGATAGATAGGCTATCATATATTTATAGAAATATATGTATGTGTGTATATATTTATGATAGGTAGGCTATTCATAAAGTTGATATGAAGCACAGAGTGATGAAGACAGATGTTATATGGAAGCAGATGCCCAGGCTAGCCCCCAACAAAGCATAGTTCCTGTGCTGTCTGGGCTAGTCGGCCACAGGCAGAATTCCCACACCAGAGAATGTAAGTAAAATAGTGACCGGAGAAACAATCGAATGTTTGGGGGACAAAGAATAAAGGAAGAATGAACCACTGTGAGATACAGTATAAGTGAATCTCACAGGCATCGCAGCAGATGGAGAAAGCCAGAAACCAAACAAGGCACAGCTCCATTTTATTTGTAAATCTTCAGAATGAGGGTTGGGGGTTAGTTCTGTGGAGCAGTGCTGGTCTAACAGGCACAAGGCCATGGGTTTGATCCACAGGACTTCAAAAGGAATGACAATAAATTTAAATTTAAAATGAAGAACACATAAAGCCACACTCAGGTGGTACAAGTGGTCCTCGAGGGTCCCGATGGCAGGAGAGAGCTGTGGAGGAGCTGCCGCAAGGCCACTGGGAGCACTCACTCCAGGACACTTAATGGTGCCCTTTAGCGTATGTGGATTCTCATTCAAAAGGAAAGCTTGTGGAAAGGATGCTGGTGAAGATGTCAGATAAATAAAAGCACTGTGACTAATTGCTCACAAAAGTAAAGCATGCGCTTTAGGAAGAAACAGAGAGAGCCCAGGAAGAAAGGACCGCACAGTCGAAAGAAATGGTGAGGAAAGAAACCGGAAACTGTGGGTAAATCCAAACCAGCATTGATTGCATGAAAGGTTAATAACAACATCCGATCTATGAGGTTAACAGAAGAGCACAAAATACATTCGGAACCCTGGACAAAAACAGATGTAAGCTGGATGACAGTGGTTCGTGTTTGAGCAAGCTATGGCAGGAGGATGAGACGTTGTCTAGCTCACACTGTTTGTGCTAAACGATGAGTTAAGAGAAGCCCCAGCAGCAATAGCAGGAACCTACACTTGACAGGAATAGTCTAAAGTGATCACAGGCCAGTGTGTAACATGCTGGAGTCTACCACTGCCATGAAAAAAAAAAAAAAAAGATCCTCTAGCACCGGAGCCAGGGCTCATCTACACAGGCTAGAAAGGCCCAGCAATGAAGAACACCACAAACACTGAATGTAGCATTTCTCCCAATCCTTGCTGAAGCAGGGCTGTGGGCCATTTGCCAGAACAGCTGCACACGTAGGCAAAGGGACATGCAGGCCACTGGAGATGACAAACACCAAAGATACATAGGCTCCTTCTTATCAATGATCAGAACCAATCAAAACCAGATGGGGGCAGTGCCCGTGGTGCAGCCTGGTAGCTATGAGCCTCAGAGCCTGTATTAGAAGGGACGGGTGCAGACTGTGGTGCAGTCACCAGTCTGGACCCATCAGAGATGACCAGATGCTGCCCGTTACATGGATTGAGCAGCAACACATTTGTAGTCTTACACATGGGTTTGTTAACTCTTCTGTCACAATGTTATCTGAAGGACTTGGTCATCCTGATGTTCCAAGCTCTGTCTATCATACTGACAGGGTCACTTTAATTCATGGAGACCAACTTGCTTTGGGCATCAGAGGTGGCCTGTACTATGTGGGAGGAATGTTGCCACTCTCCATTTTCGGATGACTGCCAACTTTGAGAGACTCGGAACATATTAGAGCTCTATGGCACTATAGGATCGGAGCCCCATTGCTTGGCCATATGGGTTGGCAGACCCAAAGATATTAGAGACATCTGTGGTCATTAAGGACACTCTGTAAAAGATCCCTGCCAAGCATTTACAGGAGAATTGCAGCCCCAGACCCCTAAGGTTCTGGAACAAGAACCTGCTCTCTGCAATACAGAATGTTAGCAGTTCGAACTGCTACAATACCCTGGGAGAAGCCAAGTGTTTGACCATGTCACAGCATATACTGAGACACTTCACAGACCAGTAAAATTCTAAGTTAAGACAGGCACAGTCACAGAATGTCAGAGACCAGGCTCAAGTAAATACGGAGGAAAAAAACATACAAAAAGTAACTTATTATATATTATATATATGGAATATATATGTGTGGAATATATATATAACATATATATATATATATATATATGGAACACATATGCACACACACACATGCACACGTACATACATAAGTGCACACACTATGAGGCAGGTATAAGTCGAGTATGAAATCATAACAAGTGGGAAATGGAAGTATGGAGGTGGGAAGCTAGTCTGGGCTACATGAGACCTTGTCTCCAAAAGAAAAAGTTAAGATGAAAGGAGAGAAGTGAGGGAGAGATGGAAGAATGGATGGATGGATGGGTGGGTGGGTGGATGGATATTTTTAATCAACAAATATGGAAAATCCATTGGCTTATACTGTCAGAACTGGATGTGTTTTGGAGGTTGGTGGGACACCAGCCCATTCTAAAAGACCCACAAGAGGGAAGAAAGCAAGACTATTCCACCTCTCCTCTTCAGGTTGTATTTCAGTTTAACCAAATGATTGATAAAATTTGTTCTTTGCAGAACAGTAGAACAGCTAGTAAGCTCAGGAAGACCCATTGGCTTAGAAAGCCACTACCCTTCAGCCTCTAATAAAAACCAGAGACGTTGTCAGTGATCATCCGTAGTTGCCAAAGGCTCTCGTGAACGCTGCACAGTAGCCTGTTCATAGACAGAGAAGGCTCCCACCTGCCCAGTGATCAGAGCAGGGCCATTGCAGTGACAGTCTCCCAATGGGGCAGGACAGGAAGGACAGTACATGGCCCATGCAGGAACTCTTCCAAATAGGTATTTCACATTTATTAAAAGAAAAAGCTTAAATCTTTGGTTCTGGTTATTAGATGCCAGAAATTCAGAGGACCAAATGGTATATAAAATAATTGCCCGAGGGTTAAATCAGGTGGAAAAACTGAAATAGACTAAGTTGAACAAATATATATGTTCAAATATATTCTACAGCAATGTCTTCATCAAATAAGTAGCATTTGTGAAAAGAGAAGGAGCCTTTAAGTGTGTAAAAGGTATGTTCGTTTTACCCCAGTCATGGGATGGACCAATTTTATCAAAATTACAAGATCTAGAATCACCTAGGAGATAAGCCTCTGGGCATGCCTGTGAAGGGTTAACTAGATTAAGTTGAGATGGGAAGTCACAACTTAACTGTGGGTGGCTCCATTCTATGGAATGGGGTCCTGGACTGAATAAAAAGCAGAGTGTAAGCTGAGCACCAGCGTTCATTGCTCTGTGCTTCCTGATTGCATGTAGACATGACCAGCAGCTTCAAGGTCCTGCCAGGACCTCCCCACCGCGATGCACTATACCCTGGGGCTGTGAAGAAATGTAACCCCCCCATCTTAAAATTGCTTTTCTCGGGATATTTTGTCTCAGCAATGAAACAAACAAACAATATACACCCATAGTTTAGAAAACATGAACACAGGTGGCCATCAGGTGAACAAGATGTTAATGGTATTACGTTTTCGTGAGGGTGAGTGTGGGGTGAACATGGTGTGAACACAGTGTAACTCTGCCTCCTTACTGCTCTCATCTGCTGTCCTGTTTTATTTACAGATAAAGCCACAGAAGCCGGGCAGTGGTGGCGCACACCTTTAATCCTAGCACTGGGAGGCACAGGCAGGTGGGTCTCTGAGTTCAAGGCCAGCCTGGTCTACAGAGCAAGATCTAGGACAGTCAGGGCTACACAGAGAAACCCTTTCTCAAAAAAAACAAAATCAGCTAGGCAGTGGTGGCGCACACCTTTAATCCCAGCACTTAGGAGGCAGAGGCAGGTGGATTTCTGAGTTCGAGGCCAGCCTGGTCTACAGAGTGAGTTCCAAGACAGCCAGGGCTACACAGAGAAATCCTGTCTCGAAAAAACAAAACAAAAAAATGAAAACAAAACAAAAAAGAAGTGATAGGATGTGTAGATTTCTTTTAAATATTCCAACAACAAAAATAAAAACACAAAAAAGACATGATAGAAAAACAGCAGGAAATGAATGGGCCTCTGCTTTCGTGTATATTTAAAACTCACTGTAATAAAGAATGAAAGATAAACCTATGATCATTTTAATAGACACAGAAGAATCATTTGACTCAACACTCATTCATAATTTAGTTGTAATTGCTATGCTCAGCAAACTAGAAATGAAGGGAATTTATTTAACCTGATAAGATATGCCCATCGACGTCTAGAGTAAACGTCATGGTTTATAATAAAACTGAAGCATTTTTTTCAATCAGGATTAAAACAAAAACGTTCTCCTCCTGCCACTTCTGGGACTGTTAATTCAGGGACCCTGGTACCACAAGCCAAGAAAAGGAAACACGTGAGGACTGGAAAGGAAAAGAAGTTAATTTTCCCAGATAATATAATTGACAACATAGAAAACCCGTCTAAACAAATAATTAGAATCAATTAGTTAGCCAGAGAATTATAAAAGTAAAATCAGATTTTGGTTTGCTCTCCGTGGCACAGGGCTGGGGGACTCAACTGGGGTAGAATGCCAAGTAATGGGGAAAAGACTGCTTCTTATTCCGTAGAATTTGGAGTGTGTGTGTTTTTAAGAAATATACAATACATAATAGGGGCTGGGCAATGACTCAGTGGGCCAAGTGCTTGCGACACTACTCAAGCATGAAGATCTGAGGTCGGATCTCCAGTATGTAAAAGTCAGGCATGTCTGTAATATGAAATACGTCTGAAATCCGGGAGGGGTGGACAGACACATGAATTCCTGGAGTTCATTAGCCAGCCAGTCTAGTCAGAATGGTGAGATCTAGGTTCAGTAAGAGATTCTGTTTCAAAAAGAATAACGCGGTGAAACACAGTCATGCACACCTTTAAGGTACAGGCAGGCAGATTGCTGTGAAATCTAGGCCTGTCCAAGTTACATGGTAAGATTCTGCCTCGGAGGGGGGGGAGGGGAGGGAAAAGAAGGAAGGAAGGAAAGACGGACAGAAGGAAGGAAGGAAGGACGGACAGAAGGAAGGAAGGTAGGTAGAGGGATGGAAGGAAAGAAAGCATAAATAGATAAAGATACCCAAGGTGGACTTCTGGCCTCTACATGAATATGTATGAGCAAGCTCACTTTACATACACACATATACACACCCCATAATATTACATAATTTTTAAAAACCTGAAGCAAATAAACTGTTGTGGATTGTTGTCTGTTTTCTGTTCCCTCAAAAAGGGTGTGTCTGTACTCAGATAAAATCTTAATTGGTCAGATAAGGCTAGAGCCTTTGATTGGGCAGTGGAAAGAGGGGGCGGAGCTAAAAGTTTTAGAGGGGGGAAAGAGGAAGAAGAGTCCAGACAGAGGAAGAGTCCGGAGAGACAAGATGAAACCAAAAGAAGATGATAAACCAGAACCGCGTGGCCCTAGGAGCCATAAGTAACTGGGTATTTCGTAGATGGGCGATAGAGTAATGTAGAGTACATTTGTCCAATCTAGGTGTACAGCTTGTATTTTATATCAACTGAGTTTTGTGTTCTTTGCGTGGGCATTTTGGAGTTGGAGATTTACCGATATAAATCTGGCTAGTCATAACAAGTCTCTGGTGTTATCATTTTAAGGGGATCTGAGCTAGCGGTAGCTGGCTTTCTACAGGCTAGCCACAGGGGTGGATGGCTTGGGAAGTGCTGGACATATAGGCCACTTGGGGCTCCTCATGGGTGTTGGCAAGACCACTGTTGCCGGTGCTAAGCCTGCTTAGCGTGGATTTTTTTGGGTTTTGGGGTTTTTGTTTGTTTGTTTTTTTAAATTACACACTACAATATGATTCCTCATTTCTGGAATTTCTCTTTTTAAGACTGGATGAGGCGAGTCAAGCTTCAGTTCTGACCCCAGCAGGAAGCCACTTCCACAGAGCAGTGCTTAGTGTCTGAAGGACTTGTGCCCCAGGGCTTCCTAGATCCAGCGAGGTGTCCCTGGAGCCTGGGCCACTGTGATCAGGCCTCTGCAAGAATGAGGTAAACCAAACCCACTTGGGGCCCTTAGAACTGGATACATCAGCCACGGCTCTGTGTGGGTACCAGGGGCGAGCATGGACTATGCTGTTCGCGATTGCGCTGGGGAACAATGGTCCTCCCCGCACTCATCACACTTGCTGACAAATGCCACTTCTGCTAGCGATGTCACACCAGCTATCCCATAATGCACGTCCTGAACAGAGGGTGGGAACTGTTCAGAGGCCGATGCGGATGGTGAACAATCCCATTCAGCCTGGGGTCGGTGAGCTGGCGACAGATGAAATCAGGGATGGCTTTTCTCTGGGTCCCGTCTCTGGACATTACTCCCTCCTTGCATGCCTGACAGTTTAAAGGCTGTTAGACGATATTTGATTATTGTACATAGAAAGCCTAATTGATGGCAAAATATAAAAGCTTAGATAGATACTACGTTTTGTAAGATGCAGTTAGATGTGTCCTGAAGAGACGCAGCTTGGCTGTGCTTCTAAAAGCCTCCGTAGATAAGAACACTAAGGAATGGAAAGCTTCTGCTCAGTTTAAGGCAAGTTGCTTGGAGAGGTCTTTGCTTTATGACCAGAGGCAAAGTCAGCTGGGTAACCTCGAGCTTTCTCGCTGTAAAGGTGAAATGGTTTGGCCCCTACTGACCTGGCTTGGAGCACACCACCGCCATGACAGTGACATGGGTCATCTGCCAAGAGTGTCAAGGATGTAAGGGAAGAGGTAGAGATTTCTTTTATAAGCAACTGGGTCTTTGATAACTCTCTCTCTCTCTCTCTCTCTCTCTCTCTCTCTCTCTCTCTCTCTCTCTCCCTTCCCCCCCCCCTCACAAGAGCCTTTATCTTTGGGTAAGAGATAGGGATTTTCTCGTCGGGCTTGCAGGAACACCAGAGAAGCAGTAGACAGGACACACACGGGTATTACAGTATTCTAGGAAAGAGAACTAAGGAGCCCTCTTGGGTTTGGAGCGCTCAAGAGAAAGGTGGACTGGCTCAATCCAATGACACAGATAGGAAGAGATTTCTACAGAGCTAGCAGTTTGCAAGACCGGGCTTATAAATAGATATTTTGTATACAGTTAAGAAAATAAAGTTACCTCACTGAACTAGCTGGGTTTTGCCTCAGTTTATGCCTCCTGTGTCTTGTTATAAATATTGGATAATTTAAATGGTTACAAAGGACAACAATGCCTGGAGTCTCAGAAGCAGAAGTAACTAGTACTTAAAGTTGTTCAAGAATCTGTTTTCAGGAATGAGCCACCAAAGTGATATAAGCCCTTGTTTCTGAGTAACTCTGGGTGGCTCCCCTCTGCCCCAGGAGAAAGCCTGACAAGGCACAGAAGCGGAGGAAAGGTCCCTATGATCCGGCCTCAAGATTTCGTTTCTTGCCAGGCAGTGGTGGCGCACACCTTTAATTCCAGCACTTGGGAGGCAGAGGCAGGTGGATTTCTGAGTTTGAGGCCAGCCTGGTCTACAGAGTGAGTTCCAGGACAGCCAGGGCTACACAGAGAAACCCTGTCTCGAAAAAAAAAAAAAAAAAAAAAAAGATTTCATTTCTTTTCTTCTTCCCTACTTCACTAAATAATTACCATATTTGGCCCTCACCCCTGCCATGTACTGTCCCCTGTCTGGGCTCCTCTGTCCTTCCTCACTGATAACAGCCTTAACCACAGGCTCCAGGATGTCCCATGTGGCCCAGCAGGAGAAAATAGTGTCAAGTTTCTTGCTGAATTCTTTTTCTTATCAATAAGATGTGTGATCTGGCCTTGAACTTGTGGACTCAAGCCTCCCAAGTAGCTGGGAGTTGAGATGCACACAGCCATGCCTTGTATTGCTCTTCATGGCCGAGGTTTATCTGGGCTTGTTTTCAGATGTTGGGGCTTGAGCCCACATGGGTAGAAGTTGTCACTAAAGCATAATAAAGCCCAGCTGAGGAACTCCATGGAGATAATTCTTGCTTTTCCCAGGAAAATCAAGATCATTTGTTCTGAAACGTCACTTGCCATTTTCAGAAGTTTTGTAAGCAGCCGTTGTTAGTATCACCAGATTGCTGCCAAACAGGAGTGTGAACCTTGAGGCTGCCAAATATTCCAATGTTTACAAGAAACGCTGGAAAGAGTTTCTATACATGCAATCAACTTCAATTATTTTTTCGTACTGAGGACTGAACCCAGAACTTTACTCTTGCTGGATCAACACTCTACCACCTCCATAGATCCATAGCTAATAACTATTTTGAAATACAGGGTGGATGCCATTAAGGTCAGAGAAGATATATGTCCAGGTCCACCTGACAGTGACCCGACTCAACGCTGAGTAGCTCCCTGTTAGCTAGGGCATGAGATTTTCAAAAATCCCCACAATTCCCCATTCTTCTTACATAACACCATCTTCCTTTTTCTACATTTCCAGCCTGGACCCAGCGGATGGCTGAGTCTGTGAAGTTTTCTTTTTCAGAATATGACAAGCAGGTGTCTTACCTGTGCTTCTCGAAATTCACCACCAGAGGGCAGACCTGTAAAATAAAATTCAAAATTCATAGGTTTGTTTTGGTTTTTTAAAATTTGCTGGTAGTTTCAGTGAAAGGCTTCCAGAGATTAAGCATTAAAGTGATTTTTGTATGCATATCTGAATGTAAGCCTTCTACAATGTACGATGGGGTTGGGAATGTGTGCCCTGCTAGAAGACATAGGCTACATTTTGAAATGAGACCTCTGAGGATTTTACTCCAAAACCCAATAGTAATAGCTTGGTATCGCTCAACAGTACGACTCAGGACAACCAGGTACCCGTTTACTTCAGGAAGGCTTACAAATAAATGTAAGCCACTCCATATGATCCGTCACAGTCACCTTTCTCTGTCAAATGGGTCTCTTAAAAAAAGAGCCCATCCAGATGTGATCTCTTTAGGCAACAAATTAAATTATTGGAAGAAAAGCTGAGTACAAAGCATAGAGAAGACAAACCGGGATGTCTCATGAACAGCGGGTGGCCATTAAGTGGGCAGACGAACAGTGGGAGCCGTACAGCGGGCGGTGGTACAGTGGGAGGCCGTACATCGGGCGGCCGTACATCGGGCGGCCGCAGAGTGGGCTGTGTGCTGAAGTTAGGAACTAAGAATTCTAAGAAGCAGAGCTCTGTGTATATTCTGTCAATTTCTGTGGTGTGAATATTCCCACATTGACCAACTTCAGACTCCCAACGAGACATCATTGGATATCTCTCCAGGCCCGTCTGTCTTTCAGAGCCTCAACTGAGAAGTTGGGTATTATTCTAACGGGTCTGCCTTTACCTTACTTGGTCTTTGTCCCTTGCAGCTTTTAATATTCTTTCTCTGTTCTGTGCATTCAGTGTCTTACTTATTATGTGACATGGGGAATTTCTTCCTGGTCCAGCCTATTTGTGGTTCTGTATGCCTGTTTGTTTTCTAAACAGAGAGAAAAGGAAAACGTGGAGTTGGATATGTGGGAAGGTGAGAAGGATCTGGGAGGAGATGGGGGAGGGGAAACTGTGATCCAAATATATTGTATGAAAAAGTCCACTTTCAATTAAAAAAATAAATAATTTTAAAGGTTAAATGAAGACTACCCGTGCGACCCAACAATTCTCCTTTTAGATATACACCCTTAAAGAATTTGAAATTTTATGTTTACTCACAAAATTGGACATGAATGTTCATAACATTGTTCATAATAGCCAAAAAGTAGAAGTAACATAAACACCCTTGGATTGAGAACAGCAAGCAAAATGTGATATATCCATACAGTGAAACATTTACAGAGAATGAAGTGGAAAACACTAATTCAGTAAAAACACTCAGGCACAAAAGGCTACATAAAGGATGGTCCCAGGAACCCCAAATCGGCAGGCCATAGAAATGGAGAGCAAATTGGTTGTCAGCAGATAGGAGAGGAGAGGGTGTGGCTAGCAATGGGTGTGGTTTCTTTTTAAGGTGGTGAGAATGCTCTGAAATTAGTGATGATGATATTAAACCTGACCCCAAAAAAGTCTACTAAATTGTACATTTCAAAATGGTGGCCTTGAGGGGGTGTGGATCAGTTTTTTACACATGATCTTAGCCAAAGGGCCGAGAAGTGATGTGGAGCAGTTTTTTAACATGTGTTTCTGTAGGTTTTACTCTCTACTTCTCCCGTCTTTGATGTCAAGACTCTTACCCAGACAACTGCACTTCCATTCCCACAAAGCCTTCGAATTGGACCAACCCGCCTCCACTCCCATTCGCTGTAACAGATCCTCGCTGGACTGCTGCCCAGATGAGTGTCCACCCTCCCCTTTGTGCGCGTGCTGCTTTCTCTACTCTCACACAGAGCACCTCTGATAGAGACATGCAGATTCCTTCCCACAATCCATTCCACTTCACGTAGACGCCAAGTTAGTATTGTACACTCCAATCCAATTCTGACTGTAGGGAGCGGTTAGAGTATTCGCCATTACAAGATGGCGCTGACTTCCGCTGTCGCTCTGAGGAAACTTGTGGATAGCGCGGGGTGGCTCGCCCGAAGCGCCTGCGCATTAAGGGTGTACATGACTAATCACCGCCCAC
>CM052706.1:24820716-24836266 GCA_028551405.1 Uromys caudimaculatus
TGGGGGGGAAGAGACTGGAGAAGAAGAGTGTGTACTTGTCTGGAAGCCCCCAGGCATGGCCTCCATGGAGTTTTCTTCCTCTTCTTTCTCCTCCTGCCCCTTCCTTTCCCCTTCCCCCTCTCCTCCTCCTCCTCCTTCTGTTCCTCCTTGACTTTCTCAACACATAAAGACTGGACAACAAATAATGCCAGCTAGCTTTATTTTGACTTAACCATATTTCCAACTTTCTGTTGGACCCTAAACAGTAATTCTTCACCTTGATTCAGCAGAAGTCCATCTTCCCGGTCCGTGAAGTTGGGGTCAACGGTTTTGTTCATTGTATGAATTATAGATATCTTGTCATTTTAAGGGATTATTTACAAATAATTATAGTTTTGGACAGGGAGGAAACTAAGTAGAGAGCTTAGACTCAGAGATTGCTATCTTTCCTTTCCTCTTCTCTATCTTTTTTTCTTAGGTAAAGGGGGACATATTAATATCATAAAAATTAGATAAATGGGAATGAATTATTAAACCTACTCTTAAACAGAAGTATTTTATAGCCACAATCTTATATTGTAGAAATTTTTATATTTTGATGCAGTATTAATGTTAATATCAATACAAAATTTAAAATTAATTTTGTTATTCTTAGATAGGCATTGTGCCTATGCAACTCATTTAAGAATACAAGGTTTAATCCCAGTCCTTTTGATAGCTCTATTACAAACTGTTTAGGATAATTAAGTAATGCAAGTTAATAGTCAGATAGTCAAACTTATGGTCATATTAGATTCTAATTATGTTAATTACAATAAATGTTTTCAAGGTTATTCAAATAGTAAATAGCTAAAAATAATTGATGTTTAACAATTCAGTTATGCTATATATAAATAGATGGTCTTCAAAAGCATCAGAGATCCACAGAATATGGCATTTAAGGTTATTTTATTATTAAAAGATCTTTTGACTAAGAAACATATCTGCTCCTGACAGTGTCCTCATTCCACTTCAGAGAAGGAGATGAGCATCAATACCTCCATGTGGAGTTGCTTCAAGTGTGACAAGCTAGCCACTGGGCAAGAATTGCCCTAATTTTGTCTGCAGAGAATGCTGTCCAAAAAGGGTAAAAGGATACAGGATAGTCAGCTGCTAAGCTCTGCCAAGATAGGGTAAACTAATCCTTCATAATTCCTGCTTCACTTCAGATGTTCTGGGCCAGAAGGCTGAAGACAGATGCTCCAAGATTATAAGGAATGTTGGGAACTGTCCAGACAGTCAGCTGTCTCTGTCAATTATTCAAATTTTAGAAGCTGTGTTCCTACACGTCCTACATGCTCAAATATTTATTCCTTCTCAAACCCTGACAGGATTGAAGACTAGATAATTATAGCCTCTCAATGAAACTTAAGTTGTTTAGATTTAAGAAAATGTTCTAGGTCTAAAAGATGGTTTTAGGATGGTATACAAGTTAAAATAGAAGGTGACTTAGGTACAGAATTATAAACTCATTGAGGTATGATAAACGGTAAAGTATCTCATCTAAGTTACAAAATATAGACAAGACTTTTAAATATAATTCACACTTAATCATTTTCATAATTGTTTCAAAATAGTTCCTACTATATATTGTTTGTTACTATGAGAGTAAGAGCCTTTTTAATTGCAAAAAAGAGAGAGAAATGTAGTGGGTTGGCCTGATGTTGTTGTATTCTAATGCTAATATTGGGCCCCCAAAACCTGGAGTTTACAGGTAGCCCTAAGTGACCCTGCCCCAAGTTATTTCTGATTGGTAAAGGTGCCAACAGCTGGGCAGAAGACACATAGGTGGGGTTTAGGCTTCCTGGACTTGGGGTCAGAAGAGAAGCACAAGGAAGAGAAGACGGTGAAGGAGGAGAGAGAAGCCACCATGGGTCAGGTGAGCCATGAAACAGCCCAGAGGGCTGGCCAAATGGAGTTAAGAACAACCCAGATGAAACACAGTAAGCAATAACTTAGAGTTATCGATAGAAAGTAGATTCTAATAACATAGAGGGTAGGTATCTGCCCAGCTCTTGTGCTGTTTAAGGCTTATTATAAATATAAAAGGTGTGTGTGTGTCAAAATTTTATCCAGGAACTAAATGGGGAAAGATGGGGTAGAAACCCTGGGTTGGAATTAAAACTTTCTACAGCATCCTCCTCCTTCTCTTTCCTATGTTTGCTATTGTTGCTCAGATTGCTCCATATCTCACCACTGAGAGTTCTCTCAAGTCAGGCACTATGTCCTTTCGACCCCATTTTTGAGCATTTTGCTTTCTAGCACTGTAACACATCTCAACTGATCCTGGACTCTCTCTGGTTGAGTTCTATAGCTTCATATATTTTTTTTTGTTGCACTTATTTGTTGATTGAGTGGCAGGGTGCATGCTTTACAGGACATATGTAGAAGTCAGAGGATGATCTTCAGAAGTTGGTTCTCTCCTTCTATCATGTAGGTCCCAGAAAATCAAGTTATCAAGCTTGGTAGCAAGAACCTTTACCATGGACCATATCGCTTCACTTTTTAAAAAAGATTACCTCACCCAATCAATGAACAAATGTTTCTACGATGACAAGGACTGCTCTTCAGTGACATCCCAAACATCCCAAACAGGAAGGAAGTAAAAATCCTTCCTGTGGCCTTAAGACTTTTTTGTTAGATTCCCAAATCTCAATACCCAGTCCCCACAACATTCACACACATAAACTCCAGCTATAGCCATATTCAGATATTTCCTGGAACACTCTAAGTATTGCAGCCTCTAGCCTTGACTGGGCTCTTTGTCAGCTTTCAGCTCTCACCTTCCTCCCTTCCTTCACCTCCCAGAAAGCCCTCCTCGATGCCTCTTCTGAAAGGTCCCTGGTCCTCAGGGTCCTCAGTATCCCACCGCTCTCCCCTTGAACTTGTTATCCTCTGCTGTGTTTACTCTGTCTTTGCTTCCGACATTGTGAAATGAGGGTTACATAAGCACGAATACAGCTGCTGTATACGGAGACAGATGAAGAAAAGGTGAACTGGGTATCCAGACCTGGAACAGTGTTCCACCAGTGACGTGGCACAGTTCCAAAGCCAACGAAGGACATTCCTCTTTGAATGACACAATGATTGAACTGCTAGAAAAGCCCATGTTTACTAAAATCTGGCAAAAATACTTCTGTGTTTACATACTAAATAGAATTGGGTTTTAGACGTAGGTAGTTATAAACAGATTTTTCTCAGACTTCAATGTTAGGCATGGGAGACAATTCCTCATTGAGCCAGACTGTCCTGAGACTTGTGGGATGCTCAGCATCTGACTTTGACCTGACTTTGCTGGCAGCTTCTCCCAAGCACCTCAGCCCCAGGAGAACATCGTCTGACCCTTTTTGGTCTCTCCACCAACCTGGAGTCCAGGAGGCACCACCGTCCACCATCGCACCAGGCAGGTCCTCCTGCAGAGCTCCTCCTGAAATCACTCCTCCTTGCCACGAGCTCATGAAAAGGAAACAGAGCCTACACATGTGATGACTATGTTACCTAGAGGAATCCATAGGGAACTAGTGGCACAGAAAAGCAAGGAACAGACCCTTCAGTGTCTGAGAGGAGTCAGTCTGGGTCAAGATGGAGTCTGTTCCAAGCAGAAAGGGCCAGGCATGGGTCAGTTCACTTCTCCCCCAGGGAGTCTCAGGCCTTGCTTTCTTCTGGTCACCAGGACACGGGAAGGCAGGAGAGCACTCGTAGACAAACTGGGCAATTTTAGTTTTGTGTTGTGGAATATAATTTAGTTTTTTAATGTTCAATGCTCTGCAAGCCGTATGCATGGCAGACAAGTTTGACCCCCGAACCTTGGGGATATAATGCTCCTCCAAAAACTATTTGATTTTTTTCTAAGACGGGGTCTCATGTGCTCCAGGCTAGCTTCAAACATACTATGTAGCCAACAATAACTTTTATCTGCATGTCCTCCAGCCTCTGTCTTCCAAGTGCTGGAATTACAGACACCTGCCATCACACTTATTTTATGCTGTGCTACTGAACCCAGAGTTTCCTGAATACCAAGCAAGCATTCTGCCAACTGAACTGTGCCCCTCACCCCATACAACAATGGCTCTTCTTAAAGGCTAAGCATCCCAGATCAATGAGACTTCTACTCTGGAGCAGGTCCTTCCAGGTAGCACTTCATGTCTAATCCTGTACAATCCAAAACACAACCCAGGAGGCACCAGCGTCCACACGTTCAGAAGAGAACCCTAAGGCGTGGAAAGGCCATGCAGCTTTGCCTGTATCACACAGCTAGGAGGTGACATGCTGGGTCCCCTGTGTACAGGACTTCCTCTGAGCTGTCACTTCACCATGTCTTGATGGGCAAAGGTAATCTGTGAGGAGGCATCAGGAGTAAGATTTACAAAGCCTCCTTGACCAAGCGGAAAAGTCAGTATATCTATGGCAAAGTTAGGCCTGCAGTCAGAGCCTCCATGAGGCGGTTGTCAGCAAACCACCGAAGGCTTGCAAGCATCGATGAGCAAACGGCTGGTTCACAGTAGGATCCTGCTGCCTGTGTGTTTCCTGCTCCTCTGTCCTCCCAACCATTCCACTGTTGTCCTGGATATTTTGCTTTCCAAGAATGGCCCACAACTGAGCCCTCTGTGCAGCAGATAGGCTTCTAGCAGGAAACAGGCCTCAGAGAGCGGGGACATGGCAACTAGCAAGGGGTTCTGAGCTGTGTGCCCACTGGCTGGCAGGCTCAGAAGACCTCTCTGCCTCTAGACATGAAAGGGAAAAACGTGGAAATGGTTACTAGATGCCAAGGAACACTTTTCCTGTAGGGAATGTCTTGTCTGCCAGGACTGGGTTTCACATCGTAGAGTGGGTCATTTTAAAATGTGTGTGGATGCTGGACAGATGGCGGGTATGCTTTGTAGTTAGGGTCACTATTGCTGCCATGAAATACCACGACCAAAGCAACTTGGGGAGGAAAGTTACACTTACGCTTCCATATCACTGTTCACCATCAAAAGAGGTCAGGGCAGGAACTCAGACAAGACAGGGACCTGGAGGCAGGAGCTGACGGAAAGGCCATGGAGGGGTGCTGCTTACTGGCTTGCTCCTTATGGCTTTCTTATAGAATCCAGAACCCAGAACCAGGGATCGAATCACCCACAATGGTCTGGGCCCTCCCACATCAATCACTGATTAAGAAAATGCCCTGTAGGCTTGCACACAACCCAATCTTACAGACACATTTTCTTAATTAAGGTTCCCTCCTCTCAGATAACTTTAGTTTGAGTCAAGTTGACATCAAACCAGCAGCACAGCATGCTTGCCATTTCAGCACTCAGGAGGCTGAAGCAGGAGTGTCACAAGCTCAAGACCAGCCTGGGCTAAAGTGTGACCCTGTCTCAAAAGAAATGTATGTGGGTGAACCTGTTTGAGCATGGGCAGGTGTGTGTCGTTTGCTCTTAACAGGCAAAGGATCAGTCAAGAAGTTGCATTTTTATTTTTAATCAATTTTTATTATTTTTAATTGCATATGTGTGTACAGTGTGTGTGGAGTTATTTGTGTATGTGAGTGCCTGTGCTGGCAGAAGGCCAAAGTATAAGATCCACCTGGAGCTAAGCTGGAGTTACAGGCAGTTGTAAGCCACCTGAGGTCCTCTGGAAGAGCGGTGGGTACTCTTCACCACTGAGCCGTCTCTCCAGCCCAGAATTTCCATTTTTAGCAATCACATGGGTAATGCAAATAGGCCATACTTTAAAAACCACAGTGGGAGAGGAGAACCCTAGAAAACATATTCCCTTGCCTTCTCTCTGCCAACCCCCTCAAAACTTATTTTTCCCATTGGCTAGACCTAACCTGACTGTAAAGGGCTAAGGGACCCAGGAAGGAGGGGCCCATTAGGTCTGGTCCCAGAAACAAACAAGAACAAGAATGGGTGTCAGAGGTGGAGAATGGGAATAACTAGAAAGCCTCCCAACCCTTCCCTCGACATCATTTTCCACCTGCTGGATGAGGAGGGAATCCCATTCTCACTCAAATATTCTCTGCCCCGTAACTTCTCTGAATTGAGTATTGAATGCCGGAATACAGAACACTTCCCCCGGGGGCTTAGAGGAAACTACAGCTTTCTCCGTTGTATTTAGGAAACATACTACAATGCTGCATGCCCTGACATCTCCATTTCTACTGCCATATGTGCTGAGACTCACGTATGAGCGAAGGTTTCCATTCTTTACCTCTTCTGCTTCCTGCCTTTTCTAGATATTTCTAGGAGGCCTCTCCTGGTTAGTGCATGGCAGTTGGTTCTTAGAATGCGAGGGTTTTATCACTGATGCTAAATTCCTACCCTGGGGAAGACATAAACAATGTCTTTCCCTCCTCCTCCTCAAATCCCAGTGTCAGACCAAGGCACGATTCCACCACAGTTCACCTGGAAGAGCCAATGAGCTTATTGGACCTAGATACAGAGCAATGGATGAGGGTTGTGTATGGACAAGTACGTGGGTGACCTTAAAGTAGCCACACTGAAAGACTAGCAGGGATGAGGGCTTCCCTATCTACGGCTGCAGAGATGGAACCCCCCTCCCCTCAGTCTTCTTTACCAATAGCCTCTAGCATCTCTCCCAAAACCACATGCAGTTAGGACAGAACTGCATATGCCTGGCTAGGAGGTATAGCTAGATATTCAGGTGAAGGGCACAGGATCCACCCTGCTGCCTCCTTCCATAAAAGAAGGCCAATAGCCAACAGGTCCAGCTGTGTGGATCTTTTGTAAGAAAACCCAGCAGAACTGAAGATAGTGGCAGTTTAGCTTGGAGTGTATTACTATACATCAGATTGGTGATGGTGGTGGTGATGGTAGGAATAATGGAGGTTGTGGTGGGGATGGTGATGATGCTGGTGGCGGTGGTGGTGGTGGTGGTGGTTTTTTCTAAGTGAATAATGAAACCATCTATTTCTCTAACAGTCTGCCTCCAAGCTGGGCAGTGGTGGTGCATGCCTTTAATCCCAGCACTTGGGAGGCAGAGGCAGGTGGATTTCTGAGTTCGAGGCCAGCCTGGTCTACAGAGTGAGTTCCAGGAAAAAAAAAAAAAAAAACCCACTGTGCCTCCAGAGATAATTCCCATACAGCCATGGGAAGTTACACAAGAGCTTAAATAAATAGGAATCAGGTAAATCTGGTTTTTATTTTTAAAGGATCACTTTGGTGAGTGTGTGGAATTAGGAACAGGAGTGTGAGACTGGTTGTGTGTGCTGGGTAAGTGCCCAGACTAGAGACAGGAGTGCCTGATCTAAGGAGGGACAGTGGAGATGGTGAAACAGGGACATCAAGACAGTACTTGCTTACAGGGGAGAGACAGAGAACAAGACATGACAGGGAGAGTTTTATTTGAACCAGTGGTTGAGAAGTCAGAGAGGTAGCATAGGAACTGGAGGTACCCTAAGTTGAGAGAATGGCCAGACAGAGGGACTAATGGCTATGGTAGACAGACAGCTGGATATTCAGATCTGAGGCCCAGCAAGGAGGCTGGAGTTGGGGAGGTCAATGAAGGATTTCCATAGGTCATCTTGCCTACTTAGAGTCCCTCATTAATCTAGATATTGCTGTGAACGTTGACCAAGCCACTCAGTCAGTCAACAGGGTCTCAAGGGAGGGAGGGAGGGAGGCTTGAAAAGAAAAAGACAATTAGACAACATTATAACATGACTTCAGCCAGTGCTGAGGCTGAAGCGGGTTTATTTTTTCCCAGTCAGCGTTTATACCATTCTAGGTACTTGCAGAGAATAGGGTAGTTCTTAGATCAAAGACAAAGTAATCAAACGAGGCTGTAAACAAAGCCCCCTGGGCACTGTTTCTAGGGGCTTATCAGGATGACCAAGATAAAAAAGAAAGTTACCTGTTCCTAGGCTGGCTGAGTCTACCTTGAGCTTTGTATTAGCCCAAATGTGAATATTCTTATCTGAGCCTACTTCCTTGAGCCCAGTGACAAGCACTTGCCAAGTTTCCATAAGCAGCACCAAGAGCGATGACTGAAGTTCACAACAGTTAACCTTAAGTAAGGAAGATTCTCCTACATATTCTTGGGTGGGTCTGATTCAGTTCATTCCAGGACTTCACAAGCAGAACTGAAGCTTCCCTGGGAAAGGAGAAAGTCCACCTTCCGTCTCCATTCCATTCTTCCTGGAACGTGCCCTGCATGTTTTAGGTTTGCCCAATAAGCCCATGAAACCACACACAGCAATTTTCCAGAAATAAAGATCTTCCTACCTATTCAGTTATCTTTATTTTGATTCTATGATCACAAAGGCTGAGATATTCTTTGCATACGTGCATAGTAAAAAGTGGCGGACGTGTGTTAAGCTCCGTTTCAGAAGTTGCTGGAAATTCTGTCCTAATCCTAAGCTCAGGGGAGCAATGCAAACAGCAATTTTTAAAATCAAGCATTCTTACCTAATACAATCCAAAGATTGAGGAATGGTAATGGGAAAAATATTAAAAGTCCTTCTTTTTGGTAATTAAACCATTATGCTTCTATAAAGGAAAGAGAAATTTGTACATACAGTAAAAACACTGCAACTCGTACAATGGTCCCAGATCTGAGCAGAGGGGTGTCAGGGAGTGTTCGTGCATACACTGACCAGCAACATGTGGGCACTCAAAGTGCAGAGTGCACATTTTACGTGTTCAAAACCAAAGCATCTGTGAAGCTGTGGGATGCAGCCCAGGCAAGCACTCCCATAGACAGATCAATTCACTCCATGTTTGAATTCAGTGAACATTCAAAAACCTCATACTGCTGGTGTAAATTTTTCATGACCTCTACATTTAGTTAGATTCCAGCAGGTTTACAACCCATGGTTTAAGAGGCTGTGAATAATACCATATGTCTTCACCTGTGTATGATTTGCCATAAAAGAAAAAGGGAGAGAAATAAGAACCTTCTTTAAACATTATGATCAGAAAGGAGGAAGTAGCTGTGTGACAGAAAATGAAGTTTCGAAACTCTACAAGTTTAGACCATTGACCCAAACAAACCAATCTCTGTCTTCCAGACTCAGGGATTAGTATGTGCTCCCAACAGACCACAGTGACTCTGAGAGACAAAGTGATCCTTCACATTAAGAAACCAGCCATGGTGAGATGGCTCAGTGGGCAAAGGCATTTGTCACCAAGCCCAATGCCAAGTTCAACCGCCTGGTCCCACATGATGAAGGAAGAAACCAACTCCCATAAGCTGCTCTCAGATGTGCACCATGGCATGTGCCACGTACACACATGTACGTCCAGAGAGAGAGAGAGAGAGAGAGAGAGAGAGAGAGAGCACAATTAAGCAGGGCTGTGGTAGCCCACACCTTTAATCACACATTCATGAAGCAGAGGCAGGCAGATCTCTGAGTTCAGGGCCAGCCTGGTCTACAGATAGAATTCCAGAGCAGCCATGGCTACACAGAGAAACCTTGTCTGAAAATAAAACAAAAAGACAAAACAAAAGATCATGAATCTTAAGAATCCACCATCCTGCTAGGAGTGGAGCACCAGCTTTTTAGCCAACATGTCGACTCCTGACTAGAGTTGACCTAGGATGTGATGGTTTGTATGTGCTTAGCCCAGGGAACAGCACTATTTGGAGGTGTGGCCTTGTTGGAGTAGGTGTGTCACTGTGGGTGTGGGCTTTAATACCCTAGTCCTAGCTGCCTGGAAGCCAGTATTCTGCTAGCAGCCTGCAGATGAAGATGTAGAACTCTCAGCTCCTCCTGCATCATGTCTGCCTGGACGCTGCCATGTTCTCGCCTTGATGATACTGGACTGAACCTCTGAACCTATAAGCCAGCCCCAATTAAATGTTGTCCTTATAAGAGTTGCCTTAGGGAGGGGAGGTGGAGAGATGGCTCAGTGGTTAAGAGCACCGACTGCTTTTCCAAAGGTCCTGAGTTCAATTCCCAGAAACCACATGGTGGTTCACAACCATCTGCAATGAGATCTGGTGCCCTCTTCTGGTGTGTCTGAAGAGAGCTACAATATACTCATATAAGTAAAATAAATAAATATTTAAAAAAAAAAAAAAGAGTTGCCTTGGTCATGGTATCTGTTCATAACAGTAAAACCCTAAGACATAGGACAAATCAAAAAATTAAACTGTAACAGACCCCGAGACCTTAGTTGGTCCCCAGATCTCAGCACAACTGACTCCATGATGGAAGTACCATTCAGGATGTAAAACTCTGAACACAGATAGTATTACCTGCCAGGACTAAGACAAAGACTGACTCCATCAAAGTCCATAGTTCTGGGAAAGTCTCTAAATGTACTAACCTTGCTTTTGGCTTCTCTAGTTCAGCTCCTGCCTAACTGTTCTTGCTAACTAAAGTATGTCAACCCAGGACATGATGTTTGTGCTTAAAAGCTCTCCATGAGAAAGGCTCGGGTCTGCACTGGGATCCCGAACACCTAGGGTTGTCAATGACTGGGTAAAAAAGACTTTCAGGGCAGTCCTCTGTTTTCAAAGTGTTATCATGTGAAGTACTGCTTACCCAAGTCCCCTCCCTTAAAGGTAGCGGCTCACAACCTGTGGGTCTTGACCTCTTTGGGGGTCAAAAGACTCTTTCACAAAGGTCATCTAAGACCATCAGAAAACACAGATATTTACGCTGTGATTCATAACAGTAGCAAAATGACAGGAAGTAGCAGTGAAAATAATTTTTTGGCTGGGGGTCACCACAACATGAGGAACTGTGGTAAAGGGTCACAGCAGTAGGAAGGACGAGAACCTTTACACTAAGCAAATGCAGAGGATGAGCACATGTGATATTGGCTCAGAGATTGCCTTCTCTCAGGGTCTAGAATCTCACTCAAAAGCCATCCTCCAGCTGGGCAGCAGTAACACTCGCCTTTTATCCCAGCACTCAGGGAAGCAGAGGCAAGTGAATTTCTGTTAGTTTGAGGCTAGCCTGGTCTACAGAGTGCATTCCAGGACAGCCAGGGCTCCACAAAAAAAAAAAAAAAAAAAAAAAAAACCTTGTCTCAAAAATCAAAATCAAAATCAAAACCAACCAACCAACCAAAAAACCTTCCCTCCTAGTTCAGGTCCTTGCCCCAGGCTCTCTAATTATGTGCTTTAGGGAACTTCTGTAAACACTTGCCTTGGATTGGGGCCAAGCAGCTTTCGATTGAGTTCTGTTGCATACAGAAGGTGTCTCTGTGACCTGCCAGTGCATATTTGCTTAGTGATGACAGGGGTCACCAAAGTCAAAAACCTTAGAAATCACAGCCTCCACCCCTGTCACTAGGTGAAAATCAGCACACACCTCATACGCAGTCAAATGCTCCAAGGGTTTGCTATACTGGAGCCTATGAAAGTTATTTATAAAGCTGAAACTTTCTGTAGCCAGTAACAAAAAAAATCCAAATCAGACTAGGTTACACACAGAAGAGAATGGACTGCTCCCCTAACTGAAGCTTTAGGGGAAACCCTCAGGATCCAGGCATTTGACTGACCCCAAGGGGCAACCTTCCTTAGACACCCCTCTTTTCATTATTCTAAAGCCACGGAGTCTCATTTCGGTTCAAGCACCTCAGATGAGCACAGGCCCAGTGCCTGGTCGAAACACATCTACAGACATACTAATTTCCCAACCCAGAGGTAAACCACACAGGACAGAGATAATAACCTGTCGGGACAGAAGTACCTAGCCAACAGATAGACACCCTTTGCCAGCAACGCTTTAGAGTCAACTCTCCAAACGATGACAGAGACCACACTGACCTTTATTTGTATTACTTTTTTGAGTTATCTGCAAACAATGTGCCACTAACTTCTCCCAGCCCAGTAGCTCCCAGAGCCCTGCCTTGGGTAAAGGTGGACTCCTCTCCATTAGCATCTTTCTGGATTTTGACAACGTCAGCTTCACATGCTCTACCTAACTGTGATTTAAGCCTTTCCTCTTCCTCAGCGAGATCATCTAGTGGCCCTCAGAAAAGCTCTATGTGAACACCTCCCTATGGCTGACACTAAACTTCACCTCTGCTCCTCCTGCTGAGGCTCTTACCTCAGATGCATACATCTGACGAGGAGGTGGGAGAGCTAGCAGTAACATCTACCCCACCTCCAAGGCATGTCAGCAAGGAGCTTCTCTCAAGACAAGGCTCTGTGCTGGACCTCCTGTGGGGATGAGAGAACAGGACCTGGCATTAACTAAAATTATTCGTTCACAAATCTTTGCAAGTATTCAAGACAGACAGGGCCTCAGCTTACCCCAGGCCCTTCCTGAAAAGGATGGAAACTGCACAAGTCACTCCCTTGCTGTTTGTCATTTGCAAAGTGGAGTGATCTCCAGGGAATGCCAGACAGACCCTAGAGCCCTTTGGGAGAGCACAAGGCTTTACAGTAGGAGTCTTACAGGCCCAGGAAGGGACAGTAAGATTGCCTTCTGACTGTTTGGAGTCTTCTTTCAAAAAAGAGGTATAATTTGGGTGCTAGCATGTGCTCCTCACCTTCTGTGCATTCCTAAGGCCACTGTGCTCAGCCGTGAGCAGCATGAGGAAGAACTAAAGAGATCATAGATAAGGTTGTCACTTGCAATGATGTCGCTCCTCAAAATCCACCGACTATCTGACTCTGCTATACTCCTGAAGAAACATCAGTTTCCTTTACCATTCTTCCTGTTCCCTTAGGTCCAAGCTGGCTTCAGGAAGCAAAGTTTTCTCCCCATCACTGATTGCTCAGCTTGTTGCCCAGTGAGTGGCCAACTCTAGTCTCTTCTTGAGATGCCAAGTTTCTTGGGTCAACTTGAGCCTAGGTGAAGTTTCTTACCCTAGGACCAACAGACTCTCAGAAGTGATCAACAGAACCCTTGCACATTTTAATTCAGGGCTAGGAATTTTTCATGAGGATAGCCCCTTCCTAGGTCTCATCAATTACCCACAAAGTGACCCAGGGCTAAGGTCCATGCGAGAATGTTTCTGCAGTATCCTTCCAAGGGCTTCTGACAGTGCACGTAGTGTGGAATGGAATGGACACTTTTCCAATTTGCACTGCCAGGTGCTATACAAGGAACGAGTACTCAAACTGCCCAGCCTGGAAGGTCAACTTTATAATGAGTTCAGTTTTTAAATGAGGACTAGCTTTATTCACATTTGGTAACTAGACACTCGAGCTGTCAACACGTTTACACAGGTCACAAAGTCCCTAAAAATAGCACTTGTAGCCAGCCACTGAATTCCACAATGCTGATGCTTTAACAAAACCATTCTTCCCATATTAGAAAATGGCTCCACACTGATAAACATGTTGTCAACTGTGGCAAAGCAATGAGCACTTACTGTTTTGGGTTTGTTTGGTTGGTTTTTCTTTTTTTTTCTAATAATAACATTGCTGTCTTGTTGGAAGAACTGTTTATACTTTCAGATTAATATTAGACTGGTGTATTTTAAGCAGAATTTTGAAGGGTGGGAGCTTATTTTCTTTCACAGAAATAAGATTCATTCCTACAGTCTTAAAGAAAAAAAATCCAATCTGGTTTAATAATTGTTTTCTGCTGCTTGCTAGCTGCAACGTGGCTTTTAGCAGTTAGTTAGAAACCCCAACAACATAGGAGCAAGTAAAATAACATGTAAAACTTTATGCAGAGAAGTGTATGGTTGACTCTAATGGGCAGTCTTGTTCTCATCCCTTTCTTGGCTTCCCCAAGAATTTTCCAAACTCAGAACAGGAAATCTACTCCCAGGCAGCTTCCCAGAAATGCCTACCACCATGAAAAAAATTAACTAATTATCGACTCCTGTATGCCCTGGCTCATACTGGGCTTTGTTAGAGACATTTTACTAAGAAGACAATGAATTGAAAATCTGCCTGTGAAATGAGCCATGATAGGAACACAAGGCAATGGCCAAGAAATACTAAGTTGTGACGTGTTAGCTCAACAGGCCATTTCTTTACCCAACAGAATGGATTTCAAATAGAGATGAGGTAGGGGAGTGGCATGAGAACCTGAGCTCAGATCCCCAGCACCTACTTTAAAAGCCAGGCACTATAAAGAGTGTCTGTCACACCAGTGCTGTGTCAGGTGGAAGCAGATGGGTGCCTGGGACTCATTGGCCAACCATCTTGCTGAACCAAATGAGCTACAGGGTCAATTCAATAAGAGACCCTGCTTCAAAAAGGACAGAGTGCAAGAGGAGAAGACCCAACATTGTCTCTAACCTACACACACACACACACACACACACACACACACACACACACGCATGCACTCCCATGTATGTGCATGCACACACATGTCATACACCAACCCACACACACCCAAACAACAAAGAAAGAGATTTGAAATAGAAATATTAAGTTGGACCTTGAAATCAGATGATACTGATGGTGTTAAAGCCAATGTAATCAGTACGAAAAACACCAGGCTCTGCATGGGTTCCTTGTTTAATCTTCAGGAAAAACTCAGTTTACAGATAAGAAAACCAAAGCTCAGAGAAGCAAAGGAATTTGGCCTGGTCAATGATGGAACCGAGCTAATCAGCAGTCTAAGCAGGCATCCTTCCCAACACATCAGATGTGCCCCTCTCTGAGTGAAAGAAAAGAGCAGTCTTTGTTGTCTCTTGATGAAACCGACCATCTTGATATTTTGAAGTTGTATGATTCAAGAGCCCCTGGCTCAACCTAGGCTTACAAAAGAAAGGTAGTTACAGCTTCTTAACTGAGTTGGTGACTAGCTGGCCATTCATTTGTTCTGAAGGGGTCCCAAATCCCCCAAAGAAAGAAATGAGATGTAAGAACTTCTGTAAACAAAAAACAAAAGGTGTGAAACCAAGAAAAAGACCTCACTCACTGGGAAGGAGAAGAGGGATGACTAATTTTATTTTTTTTTCGTTTTCTTACATTTATTTATTGTGTGTGTGTGCTTGTGTGTGTGTGCTTGTGTGTGTGTGCTTGTGTGTGTGTGCTTGTACCACTGCACATTTGTAGAGGTCGGAGGACAACTTGTGAGAATCTGTCTCCCCTTCCTCCCTATGGGTTCCAGGGAACGAACTCAATTCTTCAGGCTTGTCAGCAAGTGCTTTACCTGCTGAGCCAGCTCTCTGGCACCAAAATGACTAGCTTTCTGAGAGACCAGTCCAATGCTAATGGGCTCCAGTTAGAGAAGAGGCATAGGTGTCTGGGAAGCACATATGTGTGCCGTTACACTTAGCATCACAGGTGATGGAACCCAGTCTAACCATAGGCTGTGAGGTACCCAGTCTCCAAGATGGAGTCACATTTGTGTAGTCTTGTGCCCTATTGAACCAATATTATGTCCCCTGTACCCTTTGTGTGTGTGTGTGTGTGTGTGTGTGTGTGTGTGTGTGTGTACACGCGCGCGCGCGTGCGTGAGTCTCACTCATTCCAATAAAAGTTAGATACCATATTATGACAGCCCTATTTTTATAGGTGCTAATCAGAGTTCAGAGGGGCATCACTGAGATTTGTAAGTTGTGTGCCAAGATAACAAATTAGACCAAGGATAAATGGATAGTGAGAGAAATAGAGGCATCTTATTAAGAAAGAAGGCACTCAAAGGGATAGAAATGGG
>CM052706.1:24836366-24861870 GCA_028551405.1 Uromys caudimaculatus
TCCCTCCCTCTCTGTCTCCCACCCCCTCCCCCCTCCCCCTCCCCTTCCCCTTCCCCTTTCCCCCTCCCCCTCCCCCTTCTCCTCCCCCTCCCCCTCCCCCTCTCCCTCCCTCTCCCTCTCCTTCTCACACACACCTACTCTCTTGACACAACTATGAGGAAAAACTGAAGGTAACAACCAAATGAATTTGGAAGCAGATTCTCTGGTCTGAGTCAAACTTCAAGAAGACTGGCTCAAGGAACATCTTGCCTGTGACTTCACAGAGCAATCCTGACCAAAAGTACCCAGCTAAGCTGCTCAGAGACACTGGCTTCAAAAACTGTAGAGCTAATGAATGCTCCTTGTGTTGATGGCTCCGTTTTGCATTAGAGCTTAGAGAGGCAGTACAGGGTACTGGGGGGCAGGGGAGCTTGCCAATCAGACAGAGGAGCTGCTCCTGACAAATGTAGAAGGAAGGAGTAGCCCTGGGATTCTCCTGCCTGGGGGTCCAAACCTCACTCCGCTTCTTGCTCCCACAAAGACTACTCCTCCACCGGAGTCATCAGCCTCAGCTGACTGCCTGCCTCTCGGTCAGAAGACAAGCATCGCCTCCTTCAGGAATCTCTCTCATCTCCTCCACCGCTTCCTCTGTTTTCTAAAACCATCCTGACAAGATCAAAGATTATTCCAATGACAGATTATGCCTCTCCCTTGAAACAACAGACCACATGAATTGGTACTTGCTTCCCAGGAGAGATGTCACACACTTCTGACAAGTTGCTACCACCTTGGAGTAGAGATTAGAGCCCCAACAACGGTGGCTCAGTGATGGGTGGGACCACGTCTTGACCAGGACAATGTAAGTATGCATGCCTCTTGCCCTCTCTTTGAACCTCAACCTCATGTTACAACCCTGAATATAAACTTGGGGTCACTGAACCCCTTTGTTTGCTCTTCTTTCTCTGCTATTACTTGTCTCTTTAATTAGCATACTGAAGACAGGTAGCCCTAGGCTTAGTCCTAAAATTCCAATCCTGTGGCTCCTTCCCTACTTCCACACCCCACTCACCTCCTTTTTTCAGCAGGACACCTAAGGCCCTGCGTACTTATCTGTCCACTGCACAGAGCAGGCCTCACCCCAACACCTACCAACTACTTTTCACATCACAGCTACCCAGAAAGTCAAGAAAGACTTTCAAGTTTCAAAGGTTCCAGGAGTTCAGAGCCACTGATAGCTCTAAGGAAGGTGTAGCAGGGCCCCAGACCTAAGTAGGCCCCCAGATCTTAACACAACTGACTCCATGATTGAAGTGTTTGGTTTCTGGACCCTACGACAAGGGACTGAGGTGCATATTTTACATACCAAACAAACCTGGTCTCCAGTTTCTCCCAGCATTCCTCAGTCCCTACCTGGCATACCTTGAACTTTCCAGCCCAGGGGCTGGGCTGCCCTTCCCCTAGAGGTTCTTTCCTATATAATCCAGACATTTGGTCTCTCTCGTCTCCTCTTTTTCTTCTCTCTCTGCACTCTCCCCATTTCTCTCTTTCTCTTTCCCCTTCCCCCCACCCCTCTCTCCCCATGGCAACTTCCTTGCCCTCAATCCTTGGGTCCAATGAACTCACCTGAGAGAAGCGTCCCAATAAACTTGCCTTGGATATAATTTAATCTGGCTTGAATTGGCTCATTTCACCGGCAGAGAAATAATCTATCAGGAAGTATCATTCAGGCTATAAAACTCAGGATGTAGAAAGCACCACCTGCCAGAACTAAAACAAAGACTTAATCCATCAAAGTCCATAGTACTGGGAAAGTCACTAAATATACTAACCTTGCCTTCTGGCTTCTGTAGTTCTGCATCTGGATAACTCTTCTTGTTAACTGAAGTATGTCAACCCAGGACATGGTTTTTGTGCTTAAAAGTTCACCCTGGCCGGGCGGTGGTGGCGCACGCCTTTAATCCCAGCACTTGGGAGGCAGAGGCAGGCGAATTTCTGAGTTCGAGGCCAGCCTGGTCTACAGAATGAGTTCCAGGACAGCCAGGGCTACACAGAGAAACCCTGTCTCGAAAAAACAAAAAAACAAACAAAAAATAAAAAAATAAATAAAAATAAAAAATAAAAGTTCACCCTGAGAAAGGCTTGGGGCTACACTGGAACCCTGAGCATCCAGAATAATCACTGGCTGGCTAATAAAGACTTTCCATTGGCTTAAACTCACGTCCGAGCAGTCTTCTCTGGTGGATACCCCACAGCAAAGGGAAGCAGCTGCAAAGAAATTGCCTGGCCCCAAGAGCTAGAGGAGAATCTTTGAGTTACAGGGACAAGAGACTCCCCCTACGAGAAACCAGAATCAAGGCCACCAGGCTGCCTGCCCTCAGAGATGAAAAATAATGTCAAGTAAACTGATGACCACAGGTTGCCCTGACACTAGGACACCAGCTCTGGACAGGACCCAGCATCCGACCAGGCCTGTGTGTTATTCTAACCAATTGACCTTGACGTAGAAGCTAAGCTATCTTTATTTAGAAAGCAGAAAGAGTTGCCATGAGGGAAGGAGCCCAGGCTACGTGTGTGATCTGTGGGGCCATCGAGTCTAATCTGGGACTAGGCTCTGGTTAATCAGAAACTAGGTTTCTAGAAACCATCAGGTTAAGGCGGGGCAGGAGGACACCCAGCACAGTGGAGTTTTCCATCTCTTTCCTCTCTGTGATTTGATTTGGGGAATCCAACTCAACAGAAAGATGTTTTTCTTCATCTTGATCAAGACCCAGAAGGAGAAAAAGAAACGAAAATCCTCTCCCATTCCAGAGTTTCCCTATTCGGTCTTGATAGGCACACACACTAAACACAGGCATGTGTGCTCAACAGTAGCAGCTGCAGCTGCAGCAGCAGCAGCAGCAGCAGCAACAACAACAACAAAGACTACATTAGAGATACAAGGAAAGGTGAGAGCCAGACATTATTAGCACATGCCCATAATCCCAGTCATTGAGGAGGCTAAGGCAAAGGGATTGTGAGTTACGGGCCAGCCTCTGCTACAAGACCCCATAAAAAAAGAAGAAAGAAGCTAAAGTTTAATACAATTGCATCTTTCTGTCCCTGGTGAGGGATTATGCAAATAAAACAGACTCCCTGATTGCCAACCACTTTCTCCAGCTAGCCCAACCCCACTGTTCTCAGACATCAGAACTGAAGGGCCCTATTGCCTTCCCAAGGCTCCAGCTGAGCCAAGATGTTAGCAACCAGGAATCTCCACCAGCCTGCTGTGGACCTAGGGATCTAGGGACCTAGGGACAGCATCAATCCTAGAACATTAGTCATCGCTAGCTGCCAAGAGGCGGCACATTTCCACAGCTGCCAAATCCTCTTCATGCACTTGGGCTATATCCCCTTATAAAAAGCCAGCAGCTCCTCTCCCAGTCCTTGGTTTCCCTTTCACCCTCAATCAGCAGCAGCCTCCGCATACCCCCCACCCCAGTAAACTTCCCAAGAGAGTCACATGGTGTGACTGGCCTCAGTCGCTTAGATCATAACACAAGATAGTTTTGTTCTAGTGCCTTGTTCCAAGTAGATTATTTAGGAAACAAAGAAGCCAAGCTGCAGGTTTTTTTTCTAGCTTGTTCTTTTTCTACTTTGTAAACGTTTTTTTCCCAAAGAGAAAACCTTTATTTCTATCATTGAATTTATCATTTCTTTTCTTTTATAGCTTTAGGCTATGTGTAAGTGAGGTTCCGTATCACAATTATGTATTTGGTTTTTTTGTTTGTTTGGTTGGTTGGTTTTTGGTTTTTCCAGACAGGGTTTCTCTGTGTAGCCCTGGCTGTCCTGGAACTCACTCTGTAGACCAGGCTGGCCTTGAACTCAGAAATCTGCCTGCCTCTGCCTCCCAAGTGCTGGGATTAAAGGTGTGCACCAAGATGGGCAGTGGTGGGGCACACCTTTAATCCCAGCACTTGGGAGGCAGAGACAGGTGGATTTCTGAGCTTGAGGCCAGCCTGGTCTACAGAGTGAGTTCCAGGACAGCCAGGGCTATACAAAGAAATCCTGTCTCGAAAAACCAAAAAAAAAAAAAAAAAAAAGGTGTACACCAAACTTTTATTATCTAAATTTTAACCAAATTTTATATAAATCATAGCCACTTCAAGGATACCCTACAATGAATTTTGGGATACCAAACTGTATGAGCTGTATGAAACTGTTCTACCTGAGCTACAGCCATCACCAGCTTCCCGCTTTGGATTTTGAGACAGGGTCTCACTAAGTTCCTCTGCAGGCCTTGAACTCACGATAGCCCAGACTGGCCTTGAAGTGTCAGTCTTTCTACCTCAGTCTCCTGAAGAGCTAGGGTTACAGCCTGTGCCAACATGCCAGGTTTTCTTCATTCTACTTTTTTGTTGAGTACAATTTGACTTTCTGGATAAGCCAGAATTTATTCATCTACCCACCTGCTGGAATGAGCTAGGTTTTTTTATTTTATTTTATTTTATTAATAATTCTTCTTGGCTTTATGGCTTTGTTTTCTTGTGGGTTAATTTTTAATAGATGTTTTTAAGTCAGGACAATAAAAGATGCAAAGGTCACACATACCGTCTCCATGCGAGCAGCACATTCCACTGTCAACTTCCTACACCAGAGCCACGCATGCGTTAAAACAAGCCAACACATTGTCGCGGACCAATGTTCAAAGCTGACATTGACATTCACTCACGAGGTCCTATAGTGTCTGGATTTGGACGATGTATACTGTCACATGTCATTGTCATGTCGTATAGAGTGGGCACACATCCTGTGTTCTGCCTGTTTACCCTTTTCTAACCCGTGACCACCGACACCTGTTCTTACTGCCTGCCGAGGTTTGCCTTTTCTAGAATAGCTGTTTGTGCGCTTAACTTCCATCTGTACATCTTCTCTGGTGTCATGGCTTACCCTCACTTTTTAGAATGAGTTGAACAGATTATTTTTATTGTTGAGTTGAGTTTTAAGAGTTTTTCATATACTTTTGTGTGAATGTTTCAGGGCTGGGTATTCATGGAAAAGTACCCAGAAAGAATCAGAGTAAAGGATGAAGACTTGGATCTCCATTTCAGAGGTTTCAGTCTAAGGCCACCTGGGTCTATGGCTTTAGGCATGACGTTGGCAGACTGTTATAAGGTTAGGAGCCTGTGCTGGGAGAGGTACTCACTACTTAAGGTAGTCAGGAAACAGAGAGGAGGCAAGAAAGAGGAGGGGAGGGAGAAAAGGAGAGAAGACATGGGAGAGAGAAGTGAGAAGGGGAAAATGGGAAGGGAGGGGAGTGATGAAGGAGCCAGGACAAGATACAGCTCTCAGAGACACATCCGCATAACCTTTCTCCAACCTCCCCTACTTAGCAGTTAGATAATCTTCCGATAATGCTATCAAGTCATGCGCCTATCAGTGGCTGCATCCACTGATTAGGTTAGAGATCTCACAAGTCAATAACTCTCAAATGGATCCAAGCCATGCATGATAATGGCTCATACCTGTAATCCCAGCACTGGAGACTCTGAAGTAAGAGAATTCTGAGTTTGAGACCAGTCTGTGTCTCATAGTGAGTTCCAAACCAGCCAGGGATTCAGAGTAAGACCCTGTCATAGGAAAAAAAAAATAACAACAAAAACAATTTTGAAAAATCTATCAGTGGGGACCAAGTCTTCAACATATGGGCCTTTTAAAGATAACCTTCATATCTATTTTCTTGTTGCTGGGGCCAAATTCCTGACAGCAAACAACTTAAGGGAAGAGGCATTTATCTGGTTAATGAATGACAGTTCAAAGAAAATACGGTCCATCCTTGTGGAAAGGCGTGGCAGCCGGAGCAGAGGGCAGCCACTGGTCACGTTTCATCTGCAGTCAGGAAACGTATAGGAAATCCAGCTGGGCTGTAAAAGATCCAGATCTACCCACAGTGGCACACTCCTCTGGCAAGACTCCACAACCTCCTCAGACAGTATCTCCAGCTGGGACCAAGAATTCAAACACAGGAGCTTATGGTGCAGGGGGTGGGGTGGGGTGGGGTGGGGGGAAGGGAGGTATCATTCTAGATCTAAGCCACAGCATAGCTTGTATATGACAATAGTTTGCAAATATTTTCTTGCATTCTTTGGCGTGCTCTCCAATTCTCTTGATTTGACTTCCATATTTAAAGTTTTGATCCATCCATTTAGATTCAAAGATTCAAGAGTTAGGTAGGGAACAATTATTCATCATATAAATGCGTTTCATTCAGCCAGCAATGGACTGTGCATATGGTGGTGGTGGTGAGGAGGAGGAGGAGGAGGAGGAGGAGGAGGAGGAGGAGGAGGAGGAGGAGGAGGAGGAGGGGGAGCCCCTATCATTGTATACATAATAGCTATGTGACACAATTACTATCTTATTATGTTTAAGTGTATTCTACATAACTTGTACAACCACCACATTACCTAAAGGCAATTTCCTCAAAATATATCTACAACCAATAAGTGATAAATGACTATACCATAAGTTTGAAGGTGAGATATCTAAATTCACCTTGATCTGGAGAGAGAGCTCAGTAGTTAAGAAAAATGTGCTGTTCTTGCAGATGACTTGGGTTCAATTCCCAGCACCCCTCTGGTGGTTCACAACCATCCATTGGCACGCACCAGGTGTACACCCATACACTCAGGCAAACACTCAGGCACATAAAAATAAAAAAATAAATAAATCTAATAAAAACATGTTTAAAGAAAGAAATTCATGTTTCCACTGCTGATCTAAAGTGCTTTTTTAAAACTAAATTCTCATGTGCATTTGGACCAAAGCCATTATTACCTTGTAGTCTTTTGAAATAAAGGGTACCTAAGACTCTTTAGACATGGAAGGTACCCAAGTCATTTCTGTGCACAAGCTCACCATACCCTGAAGTGTATATTAAACTGTTGTGGAACTGGAACTTTCTCAAGGGTAACTGGGGCATCCCAGAGAACAGGGACCATTAAGCTGGGGTGCTGGGCACCTCACTTCCTTCTCAAGCTGGCCGATCACTAAGGGCAGGAATAGTATCATGTCTCTCAGACAAAGATATTCTTTCTCATCCGTCAAAGGGGATCCTGTGAAGCTGGTGATCCTCTAGGGACGACTGCACCACTTTCCTGAATCACTGGCTACCTGCCTGAAGAATTGGCCACTCCCTCCCCCCATTGGTCCTCTTCTCTCCCTCTCCAAACTGTTTCTGGCATTGTGGTTCCCTGTGACAGTGTGTGCTATGGGTCAAGAGAAATAAGGACTCCCTGTGTTTGGTACAGTGCTTACATTCCTGCTCCCAGCAGAAAACCAGTTGGGGGTAGAAAAAACATCCCCACCCTACAGCCAACCATCTCCATCTCCGGAGGTTAGGTGTGCCTCCTAAGCTGTCTGCTGCTGAGTCTGGATGAGGAAAACTTGACTCTGCCTGCTGCATTTCTCATCTTTTTCTGGGCTACCTTGCTCCTCCCACCTTGGCTGGTTGCCATTTTTTCTTTCTTTCTTTCTTTCTTTCTTTCTTTCTTTCTTTCTTTCTTCTCATTACTTTGTTATCCTTATCATAAAAATGTATACACAATAATAACTTTTGCAGCTTTCACCAGAAGGGCAAAGGACAGGACTAAGCAGAGTACTGGGGATGTTGGGATGTTCTGGTGGAACAGAAAAGGGATCATGACATAGAATCCAACATGGAAAATGGAAGTTAGGGACTTTCAATAATGAAATAAATGAAGCGGGCCAGTGGTGCAATGGGTGACACATCTATCAATGGAGTCAGAAAAATGACATAAATTAAGGTTACTTTAGTGCTGATCAGACTTGAAGTCTGCAAGAATTTATGATTAATCTATCATAGAGAGCAAATTAATACAATGAGGTTTTCTGTTTGGTTTTTGGGTTTTGGTTTTTAATATAATGAGTGTTCTATATCTGCATATATATATACATATACATATACCTGCATGCCAGAAGAGGGCATCAAATCTATAGGGATTTGATTTACATGAACGACCGTGTGGTTGCTGGGAATTGAACTCAGGACCTCTCTGGAAGAGCAGCCAGTACTCTTAACTGTTGAGACATCTCTCCACCCCCTAATACACTCTATTATTAATAATACATTATTATAATTATTATTATAATTAACACATTATTAATATTATATTATAATTTGTATATTAATACAAAAAAAATGGTCCCTTTTAGCAACTCCATCTTATGGCCTGTAGCCTGAAGTGGTAATGCCTGGGGTAGGAGACAGCACAGAACTCTGACCTGTCATGGCTGGAGTACTAGGTACCCACAGCTTCTCATCTTGCCAGTGATGGTGGCATCAATCCGCTCCTTCTGAGTTAGTCATAATGACACAAAGTATCTTACATACAGTAAGTACGTGGCACATTCCTATGATTGTGTAGACTTGATTAATGGAAGCTTAGTCTACTCAAACCATCCAATACCTACCAAAGTGTCCTTGTCCTAGTCATGAAGCTAGCATCTCTATGGGATAAAAGTCTTTGTATAAGACACGCCATGTTTTCTTCCTTCTTCCATCCACTCTCCTCTCATTCCTGACCCTCCCATTATCCAACAGAGATCAATGTCCAAGTTCCCACAGGCTGTACCTCCTGATGGATCTCCTATTTCCTTCTTGTCCTCCTTCTATCCAACTCCCACAGTACCAGAATGATTTTTGAAAAGTGAAAGCGAGGCCCTCATACAACTCGACTTAAAGCCTCTAGTAGTTTTCCACATCACTGAAAAGTCTTGCATTGACCTACAGATGCCTGCAAGAGTGGCCCCTGCTTGGCCTCCTGATTCCTCTGCTTCAGCCCCACTGCCTGCATCTGTTCCTTCAACTTTCTCAGGAGCTTTATGCTTCCTATGCGCAGACCATGCACCTGCCCTCTGGGTGTGAACTATACCCTCCATCCAAACAAAAGAAGAGCATTCACACTTGAAGAACTAACTTCCAGCCACGACAGGGACAACAGGGACGTGACTCGCTTTGCAGAAAGGGCCTTTACAGGGGTAGTGGAGGTAAAAATCAGGTTATTCTTATGGGATCTAACGCAAATTGATTTATTTCTTTATTAGAGGAGATGGTGACACAGACACACTTAGGAACAACTATGTGATGTCACAGTCAGAAGGTAGCCATCTGCAAGCCAAGGAGAGACCTCAGAGAAAAACTAAACATTTGGTTTGGGGTTCTGTGTGGAATCCCCTAGTCTGGTGATTCATCTTGGCAGCCCTACTAAACTACTATGGCCTCTGGCCACATCTTCACATGGTTGTATCCATTTCGTTCCCAGTTACCAGCACAACTGGCACATCTGCAGTGAGGCCATCCCTACCCACACATTCTAAACAACTCCTCCTTCTTTTGCTTGTTTTCTCCACAGTAAGGCATCCTGTCTGGTGACCAGCACATTGTTGGTTTTCCACTAGAATCAAGAGATGACTGCTTTAATATGCCCCTTGGGCTAAGGTAGAGAGCCCAGCACAGAGAGGGCAAGCGGAAACTATGCTTTGACCATTCACATTGACGAGTACGTAAGAGGCTACAGCTATGAGACGCTGCAAGCCTGGAGAAGCGTGCTGCCTGCTATGTACCAGGAATCCTGGCACTCAGAGGGTGCCGGAGCAGAGGCTGTAAGTGGAACGGGGTCTGGAGGTCAGAGGAGAACTGCGCAGGCACAGAGGGGAGGGGGTGTTCCAAAGGAGTGTCTGCAGGCACAGAATGAAGCAACTGTGTAACAGCAGGCAGGGCCTGAAGTGCCAGTGACCTGGAGTAACCTGTATTTACAGGGAGGGTGGGAGGGTGGGAGGGTGAGAAGGAGAGGCAAGCAGGCACTTCCACGTGAGAGGCTGAGTGCCAGAGCCAAGAACCTGAACTTTTTCTCTCCTTCCCACTCATTCTTCTGCCTTACAAGTAGGGGAGAAAGTACAACTCATAGATGTGTTGATAAAAATTAACTAAATGAATTTACTTGCGTATTTTTGTACACAAGTTTTGTTTCAGCCTTTGACTTGAGTGGATTCTGCAGTTTTCTCAAACCACACTCACAGTTTTTCTACTTTCTGACTATTTCAGCTACCCACCCCTTACCTGACCATACCTGGGAACTTCATGCCGTTGACATAATCTGTTTGTCCACATCAAAGTAGAGTGGTGCAGACGGTTTATAGGAAACAAATTGTGTCAGTCGTAGATTCTCTAGAGCCTGAAACAATCGAACAATTGTATAGTTCAGCTAAAAGGACTATTTTTCTATTTTAATTTATTTGTGCCTAGAGAATACAATCTGTTCCCTTACTTTTTTTTTTTTTTTCTTTTTGAGATGTGTTCTGTAGCCCTGACATGATCTGTATGGTGAATGGTACATGTTTTCCACATGATAAACGTTCCATGTGTAAAGACTGTGAAATCTTCTGGGTATGTTGGAACACACCTGTAGTCTCAGCACTTGGCAGGTCCAGGCAGAAGGAGCTCAAGGCCAGCCTCAGTTACAAAGTTCAAAAGCAGCCTAGGAAACAAGAGATCCTGCCTTCAAACCAACAATAGAGCAGGCAAATGTCAGTTCAAGTCCCAGAACTCACATGATAAAAAGAACTGAGTCCTCCAAGTATCCCACTGACCTCAATATGCCTGCCATGGTCTGGGCATTTACTCTCCCTGCCCTACACACAAAGTAAATGAAAAGGAATTTTATTTTTTATTTTTTATTTTTTTAAAGCTCATCATCTTTATATGGGCTATTTACCCATAGACATGCTGCTACAAATGGTTTTTCTCAGCATTTTGGCTTTTTTGTTTGTTTGTAGTAATTTTCACTCCCTCATAGCCAAAAGCTAAGAAGTGATGCTTATGATAATTTTCTAAGCTAATAGCAAGTGAAATTCATTAATCTTTTCCTTCGTGATTTCCCCCCTGCTACTTTTTTCTTGGAATTTTTTAAGATGTACTTTTAAACATGTGTGTGTGCGCCTGCATGAGATTATGTGTGCAGCGTGTGTGCAGATGCCCGTGGAAGTCAGGAGAGGGTGTTAGTTAGATTAGATCACCTAGAACTGGAGTTACAGGAGGTTCAGAGCCATGCATGGTGAGTGCTGGAAAAACTGAACCTGGGCCCTCCCGTAAGAACGGTAAGTACTCTTATTCTATGAAGATCCCCTCAGCCCCTATTTTTAAGTTATTGAGTATCTCCCAGGTAAATTTTAGGCGTTTTTCTTGTTGTTATGTTTTTCTTTTTAAATTATTTATTTATTTTATGTATATGAGTACACTGTAGCTGTCTTCAGATGCACCAGAAGAGGGCAGCAGAGCCTACTATAGATGGTTGTGAGCCACCATATGGCAGCTGGGAATTGAACTCAGGGCCTCTGGAAGAACAGTCAGTGCTCTTAACCTCTGAGCCATCTCTCTAGCCCCAAAAAGGGATTTGAAAACAGCAACAACAACATGACAAATAAAAAACATGCTGTTGAGAGGTAGTCTATAAATCTTAGGATAAGTGATTGCTTGTAGCAGAACCGAATTAATCTACTCAATTGATCCCAGCAGCGGAGGTACGTTCCTTGACAGTGTTGTTCAAAGCTCATATATGCTCACCTATTTCTGTCTACTTGGTATTATTTGACTCTAATTCTAAATTTTTCTATTTCCTCTGTATAGCCCTACTAGTTTTTGCTAGCTGGATTGAACCACAATTAAATAATTTTCTTTCAGAAATAGCCTGGTGGTATTCTTTGCTATGAAGTCTATTTCATTTTAACCTAACCAAAACAGTTCTAACTACTGTTAATATGGCATATGTGGTGGCTTGAATAAAAATAGGCTCATAGGGATTAGCACTAATAGGAGGTACGACCTTGTTGGAAGAAGTAGGTCTCTGGAGGGTGGGCTTCAGGTTTCAAATGCTGAAGCCAGGTCCAATGTCTCTGTTCCTGTTGCTCTAAATGTAGAATTCTCAGGTATTCTCCAGCACCATGTCTGCCTGCATGCCTGCATACTCCCCGCCATGACGATAATGGACTAAAACTCTGAACTATAAGCCAGCCTGTACTGGCTGGTTTTGTGTGTCAACCTGACACAAGCTAGAGTCATCACAGAGAAATAAGCCTTATTTGAGGAAATGCCTTCACGAGATCCAGCTGTAGGGCATTTTCTCAGTTAGTGATCAGTGGGGGAGAGTCCAGTCCATTGTGGGGGGTGCCATCCCTGGGAAGGTGTCCTGAGTTCTCTAAGGTAGCAGGCTGAGCAAGTCAGTAAGCAGCAGCCCCCATGCCCTCTGCATCAGCTCCTGCCTCCAGGTTCCAGCCCTGCTTGAGTTCCTGTCCTGACTTCCTCTAACTGATTGATTGTGATCCAGAAGTGTAAGCCAAATAAACCCTTTCCTCTCCAACTTGCTTTTTGGTCACAGTGCTTCATTGTAGCAATAAAATCCTCACTAAGACATAGGCCCAATTAAATGTTTTCGTTTATAAGAGTTGGCATGGTCTCTTTACAGGATGGCATGGTCTCTTTACAGGAATAGGACATTGATTAAGACTGAAGCTGGTACCAGGAGTGGAGTATTGCTATGACAGACCTGACCATACTTCTTGGTGGAATGTGGACTTAGACTTTGGATAAGGAAGAACCGTTGAAGACTGTAAGTTGGGCTTAATGCACCAGACTACTAGGAACAGGGAAGACAGTGGTGCTGAGAACAATGTAGATTATGACGGCCCAGCTCAAGAGGTTTCAGAGGAGAAGAGTATTAATAAATAGCCTACAGATCATTCTTGTGATATTTTAGTGAAGAAAGTGGCTGCTTTCTGGCCTTGTCCAAAAACCTGCCTGGGCTAAATTGAAGAGTTTTGGATTAATGGGGATGGCAGAGGAGATTTCGAGACAGCTTAGTATGAGCTGCATGCCATGAGGTTATTAATGATGAAAGAACTTTCTGAGGACTCTACCCAGCTTTGCCTCATTTATGGGATTTTCCATTTTAGCTGAGGTGAAAAGGCATCAATCTTTGATATTAACTCCAAGTACAAGTACCACAAGTTCTCCATCACCTACCTATTGGCCCAACTACTAAGTCTACTAAGAGGTGGTGGCCTGGGATCAAGGCTAAGGAAGATGAGAACCCATTTTATAAAACCCAGCCCTAGAGGGAAGCAGCCTCCTGTGAAATGCAGCTGCCATCACACTCCTCACCAAGAATTGTTTACCAAGACTCTGTCCATGCACCACTGCCAAACCAGAAGCCGGGTCACTAAGCAATGGCCCTTGACTGCGGCCACTGACTCAAGACTGATGTGCCAGGTGTTGTAGGGGAAAGGAAATACCAAACATATTTTGTCTTTGGGAACTGAAAGACAAACCATCAATGAGAAATGGTTAAAGACAGTCCAAGGGCATTCCCAGCATTCCACTTCCTCAGTGGGAAGATCCACAGGGGACCCAGCCATAGAGAGTAGAGAGAACTTACTACAAGCATCATGGTGCTGTATTGCAGAACTTCACAAAATGAGGAATAAAGATAAAAGTTCCTAAAGGTTTTTGAAAACATAAGTCAGAGAAACAGGCAAGTAGGGGATTGGAATGAGAGTTTAATCAACATCAACATCGACTATAACCAGAAATGGAGGGGGTGAGGTAGGATGGAGCGGAAGTGAGGGGATCTGGGGAAAAAAAGAAGCCCTCACACAGGAATCTGGTTTGCATTTCTCACTGACTAAGAAACAAGAATCTCTACATTATTGAAGGGAAAAACTAAGAAAAAAAATAAAATAAAAGCAAAAACACCTGAAAGATTGCCAAAAGACAGAACAATCCCTTTTCTATGAAGCATCTCAAACAGCACCAAACTGGAAAAGGAGGAGGGCTTCAGGTTTAGGAGTCCTTCCTGCTCTTCTGGAGGACCCACGTTTGATTCCCAGCACCCACATGGTGGCTCACAAACATCTGTAACTCCAGTTCCAGGTGTTCAGTATCTTCTGGCCTCTGAGGACATCAGGCACACACATGGTACACAGACATGCAGGCACAACATCCATATACATTAAATAAGATAATTTTTAAAAATAAGTAAATAAACAAAGCCAGAAAATGGCATTGAGTGGGGTGGAGAGATGGCTCAACGGTTAATATTTGCTGCTCTTCTAGAGGCCTGAAGTTGGGTTCCCAGCACCCACATCAGGCAACTCACAACTTGTAACTCCAGCTCTAGGGGATTTGGTGTCCTCTTGTGGCCTCTGGGGGCACACACATACACACACCCAAACTGAAGCAAATAGAAATAGAAAATGTTTGAAATTAATAGATCAATAAAAACACTATAAACTGCTATTACTGGTAAATATGGCAGAGTTACTGTTCAGTCTCCTATCCCAGCATCCCCTGCTGTGAGCAGCTGTCATCAGTAAAGAACCTGATCACCTGAAATCCATCTCAGGACATCTCTAGTCCCAACTTGGAACTAATCATCATTTTAGAAACATATAGTGTGTGGACTCTGTAGGTCTTCTTGTGGTGTCCTTGACCTTTCTGGATCCCTCAGTCCTTACCCCACTTTTCCACAGGACTCCACAAGCTTCACATAATGTTTGGCTGTGGGTCTCTGTATTGGTTTCCATCAGATGCTGGATGAAGCCTCTTAGAAGACAGTTATGCTAGGCTCCTGTCTGCAAGCATAGTAGAGTATCATTAATAGTGCCAGGGCTGATTGGTACCCATCGGGGGTGTCTCCCCTTCTCTGATGAGAAAAGAGGGGAGGATTGGGAGAGGGGATGTGAGGTAGAGCTGGGAGGAGAGGAGGAATAAATAAATAGATAGATAAATAAATAAATAAATAAATAAATAAATAAATAAATAACAACAAATAAATAAAAATTTGAAACCATATCATGTGACTAAAGGGAAAGGGGGAAAAAATCAATGTAATTTTAGAACAAATTTGAAATTTAAAATGTTGTACTGGAACCTAAATTGAAAAGAAAAAAATAAATAAGTGAAAGGGGTTTTGTTATGTCGCCTTGACTGACTTCTACTCCTTGGCTCAATGATCCTTCTAAATAGCACATTAATTCCACTCCATGCTGCCTCTGCCAAACCCGCACACATGTGGTGCAAAACCCCTGGCACTTAAGAAAGTCACTCTTCAGATGACTCCACTTACTGCTGTGGCCTTCTGGGAAACCTCAAACTCCCATTCAAAAACTGCTGCCCCCTTTCTAGTTCTTGTAGCTAGCATGCCACAGGGACTCAAGTGGCTAATATCCTCCTGATGCATGAATACAGATCCCAATGGCTAACTCAAGGATGTCCATCTGACCAACTGGCACAGGATAAAGGGAGAGGGTTGACATTAACTACCCAACTTTGTCAAGTTCTTCTTCTATCTGCCTTCTGATCAAGATGTAGAACTCTCAGCTCCTCCTGCACCATGCCTGCCTGGATGCTGCCTTGTTCCTGCCTTGATGATAATGGACTGCAACCATTATCTGAACCTGTAAGCCAGGCCCAGTTAAATGTTTGCCTTTGTAAGAGTTGCCAGGGTCATGATGTCTGTTCACAGCAATGGAAACCCTAAGGCAGGTCTCACCTCCCTCTATTCCCTATCCTATAAAATTATTCCTTTTTAAAAATATTTATTTTATTACTTTGTGCATGAGGGGATGGGTGCCTAAGAATGTCAGAAGTAGACATCAGAGCCCTTGGAGCTAGACTTACAGGTGTTTGTGAACTTCCTAATGTAAGTTTTGTAATCTGAACTAGGTTCTCTGATAGTGGAGTAAACTCTCTTAAACTACAGAGCCATCTCCCCTAGCCTCCCTCTTTTATTGTACTTTCCTTTATTACTGGGGGGTGTCCTGGCTAGTTTTATGTCAACATGAGACAAGTTAGAGCCATATGGAAGGAGGGAGAGTCAATTGTGATAATCCCTACATAAGATCCAGCTGTAGGACTGGATAGGGGAGGACCCAGCCCATTGTGGGTGGTACTATCCCCAGAGCTGGTGATCCTGGGTTCTATAAGAAAGCAGGCTGAGCAAACCATAAGGAGCAATCAAGCAAACAACACCCCTCCATAGTCTCTACATCAGCTCCTGCATCCAAGTTCATGTCCTGTTTGAGTTCCTGTCCTGACTTCTTCAATGATGGACTATGATGTTCAAGTACAAAGAAAAACCTTCCCCCACCTAACAACTTGCTTTTGCTCTTGGTGCTTCGTCACAGCTATAGAAACCTTAAGACAGGGACACACATACACACATTCCACAAGATATGTGTGGAAGTCAGAGGATGATTTGTAGGGTTTAGTTCTCTCCTTCTACTATTTGAGATTCAGGGATCAGACTCAGGTCATCAACCTGATGAGTTCTCCCCTACGTGGACACTATGTGTACTATGAGCATGCAGTGCCTGAGGACACCAGAAGAGGGTGACAGATCTCTGGAACTGGAATAACAAATGTTGTATGCCACTCATATAGCTGGTCCTCTGGAAGAATGAACAGGTGCTCTTAACCACTTAGCTATCTCTCCAACCCGTATATATGTATGTATATATGTATGTGTGTATGCATGCATGTATGTATGTGTGCGTGTGTGTATGCATGCATGTATGTATTGAGACAATTGTTGTGTAACTCTGGTTGGCCTGGAGCTCACCATGTAGACTAAGCTAGTCTCAAACTCACAGAAATCTTCCTGCCCTTGTCTCCCCAGTGCTGAGATTAAAGGTGACTGCCACCATGCCTGGACACCGCCCCTATCATGCACACACATATGCTGAAATATTAGATTACTAAGGCTACTCCTGATACAGGGCATTATCCATCCCATACAGTACTCTCCCTAGATTGCAGAGCTCCTACCATGTAATAGCCCCATAGGAATTTGCTTCCTACGTTACAGCCTTATATCCTATCCATGACCCTCACTAATCTGTTAAGCTCAGAGGCTTTCCCCTCTAAACTCAGTAACCCCTCTCTCAAAGCTCAGAGACTCCTACCCTCTAAGGCAGTGGCTCTCAACCTTCCTAACGCTGCGACCCTTTAATACAGTTTCTCATGTTGCGGTGACCTCTGACCATAAAAATATTTTATTGCTACTTCATAACTGTAATTTTGTTACTGTTATGAATTGTAATGTGAATATCTGATATGCAGGATATCTGATACTCGGCCCCAAAGAGGTCACAACCCACAGGTTGAGAACTGCTGCCTAAAGTCTATGAATATGAGAAATTACCTGTGTTCTGCAGTTCTGTTTCGTCTCCTAGTCCAGCTTCCCCTGCTGTTGAATGGCTGGCCTTAGGAAGGGACCAGATCCCCTGAAATCTGTTTGAGCCTATCTATCTACTGAACCTGAATCTTTATCATTTGAAACAGTGAGCAGCTGGGATTCCAGGCCCCCATCCCCCAAGCCTGGCTTCCACCTTGACCCTTCCCAGTGTAACTCAGCACCACCAGGTAGACTTATCACAGCGTCCCCATCACCATTCTCAGATTGTCCCATTATCCCAAACTCAGCTGTGTCCTCTTTAAAGATTAAACTTCCTACAACCCGGAGCTTCCATTATGCTTCTGTTTCTATGAATTTGCCTTTCTTTTCTTTTATTTTTTTTTTAAGAAAAAGAAAAAGAGATATGGAACTAAAAGCTAAAAGCAAAATCTTATAGTCACTCACAGAGATGAAAATGAAGAGCCAGGAAGGTTGGAAGGGCCTGGTTTCTCTCCTTGTAACTTTCCTCATAGTATATATTTACTTTATGACCGTGTGAACTGCCTACACACTTTTATTGTGGTTAAAAATCTACAACATAAAATTTTATACATCAACCACTATGGAACATAAAATTTAGTGGTGTTAAGCACATTCATGAGCTAGGTGTGCTGGTGCATGCCTGCAAATCCAGCACTCCAAAAGGAAAGAAAGGAGGATTTTAGTTTTAGGCCAGCCTAGGATGCACATAGCAAGTTCAAGGGGAGATATATATATATATATATATATATATATATATATATATATATATATATATATATACACACACACACACACACACACACACACACACACACATATACACATATACATATATACATATATACATATATAAGTATATGTATATATATGTATATATAGAGGGGGGGCAGGGAGGGAGGGAGGGAGGAAGGGAGGGAGTGTCGTCCTCCATGGGGGTTCCCTGGATCTCTGGTCCGGCCAAAGTGTTACTGCTCTCTGAAGGGAAGCCAGTGCAGGGCAGGTAGCCAGGGTCCCAGGTCTGGTCCACTACCAGAGCCAATGCCAGCTGCAGCGACAAGCCAGCAATGCATGACTGCAGGTGCAGCAGGGGTGTGAGCCCCTCCTGCCAGGCAGGTCTAAGGTCCAGCAATGAATGCTTCAGGAAAGAAAACTCTTGCCCAAAGTGTTAACAGTTCAGTAAAACAACCACTCTCAGCCGATTCTTGGTGAAATAACCTAATAACCTGTGCACTTTATCCATGTGGACAGGGACTTTATAAACATTGAGAGGTAGCATGGGACCCAGGGGTAGATGTTTCTCATTGGCTCAGTTTGAGGCAATAGTGATGTTCTGTTAGCATGGGGAAGGACTTCAGATTTTTCCCCTATGTGACTGACTGTCCCAGTCCTCTCAGTGCAGTGTCATGGTTTTGTGTTCCAGAACAGGTTTTGGTACGGAGCAGGCCAAATGTCTACCGTACTCATTCTGCTTTTCACAGGGTTTGGGCTCACTCAACCTTACCAGTTCTTCTGTCTGGTGGCACGGTCCACTTGCCCTACATGCAATCATTTTTTTAACTTTTTTTTTTTTTTTAAATGAATGCTGTTCCAATTCTTTCCTCACTCTGTTTGATCTGGACTGTTTGACTACATTGATTTTGTTTGTTTAGGGACACTGAAATGACTCGGTAGGTGAGGACTTGGAATGGTTCATTCTAGATACCACTTTCATTACATCTGGAATCAACTAAATCAAAAGCAGCTGGGCGCGCTTGGGGGGGTTTGGGGGTTAGTTTGATGTTGTTTGTTTGCTTGCTTATTTTCGTTTTTTATTTTGTTGGTTTTTATCAGATTATTTGATGTGGGAAAACCTACTCTCCATCTGGGTCATTTCAAACTAGTAGGTTCACCCTAAATCTGGGTCATTTGAGGTCAGAAGCCCCACCCTAAATTTGAGCCATATCTTCTAGTTGTAGCCCATATAAATGATATGAAAGAAGGAAGATTTTTGCTTTTTCCTGTTTTCCCTCTCTGGTGTTGGCAAGTTTATCTATCCTGCTGCTGAGGAATTCCTTCGCTGGTATTAGAACCTACATCTTTGGAATTTCAGCACAGACTGAAGATCAGCTGAGACACCCCACCCTTATGGTCAGAACAACTACCTGATTCTTGGCCTTTCCATCAGGAAACAGCCACTGCTGGACTATCGGGACCACAGTCTCTACACTACTCAGATAAATCTACTTTTAATATGTATAGATCAATTATGTTCTTCTAGAGAAGCCTGGCTAATACAGATTGTTGTACCAGGAGTGGGTCTAGAGAAACACATGAATTGTTTTAAGTATTTGGAACAGGCTTTCCAAGTTGCCAACATCTACAGTTCCTGAAGCCTCTCCCAGAAGCACAGACTACATGAACAACCCGTGGCGTAAACTATTTGAAAAACTTACTGAGATAAATTCACTTGACTAGCTGATTTACCTATTTTGAGGAGCAAGAAATTTAATGACTCTATACATAAAACTTTATAAATCTCTTGATTTAAAAATAATTTTAGTTATGTATATGAGTACACTGTAGCTGTCCTCAGACACACCAGAAGAGGGCATCAGATCCCATTACAGATGGTTGTGAGCCACCATGTGGTTGCTGAGAATTGAACTCAGGACCTCTGGAAGAACAATCAGTGCTTTTAACTACTGAGTCATCTCTCCAGCCCTAACTTTAAAAAAAAAAAAAAAGTCTCTGTGTAGCCTGTCTGGCCTCAAACTCTGCCTCTTGAGATCTGCCTGCCTATGCCTCCAGAGTGCTGGGATTGAAGGTATGTATCATTGCGCCTGACTATGCATAATTTTAGACAATTTGTGGAACAGAAGGTGATGCTTGACAAAAGAATGAGATTCCTGATAAAATTAACCAACTTCTAGCATCTCAGGATACAGTAACAAGAAAAAAGAATTAACCCTGTGATACAATTGGCTGGCTCCAGATGGGTATGAACAGTCTAGATGTTTCTAAGCATGCCCTGGAAGAGAATCTTCTCTACAGTAGCCATAGAGTTCAAATTGTGGAAAATCAAACAGAAACCCTCATGTAAAATTGGCTGAATTAGCGAAAATTCCAGCCCCAGACTTGTGTGCTGGTGGATGTGTGGGAAGTTGGGGCTTAGAACTTGGAAGCTTAGACCAGTGATTCTCAACCTTCCTAATGCTTCAACCTGTTAATACAGTTCCTCATGTTGTAGTGACTGAAACCATAAAATTATTTCATTGCTACTTCATAACTGTAATGTTGCTACTGTTAGGAATCCTAGTGTAAATATCTGATATTCAGGAGATCTGATCTATGACTCCTTTGGGAGTCAAGACCCACAGGTTGAGAACCACTGCCTTAGAATTCTTTTTTTTTTTTTTTTTTCAAGACAGGGTTTCTCTGTGTAGCCCTGGCTGTCCTGGAACTCACTCTGTAGACCAGGCTGGCCTCGAACTCAGAAATCCACCTGCCTCTGCCTCCCAAGTGCTGGGATTAAAGGCGTGCGCCACCACTGCCTTAGAATTCTTAAGGGTTTATCTCACCTGAGAAAGTAGTCTCCCTCCCCTAGCAGAAGATGCAGCTCCACCCTCTACAGTGTTGCCCTCTCTACCTTTACCTGAGGAAATGAATCCTTTTTTTGTTTGCTGAATGGCCAATGACTTTCCCAGAAGGAGATGCCAGGCATAACAATCCTAATGTCCCTCAGGGCCCTTCAAAAGTCACCTCTAAATGTATAACCAAACTTCAGGCTCCTAAGAGGAGATAGAAAGTGTAGTCCATGAGGAGGTCTGTTAACAAAAGAGCTTAATGAGTCTACCAATTCATTCAAGCAGAAGACAGGAATATTCATGGGTATGGATTTTAAGGGTGTGGGATAACAGTGGACGGGACATAAAAATGGATCAGGCTGAATTTGTTGATATGGGTCCACTGAGCGGAGAGTCTAGGTTTAATATGGAAGCCTGAACAGTTAAGAAAAAGTGCCAAAAGCCTGATTGGTTTGGCTGAAGCGTTTGCCAAAAGGTGGCCTACTGAAAAACAAATGATGCCTGATATCCCTTGGCTTCAAGTGTTGACTCACAAAGGCTCAGGGAAATTCCAATGCTAGAGTGGGTACACTGTGTAAAACCTAACCCTCTACATAGGAAAGGCCCAAAAGACACGGTAAGACAAAGCTAGAAGAACTTCGTTGTAGCCCTTTTCCTTGTGCCAGACCTTATGGTTGGAGACATGCTGCTCAGTTGGATGAATTAAGTGAGATGGGTTCAATTGGGCCCCAGAGTGGCAGAGGCCAGATGGCAGCATTGAATCACCAAAGACAAGGTAAGCATGATTATCATCATGGGAAGCATAGACAATGTCCATAATGGCTTAACATAATGGTCAGCACAGGCAAAGTAAATTTTATGGAGGCGTGACTCGTGGGAACCTTTGGTACTAGCTAATCAGCCATGGTGTTTCCAGGAATGCTACACTTTTGTTCAACCTGTTTAAGCAGAAAGATACTCAAATGAAAGAAAGGCTACGTTGGATCACAGCATGAGGGAATCTCAGCCCGTGGACCAGTTTCTAGACTTGAGCCAGTTTTCAGGCCCAGAACCCTTTGAATAAAGATATGTCCAGGTCCCCCTGAAGAAGAACCTTAAAAAATACCTGAAAGTTGTACTGTTACTCTTTTCCCAAACCTTCTAAAAAGGGAACTAAGGTCTTTTACAAGGGAAACTGTGCACTGAGAGGAAGGAAACAATCAGACTTTCTGGGATCTATTGGATATTGAAGAATCACTGTTTGTTGCCCTTCACTTAAAGTTGGGTCTTATGGAGATCAGGTGATTAATGTATTTTGGGTTAAAGTCTGACTCACAGTGAGTCCAGTATGGATCCCTGAACTCATCCTGCGGTTCATTCTCCAGTTCAGAATGTATAGTTGGAATACATACAGAGTTTGACAGTTTCCACACTGGTTCCCTGACCTGTAGAAGGAGGGTTGGAAATGCCAAATGGAAGCCATCCAAGTTACCTCTACTAGGTAAAAGAGTGAATTAGAAACAAATATCACATCCCTGGATAAACTGCAGAAATTAGTGCCACCATTGAGACTTAACACTTCGACCTGGCCAGTGAAGAAGACAGAGATAATGGAGAATGACAATTGAATCTAAAACTGGCAATCAAGTAGTGACTCTGATTGCAGCTGCTGTACCAGATGTGTACCCTTTCTTGAGCAGATTAACGCATTTTCTGGTATATGGTATGCAGATTTTGATCTCACAAATGCCTTTTTCTCTGTAGCTGTCCACAGGACCACCAGAAATAATTTGCTTTTAGCTGGCAAGGCCAACAGTATACTTTTAGAGTTTTATCTCAAGGGTGTATTAAGTCTCCAGTTCTGTGTCATAATTCCAGTGAAAGGGAACGTGATCGTCTGTCTCTTCCACAAAATATTGGTCCACTATACTCATGACATCGTGAGTTTAAAGTAGAAACCACTTTGGACTTGGGAATACATATGCACATCAGAGAATTATGCTATGACTTGAACAAGCCTATTGGGGCCAGGGAGTGGAATGTGATGGTTTGTATATGCTCTGCCCAGGGAAGGTATGGCCCTGTTGGAGTAGGTGTGTCACTGTGGGTGTGGGGCATAAGACCCTCACCCAAGCTACCTGGAAGTCAGTATTCTGCTAGCAGCCTTCAAATGAAGATGTAGAACCTCTGAACCTGTTGTCCTTTTAAGAGTTGCTTTGGTCATAGTGTCTGTTCACAGCAGTAAAACCCTAACTTAAGATAGTGGAGAAATGTTGAGGACCTTAGGCAGGGAAGCTCTACAGTGATGTAGAAAGAGCTTATTAGGCCATCCTGGTACATGCTTGGAAGTCTAGAATGCAGTTTAAAATGTGTACAATAGCTGGGCAGTGGTGGTGCACACATTTAATCCCAGCACTTGGGAGGCAGAGGCAGGTGGATTTCTGAGTTCGAGGCCAGCCTGGTCTACAGAGTGAGTTCCAGGACAGCCAGGGCTATACAGAGAAACCCTGTCTTGAAAAACCAAAAAAACAAAACAAAAAAACCCAAACAAACAAACAAAAAAAAAACTGTGTTCCATAAAAGGCAGGTTCATGAGGTCTCAGAGGGAACAAGACTCTATTGGTATCTGTGCTACAGGCCATTTATGTTATACATTGGCAAATAATCTGGGCTTTAAGACCCTCATCCTAGCTGCCTGGAAGTCAGTATTCTGCTAGTAGCCTTCAGATGAAGGTGTAGAACTCTCAGCTCCTCCTGCATCATGCCTGCCTGGATGCCATCTTGTTCCTGCCTTGATAATGGACTGAACCTTTGAACCTGTAAGCCAAGCCCCAATTGAATGTTGCCCTTATAAAAGTTGCCTTTAATCCCAGCACTTGGGAGACAGAGGCAGGTGGATTTCTGAGTTCAAGGTCAGCCTGGTCTACAGAGTGAGTTCCAGGACAGCCAGGGCTTCACAGAGAAACCCTGTCTCAAAAAAAACAAAAAAAAAAACAAAAAAAAGTTGAGATTTTTCAGGGAATCTTGAACCTGCTTTTAGTCTCTGAGACAGAGTGTTTTCCTTGAGGAAACAGTTGTTTCACTATAGAAAAAAATCCATCTGTGCAAGAAGCATCTTATCTACCTCTGGTACTCCCTCTGAATGCTTATCACCAGTGTTTGTAGCTAGGTCAGTAAACATGGCTGAGTTTAAGTGTCACTGAGTGGCTGAAGGGAAGGCACCCAAGGGGGATTAAACTGCATGAGGAAGTTACTGGCCTCGGATTTTCCATCTGGGGCTCAGATGTAAGTGCATACTTTGTCTTCTTTAAAACCTTATCCTCTGATGACTCTTTCCAAAATCGGTCAAGTTTTTGAAGGACCTGCGGCTTATATTCTCAATGGGAGGATCCTTCGGCCTGTATTCTCAGTGTGTTCAGGGAGGGCAGGGCTAGTGAGCTATCAGTGTGGACTAGAGGATAGGAGAACAGACTTGGGAACCCGAGTTTTTCCATTTCCAGCCAGCTCATCACTTGCAAGTTGGGGCAGTTTGATAAGTCCCATAAATTCTTCATATCTCAACTTTCTGTCTGTGAAATGGGACTTCCTTACAATGCTTGTAAAGAGGATTAATTTAAATATTTCCTAAGTATTTGCAACACTGCCTGGTACATAAGAGGAACAAAAGCATATGTCTATGCACACGCATACACATGAATGTTCATAATGACTTTATTTGTAATAACTGAATATTACATGCAATTTAAATGGCTGCCACAAGACAACAAATGAGCTATTGATTCTTTTTGTTTGTTTGTTTGTTTGTTTTTCTAGATAAATATACATAAATCTATAGTGGTTGCCTAAAAGGGTTAAACAAAACTGGAAAGCTATAATGGGCAAGAGGTTTAGTGGTGGGGTGGATGGGAGTTGGTGGATATATCAATTATCTTTATTACAGTGGTGCTTCTGGTAGATACATATGCAACCACCAAACTATATTGAGTAATGTGTATGGTTTATTACATGTCGGTTGTAACTCAAAGCAATCAAGGTCTGGCCATACAAAGTGCTGTATAAATATGAAGTGCTTCGAGATTATCATCATCGTGGCACAAAGTATCCGAAGGGATAGTCACCCAGCTATTGACAATGGTTTTCACTGAAAAGTAGGATTTGGGGAAGACACTGACAAGAAGATTTTTTTTTTCTTTAAACCCTTCTGCATTTGAGCTTAGTGCTAAAAGTAAAATGAGGGCCTGGGCCTGGGATCTGGCTCAGTCGGTAAAGTGCTTGCCTAGCACGTGTGGAGCCCTGGTTGTCCATCAGCAACCATACTTCAAACCACAGGACTACATAAAAAGCAGGCATGGAGGCATACATCTGTGATCCCAGCACTTGGGAGGTGGAATCAGGAGGATCAGAAGTTCAAGGTCACCCTCAGATATGAAGTATGAGTTGAAGAGCAGCCAGGATGCATGAGACCCCATGGGGGGAGGAAGAGAAGAGGAAGAAGAAGAAGAGGGGGGGAGGAGGAAAAAAAGGAGGAGGAGGAGAGGAAGACAGAGGAGGAGGAAGAGGAAGAGGAGGAGGAGGAGAGGAAGACAGAGGAGGAGGAAGAGGAGAAGGAAGAGGAGGAGGAGGAGGAAGAGGAGGAGGAGGAGGAGGAGGAGGAGGAGGAGGAGGAGGAGGAGGAGGAGGAGGAGCCGGGCAGTGGTGATGCACACCTTTAATCCCAGC
>CM052706.1:24862370-24894748 GCA_028551405.1 Uromys caudimaculatus
AGGAGAAGGAGAAGGAGAAGGAGAAGGAGAAGGAGAAGGAGAAGGAGAAGGAGAAGGAGAAGGAGAAGGAGAAGGAGAAGGAGAAGGAGAAGGAGAAGGAGAAGAAGAGAACAGAAAAGCAAAGAAAAGGTGCATAAAAGACCAGTTACTTAACCTTCGTGGTGGTTTGAATGAGAATGTCCGCCATAATTTCAGACATTTTGATACTTTTGTCTTCAACTAGAGGCACTGTTTGGAGAGGTTCGGGTGGTAAAGCCTTACTGGAGAAAGTACATCATTGGGAGCAGGCTTTGACAAGAGAAGACTTGGGCCAGTTCCGGTTGGCTGCCTGCTTCCAAGGCTACCACTGAGGATGTGAGCCCCCAGCTTCCTGCTCAGGCATCATGCCAACAGCTAGGCCTCTCCTCCGTGATGCACGCATATTCTTCTGGAACCCTAAGCTGAGATAAAACCCCTTCTTTCTTAAGTTGCCTTTGGTCGTGGTGTTTTACCACAACAATACAACTTTATACAACAAAACCCCACCAAACACTTAAAACTGCTGTTGCCAACTCAAGGGCTGAAGCTTTTAAGAATTTCTAAACCTACAAGAAATAAAAATAACAGAAAAACAGAGAAGAAAAAATAAGAGATTAACAGAGGCCAAAGCACTGCGACCTCAGTCTAGCTGTGCTCTACTGCACCCTAACCCCATAGCTACTAAGAACTTTCTTCAGCTCTTTAGCAATTGAAATTAGAAACCATTGTTAGTCAGGAAGTTGAGGACTCTGTTTTTGAGGTACTCATCTGATTGCCACCAACCATCCTGACAAGGAAGATCACTAGTGATCAGTTAGTCACTAAGAGATTGTATCTCCCAGAAGCCTTCTTGGTAGAAATTGGGAAGAGGGTGGGTAGACTGTTTGGTGGGAAGCTTCGTTTGGTTCCGTTCACCTGGCCCTAATACCAACCTTCAGGAAAGCTTGCAAAGGCTTGTAGAAAGGTCAAAGGGGCCCGCGGAAAGGATTCCTTGACTCGGTGCCCTATCCAGAGAGATAAGGTCATGACAGTGGACCCAGCAGGCTTGGCAGTTTTCTCACACCTGAGTCCTTATGGACTTCACGTGGACCTTGCCTGAATTAGCAGAATGTGCCCAGTCTGTGTCCACAGTGGCCTCCAAGAGAGACAGAAAAGGAACCAGCAACACTGACTTGTCACTGATCCAGGAATAACTGTTATTGTACAAAACATGCCCATAGAACGTGTTCACAGCAGCAGCATTGGGAACAGCCTCAGGGTGGAAACGGGTGGTCGTTCTCTGAACAGGACCATATGCAGTCAGGCAAGGAGGATCAGCCAGGAAGGGTAACGAGGCTCCCACTCGGCAGCAAAATTCAAGTGGATTTCGAAGACACTTTCAGTGAAAATTTCCTTACACCAAAGGCCACACATAAGTTTTCAAAATATATATTTATTTATAAATAATGTGCAGCATAGGTAAAACCAGAGGGATAGAAAATAGATCAGTGGTTTGCAGGGAGAAGGAGGAGGGGCGAATGGGAGTGACTCCTAACAAACTCGTGGTTGCATTGTGGGTGAGGAAGCATTACAGAAATAGGTAGGTGAGGGCTACACAACCAGGAAAATAGACTAAAACCCACCAAACCACACATGTTAAAGAACCATATGTCATGGGAATTGTGTCTCAACAAAACTGCCATATAAAGAAAATACCTGTTGGATGTCTTGCTGGAATCTTTGTCATTTGGCTAGGGTTGTCGCCACTCTTTGGGTCCGCTCTTCTAGTTTTGCCTCTTTTTATCCTTTTCTGCTCTAATAGCCTGTTCTTATTTCAACAAGTAAAGCTCTGAAATCAGGCTATACTGGATTCAAAGCCCAGCTCTTTTAGGATGAACTGGGTAAGCCCTGGGCAAAGTACTTTGACTGCACGTGCCCCTCCCCCAACAATAATAATCAAATAAGGAATACAATATCACTGACGTTTACTCGGCACTGCAGAAATGCTTTAAATATTTTACACACTCAGTTCTATACTGTGGCATGAGTATTTGCAGTCTGTATGTTTTGTAGGAATTTAGGTGCCGGTCAAACACGGAAAGAGCTAAGACTTTGTCAAGTGGTGCCCATAAGAAAGTGGCTCTGACTTGGGAGGCAGAGGCAAGCGGATGAGCCAGCCTGGTCTACAGAGTGAGTTCCAGGACAGCCAGGGCTACACAGAGAAACCCTGTCTCGGAAAACAAAAAACGAAAAACAAAAAAAAAAAAAAAAAAAAAAAAAAACCAGAAAGTGGCTCTGGAAAACTTCTTGTGGGCTGCAAAGGGTGATGGGGGGGCCTGCAAATGGAAGGGCGGGTGTATTGGGGAGGAGGAATAATGAAATGTATTCCTGCTCTTTCTGTGTAGCTAGCATATTGGTATCTATTACATTATTTTGACAGTTCATCTGTACCTTGCAAATAATAACCAGTTAACAAAAAATTGAAATAATGGCCTTTTTTAGAGGAAAAAAAAAACTTTCCCTAGTCCTACATATACATATAAGAAACGTGTTGATCCGTAAAATAAGTAGCTAGTTTATTCCTCTAGTAAACCTTCACGTTTTAATCTACTTGTCCTTTACTTTTCCCTCATGTGACTCTACCTTATTCCTGTCAGGAATTCTCTGTCAGCATTCCAATGCAGGAATGTTCCACAGAGTGTGGACCCCGCCTTTAATTCCATCACTTGGGAGTCTAAGGTATGCAGGTCTCGGTGAGTTGGAGAGCGAGCCCCAGATCTGCCAGGGTTAGTCTTACAGTGAGACTTTGCATCTCTTTCCTGCCCCCCCACCCCCAATTAACGATTTATCTCGCCACTCCCCTGCAGATCCTAATTTAACGTTGGTGTTTAAAGATCATGTTTAATGCTCTTCTGTTTGTGAGAGTGCATGTCTTCGCACAAGGTTTTCCAAGCATTTCAGTGATTTCCAAGGCAAACACTGGGAAGCAGAAAGGCTCAGTTCTAAACCCATAAATTGGCTGTGGCTCTGGGCCGCTGGGATTTTTATCCTAGACTGTCCCAGCCGGCCAGCGCAGGTAAGTGGCGAGGGCAGGGCAGCCTTCTTATTAGAAGATCAGGTGAGAGTGCGAGCTGACCCACTACCCTACCGGAACCACTCCCGTCCTGCCCCGCGGCCCTTCATTGAGGAGCCCCCTCGTGATCACGTGAAAGAGGCGTGCGAATCTCGTGACGTCACGCGGCCTAACCCAATAGGAGCTTCTGTTTATGTAGGGACCTCCGACTCCTCACGACTCGCGCTGCGCAGGCCGGCGGAGCTCTCTGGAGCAGGAACCCCGCCGGGTGGGTTCGCGGGTGGCCTTCCGCAGCGGCGACTCCGCCCATTCCCCCGGAGTCCCCCTTCTTGGCCTTCGCCGCTGGCCGTGGCAGCCTGCTGGGTCCGCGTCCCACCTCTGCTCCCGGAGGACATGCAGAAGAGAGAATGAGCCAGAAGGACACGCTGGTGCATCTGTTTGCTGGGGGGTAGGTCTGTGGGGCGCGCGGGGTGGAGGCTGCGGGCCTACGAAGGCCACGCGGAGCCTGGGCAGGGACAGGGCGTGAGTCGCGGCCTAGCTTGTCTGTACTGCGCGACAGCGGAGGCACACAGACCCCAGCCTCGCGGAGGGGGCTCGGCCTGGCGACAAAATGGGAGCTGGCTCGGCCTCCCCGCCCTGCACAACTGGGCCTCACGTTGCCCACGTTCGCGGGCGACCTTGTTTCCGGCCCCGCTGAGCGTTTGCTGCTGGCAGGCGTCGTAGCCGGCGGGGAAGGCGTTGCAGTGCTCTCGCCCGCGGTGCCCGGAGGTTATTTCCAGCTTCGGAAAATTTTCTTTCCCTTGCCTGCCTCCGTTTGCGGGAGATGATGCAAAAGCGGCAGTGACTTTCTCTTCTTTTTTAAGAGGGGGGAGGGCAGCCCTCCGAGCACTCCCTGCTTTGGAGAAGGGGTAGGGATGGGTTGAGGGAAGTCATGTATTAGATGAATATTTAACTATATATGTGTGCAGGATTAGTATGAAGCCTGAAGTGTGCTGATTCCCCAGCTTGAATGCTACAGCCATTTTGCTGAGCCAAGTTTGTTCCTCCATTCAGTATGTTCCTTCCCAGTTATTTAGAGAAATCGAACAACGTTAAGACTTTTACCTGCAAGACTATAAAGTTGTCACAAAAAAAAAATAGCTGTGGTGAATTAACTTTTTAACCTATATAACAGAATAAAGTAGTATTTTCAGGTTCCATGGTTTGATTTTTGGATCAACCACTTTTAAGACTCTCAAAGGAATACATACATACGCATTCTTTGCATGGTTGTTTTTGTTTGCTTTGAATTAACTTGTAGGGCTTCTGTTGCCAATAATGACAATACATAGTTGGCACATATTTCATTCAACATTTATGATTCACCAATTGTGAGACGTCAACTATTCTGGCATTAAAACAACTAATTTTAAGAGAACCAGTTTGGTTTCTGTGTTTCTGAAATGTTTACTGCTAGTAACGGGCTAATGTAATTTCTACAGTACCTGTACTTTGCACATGCTGGTCAGGTTCTCAACCACAAGGCTTCATCCACAGGCCCATAGTACATCTTATTTATCTCTCTCCTCCCCCTTCTCTCTCTCTCTCTCTCTCTCTCTCTCTCTCTCTCTCTCTCTCTCTCTCTCTGTGTGTGTGTGTGTGTAGTAGGAGAAAGTAAAGATGTATTGTCTTGTAGTAGTTGAATTTCTACTTGTAATTAGATCTTCTGGAAATACTTGAAAGTTAGAAGACCATAGATGTCGTTCAGGTTGGTATTTTATTTTGAGTTAAGAAACGGACACAACTCTTTAATCATTTCACCTGTGAAGCAGAGTTGACATGGTCTCAAGAGCCCTCCCGTGGCTCCGTTGTCATTCTGTGTTCAGGTTTCATGTGTATGCAGGTTTTGTTAAAGCCCATGCTTGTGTGTGCTCTAAGTGTTAGTCTGAGTGTGTTAATTTTCCAGTTGTCCTAGGGTCAGCACTTTGTGTTTCTAGATACTTGTGAATTTAGGCCATTCTGTGTAGGCTTTTTGTTTTTGTTGAGGACTGGAATGGAGAATTATTATGGGATCCAAAAATATCAGTTCATTTCTTCGACTTCCCAAGAGGTCTGGTATGTGTGCAGTAGTAGGATGTTAAAGGGGGCAAGGTACGTTGTGTGGTGAATTTCCCTCCTCTCCGTTGCATCTCAATCTCATATTCGTCTATAGTGGTTGCATATATACATACACTCTATAGAAAGTGTTAGGTGATATTTAATCAAAATATAGAAAAAGATACAGATGCCAAGACAAATTCCTTAAGGTCAAACATTTTCATTCATGTAAAATGAGGAATAATTATAGAAGTCTTGACTGTTCTACAGGACATAAATCCTGTTCTATGCAATACTCTGGCACTGTTGTGTGTACTGAAATAGAAGGCAGGTTATGTTGGAAATGTTCTTAATTGAACATGTCCAAGTTATATATCAGAATTGCTTATTAGTGTGTTCTTCATAATTGCTAGGTTTGTTTATCGTGATAGGATTATATACACCAGGAGTTGTAAAATTCACTTTACTACACAGGAGAGGTGTGTCTTTGTAGGCTATATGCCTGGGCTTCCTCACATATAGGTATTCTTTGGATTATGCTCCATATACCTTAAAAGAACCAAGAGTAACCTTTCATAGTGGCATTTATTCTTAGGCAAGGGTTTTCTTAACATGGGAGCTTTTGAGTTTCTTGATAATTAAAATGGTATATACTCAGGAGCACTCATCAGGATCCCAGAAAGATTTTTACTAGGGGCTGTATTGTTAAATAGAAATATTTGAAACAGACTAGCACTGGACCTTGGGTCTGAATGGCATATCCATGTGCTTAACTCGTGCTTTCTTTAAGGTCCCCTTTGCTCTCATTATGCTTTTACCAGAGTTAATATTCAGAATTTGTAAGGTCATTGGTTGGGTTAATTAAGTTACAGAGACAAATCACAGAAGCCTGAAAAAAAATGTAAATAAAGTTTAGTTTTCACTGTACTTCAGATGTTATGTTCACAACTGTCCAAAAACCCAATTCTAGTAGATCCAACAGGCATACATGGTACAAAACATTTGTATGCATCAAGTAAAATAAACCTTAAAATTAAGAAAAAATATATATTTGCGTATGTGTGTGCATTTGCTGGCCATGCCATGGTGGTCAGTGCCTTTAATCCCAGCACTCAGGAGGCAGGGGCAGGTGAATCTCTTAAATTCTAGGCTAACTTGCTATACATATTGAGTTCCAGGACAGCCAGAACTACATAGCAAGACCCTGTCTTGAAGAAAAGGAGGAGGAGGAAGAGGAAGAGGAAGAGGAGGAAAACAGCACTTACTGCTCTTGCAGAGTACCAGGGACCAGGTCCAGGATTGGCTTGGGAGGGCTCTTAAACATTGAGGAGACATGCCCCCTGTGAGAACTCATTCTAATGGATTGGAAAACCAAGAGAATTCTTTTTAGAACACTGTTTGTTTTTGTTTTTGTTTTGTTTTTCGAGACAGGGTTTCTCTGTGTAGCCCTGGCTGTCCTGGAACTCACTCTGTAGACCAGGCTGGCCTCGATCTCAGAAATCCACCTGCTTTTGCCTCCCAAGTGCTGAGATTAAAAGCATGCATCACCACTGCCTGGCTACCAAGAGAATTCTTAAACTATTAAAGCAGTATTCTTATTTCCCTGTAGTGGATTAGTGTAGGGGTGGGGCTAGGACTCTTTAGAATTCTCAGGAACCCTTGAGGTAGATTAAATCCTAAGACCATGTTTATAACAGTAGTATGACATTGCTTGCCTTTCACCCATTGTTGACGTCTGTACTGGTAGTCTAAAGGCAAAGCTGTGTAAAGGTAGCTGTTGGTAGTCTCATTCATCTAGAAGCAAGAGGTTTTGGGTTTATGCCAGTTTCACTCAAAAATGTTCATGAAAAGGTCCAGTAGATGGTTCATTCAGGTAAGTGCTGCTGCCTAAGCCTGAAGACTTTTAAGTTCAAATCTCCAATAAAAGCTTAGAAGGAGGTAGAGGGGAAGTTATCTCCAAAAGCTGTTGCCTGTAAGTGGGATATGTTCTTCTAGCTGGGCTGTCCTATCTGGCCTCAGTGGGAGAGGAAGGGCCAGATGGGATGATACCCAGGGGGCCCCACCTGCTCAGAGGAGAGGGGGCATAGGGGGAAGGATTGTGGAAGGGGGGTGACGAGGAGGGGAGCAGTGAGTGGGATGTAAAGTGAATAAGTAAAAAATAAAATTAAATTTAAAAAAAAAAAAAAAAAGATTAGAACAGGAAGAATCAGTAGCAGAAGAGCCAGCTGGTCAAGGTAATGCTGCCTTTGGTCCCAGCACTCAGGAAGCAGAGGTAGGCAGATTTCCAGGTCAGCCTGGTCTACGTAATGAGATCCTCTCTCAAAAAAGAGAAGGGGGGAAAAAAAGTAAAAGAATCAGAAAGTGTGTTCTGAAATCCAATGAGGCAAGTATACTGTAGCAAGGAAGAAATGCTGAGCTTTCTAGTTAAGTTACTGTCATATAAATTATGTTTAGAGCCCTTAGCCATTGGACCTGATCTGATTTAGTGATTTTGATTGGGTGTTTCTAAGACAAGGGGTTAGAAATGTGATTGGAGCAGGGCAGTGGTGGCGTATGCCTTTAATCCCGGCACTTGGGAGGCAGAGGCAGGTGGATTTCTGAGTTCGAGGCCAGCCTGGTCTACAGAGTGAGTTCCAAGACAGTCAGGGCTATACAGAGAAACCCTGTCTTGGAAAAAAAAACAAAAAGAAAAAGAAAAGAAAGAAATGTGATTGGAACAGGAAAGAGATAAAAACTAATGGATAACTTTTTCAAATTTGATGCAAAGGGAAGCAAATAGATTTAAGTTGCATTTTAGGGGGGAAATTTACTTTTCAAAATGTATCATCTTCCTTCTGCATATTTTGTTTCCACTGTGGATTTTTAGTCCTTAGTCTGATACTCTACAATTGTATCTTGGTCTATGTGATAGTTTCCTTCCACAGGTCTGTGTTTATCAGTTGACCAGCATTTTTGGATACTATTAGTCTTTATTTTGCTCTAGCATTCAAAGTAAGAATACTCAATTAATTTGTACTATACCAGAAATTCTCCACATACCTTAAATACCCCCCTTTTTAAATCTAGTTTTTTTCATGGTAATCTGTTACTGCATAGGAAATGTTCCTATCCATTTCGAAAAAAATATTTCTTAACTTAAATACAAAAGTCTTGGAGATAATGTTCAGTCTGTAATATTGGTTAACAAATAAGCTACAGAAGAAAAAGTTGGGGGTAAGAATTCCTTAATGAGGTTTACAGGATTTTGAGATGGACCATATGCTTTAATATAGAACCTCTCCCCCTAAGATTGGTTAACCTTTTTTGTAAACTGGTTTTTAGTGTTGTTTCTTGTGAAATGGTGTATTACTTGGAGACAGAAAAATGAGTCAGCCTGTTCATTCTGCTTTTACAAAATAAACTGTGTTTGTCTGAGAAAATAGGTTTGTGTAAAGATAAGAAAGATGGATTCCCAAGCACCTTTAAAGATGTACACACAACTCAGTATTGTAGACTTACTCAGGAAATACTTTTCACATGTGGGAATATCTTTGCCTGTCTAACAAGTGTCTGGCCCAGGCACACTGAGAGCCTCAGAAGGAAGGCAGCCTATGTCTGACAGTCAGTCTTGGAATCAGTTCTTGCATGTTTGTCCCTTTCCTTCAACAGAATCTTGAATATTTTTAGATTCCTGTGCCCCACCCCAATTTGTTTAATAAAAGTTTTTTATAGACACCAGAACTGTTTCTAGTGGTTCTGGTTCAGCAGTTTGAGACTATATGACTGTTTTTGTGTCTGTGTGCCTGGCAGGTTCATGGTTCTTAGCAGGATGGTTGAGATTGATCTGCTTGGTACAGCTTGCTATTCAGTGAAAAGTTTTTCTTTGGCCGGGCAGTGGTGGCGCAGAGGCAGGCAGATTTCTGAGTTCAAGACCAGCCTGGTCTACAGAGTGAGTTTCAGGACAGCCAGGGCTATACAGAGAATCCCTGTTTCTAAAAACAAATAAAAAAAGAAAAGAAAAGTTCTTTGCCTTCCCATCCCCTCACTCTCAGCTTAGTCCTTATGCACCGTGGTGGTAACCTTGTGTGGGAAAGCACTTTGAAGCCCTCAGTAGGCACTGCTTTCTTATAAGGTCTGTTTGCAGAGTTTGTTTATATATATATATATATTCTGTGCTTTTAAACAGTCTCCTGGTTACACTGAGCCTGACTTACTCAACTGTGCCTCTTACTTAAGAGGTTGGTAGAAAGTACTAAAGTAGCTGCCCACTGGCATGCCAGAAATGTTCTCTTATATACATAAGCAAATAGACAACTCCTCAAAGGTGGGCAAACTTACTAGACAAACATAAAAGTAGAAGAGTTCTAATTGTCTTATAAAGCTGTTGAGTTAAACAAGGTTTAAATAGTCTGTAGATTGATGCATAGAATATATGATTGTCTTATTTCTGTAAGTGATCTTGGCTGTTTTACTCTTCCAGCTCCTTTTCTTCCCTGGTCCTTCCTTTTCCTTTCCCTTTCTTCCCTTCCTTCTCTTCATTCCTTCTCTTTCTGGGTGGCAGTGTTTCGCTATGCAGGTCTGCAGCTCTTGGTCCCCTTCCCTTAGCCTCAAGAGTGCTAACTTATAGATGTGTACCACTCTACTCAACAACTGCACTCGCGCGTGTGTGTGGGGGGGGGTTACCTGCCCGTATATGTGTTCTGTATGCATTTGGGTTCCCTTGGAGAGCATTGGATCCTCTGGAGCTGCCATTACATACTGTTGTGAAGCTCCCTGTGGATGCTGGGAATTGAACTTCTATTCTCTGGAAGAGCAACCCATGCTCATAACCATGAAGCTATTGCTCCAGCCTCTGCCTACTGCCTATAAACTTTTAAAATGCACATTGATCCATGTACTTTGAGGAAGAAGAAATAATTGAGGTTACTTTGGATATACCAAATGTATTATGCCATTTATAGTTTAGTAAGATTCATAATCTAGAGATTTTTGATGCTATAATGATTTTTTAATGTTCTTTGGTCTCAAATTGGTTGTTCTTTCCGTGGACTTGCCAGTGAAGAAAACATGGAGCATGTATTACAGAAATAACTGAATTATGACTTTTAAATAGTAAAATATTCACATTAGCAGATTAATTGGCTGCCAGACTACAGTCACTCTGACTCAGGGCCACAACACTGGGTCAGAGGAGAAAAAGCAGTATTAGGAGGCAGGATATCCTGAGGGCCTACATTAATGCACTTGGAGTGAGCTGTGAGAAGCCTGTCTACAGCCAGTGAGATTTAAGGTAGTTTAAGTTTTCTTTTTGGTTTGTCATTTTCTTTGTGTCTTTTGCATTTTGAGACAAAATGTGCTATGTACCCATGGCTAGCCTGGAATTTGCTATGTAGACCAGGTCCACTAGCCTTTGAGGTCCACTTGCCTCTGCTTCCCCAGAGCTGAGACTATGTCTGGCTGGTTCGTCTTTTTCTTTTACTTCTACTTGTTTTTCTGCTAGTTGTCAGAAACCCTTGAACCCTTTTCACCTTCCTGGTGATTTTTAACCTAGAACTTCCTGCATGGATAATTAGAGGCTTTTCAGCTAGTTTTGATTTCAGAAACTTCCTCATCTTGATTCTGCAAAGTAAAGCGAGAGCCTCATGCTCCAGCCTTCTTTTTATCTTGAGACAGGATCTCACTAAGTTGACTTGGCTTGGCTTGGAACACCCTAGTGTAGGCAGGCCTTGAGCTTGTGATCCTGCTTCTTGCTAATTTTTAAAAACATGATTATATTGGTTATGCAGAATAGTATTTCTAAAAAGTTTAAAATATTGTCTTAGAAAAATTTATTTATTGATATGAAACTGGAGAAGTGGAATAAGGCTAAAATAAGATTGCAGAGTGTTTGAGTTTTTGTTTTGAGATAGGGCTAGCCTAGACTTGCTTGAACTCACTGTGTAGCTGAGGATCACCTTGAACTGATTCTAATTCTGCCTCCCAAGAGCTAGAACTGTTCAGCTTGTACCATGGCTCCCAGGCCTTTCCATTAATTATTTGCCTAGCTTAGAATATTTATGCCATCCACATCTTACATTTGTAAATGAACTAATACTGAAGATTTAATATATTTTAGTTGTGTTCATGTTCATAAAGTTTACTCTTGTGCAGTGATAATGCTGTAAAAATAAAGCACCTTTTTACCCAGTGGTGCTGGGTGCACAGGGGGCAGTCTGACAATCTGATGTTTTCTCTCTTTTGTGTATCAAAGTCTTTCATGTCTGCAGTTGAAAAGATTGTGATGGTGCGTCTGCATCCAGTGTCTTTTCTTAAACTTGAACTCAGGTTTTTGAGCTCATCAGGGAATTAGACTCCTGCCCAGGAGCATGGGTGTGTGGGTGCATGCATGGGTGCTGGGAAATTAGGGCTCAATTTGTGCTAGACAGACACCATTGGGAAGCCTTATCCCAGCTGCATTCCCTTTAGAAAGTGATTTTTGTCACAAATAACTGCTGCTTCTGGGAAGATTCTTGTTGGGTATTTTGCTTGTGAACATAAACATATGAAATGTTTTTGCATATGGAAATGTATTCAGCCCCAAATACCTCATATATTACTAATTTTCACATTTGGCTTTTGTCCTAGTTTGCTTTCTGTTGTATAATAAATACACAACCAAAAAGCAACTTGGGAAAGAAAGGGTTTGTTTGGCCTAACGTGTCCTAATCACAGTAGATCACTGAGGGAAGCCAAGGAAGGAACTCAGGTAGGCAAGAACCGAAGGAAGGTGTGAACTCAAGGAGAGGCCATGGAACACTGTTTACATTGCTTACTCTCCATAGGCTGCTGATTTTGCTTTCTTAAACAACCCAAAACCATCTGCTCAGGGATAGCATCACCCACAGTGGGCTAGACCCTCCCACATCAATCATTATCAAGAAAATGCCTCTATAGACATGCCCAGAGGCCAAGCTGTTGAAGGCATTTTCCCATAAAGGTTCCATCTTCCTACATACTCTAGTTAGTATCAAATTGTCAAAAGACTAACCAGTACAGCTTTTTAAAGATCTGTGTTCTCGAGAGTTTCATACATGCGCAGTGAAATAGATCTACTCCTATAAACCTTCCTCCAGCATTCCCATATTCCTCTCAGTACAGCCCCCTAATTTTGTGCCTGCGCGCGCGCGCACACACACTCTATCTAATTAGGGCTGCCTTGTATGCATGGGTGTTGGGCTACCCACTGGAGCATGGACATTGTACCAGTAGCCACATCACTCAAATTTTAAAAAGTAATTGTACTTACTCTAGCAGCTGTCACCTACTAATAGCTCTTCAGTAAGAATGGGGTCTGGAGATCATCTACCCCATTTATTTCAGGATGTGGCTGGCTTGACCTTTGGTAGCTAACCCCAGCTTACACTGCTCCACTCCCTTTAATCCCTTTGCTCTATATACTTCTCAGCTGTCCTGTCAGACGTGTATGTAACTCTCACTTAAGTTCAGAGTTCAAGTTTTATCCCAAGAATTCTATCAGACCTCTTGCAGGCAGTCTTTCCAAATTATTTTCCCTTGGTGACCACAAATCTCATTTCTGCCTCTCTAGTTTTGTCTTTTCCAAAATATCATAAAAGTGAAAATCTCATATAATTAAAGCCATGTGTGACAGGTATTTTCTAGGAGCATAATGTTTGAGATTCATCCTAGGTTGTTGTTTTTTATTTCGGAATAGTATTCAACTATAGATGTACTACAGTTCAGCAGTCCTTGATTAATTCAGACATTTGTGTGGTTTTTCATTTTTTAGCCACTACAGGTTAAGCTGCTGTAAACATTCATAAACAGGCATTTCAGCATGTCTGTCTGTCTCTGTCCAGTCAGAACCAAGGAGTGAGGTTATAGTTTACATATCTTTACCTGTGGAAAGTGTCAATATGTCTTCTGATATGGTTGTTCCGAGTGTCAGCCTTTTTAATTTTAGCCATTAATAGCTGGGATCCCATTACATCCCAGATGGCACATGACTGAAAACTTTCTGTGCTTGTTTGAATACACCTATCATTTGTAAATTCTGCTAAATATCTTGTTAAAGGGTTGTCTGAGTTTCTGAATGGCAGCACTTTGTCAGGCATACGATTTGCAAATTAGCCTTGGCTAGCTTTACATTTTCTTAAGTTTCTTTCAAAGAGTGCAAGTTTTAAGTGTTAGTATGATATAGTTTTCAGTTTTAATTTTCTTTTTGGTTTTTCGAGACAGGGTTTCTTCTGTGGAGCCCTGGCTGTCCTGGAACTCACTCTGTAGACCAGGCTGGCCTCGAACTCAGAAATCCCTCTGCCTCTGCCTCCCAAGTACTGGGACTAAAGGCGTGCGCCACTACTGCCCGGCCAGTTTTAATTTTCTTAATGGCACATAGTTATTGTATCAATATAAAGTATTCTTTGTTTCATATTTGGAGTGGTAGGCCTCAAACCCAGAGCTATTCCATTTGGGTCAAATTCTGTATCCTGAAATAATTTCTTTTTAATGAGTTGTTATTTGAAATTTTTTTTTTTAAGATTTTTTATTTATTTATTTATTATATGTAAGTACACTGTAGCTGTCTTCAGACACCCCAGAAGAGGGCATCAGATCTCATTTCAAATGGTTGTGAGCCATCATGTGGTTGCTGGGATTTGAACTCATGACCTTTGGAAGAGCAGTTGGTGCTCTTAACTGCTGAGTCATCTCTCCAGCCCCCATTATTTGAAATTTTATTTGGTACTGAATATATTCCTGTGCTGGGCTGCTTTTCTTCCTTTTTCTAAGGCCTGTTTTCTATATTAACCTTGGATTCCATCAGCTCCTGTTTCACTGCAGTAAGGAAATCTATGATGAGTTGTTATTCTCAGGTCCTCCGCGGGTAGCTTTTAAAGCTGTAAGAAAAAAGATGTTTCGCAGGGCAGTGGTGGCGCACGCCTTTAATCCCAGCACTTGGGAGGCAGAGACAGGTAGAGTTCTGAGTTCGAGGCCAGCCTGGTCTACAGAGCGAGTTCCAGGACAGCCAGGGCTACACAGAGAAACCCTGTCTCAAAAAACCGAAAAAAATGTTTCCATTTTTCTGTTGTTCCTGGAGTTTTCAGTTTGTTGGGGTTTTTTGAGACAGCGTGTTATTCTGTGCCCAGGCTGGTCAGTTCTAGAGTTATAGGCATGCGCTATGTGGCCTTGTCCAGCCTTCCATGGGTGCTGGGGATTCCACTCAGTCTTCCTGCTTACACACCAAGTGCTCTTACCCACTGTGCTATCTCCTCAGCCTCTTGAGAGCTAAGATGACATGTGTGAGTGTCCTACTCTTGTAGTTAGAGAATAATTGCTTAGATTATTACTTAAATTATTTTTTTCCTTAACTGGTTTAAATAATACATTTTGCTAAGAGTATTTTGTTATTCTGATGATCAGCCTTTATATAAAATGAATTTTGTTGTTTACTTTTTCACAAATTCTGCCTGTTCTGCACACATGGACATAACAGATAATGACTATAAAACTGCATGTTTTGTAAGTACAGTCCTTTGAGTGTTGGAGTACTTAAAATTAGAAATAAGTATGGTTATTCATACATAATTTATCTCTGTCCTATTGCTCAGAATTCTGGGATTTTTAAAGGATTAGAAATTTGAAAGATGGGATATAATTCACACACTGTAGTAGATTCCAAAAGAGTTATGAGTTGCCCATGGGCAAGGAGCATTAGTCACCTCTTATAGCTTTAATTCAGTTTGTCAGTCATTTTTAGTAAAAGCCATCATTGGAATTCTTCCTTTACCTAATTGTACTTTCTGTGTAAATTACTTAATTCATTTTATTCTGATATGTGGGTACTAAGGCTACCAGTTACAACATGACAGTGTTTCTCATAGTTCCCTCGGTTGTTTTTAGTAACTGAAAGTGTTCATTTGCAGTCAAGAAAGTGAAACTTTCAAAGAAATTAGTCTTCAAAATTTTAAATTTTAGTAAGGTTGGCTTAGAGCACTAGGTAGGAATGTATGTTCTCATTGGCTGATTAGATGCCTACATCCTGCTCTTACTCAGGTTTTTTTGTTTTGGTTTGGTTTTTTGTAGATGTGGTGGTACAGTGGGAGCTATTCTGACATGTCCACTGGAAGTTGTCAAAACACGGCTGCAGTCATCTTCTGTGACACTATATATTTCTGAAGTTCAGCTGAACACAATGGCTGGAGCCAGTGTAAACCGAGTAGTGTCCCCTGGACCTCTTCATTGTCTAAAGTAAGAACGAAAATTCATGGATTTTGTTTTTGATGCTGTGATTTTAGTGATTCCCACACACCTAGTTTTTATCTTCCATATTTTAAACTCAAAAGTCAGAAGTTAGTCTAAATCACATTTATTAGTGGTGATAGGCCATAAAGGAGTAGAACAGTTATAAAGATTGTGTAAAATGGACTATTTCCAAATTGTATATATAGAGAATATTTTTTCTATATTATCCAGTGGGTTTCTTTTCTAAAGGTATCACAGGTATTTGTTTTGATTGTTTTTGTTTGTTTGGTTGGTTGGTTTGTTTTTTTCCTTTTTTTTTCTTTTTTTTTGGTTTTTCGAGACAGGGTTTCTCTGTGTAGCCCTGGCTGTCCCGGAACTCACTCTGTAGACCAGGCTAGCCTCAAACTCAGAAATCCACCTGCCTCTGCCTCCCAAGTGCTGGGATTAAAGGTGTGCGCCACCACTGCCCCACTGCCCGGCTCGCATTTTGTTTTGAATTGATTGGGTTTTTGTTTGTTTGTTTGATTTGTTTTCAGGCAAGGTCTCACTATGTAGTCCTCACTGGTCTAGAATTCAGTATCTAAAACAGGCCTGCCTCTGTGCCACCATGCCCAGATGGCTGTTTTATTTACTTTTGAAATGAAAGTAGTGTTGTGCTAACTATTGTGTGTTTACTGTTCACATATGTGCACAAGTACCTGCATCTAATTGCTGGCAGTCTATTTTCATTTACAAAATATAGAACATATAACCTAAACAGCTGCAGCTTGAAACAGTTATCCCAGTTTTTAAATATCAACACAGAGGTGTTGTCATTTTCTGATGATTTGGAAAAAATTAGCATGTTTATATTACTAAACTTAATTCACTTTCAAGACTGGCTGGTGACACATACCTTTAATCCCAGCACTTGGAAGATGGAGGTAGGCAGATCTCTGAGGGTGAGGCTAGCCTGGTCTACAGAGCAAGTTCCAGGACAGCCAGGGCTATACAGAGAAACCCTATTTCAAAAAACAAAACAGTAAAAAACTTACATCAGTTTCTGTGTCTTTAGGTTTGTATTAGAACCCAGTGCGTGTGTGTCTGCCTTATCAGCTCACATGACTTAAATCTGTTTGAATTTAGCTCAGTAGTGTTTGTTTTGTAGGAGCAAATGAGCTTATCCAGGGTGTTTACATTTGCTACTAAATTGCATCACACTTGTTCAACTTGGTTACCCAAGTATATGAAAGGTAGAATAAAACTTAGCAATTTTGAATTAAATTGTCACAATTACAGAAAAGTTTGGTTTTTAAAAAAAAAAAAAAAAAGATTTATTTATTTAATGTATATGAGTGCACTGTCACTGTCTTCAGATGCACCAAAAGAAGGCAACAGCTCCCATTACAGATGGTTGTGAGCCATCATGTGGGTGCTGGGAATTGAACTCAGAACCTCTGGAAGAGCGGTCAGCGCTCTTAACCGCTGAGCCATCTCTCCAGCCCTACAGAAAAGTATTGACTGACGTTATCGTTCCTTACTTATCCGTGTATTTTGTGTATATGAGTGTTTTGTCTACATGTGTGCACTGCAGAAGAGGACATCCGCTTCCACAGGAGCTACGGCTGTAGACGGTTGTGAGTCACTGTGTGGGTGCTGGGAACTAAACTCAGGAAGAGCAGCCAGTGGCTCTTAACCACTAAGCCATCCCTCCAGGCCCAGGAAATGGATCTTTACATCACAATTCTGACATTACTGTTGATTAGGTCTTCTTAAAATTCTCCCTTAGACCCCTGAGATATACTTTGTTCTGGTTTTCAATAATTTTGCTTTTCTTCATCCTAAGAATTTTCAATATCTCTCTAGATGTGTTTGTTTGTTTTTAAATATAGATTTCTCGGATTTTTTGTTGTTGTCGTGAGACAAGGCTTCATTATGTAACACTGGCTGACCTGGTACTACTCCATGTAGACCAGGCTGGCTTCAAACTCACAAAAGATTCATCTGCTTTTTTGCCTACCCAATAATGGGTGGTGGGTGCACCACCACCACCATTTTCTTAAGTTTTTCATTCTCTCCTTTAATCTCTTTATAAATTAATCACCAAAGAACCCAATATCACTGTTTAGTTTTCTTATGGTAAAATTGGGAGCAGTGAAATGTTGCTTTTTTTCCCTCACAGTTACCACCTTGGACTTCATAAAGAAAAAAGTCTCGCCCCTCAGCTCATACCTCTAGTCAACTATTACATTCATCTGCCTTTTAAAGAGATCTTTCTTGAGTATATACTCAGAGAAGCAGTTGGTCTGCCTGTCTGCCTTTGCTTTATGTTTGTTTGTTTATTGCCTTAAGTCAGTCTAATTAGACTGGCCTGAACTATTTCAGTCTCCCAAATGTAGAATTGCAGGCATATGCCACTTATCTGGCTTCTACATTAAAATATCCCTGCCCCTTCTCACTTCTTTAACTTCATTAACTACTTAGAAAGCCTTTTATGTTTTAGACTCTCTGTCCCTTTTTCATTCTAGGGATAAATGTCTTGTACAATATTTGCTTATTGTCACTTATTATTTGTCTTAACATGCTTTTTTTCCCACCACTATTCAGCAAAATTTTCAGGGCTATATTTTTTTTTCTATCTTTTCATCTAGTCATAAGCTGTTTTTATACATTAAGTTCTCAAAATAGTAAATATTGACTGAAACTCACCAAGCATTCTACCTTAGGGCATTAGGGTGATAGATTTTTTCATTTCTGAAATGGTTGGTTGGCATGATACTGCGGAACTTGAGGGTATGTTCCAAGATGGAGGACTTCAAGGACTGGGCTGTGGTCAGTGGTGGAGGGTTTACCTTCTACAGATGAGTCTGAGTCTGATCCCCAGCACCTAGCTCAGCCAGTGTTACATAATGAAGCCTTGTCTCAAGACATCAAAAAAAAAAAAAAAAAAGCTAGAAATCTATATTTAAAACAAACAGCCAGGCAGTGGTGGTGCACGCCTTTAATCCCAGCACTTTGGAGGCAGAGGCAGGTGGATTTCTGAGTTCAAGGCCAGCCTGGTCTACAGAGTGAGTTGCAGGACAGCCAGGGCTACCCAGAGAAACCCTGTCTCGAAAAACCAAAAAAAAAAAAACAAATCTAGAGAGCTAGTGAAAGTTCTTACGATGAAGTAGAAGCAAAGGGAAGGAGGGAGGAAAAGAGGGATGAGAGAAAGCAAGTCTGTGTCACTGAAGCCCAGCTTGACTTGAAACTCACTCAGCAGTCCTGGTTAGCCTCAGACTTAGGATGGTCCTCTTATCTCAGCCTCCCAGGTGGTAGAATTACAGGCATGAGTCTGCATGCTTGGTTAAAACCGTGTATATTGGTACATGCATGCCACAATACGCATACAGAGAACAGAGGCTAACGTGTGGAATCAGTTTTCTTTCTACCTTTAAGTGAGTTCCAGGGATCCAAATCAGATCCTTAGGCTGCATGGCAAGTGCCTTTACCCACTGAGCCATCTTACTAGCCATTTAGAAGAGAGTATGTACAGAGTTCTGTTATCATTAGCACATCATTTGATTCTTCAGTACTTTTTCCTGTGCCCCGCCTCCTGCAAAGATGGTTTTATAAGTAATGAAATGGACCTGAAAGATCCATTCTGAATGAGACATTGGCTTTGCTCTGGGGTATTAGTAAAGGGTGGTAGAAGAACACTTCTTTCTAATGACTTGCTTTTCTCTTTTCAGGGTTATCCTGGAAAAAGAGGGTCCTCGATCGTTGTTTAGAGGATTGGGCCCCAATTTGGTGGGGGTAGCTCCCTCCAGGTAAAAAAAAAAAAAACAGTCTAAGTAAGATTCTGGCTGTCTTTATTTCAAGGATTTTGGATATAATCATTTGCAGAAACACATACATTTTCAGTATTCGTGGTAAGTTAGATAGTTGAGTTTCTGTTGCTAATCAGAAGGAATCTCCAAAGAAAACCTTGGTTCTGGGGCTAACAGAAGTTCATTGTACTGTGAACACAAAGGAAATGTCTCATGTTGTAAGGAGACAGTGTAGAGTTTGTTTTAAACTAGACGCTCATACTTGGAAAATGAAGCGTGGAATAAAATAGTTCTAACTGTGGTAGTTCTTAAATTTCAACAAAACAAAACAAATATCTTTAAAGAAAATAAAGGGTTTGATGTATGTGTGTGGAAGGGTGTCTTTGTTTTTGTTTTGAGACAGTCTTACTGGGTAGCCCTGCTAACCTTAAATTTACTGTTTTCCTGCCTATTATACCTGAGGACTAGAATTACAGAGGTTTACCTGACTATAAATAAGCATGTTTTAAAAATATATTTATTACATATGAATGTTCTTCCTGCACAAATGTATGTACACCCTGTATGTCTAGTCAGGAGGAGGGGATCTGATCCCCTGCAACTGGATTCTTCATTGGTAAAATGCTGTTCAAAAAAGTTCATGTTTGGGATGAACATGGACACCTAGTTCTGTTCTTCAAACTACACATTCTCCTCATTCACATCCTGTTACTTATTGTAGTTCACTTTCATTTTAAAGTATTCAGAGTTGAGCTAGGTTGCCTACACCTGTAATTGAGAGGCTGAGCAACATTATCTTGGATTCAAAACCAAGGCTTAGCTACATATGGGGGGAAATGCTGGGTGAGTGGGTGGTAGTAGTGAGATGGCTCAGTGTGTAATGGAAGGAACTTATACCTAGAAGCCTGATGACTTGAGTTCAGCACTCAGAGCCAACAGTGGAAGAAAAGAATGGACTCCTACAGTTATTCTCTGGTCTCCATGTACACACAGGGACACACACACTCGTAGTGATAATAAAATAAAATATAAAGATTTGTTTTTGAAAATCGTGCCTATGTGTGTGTGCATTTGCACGTGCTCCCACATTGGTCTGTGTAGAAGCGTGCAGGCGCCCAGGGAGGGTGTCCGATACGGAAGAGAGCACCAGGTCCTGTGGAACTGAAGTTACAGGTGTGCCACCCAGCGTGAGTGCTGCGACCCGACTGAGATCCTCTGCATGAGGGTCCTCTTAAACATTTAAAAAGAAGAGAAAAATCTATATTTTACATCACAAAAATGAAGGCTGGAAAAGGTAGCATAAAGTTTCACTTTAAATATATTGCCTTACTGGTTGTATTTTCTACACACATTCATTATTTTCCTCATAGATAGCCACCATTAATAAACAGTTAAGTGTACTTCATTCTAGTAATTTTCCTGAGCTGTCATATGAATAAAGACTTGTGCATATTCATTAATTACATAAATGAATCAAGGAAATACTATAACTTATCTTGAAGCTCCATGATCTGTGATAGTTTTAATATATATCTTACATATATCCGTGTGTGTGCATGGGTGCCTGTGGAGGCCAGAAGAGGGCATTAGGTTCCCTGGAGCTGGAGCTGTGCTCTTCCTCATGTGGGTGCTGAGAACCAAGTAGGACCTATGGAAAAACACCAAGAGCTCTAAACCTCTGAGCCATCTTTCCAGCTCCTATTGTAACAGTGGTTTTGTGAATATTCCCAAACCTCCACCTTATGTAGATGGTTGTAAGCCACCATGTCATGGCTGGGAATTGACTTCAAGACCCCTGGACGAGCAGCCAGTGTTCTTAACTGCTGAGACATCTCGCTAGCCCCTACTATTTTAAAAATACTAAGTGAACTAAAATTTTCTTTGGGGATTTTGACATGTATTTAATTTTTGTGTAATTACACCCCCTTTATTAGAAATTGATGCTTTATTTTTTTATATTTACATTTCCTATATGTATATTCCATACCTATTTCTCTTAAAAATATCTTTTGTAAATTCTTCTTGGGAATGAGTTTATTACCCATTGTGTTTTGGAATTGTATGTCCTAAGTTGGTTTTTTTATTATTATTACTAAGTTTAATGTTTTTGTTATGAATTATTAAATAATCCCCTTCTATTTTTGAAGTGGGCTTTCACTTAGTAGATTAGATTGCCCTTGAACTCACGATACTCATGCCTCAGCCTGCTGTCTTAGTTAGGGTTTCCATTGCTGTGAACACACACCATGACCAAGGCCACTCTTTTTTTTTTTGGTTTTTTTCAAGACATGGTTTCTTTGTGTAGCTCTGGCTGTCCTAGAACTCACTCTGTAGACCAGGCTGGCCTCGAACTCAGAAATCCGCCTGCCTCTGCCTCCCAAGTGCTGGGATTAAAGGTGTGGGGCCACCACCGCCCGGCCCAAGGCAACTCTTATAAAGGACAACATTTAATTGGGACTTGTTTACAGCTTCAGAGATTCAGTCCATTATCACCATGGCAGGAAGCATGGCAGCTTCCTGGCAGGCACAATACTGGAAAAGGAACTGAGAGTTTTACATCTTGAGCTAAAGGCAGCCAGAAAGATGCTCTCTTCATTGGGCACAGCCTGAGCATCAAACCTCAAAGCCCACCTTCATAGTGACACACTTCCTCCAACAAGGCAACACCAATCCCAACAAGTACACAACTAAGAGTGTCACTCCCTGCTAAGCCTTCAAACACCTGAGTCTGTGGGGGCCAAACCTATTCAAACCACCACACCTGCTGATTTCCAGGATCGCAGATGTAAGCAATCTGGCCCCTTTTCCTATTTCTTCCTTCCTTTCTTTCTTTCTTTCTTTTTTTAATAAAAATTTGACATTTAATTTGTTCAATGTATAGTATTTATATTATGAACCCTTTTTTTCTTAAACACATTTTTTAAAAAAATATATAATAATGGAAGCTAGAGAGATGATGGTTTAGTGGTTAAGAGCATTTGATACTCTTGCAGAGGACCTGAGTTCAGTTCCCAGTACCCTCATGGAGTCTCATAACCCTCTGTAACTCCAGAGCATTTAATATTGTCTTCTGGTGTCCATGACTGCATGCACCTGGCAGAGTGCTCACACACATCAGGCGGAACGATGCAGGAATGAAACTCTTCATTATCAGTTATTGGTCTACTTTGTTACTGATTTATAAAGCAGGATTGTTGAGAATAATGTAATATTTGATTCAGCAAGCAATAATTCAATACTTCAAAGGCTAAAAGAACTCTAGATTTAATGGAGTATTTACAGACATTGCACTCCTAACTTGACCTGATGGGCCTGGTCACATTTGTTAACATCGTTTTGTCTTCAGAATACTGTGGGCAAGAAGAGTTAGAGAGGGGATAGGGGCTTGGGTGGGATCTCCAGTACCAAAAAAGTAAATATATGAATATTCTGTGTATTCTTATAGAATATATACAATCTCAAATTCACCAGATTAGACAGACTAGATCAGTTCTTCCTCTAAAATTATCTTCACCTAACTTGGGTTAAGTACACTGACTCTGAGTTAGCACTCAGAAGTACAACCACCACAGTTCCACTGCATAGAATCTCCCGATGTCAGGATGTTATACAGTTCTCTTTGCTTCTTGTAGTTGCTAAGTGGTTGTCAGTATTGAGCACGGCTTAGGTGATCTGAGAGTAGTTGCTAGGAACTATGCCTTTGAGTCTGGCTTTTTTTTTTTTTTAAGGACTAAACGTGCTTTGTGGGAAAAACAGGTAAACCTGATGTTATTTTGAATATGACTGAGACTTTATTTTACTTCTCTATTCTAAAATTATGAAGATTTATATCTTTCTTGCTAATAAACTTTTTTTTTAATTTTTAGAGCAATATACTTTGCTGCTTATTCAAACTGCAAGGAAAAGTTGAATGGTGTTTTTGATCCTGATTCTACCCAAGTACACATGATTTCGGCTGCAATGGCAGGTATGAATATTTAATAGTAAAAACTCCTCTAAATCTGGAATAGATAATGATGACTTCATATCAAATTAAGATGGCTAGTGTGCTTTTTAATAATTAAAGTATGCAAAGTGGTTTTTGTTCATTTGAATAAAACATTTGCTATACATAAAATTTGTTATCAGTTAAATCTTTGTATTTAAGGATTTAAGTGACAGACTGCAGATAATACATTCATTTTGCTGTGTATTGGTTAATATTTGATGCATTTGTGCTGGAGTTAGAGCTTCCACTTGCTCTCCTCAGTTTCTGTTAGTGACTTCCTGCTCCTGACTGGAACATGCTGCCAATACTTGGTGCCGTATTCATTGTGTCCTGTGCTCAGATGCTACATTACAGTTTTGTGAGGTTTATTATGACCCAGTTATTGCAGTTGGTGTACCATTAAGAATATATTTATCATTCCTCACAATCTGGACTGCATCCTGGACCTGAACTTTTGACACTGGCTTATGTGTACATGCTTGTGTAGAAATGTTTCCAGGAACTTAATGTCATGATATGATTCTGAATCAAAACAGCCCTCGCAGGTCTCTGCCTTCCTTCTAAGGATGAGTGGTAAACATTGGTTTGCCATTCTGATTCTGGAGTCATTTGCTGCCATGCATGTTAGACAAAGCCTTGAATTTTAATTCTTAATAGAAACGTCTCCCAGTTTTCTGAGAATTATTCATTAATCTACCTCATATTTCCAAATTGTCCTATAATTTCATAGAACAATAGCTACTTTTATCAGCTGTTGATAATAAATTGACTTCCCATTGTGTGTTTAAGGAGTGCCTTAAACTGCTAATCATTTTCTATTTAGAAGTTTAATTTGAACCACATATTTAACCAACAAAAGTATATTTGAAATACTGATTTGTAAAATATTGATAACCTTTGCCATATAATAAATCTAGTATATACTTTGCAAATTATTTTCAAGGCTCTATATTTTACAGTTGTTGGCTGATTGGCATTTTGAAGCTGGAAGGGACTTTAAAGTCAAGATACTATATCCTCTGACTTGCCAGCTTAGAGATCTTAAATAAGTTAGGTAATTCCTGGGAGTTTTTATGACCTTATCCATGGAATAACTGGATTGATCTGGACAGATTGGGTTTTGAGAATTAGTTCTTAGTGTAACAAACTAGAGTTTTTTAATTATTCTATTTATAGATGTTGATTATGGATGTTTTCCTCTTACATATTTGGCTGGATATTGGTGAAAGTTGGGCCAATTAGTTATAATCCCAGTAACCATTACATTAGGTCAATAATATATTTCTGGATTTCAGCATTTGTGGTTTGGGGGCAGTGGGGTTATTTATATCTAGCTCCAAAAAATTAAAAAGAAATGTTGATGTTACTGTAAAGTTAAGAGATAAACAGTCATTTTAAAGTTGACAGTGTTTAATATTAATTTAATATTGCAATGTTAGAGGGTCAAAGTATCTTACCAGAACATATTATTTTATTAAGATATATCAACAAAATTTATTACCAGTTTTTGATTGCAAAGTAATTTAGTAAAAAATTCTTTCCTCAAATGTATAACATTTTCATTAATACTGTTTTCCAAAATGAATTTTGATAAATTGATAAACATGCATATACAGACATTATTACACTGTGTACTTACTATGCAGTTTGAAAATATTTTGTACATTTGTTTACAGTACATTGTCCTGAAAAATATGCCCTCTACTTTGCACTGTTTGTTAGTATTAACATTTAGTTTTGCAGTTTTCTTATGTGTAGCTACATGGCTGGTAAAACAGAATGGTCCCATACAGATTGACTAAGGTAGCGTTTTTTCCCCCATTTATTCTTAAAATAATCTGTACCAAATTGTTCTGGGTTTTCTTCAGGGTCATACTTTTGGACATTAAAGAATGATTTAGAGGTACAAAGTACTTAAAGATAAGTCATGTGAAAAAGTTTTTAACTGGCTGTTTAAAAAAAAATGCTAACCTTGTCACCTTAGTAGCAAAAATGCATTAAAAGATTCAGCCATATTGCCTTGGCAATTTTGCCACACCAATCAGCACACACAGCCTCTCTCTTCAGTTTCATTTTACGTATTATCCAAATCAACTAAAACATGTAATTTAAACATTAAAACTTAGTTAAAAGTGCTGTGAAAGAGAGTCTTCATTTTTTTTTGTTTTGCAGTATTACAAGTGCCCACACCTAAAATGGACTATATGTTTTTGTTTACTGAAACATTTTCCAATTACAAAGATATTTCAACCAAGCAATGCTGATTGTTTCTGTGTTTTACCCACCTTTCCTCCTTACATACAACTGTTGCCTATAGCTATTGAGGGTATCTGTTCTGTGTCTTGAGTAACCTTCCAAGTGCACCATAGACCTATTGGTAGGCAAAAATATTGTATTACATTTCTTCTTTCTTTACAGTAATTCCCAATTTTTAAAAGTTTACCTGACAAACACATACTTTTTATATGTAACATAAGTATAAAGGAAATGAGTTTCTATTTTTATTATTGTTTATCCATATAGTTAGTGTGAAATTTCTAGTATATCAATAAATATAATCATTTAGTGTTGTCAGTATATCTAGTGAATAGTATTTGCTTACAGAATATATTATCTATTTATTTTTGTTTGTTTGTTTTTAAGAATGCATTTTTTTCAGGGTATTTTTTCCTGTGATTTTTAACTTCATGATTTAAATGTAAGGTTAGGTGGTTTTTCCTCCTTAAATATAAAGTTTACCCTACAGTATTCAGCCAAATGCATGGTTAGACAGCTGCTTTGTATGCTTATTTGTGAACATTTTTCCTGTTTTCTGTTTTGTAGAACACAAGAATTAATACAAAATAAGCCAAAATATTCCATAAGTATGGATGTGCAGTATTACTGCTAGAGTCACAGGTGACAGGTACTACTGTTAGCAATGTGTACTTTATTAGTTACGCAAAGTTCCAGACTTTAATATTCTGTTGGGGCTCTGTGTGTTTCTGTTTGTTTGCTTATCTTAATACTAGATAATCTGATTATTAAAGAACAAATGAAAGTGTTTACAACTCTTTTCATGGTAGATAATAGTGATAGGAAATGGGACATAGAATCCCTTCTCCGTTTTGTTTTGTTTTTTTAGATTCTCCCTTGACAAGGTTAGCATTTTTTCTTTAAGACAAATTGATCGTCTTTTAGGTAAGTATTTGGACTCTGAATCTGCTGAAGATGGCGGGATTGTCAGTACTCTGTGCACTTTTATTATAAACACAAGGCACATTCTGATATTCTCTTAACTTAAAAATTAAAAATCTCACAGTAAATACTTCTTAAATCCTTCAGTGAGATTCAGTTTGTACACATGTGTCTGTTGAGGTCGCTGCTTGTTGTTATGATACAGAAAAGCCTGTGTCTATTTTAGGCATTTACTGTACATTTCTCCCGAGAAAAGAGTGAGATCGTGTCATCTCATGCTCCCCATCCGCAGGTCACTTCCTGTAGAAATATGGACTAACTTAAACCTCGTGAGTACTGATCTGAGCATCTCTTGCAGCCTCTAGTATAAGAAACACACCCTGGGATTTTATAGTAGCTATAGATGAGTAGAAGGCGGGACATGGATTGCAATGTGTGCATTGTTGAGTGTTTCATAAAGCTTTTAACTCTGGTCCCTTTGTTATCCTTCTAGAAGGAAGAATGGTCTACTTTTTAGTTAACATGTAAAGTTGAGGTCTTCAGCTTGGCCGTAATAGCCTTGACCTCTACAGAATGACAGGAGTATATATTAATATGTTAGAGAGTTTGTAGTTTTAATATGCTGTCCTACAGCTGCTAAATAATAGTAGTTGTCTTTTGTCTTTGCTTAGCTAACGTTTAGAAGTCTAATAGTGCTTTCCACTCCTGTCTATTGATACTTGATTACTGCTCTTTTTTTTTTTTTTTTTAAAAAAAGACTGGTGTCTCTACTTTCTAAGAAATGCAGGTTATAGTGAATAAGGTCTTAGCTGTTTTAGTGTAGTTTTAATTTTTAAATAGTTTGAATACTTTAGTCTTAGGAGGTTGTATATGCTTTGTACTTTCAGAGCTTAATTGAAATAAGTACTGAAATGCAGTACTGCAGGTATCATGCATTTAAGCATGCCAGTGAGTTTCTCTAGGTGGGATTTGTTTATGTTTTTAATTGACTTATATTATCAAGTAGAGTTTTATTTGATGCACAACTTAAATTTACATTTAAAGTTTTCTAAAGTTTCTCAATAAAACACTGACACTACTTTAACTGACTGCCTCTGTTGGCACTTTGCTTTAACTGATCTGGAACAATACACATTTTTAATCTACAAGTGGATTCCTCACTGTACTCTCTAGTATGCTTTGTGTTTTATTGGGTTTTCCGAATACATTAGTTTCTTATTAAAATGTAACAAGACTAAAATGCAGAATTAAAAACTGTTAGGCAATTTCCAAACTTCAGGATCACCATGCCCAACACGTGTGTGTGCTTGTTGTGCATGTGGCGAGAAAATGTGTGCAGTTGTGGCGAACCACAGACTTCCTACCACATAATTTTGTTAATAGTAAAATTTTGTTTTATTCCACTTGTTTTATTTCTTGGGTTAATAGGTCATATTTTACCAGATTTAATTAGCCTAACAATGTCTGTTTTGCTATTTAACTATTTTTTTGTTTAAGAGAAAGTAATACTGTAAAGAACCAGTTAGCTTTTCTTTTCTTTTTTTTTCATTTTTAAGAACCAACAGCTAAAACCTATAGATAATGCCTAGATTCTTTATCCAAGCCAGTAATTTGCTGATTAGCTAGTTGTCTATACTCAGGTGGTGCCAGAGTAATCACAGCAAGCAGAGCTTACAGTAATGCCAGTTACAAGATTAACATTCTCCCGCTTACCTAAAATTTTAATGTTGGCCTATTACATATTGTATCTGGAAATGAATTTTAGTTAAGTGAGAAATACCTGTTGTTTGCTTTCTGACATTGTTTATTTACAAAGAAATATTAAAGTTACTATTTGAGTATTAATTTTGTACTCTTGAGTAATAATTTAAAATATTTTTTATATGCGGTGCTCTTATCTTAAAGTGAGGGATTTTGTGACTTGGAAAGTGATTAAGGGCATAAACTTGAGCTAAATGTTTTACTTTAAATTTAAAATCGGTGGTAATCTTTTCAAAAAAGTAAGTTGAATGAAAGTTTTTATTGGATAGTTTTATTTTTAGCTTAAGAGAAGGAATTCTATTTTATGCCTTTTAAATAAGTTTTATAAGAAGGCAGGTTGTTTTTCCTAGGAATAGTTAAAATCATTATGAATAATGAATAGTGTTGTGGATTTATGCTGCTCCTTTTCAATTAGAAACTCTTAATCTTACTGTATAGACACCTCGCTAATATAAATATTTCAGTGATACAATAATTGGGGTTAGGAGTGTGGCTTTGTAATTAGACCACTTGTGTAGCCTCTGCGAAGCCCTGGTTTCAGTCCCCAGCAACAAGGAGTCATTTAGTTGGTGTTTTGACTTGTATTGATGTCTGAAAATGTATAATTTTAATTTGTCGAGTTTAACTTTCTCATTTAGAAAAATGAGATTCAAAAGAAGAAAATAACACTGTGCATTCATTCTCAGACTAAGCATGTAAAACAAATATTTAAACTAGTCTGATAGTCATGTTTTTTCTTTCACAAAGAATAAATAAATTCATGAGAAGGACCTCTTATTAAAAAGAATATTCTTTGACAATCTGTTCCATATTTTAAATTGATTGTTATTACCTGCTAATGCCCAAGTTATTGCTCTCATTCCTCTTTATGTAGTATTAAAAGCACTTAAGAAAAGCAGAAATTATATACTAGTCAAAATTATTAAAAAGCTAATAAGCCAAACTTTATCTTGCTAAATAGGCTTACTTTGGACACCCCTTTGTGTGAGATGTGGCTATTTCTACCATGTTAAAACAGGGCATAAAAGAAGTAAAGTTAATTATCTGATATTGCAGAAGGGGAAAGAACAGTTGAGTTAAATCATTTTACTTAATGTAGCAGTTTTAAAAGCCAAGGAAAGTTTATGATTGACTCTAATAACTTTTATAGTAGGATTAAATACATCACAGCATTTTTCTCATATTAAACGTGCTGAGTATAGTATGTTTTTTCTAAAAGCATCCTGCTTGACATGTTAGTATTTGATAGAAGGTATCAAAATAACTAGGTTTCTTATTTTCCTATGTGAGTTTTCAGTGAATTTAAAGGCCAGTTGAATAAATGTAATTCTGTGAAGTGTGTGTTACTGATCTTATTTGGGAAAGCAAAATACATATTCTTATAGATGAAACATCTTTATAAATTCTTGTCATTAAGATAGCATTTTCTATGCTGTTTTCCTAAAAATAAAAGATAATTCATAGTCCCAGAAGCACACTGCTCCAGAGATCCTAATTTACTCTAAAACTGAGCCACCCCACCATGGTGACTACTGCTCTGGTAGTTACTAGGTGATTAAGAGTTATTTGTTAATTGGGTCATAAGTAGCCCCACCTGTTAACCCTAACAGAAATCTTACCTCTGTGCTAATATTTATTTTTTTAAAAAAAACTGCTGGGCCAAACTTCTGGTCCACAGACCAAAATATTAGTATAAGTGCCATTTATGTAGGACTCCCTTTGAACGTGGTGTGGCATGTGATGGGATCCGCCCCCAGGCAACTGTTTCAGAATGCATGTTTGTGAACTTGGATTATAGAGTAGAGAACACCCTGGTGAGGTGAGGTCAGAGTCTGCTCCCGAAAGAATCATCTAGGAAGGCCAGAACTGTGAACAGGTATTCATGGTTACCTGGACATAAAATGAAAAGTGTAAAGCTTGTATCAGTTAATAGTTTCAACATTTGTAGACATTTCCTTTACTATAGATTCATATAATGTAAAGATCCTTAATGTGGATAATGTGGTTCTTGTCTCCTGACATCATTTTAAATATATTTGTTTAGGTTTTACTGCAATCACTGCAACAAACCCCATTTGGCTTATAAAGACTCGGTTACAGCTTGATGCAAGGTATGTTTTTATTTGGTTGGTTTGGTTTGGTTCTGAGACAGGGTCTTACTGTATGTAGCCCAGGAGGAGCACAGGCTGCCCTCAAATGCATGGTGTTCTTATTGCCTCAGTCTTCCAAGTGTTGTGCTCACAGATGAGTCACTGTACCTAGCTAAAATAATAAGGCATACTTATTCCTTTTTTTTTTTTTTTTTTTTAAATGGGTGCATACTCTGTCTGCATGTACACCTGCGTGCCAAGAGAGGGCATCATACCCCCCTTTATAGATGGTCATGAGCCATCATGTGGTCGCTGGGAATCGAAGAGCAGCTAGTGTTCTTAGCCATCTCACCAGCCTTAAATTTTAAAAAAAATTAAAATTTTTTTTATTCTTAAAAAAATAAGCTAACATCGATTTAGCTAATTTTTTATGTATAAATTTGTAATTCCTCAGGGCCAGGTTGTCGTTTCTCGTTTATCCTTTTTTGGCTGTTGATTTTATATACATTTCCACACATGGACAGGATGCCTTTCTAACACACGCACGCACACACGAACGAATGTACGTACGTTCTCTTTCCTGGTCCATTCTCAGTAATACTAGCTTCATTTCTCCTTTTGTCTTTTGTGTGTGTGCTACTGTGAGTTTCTTTAGGTTATTTCCAGGAGCCATATGGAGTTTGTTTACAAGAGGGTAGGCCCCTTAAAATAGCTACACCACTGAAGAAATTTATCCCCCATCAACCTTTAACTGCACCTAAATCCTCAAGAGAAAATGGCATTCTATGAACCCCTTCCCCTCCCTCAACAGTGTTGACTGGCCAGTCTTATGGAGATCCTGTGTAGGTCATCATGACTGCCACAAGTAAAGTACCATCCTCATGTCATGACTAGAAATCAGTATTCTGTGTCATTCCTGTCTCTTACATTCTTTCCATTCCTTCTGGCTGAGTCTTGGAAGGAGTTATGCAGACATCCCAGTTATAGCTGAACATGAGTTGCCTTGGTCATGGTATCTCTTCACAGCAACAGAATAGTAAGACAGAAGTTAGTGACCATGGTCACTACTGTGACAGGCTTGACCATCCTATCTGTTGAGAATAGGGGAGATCTGGAAAGGCGATTGGATGGTTTAACCAAGCTTAATGGGCAATACTTGTAAGAGCATGCGATACAGTAGTGCGGAGAGTGATGCAGATATTGGGGATACTGCTCTAGAGGTCTCAGAAGGGAAAATATCAGCTGGACCAGAGACCTGTGGTATTTTGGCAAAGAATGTGGCTACTTTTTTCCCTTCATCTAAAAATGTGAATGGGGCTAAATTAAAGAGTATCACTGGTAAAGTATCAGTATCATGAGCGTTTAGTTGAGGTCTTGCTTACAGTTTTAGAGGGTGAGTCCACCATCGTCATGGTGGGGAGCAGACAAGCGTGGTCCTGTAGCTGGGAGCCTTACATCCTGATCCATAGACAGACAGACTGACGGGGCCTGAAATGGGCTTTTGGAGCCTCCAAACTTCCTCCTACATACCTCCTCTAACAGGGCCACAGGTCCTAATCTTCAAGGCTCCCCTAACTGAGGACCGAGCATTCAAACACCATGAGCCTATGGGAACTGTTTTCATTCAACTACCATAGTGGTCAACTATTGGACATTTTTGACCTTAAGGTTCTTTATACATCTTCCCCTTGGTTTTTTAGTTTGGAAAATGTTGTGCTATCCTGTAGGCTACAATAATAAAGCTGACTTAACAGTCATTAATAGTTAATTATTATCTGTTTTCCATATATTTCATGTTGAATTATATGCTACTTATAAACCTGAAAGGGAATGGCTTAGTTATTTCATTTTGACTAGTTCTTCAAATGAAATCTTGAATGTTGTAGCTTTACAAAGTTTATTTCTAAAAGCCAAAGAGCTGAGAGTCATTCAGATAAGACAGCCCATGGTTTTAAAAGTGTGACATTATACTATCAGTCACAGTTATTACAGTAAGTATTTTTACAAAAAGATATATTATCTATACATATACATGAAAGAGTAGATTCTGTACCCTTTAAGAATAGCTACACCTGAGTTACCTCGCTCAGGATGATATTTTCAACTTCCATCCATTTGCCTGCAAATTTCATTAAGTCATTGTTTTTAATAGCTGAGTAGTACTCCATTGTGTAGATGTACCACATTTTCTGTATCCATTCCTCTGATGAGGC
>CM052706.1:24895248-24913453 GCA_028551405.1 Uromys caudimaculatus
TGTTCTGTTCAGGAACTTTTCCCCCGTACCCAGGTGTTGGAGAGTTTTCCCACTTTCTCTTCTATTAGATTCAGTGTACCTGGTTTTATGTGGAGGTCCTTGATCCACAAAAGAACGAACAGGGTATGTACTCACTGATAAGCGGATATTAGCCCAAAAGTTCAGAATGCCCAAGTTTCACTTTACAGTAACCGCTGGACTGAGAGTGAGGTCCCAGATGGAGTAGTTGGAGAAAGGATTGAAGGAGCTGAGGGAGTTTGCAGCCCCATGGAGGGAGCAACAGCGTCAACAGGGCACCCACCCCTGGTCGTCTTGGAGTTTGGATCACCAACCAAAGAATACACATCTATGGACCCATGGTTCGGACCACATATGTGGCAGAGAATGGCCTCGTTGGCCATCAGGGAGAGAGGAGATGCCATTGGGCCTGAGGGTGTTAGAGGCCCCAGTAAAGGGGAATGTCAAGGCAGGAATATGGGGATGGGTGGGCAGGTGGGTGGGAGGCGGAATTCCCCCATAGAGGCAGGGAGGGGGAGGGGATAGGGAGTTTCCAAAGAGGAGACCTAGAAAAGGGGAAACATTGGAAATGTAAATAAAGTATCAAAAAAAATTAAATAATAAAAAGGATAAAATGGAAAAAAAAAAAAGAAAAAGAAAAAGAATAGCTATGCCAGGCAGTGGTGGCACACGCCTTTAATCCCAGCACTCGGGAGGCAGAGGCAGGTGGATTTCTGAGTTCGAGGACAGCCAGGGCTACACAGAGAAACCCTGTCTCAAAAACAAACAAACAAACAAACAAAAAGAATAGCTACAGTACTCTTTAAGTGGTACTAAAAGAGATTATATTTGGAAAGGTACTGAGTAATCACTTTGTAAATATAGGAACTGAGTTATTATTTACTAAGCTACTACAAGGGAGTCTGGCTTACATTTATCTGCTAACTTTTCAGATAGACCTTTGTGAAATTGAAAGAAACCTAGTTACGATCCTTACTTTAAGGTTCAGTATCATAACTTAATATCTCCTTTGGCTTTTGGGGGTGAGGTTAGTTTGGTTTTTTGAGATAGTCTTTTTTTTTTTTTTTTATTGAATATTTTATTTATTTGTATTTCAAATGTTTTCCCCTTTCTACGTCTCCCCTTTGGAAGCCCCTTATCCCATCTCCCCTCTACCTGCCTTTATGAGGGTGCTCTCTCACCTCCCTACCCACCCACTCCCTCCTTCCTGCCCTGGTACTCCCCTACACTGGGGCATCAAGCCTTTCCAGGACCAGGGCCTCTCCTCCCACTGATGTCCAACAGGGCCATCCTCTGCCACATATGCAGCTAGCGCCATGGGTCCCTCCATGTGTATTCTGTGGTTGGTGATCCAGTCCCGGGGAGCTCCTTGGGGTCTGGCCTATTGACACTGTTGAGACAGAGTCTTAATTATATAGCTCCGGCCGGCCTGGAACTCACTGTGTGGACTAGTCTGGCCTCAAATTCATAAGAGATCCACTGACCTCTGCTTCCCAGAGTATTGAGATTATGCTGACAATGCTGACCCTCCTTGTTTCATGTCACCAAATGCAAAGGAAATTTAGCCTCCTTAGGACCGGAATGATCACAGTGTAAGAATTTGGGGTTTGATACTTTTTGAGTCTTCCTTGGGTCAACACTTGAGAATGGCATGGAGTTCCCTCAAAGAGTTGGCTGAGTATTTATTTCCCTCACTGAATCCCTTTGAGGAATACAGAAAGCTGAAGAATCAGTGGAGTATGTTGTCTAGTTTTGTTAAGACAATAACATGATATTCATCTAATACGACATTTAAGAGAAGAAAAGAAATTAATAAATATATACTTTGAATTTTCTTTTTTTTAATGGTTTTTTCAAGACAGGGTTTCTCTGTGTAGCCCTGGCTGTCCTGGAACTCACTCTGTAGACCAGGCTGGCCTCGAACTCAGAAATCCGCCTGCCTCTGCCTCCCAAGTGCTGGGATTAAAGGCGTGCGCCACCACTGCCCAGCTATACTTTGAAATTTTTAATGAGTTTACAAAAGACCATTGTTTATTTAGTAGAGTGCCATATTTGAAAAATACATATTTTGTTAACTTCAATAAGAATCTTCCAGTAGTTTAATGTCAGTAATATTTTCCCTTTTATTTCTTGCAGGAATCGTGGGGAGAAGCAAATGGGTGCTTTTGAATGTATTCGTAAAGTGTATCAGACAGACGGACTGAGAGGATTTTATAGGGGCATGTCTGCCTCATATGCCGGCATATCAGAGACAGTTATCCATTTTGTTATTTATGAAAGTATAAAGCAAAAACTACTGGAATGTAAGACTGCTTCTATGATGGAAACTGATGAGGAGTCCGTGAAAGAAGCATCAGATTTTGTGAGAATGATGCTAGCTGCTGCCACCTCAAAAACCTGTGCGACAACCATAGCGTATCCACACGGTGAGAGACTAGCTGGGCCAGAGGAGCGCGTGCCCTTTGGGCATACAAGACTCAGTTGCCATATAAGAAGATGCTCTTCTTAATAGATTTAAGTCTAGTTATGCCATCATTTTTAAATGGAAAACAAGAGGAAATACTTAAAATTGTAATTTGCCCATTATGTCAGAAATGGATCCCAGAGTTAAAGTCTTTAAATTACAAGGACCCAAGCAATTTTATATTATTTTATATTGCCACATTAAGCATGCCCACCAAAAAATTGCTTCTGATATATCCTATATTCATCTTTACTGTACTTGTGAATATTATTTATCAACCTGTATTTATTTTATACCCTTATATCTTAGTGTATGTGACTTGGACTGTATTAGTTTAATGTTTACACTGTTTGACTGGTTTCAGTAAGCTAGGCGTTGAGTCCCTGTCATGAGTTTATAGTGATAGACCAGCTCTGTGCTCGGTATGAGGAGGGTAAAAAGGTAGCAGTAAGGTTGCAGTAAAATGCTTTTCTTTTTTTCCGAAACAGAAGTTGTAAGAACAAGACTACGTGAAGAAGGGACAAAATACAGATCTTTTTTTCAGACATTGTCTTTAATTGTTAAAGAAGAAGGCTATGGATCTCTTTACCGTGGTCTAACAACTCACCTGGTGAGACAGATTCCAAACACAGCCATTATGATGGCCACCTACGAACTGGTAGTCTACCTACTCAACGGATAGCAGCAGGGGCTGCCGTGCTACAGAGCAGGAAGACCAAAGGATCACAGTGGACCATGGAATCTTGAAGCCAGCATGGTGGACAGAAGACAGTAGTTGGGAAACATATAACTACTACAGCTGAGTGGGAGTTTGGTTTTAGGAAGTAAGGTACCACACCACATTGATCTTTCAGTGAAGAAACCCTGGGCCGCCTCTTAGAGAATGCTTTGAAAAGCATTCCTTTCTCAAAATTGCCATTTTCTCTACTATTGTTCACCAGCTCCAGTTTCGTTTTACTGGTTTATCACATTCAGAATATAGTGTTAATTCCGTGAGCATTTTTGGTCGTTTAAACCAAATCATTCCTAAGTATGTACTGTACAGTAATTTTCCAAAGATAGTAGTGACAATTAAGGCTGACTAACGTGACTTCTGCAATACTGAAAAACAAGTAGATCCTCAGTACCAGTTCCCCAGGAGGGCCTGCCTGTTGCAATGTTTTTTCAGTTATTTGACACCCATAATCACTGTATTTTGACAACCAGTGAAATAGTGTCTAAATACTTCACATTTTCAACATTAAAATGTTTTGGTCACAGCTAAAAGATATCCATCATAATGTGGACTTTAACATTTCAAATGCACATAGTTAATGGTTTGGGACTATAAAATAAGCTAGTGGATACTGACTGACGTAGAGCGCATCCTCATACCTTCTCCAGTTATGTGATGCAGGGATGGATGTAATTTTGATTCATAATGTGATTATCACAGTCCCATACCTATGTATTATTTAGTTTAAAAGTAGAAAACTAACGACTTGAATTTTTTCTACTTTCACATTAAGATAACCTTTGAATTATTTTCACATCTGTATAAGTTAGTCTTGGCTTGTAGAGGAAATGGTAATTTTCAGTTTTGCCCTTTATAGGTTCCTTGAAATGATACTAATATTTAGGAAAATATAAATATTACAAAAAGACACCCTCAGCTATCAGATGCAGCGAATCTTAGTTGGCAGAGAGCCTGTAAATGAGTGTGCTACATTGGACAAATGTTCTTCCTGTTCCCTAAATGCTCTCTCATAGAGTCAGGCTAGTTTTAGTTCATTGTGTTAACATGATAATAGTTTTTAAATTTTGCTATTAAGTCAGCAGCATCTTTGAATACTTTAATATCTATGGCCATTATAAAGGTGTTTGTTGCAATACTATAGATTTCCTACGGATGCTGCTGTACTGGTATATAAAGCTTCTACAGTTAAGCCCTACTGTGGGACTCATCGGTGTACCTTAACTTTACATTTTGTGCAATGTCTTTCTCTTCAGAATGACTTTGTGAATGCACTTTGTGGCCTTTGAGGGGGTAAGAATTAGGAGAGAATTCATGTTAATTTCTTTAACATTGTTATGTGTTAGGCAGAAAGCAGTGTTCATAATATTTTTCTGGATTTTAAGTATGTTTTGGAGATCTTACAGTATTTTAAGTGTGCTGTGTAGTGCCACATCATTATGGAAAAGCCACATGCCATTGAAAGCTTTCTCTGCTGTCACCAGTGAAGTGTAATTCCCTCTGGAATTTCTCACCTTGACTTCCTTGTAATCAGTAACTGGATGTTTTTGAGGTGCTCAATTGGAATTAAAAATATTCCAATCTATTTGGAGACCAAAGGCAAGTTTCGATTGTTACCTTTGGAATTATTGCAGCCTTGACATCTATTACATGGAACATACCAAAAACTAAATCCCTCCCTGGGGGTTTAACTTAAATCTGTAGAGAAGGTCTCAGGCTATAGTGTTTGCCTCTTCAGGTGCCATTGATACTGCCTACTACAGCGCCATCTGCTCTGTGAAGATCCATAGCACTTAATTATGTTGAATGCAGGCCATGTTCTCCTGTGTTACACAGATCTCAGAAGATGAAGAATGACGTGAAAACTAGCAGCCTAGGAACAGCTTGTGTCGTTGTAGCAAATCCACGATAAGTGTCCTTCAGGGATGAACATGTAGTAGTCTGTATTTTGCAAGTAAAACTTACATAACCTCCAGTGCATTGTACTCAGCTTTTAAAGTTAGCATGTGATCTGTAGGAAAGGGCGTTTTAGAGTCTGAGTGTTTACTTGTAAAGCAACCGCTGGAAGGAGAAAGGTCTGTTTTGTTTTTTTCCCCTGAGCGTTGTCTACCATAGTTTACTTTATGACCGAAATAATCCAAAAAAAGAAAATCATATATATGTTATATATAGTTTGTCCATGAAGTTTTATTTGAAGATTTTAATTGTAATGTTTAAAAAATGTGTATGCTCAGAGCATTGGATTTTTTAAAAACTTGTTTTCAATCAGATAATCTTTTTTTAAATGTCTTAAAGAGCTAGGGTGGACCTTGTTGTATACTTTTGTTGCAGTCTTCTCAGAAAATTGAACCCACTCAGTTGGTCTGGAGCAATAGCTACTAAAAGCAGCCCCTCACACAGCAGCAACTGCTGTGGCTCAAGTGCTTAAAATCGGATAATCCAGTTGGTGAATTATCAAGCTGTAGTGGGATCCCATATAGTGCTTTAAGTTCCCGGGGAACGATCTACCACCAAACCTCTGTCATTGGTTTGGTTTGGCTTTTTCTTCATCTTTTGTTTGTTTTATTTTTGTGGTGATAGGGGCTCTTGTTGCCCAAGATGACCTTGACTCCTGATTCTCCTGCCTTCGCCTACTAAGTGCTGGCATTACAGGCCTGCCCTTCCATACTCATGACCTCTGTTCCAGTTCTCATTGTACAACTGTGTAGAACCAACCTGACTCATTAGAGGAGCTCAAGCTAGCTTGTAATTCTGATACTATGACAGCATTGTTAGGTCACACAGCCTGGCCCTTTGTCTCATAAACCTGGATGCCTGCTTGCGGTAGCCTTGTTAGGATGAGCACAGTTTGAGGTGTTGAGAAGAATAAATGTTCATTTACTAAAGTCTAAACATTTTGGCTTTTAAAAATCACCATGAAATAATGATTTCAGTTTGAAGAACTTAAATGGTAGAAATCAGTCTCCCCCTTCCTCTGAGGACTTTCTTCATACTTCTCAGTTCACATGCTCTCCTGTCCAAACTGCCAGTACAGTAGAGACCCCTGTGGGGCGGATACACAGCTCATTGTCCTCCTTTACCGTGACTTCCAACATTCCTAAGAAGATCCATACGTCTGGGTAAATAAGACAGAATTTGACTATATGAAATAAGGAGTACTTCTGCCCCCTCACACACCTTCTTCCCCTATAACCTTGTTTCTCCTTAATTGCACCTGGATTTTTATGCTATCCATTTTAGAAACTAAAGGACTAGTTCTGATCAGTTATGCTAAACTTTTTGAATGTACCCCAGTGGATGTGAATTAAATTATACCAATCACTCATATTGTAGTCAGCTTTAAAAGATATGACGAGTTTTGCCCATTCATGTGAGTGTTGCTATTGTTGCATTTTTGTACAGGGCTGCAAATTATCTGCATTTCTGTTGTTTGTGTTAACTAGCTGACTTGTACTTGAATTAAAATTCAAAAAATTAAAATATGCTTTTGAAAATGTGTTTTTTAAAATATGTATCTTAATATTTTGTAATGGTGAAAATAGTCATTGCACTGGCGTTATGCTGTGTGTAAAACAGACTGCATTGCTCTTCTGAGCTACATATTTGCTCATTTACTCATGCAAAAAACTTTCTGCCTGTTAAACCTGATAATATCTGTGGGTGTGAAAAGGTCAGATAGTGTAATTCCTTCTTCATACCTTGTATCCATTGTTGTGCGGTCTTACAAATCTATAGATCTGGGGGTCCGGTGCTTTCCTTTTTATTTTTTTGGGTTTGGGTTTGTTTTTTTTGGGGGGGGGACTCCAATACTTTATAAAAGCAGGAAACATTTGACTCACACTACTCCAAGAGACTTAGAAGACAGCTTGGCTTTTAGAGGGGGCTTTTAGAGGCCTATCCTCTGTGCAAAAGGAACTTCCCAGAGTTTAATGCTGTCCTAAGTTTGTATGTGGTGTCAGAACAGGGTACTGTGTGTCTGGGAGTTTCCGGTCAGGTGGTGAGTGCAGATCCTAGAATGAATAGGGGCTGCTCTAGAAAAGGCTGAGCCCCCAATACGCAGTCCCTAGGCAAGCACTGTCCTTATTTGGGCCCCTAGAAGCCTCTGTGCTCAGTTCCTGACCACCCGCCCTTCTTTGGTGATGGCCCAGTTATAACCCTTAGGAGAGTCCAACGCCTCTTCTATCCGTGCCTCCAGGTTCTCCCGAGTGGTGAAGTTTTTTTTGCCTCCTGCAATTTTGAGGACTTCTTGCTCTTTCAGTTGTACCCAAGCCTGCTCCTCCTGGGCCCTCTGGGCCTGAGCCTCAGCCTAGGTCTGTGCTTCCAGCTGCAATCTAACTATCCATAGTTCCTGCAGCCCTGGGTTCTCCTCCCAGTTCCCGGCCATCAGCTCCTGATGCTCCATGATGTCCTCCTGTGCCTTGCGCTCAGCCAGAACCGGGCTTCGTGCCATTTCCTTCACACCTCCAACCTGAACTCCAGCCTGAGAGCACGCGGTCTCCGGTACTGTCGGTAGCGCAGGGTCCACTGCGGGAGGCATTTTCACACGTCTGTCCTTGGACTTGGCAGTCTTGATGTCGTGCAGGCAGGAGTAGCAGGGTTGGGGGGCTGGGCCGCAAGGCCAGGCGGTTCAGGAAACACAACATGACAGCTGGTGCCTTTGCCTGGCCGGGAAGTGGCCCGAGCCCAGTGCTTTTCATCAAACAGTAAGAGTCTGGTTAGATTATTAAATTGATGTACTCTGTCGAGGTAGTGACATTTTTACATTAACTTTTTTGTTCTAATAGTAGATTTCAAGAAAGTTAATAAACCAAAGAGCTTGTAGAATAACCAGCTGAATCCACACATAGTAGGAGATGTGGATAAAGACAATGCTAGTGGGCAGGCAAGTTGGCTAGCAGGTGGAGGTGCTTGCTGCCAAGGTGAGCACCTGAGGGATTCACGTGGTGGGAGGAAAACCCAACTCCTCAGTTGTCCTTTGACTTCACCGTGCAGACCATGACTCAAACTTCCACACATACACACTGTAGTTGTTTAACTGAATTGTGCTCCTAGTTCTACCACTTTACAGTTGTCATGTTTTAAGTTTCCCAAGTTCACATGTTCTTACAGGCATAGAAGCCAGGTCAGATCTGTCCTATTGTATGGCTCTGACATTGGTATGATTTAGTTCATGTCTCATGTTAAGGGATAGGTGTGTGTGTGTGTGTGTGTGTGTGTGTGTGTGTGTGTGTGTGTGTGTGTGTTTTACTAAATGTCAAGGAAAGGAATTTGGATTTATGCTTTCTCAGCCTTAGTGTGGAGGTTTGGTCTGTTGATATGTTGAATGCTTAATTCTGTATCCCAAGGTCTAGTTGTGAGTGAATTCTCACATATGCCAGCTTTTGTTGTGCAAACCTTGCTCCTTAATTTAAAAGTATTGGGTGGCTGAGCAGTGGTGGTGTACACCTTTAATCCCAGCACTTGGGAGGCAGAAGCAGGTGGATTTCTGAGTTCGAGGCCGGCCTGGTCTACAGAGTGAGTTCCAGGACAGCCAGGGCTACACAGAGAAACCCTGTCTCAAGAAACAAAACAAAAAAGTATTGAGTGAATAAAGATGCCTACAGCCTGTATCTAGACAGAAGAGAGGTAGGTGGATCTTCAGATCCCCAGGCTTTTGGGGGTCTGAGGAGAGACCAAGAGAGAGAAGGAAAAAGTCACCATGGAGTAGGTAGATCATGAGCACCAGGCTATGAGGGCCACCCAGTAGGAGTCTGAGCAGCCCAGGCGGAACACAGCAAGTGACATCTTGGAATTATTGACAGGGAAGTAGACTAAATAGCATAGAGGGTTGATATCTGCCCAGCTCTAGTGCTTATAAGTCTTACTATAAATATAAAGGTTTTGTTGGTTTTATTTGGGAGCTAAATAATCTAAGGTGGGGTAGAAACCCTGAATAATATTTACCACACCTTACTGTCTGTCTGTACAACTCGTAAAACTTAAGACATATTCATTATACAGATTTTTCTTGACCTTTATTAGATTTTTTAGACTATTGTGAATAGAATTGTTTCCTTTTATTGCCTCAAGTATGTTTCTTACTGGTATGTAGGAAGGCTGTTGGGTTTTATGTTAATTTTGTATTCGGCCATTTTGCTGTGTTCTAAGAGCTTTCTGGTAGTTTCTTTAGTCTTTTGTGTGTACAATCATGCCATCTACAAATACAGGTGTTTGGACTTCTTTCCTGTTTTTCTTTTGGCTGCTTAGGTTATGGCTTTAGTTTAAGGCTTCTAGTATGATTGAATAAGAGTATAGAAAATGGACACCTTTGTATTCTATTAACAAAATACAGGTTTGTTGTGCAGCTTTTTTAATACTGAGATACTGTTCCTTCTATTCTGAGTGTGTTTGAGACTTTTAACGTGAAAGGCATAACACTTATTGATACATATATTAAACTATCTCTGGACTAAAACCAGCTTGATGACTGTGAATGATCTTTTTAAATATATTCTTGAATTCTGTTTGCAAGAAGTTTGTTGAGAGTCTTTATGTCTATGTTCATCAGGGAAATTAATCTAGAGTTTTCTTCTGTTGTTTTGTCTCGGTTTGGTATCAAGCTAATAGCATCATAAAGGAGTTTGGTAATGTTTCTTCCTTTTCTAGCCTATGGAATATTGAAGGACCACTGGTTTTAGTTCTTGGAAGGTCTGATAAAATTCACCAGTGGATTCATCCAGACCTGGACTTTTTTTTAGTTTCAAGATTTTAAATTACTTGTTGGACCTCCGGATCGAAGTCTTAATGCCGAGGTGGCACCTGCCTAGGGAGCAGAGAGCTCCAGCTTCCTCTTTAGAGCGGTCTGCTCTGCAGGGGACGCTGACAGTCCCAGGGTGTGCCTCCCTGGCACACAGATGGGGAGCACTGTGCAGCCTGGGGCAGCCCCAGCCATAGGGGTGGGGTGCAGGGGCCCCAGGTTCGCAGCAGTGACTGCTGCAGCAAGAGCAGCGCCCCGATCCTCACCAACTTGCCCGTCCGCCCTCCAAGCTGGGGCTGCGGCAGCTCTGGGCCAGGGCTCGGAACTGGACCCTGACAGCGCGGCACTGTTCCTCCAGTGCTGTCCCAAGGGCGAGAGGGTGGGGTCCTGGGCAGTGGTAGTGTTGGGCCCCATTTTGACCCTGGTTTGGGTCTTGAGGACAAACGCAAGCATGACTCAAGTTCTGAGACCTATCTCAGTCACTTCCGTATAGAGGTGACTCAGAAAAACCTGTTTGGCTGATGTGGAGCTTTGCTATTGGCCCTATCAGTTACCCCTTCCCCGCCTCCTACGTCATCTCTCCACATACCTGAGTGCCCACCCCCTCTGCCTTCTCTATATAAGTGAGGGGCTGCTACACTAAAGTTGGGTTCCTGCTTCAACAAGACTCCCAGCCTGGTGTTTCTCTTGGGCCGCCGACAGTCACCATCCCGCTCAGCCCCAGACAGACCTGGCTGGATCTGCTGGCAAGGAGCCGACAATTACTAATGTAATAATCATAATTGCTCATCCTCATGTTATTTTTGTAGGCCATATGTATCTATAAATTCACCCATTTCTTACAGCATTTCCAACTTAGTGGGATGTTAGTTTTTAAGATAAGGCCTAATGATGTTATAAATTTCATAAGTATCTCTTGTAATGGCTCCCTTTTCATCTATTTACTTAGATTTACTTATTTGTTTACTTATTTGACTTTTTTGAGACAGAAGTTCTCTGTGTGTAGCCATAGCTGTCCTGGAATTCACTTTGTAGACCAAGGTGGCCTTAAACTCACAGAGACCCACACACCTACCTCTTCCTCTAGAATGGGCCACTACCAACAGTCTTCATTTTTCTTTCTTTCTCTTTCTTACTTTTTTTTAAAAAATAATTACTATTTCTTCTGTTAGTGTAGCTGAGAGTTTAACAGCTGCATTTAGCTGTTTAAATAACCAGATTTTTGTTACATTGATTCCTAGTACTTTCTGTTATTGTTTTCTATTTCATTGATTTCTTCCCTGATGGCACTATTTTTTTTTCCCACGGAGTGATTGGGATTTGGCTTGTTTTTATATTTCCAAGGTCCCCTTGTGTTGGATCAAATGGCTGGGTAGAGTGGAGTGAAGTCCTGCGTGCCTGCCCAGGGTGCTCGTGGCCCCTGAGAGAGGTGGGACACGCAGGCAGTTTGACTGTGCATACCCCTACGGGCCGCTGTGAGAAGCCTCTTCTTCGGAAACACAGCCTGGGGGGTGGGGGAGTTGGTCTCAAGTCCTGGGGATCCTAGGGAACTGGCTCTATCGGGTTCCCACACTCTTGGGCACCGCAGACACCGCTGGATGCCTCGGAAGAGCTAAGAACGAAGTGGGAGCCCGCATGTGGGGCAGTGAAGGGGGAGAAGTGGAGAAGGGAAGGAGCACCCACGGGGAGACTGTGGTTTGAGGCTTGGGCACCAGCTAGCTGCATTGGTTGGGTGGGTAGCCGTGGCTGGGAACACTGGGATGCCTTTGGAGGGAGACTAGACGGCAAACGCCTCTTCCATTGTTCTCCACTGCAGATGAAGAGAGACAGTCCATGGTTTCAGTAGTTTATTATCGTGGAGAAGAGTGGCATGGGTGAGACCTTAGCCCCACAACCTGGGGGGGGGGGGGGGGGGGCAAGGTTGAAATAGTAACTGGGAAAGGGAGTGGCTAAGCCTCTAGGTGCCTCATTAACATGGGGATGTCTTGAGGCAGTGTGGCCACGCCTCTACCTGAAGAGGGGCTTGAGGGGCGTTCCTTTTTTACATGACCAAATGTCACAGACCTATGGAGAGATGTAGCCACGTGTCCGGAGCTGTTTCTAGGACCATTGGTAACGCCTACAGGCCCTTATAGGGTTTTTACCCCCTATTGGGCCCACGGGGTTTGAACCTTAGCTCTACCAGAAAACAGGCTGCCTTTCATGGCCCCACACTCTTGTGTCATTAAGTAATTCATTTGCGATGCCTTTAACTTCTTGAGGCACCAATAGCTATAAACTCTCCTCTTAAGATCACCATTGTTTTTCCATGGATTTTGGAATGTTGTGTTTTCATTTTTCTCTAGTAATTTTTTTTTTTTAATTTCCTTCCTGGATTCAGTTATTCATTCATCATCCACTGTGGTGGGATTTTGTAGCCATGAGTTTGTACATGCCCTGTAGTTTCTCTCTCATTAAAAAATTATTACACTTACTTGGGTGTACACAACAACCAAGGAGAAGAGAAGAAAATAATAAATAGTGGGACAATAGTCCCATTCCTGTCCGCACTCTGCTTTTGTGAGTGTGAATTTTCCAGAGTGGCACCCACGTAAACTTCTGCAGTACAGGTGTTAATGCTGATTTGCAGGCCAAGGTAGAACTTCATCTCCCCCTGTGACCAGGTGTGTGTAGTCCTGTGGGGGCATAGAACGCAGTGTAGGTTCTGTGGATTGATATGGGACCTTATCCTGTGAATGTCAAGATATCTCTATAAATAAGCTCGTAGTAGAAATAAAAATGTCAGCCTGGAGAGATGGCTCAGCAGTTAAGAACGCTTGACTGCCCTTGTAGAGGACCATGGTGGTTGTACTGGCAAGTTTTAGTGTATCAACTTGACACAAGCTGAAGTTACCACAGAGAAAGGAGTTTCAGTTGAGAAAATGCCTCCATGAGATCCAGCGGTAAGGCAGTTTCTCAATTAGTGATCAAGGAGGGAGGGCCCCATGTGAGCGGTACCATCTGTGGGCTGATAGTCTTGGGTTCTATAAGAAAGCAGACTGAGCAAGCCAGGAGAAGCAAGCAAGCCAGTAAGCAGCATTCCTCCATGGCCTCTGCATCAGCTCCTGCTTCCTGACCTGCTTGAGTTCCAGTCTTGACTTCCTTTCGTGATGAACAGCAGCAAGGAAGTGTAAACTCAATAAACCCTTTCCTCCCCAACTTGCATCTTGGTCATGATATTTGTGCAGGAATGGAAACCCCGACTAAGACAGTGGTGCATGCCTTTAATCCCAGCATTGGGAGGCAGAGTATCTCTGTGGATTTGAGGTCAGCCTGCTGCTCTACAGAGTGAGTTCTAGGACAGCCAGGACTACACAGAGAAACCCTGACTCAAAAAACAAAACAAAAAACAACAAACCAGTCTGTGACTCCAATTGCAGGGATTCCAGTGTCCCATTCTGACCTTCACAGGCAACAGACATACATGTAGTGTACACACATACATGTAAGCAAACATGCATACACATCAAAACTTACCTAAAAAGAATAAAATATCTACATGAAATCTAAAAGGTTGAATGTATCAACACCATCTTGACACAAACAAAAAATCACTAAAGACATACTTGTTATAAGCAACATCCAACCAACTTAATCTAGTTGGCATTTATAGAACACTCTAGACAATATGGTGTATTCAAGGCAGACCATGTGCTGGGTGACAGGAAGTCAAATGTTTAAGAAACTTTAGAGAGGAATATAGGAAGATACCTGGAATAGCCTCACCAATGCGCTGAAATTAAACAGCACACTTCTAAGTAACACAAGCATCAAAGAAGAAATGAGATTTGTCAAAACAGTTTTGAAGTAAACGATGTAAAACGTTTCAAAGCTTTCAGAAAAGAATATGCCCCAAACAACTTGAACTGTTACACTAAGGAGAACAGGAAATCAGTGCCATAAGCTGCTACCTGAAACTGGGAAAAATCAAATTAATCCCTAAATAGAAAAAAGGAAATAAAAGTGATAAAGCTGGCAATTAAGTAGGAAATGAGAAACATCTGTAACATCAACAGCTACATCTTTTAAATAGATAAAAGGTAAAAAGAGTAAGAAAGACCCCAGTTAGTGTGACCAGAAGCATCTGGGCATCTGGTAAGAAGTGCAGATGCCTGAAAAGCAACAAGCAAGAGCTAAAACTGCTCAGAGAAAATTCCAAAGTCTCTGGAATGAGTCAACACAGCACATCTCCCATCATCACAGACTCTACTCACAGCTGCTCCTTCCTTTGTGTCTCAGAAGCAGCTCCAGACTCCAGTGTGTGGCTCTTCCTGCAGAAGAATTAGGAGGACGGCTGCTGGGATGAGTCCCAGCCCCAAACACTACAGATGGTCTCAGAGCCACATTCTAGATTCCCCTCAGTTCTCAATGTGTTGTTTCCGTGACACTGCACTGAGTAAAACCCAAACTTCCATCTTTGAAAGGACTAGTATCTGGTCACTATACCCTTTTTAGAACACGAGTCTGCTGCGCCTGTCTAGTTACCATGGAAAGCAGGCCAGAACCACATCTTTGAGATACCACCATATCCCAACCTGTTTTTAGGAAACAAGTTCCAGTCTTTTACTGAATGATGACAGTCAGTTCCATTGACTAAACTGGTGGTTCTTCTTGCCTCTAGACATAAAGAGCCATTGTGGCAAATACATCTTATAATTCAAAGAGGCACTTAGGTTTGCAGAAATGCTTCTGTCTTTGGAGACCTGGGCCTCTAAATTTGCAGAGCCCAAAAGTTGCAAATCCCTGAGTGACTCAACCCCTGAGGCCATGTGTTACTGTCACCAGACATGCAGAAGAACCACATAATCTGTCATCCTTAGTGTGTATATGCTACTTTTGAGTGTTACTTGTTGCTAAGTCTTCAGATGTACCTTCATTAGACCATTGCAAAGACCTTTGGGCCAGAAGCTTAGGTGTGGTACATTGCATGACACAAGAGGCCTGTGGTCATAGGTCCAATTCTCACAGTTTTTTCCCTTTGAAGTGGCCCCAGTCTGATACGCAGACCACGTTCTTAGTTCACAAATGGTGCTGCTCGTGAGGCAGGCAGAAAGAATCAAACACACATGAAATTCAAGTCTCGTTCCTTTAGAACACATTCCTGAACCATGCCTAGTGTTTAAATTCTGGCCTCTAGTAAAGGAAGATGGCCACTAGGTGGCAGCAATAGCTAGATCAGACCTAACAGAATCCATGCTGTTTGACCCAGAGATGCCGCCTATCTAGAGAGTCCTGTTCCGTCCCAATCACACCTCTGGGGAAATTTTCCTTGGTTTTAAAATATTTCCCCAGCACTAGGAAGATGGATCCCTGAGCTTCACTGGCTAGCCAGCCAAGCCTAATCCCCAAGCTCTAGGTCTCAGTGAGAGACTCTGTCTCAAAAGGGTGTAAGTCTCTCGAGGAAGAACCCCTGAAGTTGACCTCTGACCTCCACATGCACGCAGGCATATGAGTGTACATACACCCATACACACATAAAAATCCAAAATACACAGAACAAAAGGCCTAAACAGCTTGGATGTTTGTCCAGAGGTGAGGAGAGGGTGACATTGTAGTTACAAACTTTGGGATAATTAAAGACCATATGGCTTGAATACAGGGATATAGAAAAAACAATGGAGCTGAAGGCAGAGCCAAGAACAGATTCACGTGCTTAAAGCAGAATCTTGACTGGAAGATGGGTGTGGTGCTGAACGCCTGCAGTTCCAGTGCTTGGAAGGCCCTGGCAGGAGATTCAGAGATGGAAGCCAGCCTGGACTACATAACAAAACACTTGACAAAGAAAAGGAGAAGAAAACAAAAGAAACTTCATTGGGTCAGAGATGGCATAAAACTGGATCCACCAAAATGGAACTGGCTCTGTAGTTATCCACTTGAAAAGATAGCAAACTGGATAGTCATCGACAGTTGGTACACACCTCATGTTCTAGAATCTCTTCAGGTGGGTTAGACTTAACTATGACAGGCTAACCTTTTACAGCTGAAGGAAATCATCGGAGAAAAGTCTCCCCGGGCAGTGGTGGCGCGCGCCTTTAATCCCAGCACTTGGGAGGCAGAAGCAGGTGGATTTCTGAGTTCGAGGCCAGCCTGGTCTACAGAGTGAGTTCCAGGACAGCCAGGGCTACACAGAGAAACCCTGTCTCGAAAAACCAAAAAAAGAAAAGAGAAAAATCTCTGTAAACTAGTGGAGGAAAAGATTTTTTCTGTGCTCAATATTAAAGTGCACGCCAGACAGGAAATGACTGGTAAATTAGTCTACATTAAATTTTAGAACGTCTTTTCCTCAAAGTACTTCACAAAAAGGAAAATCTAATCCAAAGTCTGGAAATATTTGCAATGTATACAACTGTCAAGGGATAGAATCGGAATACATAAAAACTTCTATGAATCAGTCCATTAAAGGCAACCCAATAAAAATCTGGACAAAGGTCATAAGTGGGCATTTTACAGGAGAATAAAACCTAATATATCATAATAAAAGTGTATGAGGGGGTTCATCTTACCAATTAGGAAACAGCAAGTTAAATTGCAATGAAATGTGATTTTAAATCTTTCAAAAATGCAAAAACTAATAAATCAGACAATATCAAAGGATGAGGGACAAAGAAATTCTTAGGTGCTGCAATTGCCTAAAGTGAGACTGTATCAACACAGGGAAAAATCTGCATTCTACAGTTGATGCTAATAGCGTATAAGCTGACCGGTTCGCTCCTAGACACAGACCCTAGAGAAAACATAGCTCAGATGTTCCAGGAGTCACAGAAGAATGTTCATAGCAGCCTGGTTGCCATAGCAAAACACTGAAAACACTCTCTCTATCCAAGAACAGGAGAATGGAGAAATTCACATGAGGGAAAATGAATGAACTCCAAGAGCAGCCTGACTCCGTCCAGGAACCTGATTTTGAGTAAGAAAAGTAAATCATAGCGGTAAACAGAAAAGTAAGCCAGGGCTGAAGATCAAGCCCAAAGAACGCAACAAAGTATCCAGGCTAATAGGTGCCCGTCAATATGATAAATGAAAGTCAAGAGAATGGTAAACAAATTCCTGATGAGAGTCATCTGGGGCAGGAGAAAATATTTTTCTATTCTGTCACCATAGAACAAATTACTCCCAGACTTCACTCATATTAAATAATAGACTATTCACTCACCACTTAATTTCTAGGGACCAGAAACCTGGGTCCTCCATCTCCAGGACTCTCTGCAGTGGCGTGGTATCTGGGGGGGGGGGGGGGGGGGGGGGGGGAGGTAATTGAGGAAGGACCAGCTTCACACTTTCCTGTTATCACCGGGCTGATGGTTCTGGATCCTCAGTAGTTTGTCCTTGATTTTTTTTCTGCTCAGGGAAGCTCTAAACCCCTAAACGATTTACCAGAGGCCCATAGAAACAGCCCAGTATGTAGCACTTTGGGGTGCCCTTCTCTCCAGCTCTCCATCTTTCCCCATCCGCTGACCGCACCCTACCTGTCTCCCGGGCAGGTTGACTAACAGATCTCCTGGTGAACAGGGCTTTCTCCCTGTTTACATCTGGGTGCCTGACCCAGGACCCACCCAGCACATAAGCAGAGGAAGCAGTGTGGACCAAGAGAAAGGCTGGGGGCGATTCTGCAGTGAAATGTGTTGCCATGACAAAGGAGTAAAGGGTTGTAAAGTCCCCAGTGGGGTGGGGTTATAAAGAATGGGGGAAGGGGTGGTCACTTTTAAGAACCTTTGAATTTCAGATAATGGATTGTATATTTGTGCTTGCTTGAAATATACATCATTGGGAGATGTTTCCTTTTTTCCAAATGAGACTTTTCATCCTGAAAAAAAAAAAAAAAATCAAGCCCACAGAAGTTCTTAATCTATGCCCTTCATTTATTAACTCATTTGTTAACCTCTCTGTGTGTGTGCATGCACACAGCACACACTCATGTGTTAGGTGAGAGTCCCTGACGATGTCCACATCCTAATGTCAGGACTTGTGCATATGGCAAAGAGGGATTAAGGCTACTAATCAGCAGGCCTTAAACTAAGAGACCACTTCAATCACAAGTGTCTTTGTAATTGGGAAGAAAGAGAAAGAAGAATCAGGACCAGAGAAAAAAATGTTGTGAGAAAGATTCAGCCAGCTCTTACACGTTTTTTAAGATGAAGGAGGTTGCGAGCCAAAGAATTCAGGCAAATTCTGAGAGCTGAAAAAGGCCAAAAAAGAAAAAAAAAAAAAAAAAAAA
>CM052706.1:24913953-24936450 GCA_028551405.1 Uromys caudimaculatus
GGGGGGGGGGGGGGGGGGGGGAAGAGAAGACAGCAGCAATCTTGAGGGGGCCAAATTACCAAAAACCAGAAATGAAAGAAATGGCATTTGTCTTAAGTCAGGGTTTCTATTCCTGCACAAACATCATGACCAAGAAGCAAGTTGAGGAGGAAAGGGTTTATTCAGCTTACACTTCCATGCTGCTGTTCATCATGAAAGGAAGTCAGGACTGGAACTCAAGGCAGGTCAGGAAACAGGAGCTGATGCTGAGGCCATGGAGGGATGTTCCTTACTGGCTTGCTTCTCCTGACTTGCTCAGTTTGCTCTCTTATAGAACCCAAGACTACCAGCCCACAGATGGTACAACCCACAATGGGCCCTCCCCCCCTTGATCACTAATTGAGAAAATGCCTTACCTCTGGATCTCATGGAGGCATTTTCTCAACTGAAGCTCCTTTCTCTGTGATAACTCCAGCTTGTGTCAAGCTGACACATAAAACCAGCCAGTACAGCACTGCTACTGATACTGTATGGATTTAAAACAATAATAAGGGAATCCTAAGCCTAGCTTGATGTTAATGTTTTTTACAATTACATGAAATGGGACAATTTCTTGGAAAGTATAAATGACCACAGTTTGCCCCTAAACAAATGGATAACTGGAATAGCTATAAATCTTTAAAAAATAATTAGTTTCTATTTTAAAAGAAAGAAGATCCTGTAGTGGCAGGGAGGAGAAGTGATCCCCCCAAACCAGACAGGAGCCGATCTGATGCAGCTCACAGCAGGGTCTTTATTCGATTCAAGCTAGCTCCGTCCCCCTGGGTATCAAGCAGGACAGTTTTGATGGTGGGGAGCCCTGAATATCTATCTGGGCAAGGCTTCATAGTAAGCATTAAGGGGGGGGGGGGTTAAGTGTGCAAGCATCTAATTGGAAAGCTACTGTGGTCTTTAACACAATTGGCTGGTGCTGGGAGTCATATCAAAAACTTAATTTATATTTCCCTCTGCATTGGTGGTCGTTGGGTATGGGGTGGGCTTATAACCTAGGAGTGCAAATTTGTTGGAGGAATAACTTGAAAATGCTCAAGATGCTCCTCTTGTTGGGGGGTGTAACCTGGAGACACTGCTCTTGTTGGGGATTAGCCTAGAGACTGCAGCTAGGTTTGGGTTTTGTTGGGGGTAACTTGGAAACTCATGCTAGGTACCAGCCTGTTAGTTTACCTGAGTTCAAACGTAAGTCAGGTTCTCTAAATGGAGTCTGAATTTAAAAGATTTGGCCTCTCCCCGAAAAGTCTAGGAGTGAATCTCACAGTTACCAGCTTTTGTAGTGCAAACCTTGTTCCTTAATTTACAACTTTTGGTTAAATAAAAAATGACTGCAGCCAATTACTGGGGGGCGGGTGGTTAAAAGTAGGTGGGTTTGGAGTTACCTGGTTGGAGTAGCAGAGAGGGGAGAGAGAAGAAAGGACATGGAGAGAGGAGGAATCACCCATGAGAGGTATCATGAGCCCATGGCCAGGAGAAATAGCAAGTCTGTGGGGTACAGCGACCGCTGGGGACATAGCCAGGCCAGCAGTTAGAAAAGTAGATTAGGGAATGACCCCCCAATAATTGTCAAAGCCAAACTGAATAACTATAGTCTAAGTCTTATTCATTTATAAGTCAGACAGGAATAAGCTTAAATTGGCACAATTATAGTGTGCAGGTCATTTGTGTATTTTTACTCAGATTTTCCCATCTAAGTTTTTCTTCCCCTTTGGTTTGTTTTGGTTTTGAGCATTTAATAGGGATCAACACATTCTTTCATACAATCCCAATGTAATAATGGTCAAGTTCAGGAAAGTCCGTATCTGGCAGTACAGCTCTCATGTTCCACACAGTCTCAACTGGGCATACTGTGAAAGGACCGGGTCACAATCCCATACAGCTGTCATGTCTCTTTACCCTTCCAGTCCCTTTCAGTCTTTCATTTGAGACACTGATATTTTCTAGAGCACAGGCTAGCTCTTGTGTAGAACGACCCACACTTATAGTCTTATTTTATCTGTATGCTTACATTGATGTCCCGGAGGGAAGAGATACCACAGAAAAAGTATCATGTTATTACAGGGTATAATTTCTAATTTTATTTATCATTTATATGTGTGTGTCTACATGCATATGATGTGTGCATGAGCACGTGTGCCACAGTACACATATGTGAATGACTTTTAGTTCTCTTTTTCTACTGTGGGTCCCAAGAATCAAAGTCAGGTTGTCAGGCTTTCGTGGGAAGGGCTTTGTACTCTAAGACATCTCGATGGTATTATTGTAAGGTATTTAAAGAGTTGGTAATTCCTGAAGCAATTAGAAAATAGTTACTAGGGCATCTTAGTTTTTTAATTTGATGAAAAAATGATTCAGCGAAAGCCATCCAGCCCAGTGCCTCACCTTGTTCCTAGCTGAAAAGGCTTTAGGACCTGGCCTGAGAAAGGTACCATTCACTCTCAAAGTCTCTAGGGGCTGCCAGCACCTGAAGTGGGGTTCGGAGCTTCTATCTAGTCTTCTAGTAGTTCTTCCTGCCCTTGAGATCAGGCAGCAAGAACCTGCAGAACCTGGGGACAGCATCATGCATTGATCTCAGAAGTCTGATAAGTTATAGTCACTGAAACACAAAGGAAATAGAGAATTATCTTATAGTCCTCTGTAGTAAAGGCCAATTAAATGGAGTTTGAATAAAACTTTTTACCATTAAATGTTTACCCAGTTATACCATTCTATTAGGCTGGTGTGGTAGCTCATGCCTCTAAACCCAATACTTATAAAAGATTACCACAAGTTTAAGGGCAGACGGGGTGTGTGTGTCATACTGCGTTTCAGATTGGCCTTCGCTGCAGTGTAAGACCCTGAGTCACAAAACGAACCAATGAGCAAAACCCCACACTATTAGTACTGTTGAATAAATCCAGATTTGTGTGGCATATTCATTAGTTTATGAGTGAATGTTCTAATTTAGCTAGAATGAGATTGTAGTGTTTGAAATAGCAGCCAAGTCTTCCCAGATTTTCCACCTCTCAGAAGAGGGGTCTACAAAACATTAACACCGTATTTTTAAAAGCAATTTAAGTCTTATCTAATTGCAACTCAGACAAGTACCCTTTTCATCCCCCTCTTTCCTGGGATGGGATTTCACACGGACTTGAGCAGCATTAGCAGAATACTGTGCCATGTCACTCAGGAAACCAAGGATTTAAAGTAATATTGTGTTTATTGGTGCAATTTCCTCTTCATTCCCTGGGGGTTTCAGTTGAAAGCAGGTGGGACAGAAGAGAAGAGCCCAGGCCTGCAGTAGCCACCCCAGCCCCTCCCTTATCCATCACTCCCTGAGACTGTGGTCACAGCCTGGGGAAGCATAGAATGCAGTTATTATTTTCTTGTTTATCCCCCCCCCCTTTTTTTTTTAATGATCAGCAACTATCTGCTGATTAGAGCCGTCCATGCAGAGCTGGCCCGCATCTTTGTTCCAGAACTCTGAGGTGCATATGGTGAATGACCACTGAACTGTGCTCACACTATACCCAGGAGAGAGCCAGCTCTAACCAGTGCACCATTTTGGACAGGTCTTGAGGAAGAGTCCGGATTTACAATGTGCTTCTGGAGTTCTATACTCGGGAAATGAGATAGATACCAAGGACAGGAAGTCTGGCCCATGGAACCCATCATGCTACTATACTCAACAAGGCAGTGCACTCTGTGCCCCCCCATGTGAAATGTGGAATGGGACAAAAACATTCAAACAACCATCGACCCATTGATGTCTTGGGTCACATGATTTCCCAGTTCCAACAGGTCTTCTTCAAACCCGTGTCCGTCACCTACTCTGGAAACTTGACGAGGTTATTTTCTGTTTTCCCGACTATAAAACTAGATGATGAGAGCAGGGGACTGCTCACAGCACAAAACTTGATAAGCACTACGCAAAGGCTTGATGCACAGAGGGAGAGCCAGACTACAGCATCCTTCAATGGTCCCAAGTGGAGGAGAGCACGCGATGTAGCTTCCTTCAAGCCCAAACGATCTTCCTGTGCTCAGAGAAACTTTGCCCTCAGCTGTTATTGTTCTGAGAAACAAAATACAACCAGCTATGGAAAGGGAATAATGGGTAAAGAAAGCATTTTTCTTGATTGGAAAAATGAAAAAAATATATATGAAAGCAATGAGAAACTATTTAAGTTAGCTGGGTATTTATCTGGCATCTATGGACAAGGGGAACAAAACCACAATGTATAATAAGTTTACCTGTCAAAAGCTCTCACGCTGAGGCCAGGTTGAAAGATAAGGATGAGCCGGGAGTGGTGGGGCACACCTTGACTTTTCCAGCACTCGGGAGGCAGAGGCAACAGGATCTCTGAGTTTCAAGGCCAAGCTGGTCTGCAAAGTGAGTTCCAGGACAGCCAGGGCTACACGGAGAAACCCTTTCTTGAAAAGGAAGGAAAGGAAGGAAGGAAGGAAGGAAGGAAGGAAGGAAGGAAGGAAGGAAGGAAGGAAGGAAGGAAGGAAAGAAAGAAAAGAAGAGGGTGGTCAGTCAGAGGTTTGAAAGGAACAGTGCAGTTGCTGTATATACTACTTCTGCTCAGGCCCGTGCTCCTGAGGCCCTGAAAAAAGAGCTGCCTGCCTATGTGACTATACAAGGAGCCTGCAACTCCAAACCATGTCTCAGGCTGAGCAGTTGCTGTTGTACATATGCCAAAAAGCCAGGCATTTTCCCCTCAACAAAGTCTCATTAGACCATGATTTGACATTCTCTAACTGATGGATCTTTTTTATATATAAATAATTTCTTTCTTTTTTATTTATTTATTTTTAAAGATTTATTTATTTATTTCACGTATGTGAGTACACTGTCGCTGTCTTCAGACACACCAGAAGAGGGCATCAGATCCCATTACTGATGGTCGTGAGCCACCATGTGGTTGCTGGGAATTGAACTCAGGACCTTTGGAAGAGCAGTCCACTGAGTCATCTCTTCAGCCCATAACTAATGAATCTTGTGAGAAAAAATGTGTATTGGTTAGTACTGACTAGCAGTGGCTAGCACTGGCTGTGTGTCTCCGGATAAATCAGATATCAGACGTCATGTTAATGATTATGGTACTTATTCTGTGCTAGATCTTTTAGAGATCTGGGGGGTTTAAATTGTTAAGCAGCTCAAAACACAACTGTTCAAGCAACTTCCCAGAGTCCCCCTCCTCATCTGACAAATGGGGATGCAGAGATAACCGATCCTAGAGCCACTGCTGGGATCCAGGTCACAAGGCATACACCTCTTGTTGTAAGCTTGTTCTACAGTCTTCAGCGATATGTGACTTCAGAGAGCTGCTTCCATCAAGGACATTTATCAAGGACATGGCAGTGCTGACCTGCCTCATACCCAGCATGAGTTCTCAGTATCCCACTAGGATCCACCTCAATGAACAACTCTCTGCTCTCTATACAAATAGAAGATATTTCTGTGAATTTCTAATCTGTGACGTGTTTTCTAAAGATGTAACCACAGTATAAATCAGTGAAGTTGGTCTTCTTAGACTGAAAGTTTACTGAGGTACATTTACTATTTCAGAAAGCCACAAAACCTATAGCAATACTAATTCTGTGTCTGAATGGAAAATAAGTCACTCCTGAAATGGAGAAGCCCTACATGGGGTGAGTTTGCCTGAGTCTTGACATCTGACTGCTACACTCTGGCAGCTGGTCCAGTTGAACCCAAACATTCACATACTGAAGTACATATTACTGTTAATCCTGATAGTCTCTGGAGAAAAACCAGTTCCACCATTTTGGGCCAAATTTGAAGCATTATTAAATATTAAATACTGACCAAGAGATGGACTTTGATAAGGACCATTCTCTGGTATTTCTCAGCTGAATGGCTACAAGGGTTTATAAAGACAAACCTATAGGACACCCTACTTTCCCATGAGGCTTTGTTATTTTCTGATAACTACAACTCCCAGCATTTCAGGAAGTTACCTGGTCCTTGGGCAGATGGGGCTTACAGGTTAATTTTGGGCATTACATTACTACAAATGACTCTTCTACTTCTCCCATATGCTACAATTATACTATTACAGATGTACCTTGACTTAAAACTATCATGACCTATGATTTTGTTGTTGTTAGTTTTGAGACAAGGTCTTCCTGGGTAACACAGTTTGGTCTAGAACTTAGTATGTACTTTAGTTGACCTCAAATTCACTCTGTAGCCCGAGGTGTCCTCAGACGGTGGTCCCCTTGGCTCAGCCTCTTAAGTGCTGGGACATGTACCACCACTCCTGATGAGACTTGGGATTTTTGACCATGGTGTAAAAGCCACACCTTTGCAATAGAAACGGCACTGCAGATTTTGCATTTTGGGTTCTTTCCGTGGCTAGGCAGTAAGTTCTGTGATAGTGGGCTGTGGCAGTGTTGGAAGCGGCAGGGAGCCGAGCCCACAGCCAGCCACCTATCACGAGAGTAAACTGCTCTGCCGTGTGCTGCGGGGGAGGGGGGGGGATTGATGTCCAAAACACTGGGTGTGTTAAATGCATTCCACTTTTCTGTGTATGGGGGGTTTATCAGGATATAACCCCATTTTAAGTTGAGGGTCATCTGTGTGTGGATTTAGGTACACTGTGTGTAATTTTATTCCAAGATGATTAAAGAGGACCCCACAAAATAGTTTTCATGAAAGGGGAGGTTTTATCAGGAAGGCTAAGAACCTCAGATGTTCTAGATTCTCTACTGCTCCTGCTTTATTTCTTTTCTCTCCCCCCCCCCCCCCATCCCAGACAGACTTCCCAGGCTAGCCTCAAACTCTCAGTGTAGCCCAGGATGACCTTGAACTTCTGAACTTCCTCTATCCACCCCTAAGGCTCTTGGATTACAGGCGTGCATCACCACGCCAGCTTTATGTGGTGCTGGAGATCAAACCAGAGAACTTCGTGCAAGCTAGGAAGCAATCTGTCTGCAGAGAAGTGTCCCCAGCCCGGCTTCTGCTTATCTCCCTGCAGCGAAGTACCCTAATAAGTGGTTTAAACAAGACAGAGGTCTGTTTCTCTTTCTCATAAATGAAATCCAAGGAAAAGTGATTGCAGCTGGCATGGCAGTTCCGGCAGTCGCCGGGGACCCAGGCTCCTTCTATGCCTCTGTTCCCTTATCTTAATGTCAAGCTTTCGTTTCCAGGGCTGGGTCCAAGATGACACTGGCCCGCAGGTCGTCACAATCGCAGGCTGCGCAGGAAGCTAGGAATGGCAGGAGGGCAATGGGGTACCTCGCAGCTGTCTGTCCCTTGCTAAGGAGCTTACCCAGAAGCCCCATCCAACAGCTGCGGTTCATCCCTTTGCCCCGCCTACTGTTAAGGGAGGCTGGGAAAAGCTATCTCACAGCTGAAGGGCATTGTTCTAGGGGATGAAATCAGGAGTGATTAAAAAACGAAAAAAAAAAAAAAGGACATTGGTGTGGCATTTAGTGATCTCAGTGACCTGCTTAGAGTATTGATAATGGAGAAATACCTTCCTCCCCAGACGAGGAGAGCCGATGACCTTTCAAAGAACAAAGCCTTGTGCCATTCAAGAGACATCCCATCTAATTGTGACCCCTCCACCCACTGTGTGCTGACCGGAGCCAAGTGATAGCCTCTGAATTATCCTTTCCTTATCTGTACACGAAAGACAGAAATAGAACCTACTCTCTGGAGTCACCATGAACTTTAAATAAGAGCTCCGCCAAAGCCCTGAGTAGATTCACCTCCTCCTGCCCTGTTACACACTTAACAGTAAGCAGTGCTGGGCTCTCCGTAAGGAGGAAGCCCGGTGCACTGTTCCACACATAGCTCAGTGAGCAGAGGAAGTGAGTCTCAAGGAAAACACCCGCCTCACACCTGTCAGCTCTTGGCCCCCAACTCTACGGGAAGGATGCAGAGACAGCTGGGTTTGGTTTTTCTGGTCTCTTCTCAGTGATGCTTTCCGGCAGGGGCAGCCAGAGGCCAAACTCTTGAACATGGTCTAGTCCCTTGCAGCATCTGCCTCCTGTACACAAGAAAAGCTTGAGTGGGGATCCTGAGAGCTTCTCATACCCTTCCGGTCCACACCACATGCTTTTTAAGGGACTTCTCTCCCTCAAGCACCATCCAGAGAAACCAGCGCTCCTGGAAAACATGGCTGATTCCCCGGGCCAGGGCAGGACCTTCTATATACAAGCTAAGTTTGGGATAGCTCACATCCAGAGAGCACAGAAAACCAGAGCCAATAGACGGGACATACTAGAAGTCCAACTAGAAGGCCAACACTTCTGATGGCTTCTACCTCAAAAACAATAATGATCAAAATATATGGAAACATATGGTTTTCAAACGCTGTATTTTTAGTTTGCCTTGTGTACAATGTATGTATGTCATGTGTGTACATGTGTGTATACATGTGTAAATGGAAGCCAGAAGTCAGCATTAGGCATCTTCCTCCGTTGCTTTCTACCTTATATTTTCTTTTTTTTTTCTTCTTTTTTTAAATCAAAAACTGGCTTTCTTTCTTTTTTTTTTTTTTCAGATTTATTTATTTTATTTATATGAGTACACTGTGGCTGTCTTCAGGCACACCAGAAGAGGGTATCAGATCCCATGACAGATGGTTGTGAGCCACCACGTGGTTGCTGGGAATTGAACTCAGGGCCTCTGGAAGAGCAAGCAGCCAGTGCTCTTAACCACTGAGCCACCTCTCCAGCCCCCTCTTTTTTCTTTATTATTGTTTGTCTTTTACTTATTCAGTGTCCATCCTGCTCACTGCCCACCTCCCAGTCACTCCTTCCCACAATCCTTCCCCTCACCTCTCCCCTTCTTCTCTGAGCTGGGTATCCCCCCACCCTGGCACATCAAGTCTCTCAGAGGCTAGGCACATCCTCTCCAACTGAGGCCAGACAAGGCAGCCCAACTAGAAGAACGTGTCCCACATATAGGCAACAGCTTTTGGGATAGCCCCCGCTCCAGTTGTTCAGGACCCACGTGAAGACCAAGCTGCACATCTGCTGCACATGTGTGGGGAGGCCTAGGTCCAGCCTGTGTATACTTTTTAGTTAGTGGTTCATTCTCTGAGAGCCCCAAGATTGGGAAAAGGATCTTCACTTACCCTGCATCTGACAGAGGACTAATATTCAAGATTTATTTATTTATTTTATGAGCACACTGTAGCTGTCTTCAGACACACCAGAAGAGGGCATCAGATCTTATTACAGATGGTTGTGAGTCACCATGTGGTTGCTGGGATTTGAACTCAGGACCTCTGGAAGAGCAATCAGTGCTCTTAACCACTGAGCCATCTCTCCAGCCCCCATATTCAAAAATTTTAAAGAACTCTACCTTATTTTTTTGAGGGAGGGTCTTTCACTAAAAACCCAGAGTTCAGTGATTCGGGCAGATTGTCTGGCCGCAAGCAGAGAGATCCCTGTCTGCCTCCCCACACGGAGATTACAGGTGGACACTGATGAATATGACTTTTTACATGGGTGCTGAAGACTTGAACTTAGGTCCTCATGATTGTTTAGGAAGCATTTTACTTACTGAGCTGTCTCCTCTGGCCTCCAGTGTTAACACTCTGTAAATGACAGTGAACACTTATTCTGGTTTTCTCATTTAATGTTGAAAGGTCATTGTCCTGAGAAAAGGTAAATGAAAGAATCGAGTAGAAATATTTATTCTGACTTTACTGGGTAGACTATATTCCAAAGTAATCAAATAATTGATGGTTATTTTACCTTTATAGGATAATCATAGCTAGTACATGGTTGAATCAGAACTCCCTGGCTCCCCACTTTTTGCAAGTTCTAAGACCATCCTGGATCTGAGCCAGAGTCATTCATGGTCTGAAGCTAGGATGTGAAAGGTGAGGTCATTCGGTGATGGATAAATCCAGATGGTGGAAGCCTTGAGCTTTGATCAGACTTAACACTGGAAAAGCACCCTGCCCTGGTGTCACACGCTTCTAGGTGAGAGGCTATAGAAATTACCCAGCAGCCCAGGGCACCAGTCCTCCAAAACAGTACTTTAACCTGATGGAAACCGAGCTTCCCTGTGATTCCCCCCCACTTCACAGGAAACAGTGTGGGGACACAGTCCTTCAGGTCCTGGGGGCTGGAGCATCTGCAGGTGAAATGAGTCTGTTCCTCCAGTCGATAGCTGAGGTGGGGTGCAATGTAGAACTGGGTGTGGATGCAGAGGCGCCAAAGACAGCTAAGCCATATACAAGAGACCAAGGATTCTGATTTAGAAAAGCCAACAGCAGAAAGACACTTAAGACAAAGGGGGTATTGTGAACATGGAAGAGACAGTAGAAGGCTTTCCTCACCATAACCAGGAGTACAGTAATGATATTTTCTAATGTTCTTAAGTTTTAAATAGAGATTTATCTAGCTTCTACTATTTTATTGAGAACTTCATACAAGCGACTCATCTATACCAGCACCCCCACCCTGAAATCCTTCGCGTGCCTTCTCCTTTCAAACTCCAAATTCACGTTCTCTTCTGTATTACGATTATATGAATATGCAACCTACTGCATCCATTTAGCATTGCTCATATCCACGTGTCCAGGGCTGGCAACTTGGGAGTGGACAACCCCTGTGTGTGAGACACCCCTGGAGGGAACCACTTCTCGCTTTCCCAGCAGGCACCGCACCTGCATCTCTTCACCTGGAGGTGGGACCATGTAGAAGTTCCCCTGTTTACACTGGCAGGTTACCTGATATTGTTAAGCCAATCTCGCTATTTTTTTTTTTTTATAAATCTTTGTTGGCGGTGCAATGATATGATGTCTGGATTCACTTTAAAATGCTCCAGCAGAATCAACCATGAGAGGAGACTGGAGGAAAGACGGAAGAGCATCTGGAAGTTAGGGACACACCCTCCTGCCAGGGTGGTGGGAAGCTGCCTGTATGTACACCTGTGCTCGGCCCCTCCAAGGCCTTCTTCCTGGGCCTAATGGTCAAGGGCCATGATTGAGGAATACAATTAGCCCTCCCACCTGACTTGAGGTTACAAAGAACAGAAGGAGGTCAGGAAAATAACAGAAAAAATGGTAGAAAAAGAGCTGAAGATTTACCCCAAATTGGATTGCTGAAAAGTTCCACATGTAACTGATTGATATCTTGGCCTACTCTCTGAGGTTATTCATCAGGAATCCTGATCTCTGGAAGTCCACTAACCCTCTGTCTTTTTTTCTGTTCCAGTCAAGAGGGGGCTCTCGTTTCCCAATACAATCAGTCCCAGAATCCCCTTCTCCTTGGCCGACTTTCGTCAAACCATACCTCTGAGTCTATCTCTGTGACCCAGAAATTGAATGCTGTGAGGAGGAGCAGCTTGGTCAGTCATCCATCCTGAGTGCTACACAGCTTCCCCTAAACCACAGCAGGCTGAGTGGGGCAGGTAACAGCTCACTATTGCTACCAAAGGGGAGGAACTTGACAAAGAAGACACATGATGATCCTAAACCGTGACATGTCCTCTACTTCCTCATCTGTAAATGAAGATGCTGTGGCCTACCTGAGGTCTCAGAGGGATCTATCTAGTTCCTGTCACTGAAACCTGGGATGATGAGAGCTGTTTCTTCATTCTCTCTGGTGGGTTTATGTCCCTTTTTGTGGACACAGACCTTAGACTTCAGAGTTCCCTAAACCCTGCATAGGTGTGCATTATAACAGTCATGGTACATCAGCATCTTCTCCCCACACTGCTGTCAGATAGCCCTAGAATTGGTAATAATAATTATAATAATAAAACTAGGAAGCTGATGGGTTCTGCTACATAGAAATTGAGTAGGCCACCATAAGGTGTTTATAGAATTCAACCAAGGGCCTGGCAGGTTAGCTGTGCTTCAATCCAAGTGTGCTTGGTCAAAACTCTTTAAAAAAAAATTTTTAAGCATGTAAAAAACACTTCAGGGCTGGAGAGATGGCTTAGCAGCTAAGAGCATTGACTGCTCTTCCAGAGGTCCTGAGTTCAATTCCCAGCAACCACATGGTGGCTCACAACCATCTGTAATGGGATCTAGTACCCTCTTCTGGTGTGTCTGAAGACAGCTACAGTGTACTCACATACATAAAAATAAATAAATCTTTAAGAAATTTTTCTATTATGATGTGATTGGGTTTAGTCAAGTAGTTTGGCATCTGGCTTCATTTGTCCCTACTTTTGATTCCACAGAGTAAGAAACTTTTTGCATTTTGCCTTTCTTTGGATCTATAGTATATATTAGAAGCCACAAGCTTAATTAGCATTTACCATCTAGAAATAATCTGGTAAAGTAGATCGAGCATGTAGGGCGTCGGAAGTAGACCTCCTGGTTTAAATCCTGAGTGTGCTAAGCACGTCTGTGTAGCAGTTTCCACATCTATAAACAGGTGGGGGCGGGAGTAGATTTCACTATGGCATAAATGAAGAAATTGGATTTTTCCACAAAAGGCCATTTCCCCTTCCTCTGTGTACCATTGCTTCCAGGATACCATGTGCCTCTGAGGGCAGCAAGGCGGGGCTTCCCGTGGGAATTGAGCTATGTGACTTGCCTCCTTTGTGTGTGTACCTTTTGTTCACCGTCTGTCCGGCAAGCCAAGGACAGCTGCCACATGAGCTTAGCCTGATCCACCTCTGCCAGCCTGGGGGCTGTGCAGGGTCTCCTTCAAAACAATGTCCAGGATGCTTGGGCTTTGTATGTGCCTGTGGGCCTCTCTCACTCAGAGCCAAGCCCAGATGGGCCTGCACGGAAAGGGATGTGGGAGAGAGAACAGGGTTTGCCTCAGAGGCCTGGACTTGCCTTCCCTTGCTGTTGAGCTCAGGCCTTGGCAATGTTTACTCCCAGGGTGGTTCTGACCATGTGTGGGGACTGATCAGACAGAGCCATGTGTGTATGTGTCCATGCTTGATATACAGAGCATTTATCTCTTTCCAGCTTGTCTGTGGGCTCCTCACTGGCCATCAATTATACTTTGTGATTGGGGTCTTCATTAAGGAAGTTCCTTGACTCTTGCAGTAACAGGATTAGGCTCTCTGTACAGGGGGAACTTGTGGGATGGGGTGTGTAGTTATGTACAGGGACAAGGAGGAGAGGGGAGGAAAGGAAGTGGAACAAGTGAGGGACAGGATGGTTTTAAATGCTGCCAGCAGGAGTTTTCCGTGTGTATTTATACGCATATATGACTTTGAACATTCAGGCTTTACTGTTTCAAGTCCAAATGAGTGAAGAAAGACACAAAAATCATTAAGCAAATTTGCCTTCACCAAGAAAGAAATCAAATGAGCACTTTGTAGAAGATTGCTGCAGACTTCATACATTTGATTGTTACTGATAGCCCTGTGAGGCAGACGGCTTCATCCACAGCAAAGCACAGGAAACGGGAACTCAGAAAAGAGAATTGCACACAATCACACAGGTGGCAGGTGGCAGATGCTAACTCAGGCCCAGCTTTGTCTGACTTCAGAGCTTCAGCTCACCTCAGCATGGTGGGGTGCTGGTGCTGGCATTGCTTGCTCATGGATGGGCTGCGTGACCCAGTGTGGCAGACTTGGGCTTCAGTCTTCTTCCCTGGAAAGTGGGCCTTCCACTCATTCTGTCAGTCGAGGTGCTCTGAAGCCTCAAGTGAGAGGCTTAGATGTGGACAATCACTGGTATTCCCAATGTGTACGCTTCTCTTTCCCCTCCTGTGCTGGGGAGGCTCAGGGATCTCCCTGGTGGAGAAGGGAAGTGTGGGACAGCTCTGGCCAGAGAGCAGTAGGCCAACTGTGATGGCCACAAGAAGAGAAAAACAGGCCACAGTGAGAAGGGGAAATGAAGGCAAAGAGGTGAGAGAGGAATGACTGGAACCCTGGAGACAGAGTCACACACACACACACATATACACATATACATGCACACAAACATATATACACATATACACGCACACATATATATACATATATATGCACACAAACATATATATACATACACACACATATATACACATATACATACGCACAAACATATATAGGCACATACATATACACACAAACACACACAGATACACGCACATACATACACACATATACACACAAACACATATGCACAAATGCATGCACATATACACACAAACATACATATGCACAAACATATGCACACATACATACACAGAAACACACATGCATACACACACACACACACACACACACACACACACGGTCTGATCGCACTTATGAGTATCTCTAATGTAGTACTGAATGGGTATGCCAAGACTGAATTCTGCTCTTCTGATTCTCTGGAGGAATCCTTCAGTGTCTCATCACTGTTGTGAGTGGGTTTATAATATCTTCGACGGTGTCATTTATCAGGTGGAGAATTTTGCTTTCGTTTACTTTTATTCTTGTTTTTTTTCTGAGAGGTTTTTAAAAATCGTAAGTGGGAAATGAATTTTATTAAATGTTTTTCCTTGATAATCAAGAGTTCTTTTTTAGAGTGTTGGTATTCTAAATTACATTGGTTGATTTCTGAATCTTGATATTGACCCAATTTTGCATTTCTGGCATGTCTTTTCTTGTTTGTTTTTCCTGAGACAGTATCTCACTATGTAGCCCTAGCTGACTTCTAGCTGGCTCTAGTTAGATAGCCTCCTACCTCTGCCTCCCAGGTGCTGAGATTAAAGGCATGAGCCACCACACCCAGCTCTTTGGCTTAAATCTTACTTGGTCTTATTGTATTACTATTTTTAAAAAATACACTCTAAAATTAAGTTTGCTAATTAAAAAGATTATTTTCATTTTATATACATGAATGCTTTGCCTGCGTATATGTCTGTGCACCATATGAGCGCCTGATGCCCACAGAGGCCAGAAGAGGGTGTCAGACGTCCTGGAGCTGGAGTTACAGATGATTGAGTCCCTGTGTGGGTGCTGGGAACAAAACTCCGCACCCTCTAGAGTAACAGGTGCTCACAACTGCTGAGCCGTCCCTCCAGCCCCTAATTTGCTCATTTTAAAAGAGATATTTATATGTGTTCACAACAGTCTGTTTTTCTTTTCTTACCTTGTCTTCGGCTTTCAGAGTGAATTGGGAGGTCGTCCTTCCTTTTCTACTTTCCAGAGGAGTTTATGTAGACCAGGCATTATTTTCTCCATAAAGCTTTAGTAGAAAACACAAGTACAACCATCTAGGACTGGAAACTTTTTGTGGAAATATTTTTAACTCAGAATTTAATTTTTTTTTTCCAGACAATTTCTCAGGATGTCTGCTTCCTGCTGACGGAGTTGTGCACTTTGATATCTTTCAAGGCACTGCCCCATTTCCTCTGCATTATCAAATGCACAAAGCTGTTGCCAGGATCATGTGGTAACTTTTCACCACTGCGATGATCACCTGAGAAGAACACTTGGAAGGAGGGGAGATTTATTTTGGCTCACAGGTTCAAAGCTTTCAGCCCCGGTTTCTGTCTCCATTGTATTTGGTCCACGGGGATTGTGGGATCTTTCATCTTGGTAGAACGCTATGGTGGAGTAGAGTTTCATAGAAGTTAAACACAGACAGACAGACAGACAGACAGACAAGCCCAGAGCAAGGTATGGCTCCCAAGGTGGTGCCTCTGAAGCTGTTTCCTCCAGCTAGGCTCCATCTCCCCAAAATTCCAGCACCTTCCTTAATAACTCTACAAATAGGGGCCAAGCTTTCAACATATGAGTCTGTAAGGGTGTTTTGTAACTGTTTTCCCCAAATTAAACCTTCTCTCCCAGAGGGAGACTCAGGAGTTCAGCAAGATAACAAAACTTACAAGCCTCAGAAGCTAATGGAAGTTACAAGCTTCACAAGTTGCGTATGTTACAATTGCTGCCGAGAGAAGCTAGGTTCAGTTGTTCAGGGAGCAGGAAGGGTGCGCCCTCTGACCGTCGTCAACCATGCCCAGTGGGCCTTTCCGTGATGCAGCTACTGCTGACCTAGCTTTCTGTAAACGGCCCCTCGCTGTAGTCCTGTATGGAACCCCAAGAAGCTCACTGGGTCACAATGCAAGATTGGGGTTGTTTCATGGTTTTGTTGTGGGTGCCTTATTGGGCCGACAGCACTCCATTCTTGCATGAAAAAATCACGCACATTTCATGTTCAGAACGTAACAACGGGATAAAAGGTTTTCTGTTATCATCCTTAAAATGCCTTTAGGCCTCGTTAATTAGCATTTATTCTTTTGTTAATGAGAGTGAATTTTTCTTGATTAGTTTGGCCAGAATTTAAATAATTTTATTTCTCTTTAAAAAAAAAAAACTAGCATTTAATTGATTTTACATATTATTTTTGTTTCCATGTCCACTAATTTGTAGTATTCTATTTCTTTTTCTTGTTTGTGGCTTGCAGTTGAGTTTATCGTTGTCCTGGTAGCTTAACCACCGAGCTATCTCTCTCTCCACCCACTATGTTATTTTTCTTATCATTCCATTTTAATATTTTTAAGAGACTGTCTCTTTAATTCGTGAGTTATTAAGAGGTTTGTTGCATAATTTCTAAATAGTACACGCCCCAGGCATCCTTCAGTTTGCAATTTCTGGTTTAATTTTGTCTCTCTCTCTCACGTGATTTGATCTTGTATTATGTAGCTTCTTTTAAACAAAATTGGATTAGTCTCATGACTCAGTGTATGGCCTACTTTAATTTTTCCATGTCCATTTAGGAAGAGGGTATATTCTGCTCTTTGGAGGTAGAATTCAATGTCAGTTGGTTGATCTGTGTGATTTTGATGTATTAAATTTACTGTATGGCTCATTGTGTATTCTGTCTCGGTAAACATCCTCCATAAACTTGAAACTGCATGCGTTGGACCGGTGACATTGCTCCGTGAGTAAAGGCAACTGCTGCTAAGCCTATGACCTAAATCCAATCCCCAGAGCATACGTGTGCACGTGTGTATTGCACACACCACAATAAAGAAAGAAATTTTAAAAAATTAAAAAGAAAAAACTATGTATTCTGCAGCCATTCTACAGCTATCGCCCAGATCAACATTGCTAATAGTGTGGGTGAAATCTTGGTTTTTTTTTTTTCTCAGAAGTTAAATTCCAGACTTGATGAAGTCATTTTTGTCCCAAGCATTTTATAAGCTTCCCGGTTCTGACCCAGATCACCAGTCCCCCCGGTCTCGCGCTGCCTGAACCGTATATCATCAGGGACTCTTTCATAACATGCACTTTGTTAAAAAATAATAATAAGATTTGGTACTGAAATCTTGGATTCTGTCCTTAAAACTGTTGATAGTTTCTCTTCGTTCATAGTTTTGCTCCATAATTTTTAAAGCCACGACATGAAGCCCATGCATATTGACTACTGAAATGACTAACTGGTTAATTCCCCTGTATACTTATTAACTCACCCTTTTTATCTCCGCACTGTCACTAATTGGACACAATGGTTTTACGACACTTGTTATTTGCCTGCTGTATTTTTAAAGTTTGCTTTGATTTTTATTTATGTCTATATGAAGGACTTGCCCTTGAAAGCTAGGAAAGGATGTCAGATCTCCTGGATCTAGTGTCATGAGACAGCTGACATGAATGCTGGGAACCAAACTTGGGCCCTGTGCAAGAACAGCCATTGCTCCTAACCGCCGAGCCATCTTCTCCAGCCCCTCCACTACTTCATCTTCCTTTGCCTCATGATTCTTGGCTAAGTTCTCATGAGAATAAATAACTCATAGATTTAATTCAAAGATGCTCATCGGCCTCTCCTCCACGGCCCCTGTCTCATCCCACAGAGACAACTGCTATTGAGGTTCCCATGTATAACTGTAGAACGAGTTCACAAACACGAGCACATGGAAAAGGTGTGTAGCTGCTTTTTTAAATAAAATAAAACTGTCCTGGGTGGGAAAAGGGTTTGGGATTCCACACGTGGTGTTTAGTTTCGCTACTGTCATTTGATATGCGTGCTGACTTCACCATGGTTAGAGAGACACCACGTTTTCTATGTGACACACAGCGCTCCAAAACAGAGTACGTCTATGTCACTAATCTGCCACACGATAGAGGAGTGCTGTCATCGCCTTACTCCATTTCCTATTAAGGGGTTATCAATGTTTCTTTTATTTTTACAATCCACAGTGGGATGATGAACTCTCTTATAAAGACGTGTTTGAGCACATGTGTGAGTACACACATAGGATAAATTCATTTCAGTGGAATTTCCTGGTGAGGAATGTCAACATTTACAACTTTGATGGGCATTGCCCAGTTGTTCTCCAAGACATGCTCATGCACGGCCTGCTCACCGTTCACTCTTCAGGGGCAGTGTGTTATCAGGAGTCCGTGAGCATGCTCAGTCACTGAGCAGTGTTAACTTTGCCCTCAAACAGAACCCGAGCATTTGAGATCAATAAATGTTTAATTGACTCCTCACTGTATTACTTTAATGTTGTTATTATTTTTTTTTTTTTTTTTTTTTTTTTTTTTTTTTTTTTTTTTTTTTTTTTTTTTTTGTTTTTTCGAGACAGGGTTTCTCTGTGTAGCCCTGGCTGTCCTGGAACTCACTCTGTAGACCAGGCTGGCCTCGAACTCAGAAATCCGCCTGCCTCTGCCTCCCGAGTGCTGGGATTAAAGGCGTGTGCCACCACTGCCCGGCTTACTTTAATGTTATTAGTCATAGAATATTTATTATATTAAGAAATAATTTGTAGGTTATATTTTGTTCATTGTGTAAGAATTCACAAGTATAGATGACTGCTCAGCAGTAGCCCATCATAAATCAAGTAGACTGTTATAAATTAAATAGCTTATAATAAATTAAATAGCCTATCATGAGAATTACTGATAGACATTTCTAAGAACGAAACTGGAAAAACTCCTTCAATATTTCAATATCAGCAAAAATTGTACTTAATGTGAATAGATTTATATTTTATATCATATAGGAGCTCATTTCCAAAAGTAAGGAAGTCCAGGTCTCAGAAGGGTCTTAGGACAGCCCTGATTATATCAATCACGTAGGAAATGGTTGGGGTCCTTATGATGGTGCAGAGTCTCAAAGTTTTAACCTATGCCCAAATCATAGGCAAATGTTTTGCTTGCACTTCTGTGTTACTGACACACCATGTTTCTCTACTGTGTGTGGAATTTGTGGGGTTTTTTTTTTTTTGTTTTTTGGGGTTTTTTTTTTTTTTTTTTTCGTTTTTTTCGAGACAGGGTTTCTCTGTGTAGCCCTGGCTGTCCTGGAACTCACTCTGTAGACCAGGCTGGTCTCGAACTCAGAAATCTGCCTGCCTCTGCCTCCCAAGTGCTGGGATTAAAGGTGTGCGCCACCACTGCCCGGCTGTGTGTGGAATTTGTTACTAGATGTTGATCATTTTCTTGACTGACGAGGTCTTTTGATGTGATAAAGAGAGCAATCCACCGTCATGTGGAGTTATAAATATTTCCCTCCAGTTTCTTTGTTTTCAGTCTTCCAGGGTTTCCCACACTTTTTCTGAGTTGATTTTAAAATTTCCTTCATGGCATCCTAGAAGAAACAAAGCAGAAGTTGTAGGTGGTTCCAGCGAGGATGTGATGTGGTGGAGCCCACATCTCAGGAAGCGAGATGTGACAGCAGGGAGCATCGCCATGCCTGGTCCCCTCGGACACCCTTGTCTGGATCTGCAACTAGGATGATAACAAAGTGTTTCACTAATACCATGCACTGATTAGCCGGTGTGCACGTAAGAAAGAGCTGGCCTCTGTGTGTGTGTGTGTGTGTGTGTGTGTGTGTGTGTGTGTGTGTGTGTGTATTTGTGTAGATATGAATTCTTTTAATGATTTATTTTATTACTTTTTAATTATACCTATGTGGAGTGGAGGTTATGTGAATGAAGTGGCTGCAGAGATCAGAGGTGTTGGATCCCCTGGAGCAGAAGTTACAGGCAGTTGGGAGCTACCTGATGTGGGTCCTGGGTACCAAGCTCGGCTCCTCCGTAAGAGCAGTACACTCAGCCATATCTCCAGCCCCTACCTATGAAGTCTTAACAAGCTCAGTTGGCTTCCATCCATCATTTCATATATTTCGGTGCTCAGTGGCTTCAGGGGTCCCCTTTGGTGTATGCCATGCATGTTGTTAATATTTTGTGACAACATTGATATTCAGTGCTTATCTTGCCTGTCCCCATCCACGCATCAGCCATTCTGAAATCCCTGGCTCCTCAGAGCAGAGAATGACTTTTAGAAACCAGGAATTGTGCACTAGCGTGTGCTCGTTACCAGCAGGGCATCAATTGTTTGGGGCCCTTCTGCTGGACAAATCCAGAAATACTGCTACCCACACTTCCATGCCGCACTCGTGGTTGGCTTTGGCTGTCTTGTCCATTCAATTGAGTCTCTTTTCAACCTCAATAGCTGCTTACCAGCCTTGTAAGATTCCTTAAGTTGGTATGGAAAGACCATGAAATGGATACAAAAAGAGGTTTTAATGAGCTAGTCATGGATCTTCTAGGAACCAGCCTTAAAGACTTCTTCAATTTCTGTTCAGAAAGATTCGCAACGGAAACTGGAATTAGGTTCACTGATCAGGAGAATGAATATATGGATACAAAGAACTTGATGCCCAGAGACATCAAACCTGACAGCACTAGGGATCTCTGTAATACATTATTCCTTATAGACTTGGCTTTGGCCAAAGAGTGCATAAACAATGAGACTGGACAATGTGTATGGTACAGGGAAGATGAATACCTCATGGTCACTGCTAGATATACCAGGATCAGTGCACAGCCTGGTCCCGAGCAGAGTGGCTGAGACAACATAGCATCATTAGTCTGCGCTTTATTAGAACCAGCCTGCCTTGCTAGGAGAATGGTCAGAATGCAATGAAAGAGACAAACGGAGGAAGGTTTCCACTCCCGTTGAAGTTTTGCATAAGGGATTTCCCACAGAGGTCTCCATGTTTCATACTGTCCTTTAGGATGGGCTGTGGTCCAAGGCAGCCTGGTTCCACATATGTGATACGGCTATTCCACATGCTTACAGGACCCTGGGCCACTAAGGTGATCATACATTGGGCTAGACAGTGTAAAAGCAGAAAGTACTGCAGGCCGCCTCTCCCACCGCACAGGGTCAGCAGGTGCAGACGCCCGCAGGCAAGCAAAGCAGCAAACTCAAAAGGAACACACATGTTTCCAAGCTGGAACAGAGGAACCTGAGAAGCAGCGCAGAGGATCAGAGTGGCATTGGTGGCCATCTAGATCTAGAGATTTTGGTTCACATGTACATGGGCGCTGACAGCATTTAGCTGATGTGTGGAGTTTCTTTTTAGTCTCAACTGTTCTGGGCAGCACACAGACATAGCTGCTAATTGTGAATTCTGAGAGGATGAAATACAGGGTTAGAAAAGTTCTCTCTCTCTCTCTCTCTCTCTCTCTCTCTCTCTCTCTCTCTCTCTCTCACACACACACACACACACACACACACACAGGTGAAGAAACTGCACATGCTATGGTTCTTCGTTAAAAATGGTTCATACTGTCTTGAGCTCTCATTTCAGAAGAGTGGACTGATCAGTCTTCAGCCACAGTGTTTGGTTGTGAGCACTCATCGGTGAGCCTCCCTACAGTTTCTTTTCCTCCATGGAGTTTGCAATTTGTTCATGTAAAACATTCTTTACATTTTTGGGTTCTTGTCTGTAAGCCAGCAGGTATGGAGGCTGCCAAAGGTTCCAGTATTCATGTATGTGACAGGCTCTGCTCACTTCCCTGCGAGCGGATGTCTAAGGTGGAGGCCTCAGGAAACCTGAGTGAGAATTAGACATTCTGAGGATTCTGTGTTACCTGTCTAGAATGTTCCTGGTATTTTTTTTTTTAAAGCATATTTGAAACTGTATTGTAGAGTATCTCTGTAATGCCAGCACTGGGGAGGCTGGGGTAAAAGGCTCACTACAAGTTTGAGGCTAGCCTGGGCTACATAGTGAGTTTCATGGCCATCTCTGTCTGTACACTAAGACCCATCAAAAATATATGGGTATCTGTCACAGAAGGCTATTTAATACATTATAATTGAACATGTATGTATATACATGTACGTATGTATGGATGTGATGGATGTTACTTACTATAAACATGTTTGAGTGGGATATTGTTTTTACTCTGAAATAGACTTTTAATAGAACGTGTATACAAGTTCATTAACCCAAAAATGTTTTATAAGTTTTTAAAACTGAAATTAGTTCATTTTCCCTTTCACTGTGCTTGTTCTTTTGAAATACAATTGGGATTGTTTTTTATATTCCATTTTGTTGTCTCCAATATTTAGAGTTAATTTAGAAATATTAAATACTAGCCCACTTCCAAAATTATATAAAATGTTATTAAACTCATAGGAAGGCTCATTCCTTTTCTAGCCATGCCGACTGACCTGAGTGAGTAACCAGCATCGACTGTTTCTAGTTATTTTTACTATATGGCTTTTTACATATATTTGTTTTCTATTATTTTTAATTACATGTGTGGAGGGAGGAGCAATGTGCATGTGAGTGCAGGTGCCCGTGGGGACCACAAGAGGTC
>CM052706.1:24936550-25170364 GCA_028551405.1 Uromys caudimaculatus
CTCAGGCACGGTGTGCACGCTCGGCACGGTGTGCACGCTCAGGCACGGTGTGCACGCTCAGGCACGGTGTGCACGCTCGGCACGGTGTGCACGCTCAGGCACGGTGTGCACGCTCGGCACGGTGTGCACGCTCAGGCACGGTGTGCACGCTCGGCACGGTGTGCACGCTCGGCACGGTGTGCACGCTCGGCACGGTGTGCACGCTCAGGCACGGAGCCATCGCTTCGGCCCCTTAGACTGCTTTAAAACGTGAGTGCACATCTGGATATTCTCTTATTGACTCTTCATCTTCTATAAAGGTGGCACACACTCGTAATCTTTTCCTCTTGCTAATGTTTTGTCCTGAATGTGTTTATAAAGATCTCCTGATAATACATATACTTGACTGCATTATATATTGTATATATAGTATTATATACTAATATAATAGCATAATGATTTATTATGTGAGTGGGTTTCCATTTATTCAACCAAAGGCTTAGCATTTTTGAGGTGCCTCAAAATTCACAGTGATAAAGCCTGCTACAGCAGTGATCTCGTACAGATGCGTCTTCATGCCGTTAGAGGTACATTATCTCTAGGATGCATTTTTTTTAAAAAAGGATTATCTGTTTTGAAGGGTGAGTGGCTTAGAGAAATTTTGTTAGATGTTGTGGATTCCTCAACATTTCCATTGATGGCTATAGTGGTCTTCCTGCCAGCGATGTCTGAGAGAGATGGCAACACCCCTTGCCCTCAGAGTCCTATTTAAAATAAACATGCCAAGCTTTCTTTATAGCCAAATTCTGTTAGTCCATGCACAGGACAGTGTCTCTACTTGGGACTTGAGAGAATTGAGAAGGCATTAAGTCAGGCTGGGAATTCATCCGCTCCTGAAGGATCTTTATGTCCAGTCAGGAAGTTAATATTTTCTTCAGTGGGAAGCTAGTCGAGGAGGTTTTCTGCTTATTTGTTTTTTGATCATGGCCATGATTAGGAACCTTTGACAGCACACAGCAGACCAGTGTCCTGTTAACAGCTGAAGCAGAAAGCTGTGGAATTGCTTCTTGTGTTATAAGAACTCACAATAACAAAAATATCAACCGCAGCAGCTGCAGGGCTTTGCTTCAGCCTTGCCAGGTGCTTCAGCGCTTCACTGGAAGGGTCCGCCATGCTGATCCCCTCACAGTCAAACACACTGCTACTCCCACAGCAGGGCCTCCCCTAGCCACCAGGAACCCTATCCCATGCTCCAGCTGCCCAGCAGCCCACTCCCCAATCATTTAGGATTTTGTTTCAATGTTGCCTTCTACAGGACGCTCTGGTATTTGCAGTCTCCCTCACTTTCCTCTGTCCTTATAATGCCTGTCACCCTTTCATGATTTCCCCTTATGTTGTGTTGAGTGTCTAACTCTCCCTCCCAGTGGCTAAACTCTATAAAGTTGAAAGCCATTGATGTCTCTTGACATTGTCCTTAGTGCCACGAGAAGTTCTGAGCTTGTGTGGAGGTAGCATAGCCATGATTGACTTTGGCCCAACATAATGAGGGTACTAAATTGGCATCTCCAAATCTCCCAGGCTTGTCTTTTTTTTTTTTTTTTTTTTGGGGGGGGGTGGTTTGAGACAGGGTTTCTCTGTGCAGCCCTGGCTGTCCTGGAACTCACTCTGTAGACCAGGCTGGCCTCGAACTCAGATATCCACCTGCTCTGCCTCCCAAGTGCTGGGATTAAAGGCGTGCGCCACCACTGCCTGGCCAGGCTTGTCTTTATAGTTGAGAAAGGTCTGTGACGTCAATCATACTATTGCAAGGAAAAGTCTCACACTGGAAGGAAATGGCATGAATAAGTGGAGTTTTCCTCTCTCCAGTCTATCATGAGAGAAAAATCTTCCTTGGGAGGCCCCAGGAGAAACATTCTTCAACTGCATTGACCAATTTCACTGATCATTTGTCTGCTCCTAGATCAATCACTGGTGATGGGAGATGTGGTCAGGGATGGCTGACACCATCTCCTGAGCTTTAGTAGATCACTACTGAACATTGTTCTATTAACATAAGAGATGGGGGAAGCTTTTCGGTGGCTAGCCAAGAGTCACACTAGATAGTATTTGGAGAACACTTGAGAAAAGAGGAAGAAGACAGGGAGAAGAGCCTTCCAAGGTGCAGGGGAAGTATCTGGCCCGGGAGAGCCAACCTCAGACATGAAACCAGCTAAGCCCTTTCCAAATCTTGTAAACTCACCCATTCCAGTTTCATAGATAACATGTTTCAAATGTGCATCTTTGAGTATTTGGAGAGCACTAGACGTGTGGCCATGGACAGATTTTTCACTTCTCAGAGTCTCACATGAGCTACTATGACTCCAGGAAAGACCATATGAGCCTGTCTATGCTGTTGCTCAAAAGATTAGTCCAAATTTACCACTAATGAGTGGTTTTGGCCAATACAGCATGTGTTTCTTTAACTGACACACATTCCCAGATCCCTTTAAGAGATGGCATTGTAACTACAGGTTTTACCTCAGACCACCTTGGGTTTTTGGGTTTTTTGTTTGTTTCTTTTGTTTGGTTCGGTTTGGGGTTTGTTTGTTTGTTTGTTTGTTTGTTTGTTTGTTTTTTAAGAGAGAATGAATGATAATGTCAAGGGCATAAAAGATAATTCAAGGAAATAGACAAAATGTTTGAGTGCCTTACAGGTAATAGTGAGCAAAAAGAGGTCACGGCTAGAAATAGATGGTGTGGGTGGCTTTGGTATGCGGGTGGAACACATTCCCTGTTAATTCCTCATGTTCTCAACACAGGCCTTCCTCACTGATGGCATGACCTAACTTCTTCTCGCCAAGGCAGCGCTATCCAGGATATATCAGCTGCAGTCAAGCCTTTTAGAGTCAGCTATATCTGAACGGAAATCCAAATTCAGTTCCTTATTCTCCATGATGCTCTTAAATGTGAGTAAGACACTCTGACTCCCAAAGATAAAACATTCCTTCGAGGGGATGGTGGATGGTGAAAGCGAAGCCCACAGGCACCATTAGTGTGACTTCTCCCCTTGTGACTTCATGGATTTCCCAACCAAACCATGTCTGCCCATGTATTTCTTCACCCCATGGTGACCTCAGTCTGATATCCCATCAATCAGCTGAGGATTACATCAGCAGAGAACAGGAGCCAAGAAGAACTATACTTTTCCCCAACTGCATGCTCAGCATACTTTTTAGGAACATTGAACCACCTGCTTCTCTTGTCATAAAGAAAAATTAATAAGTGTTTTTTAGATACCCACCCAGTTCCCAGTTTCCTTATTGGGTTCTGTGAGTGATATTTTTTAAAAAGGATAAGAATCTTTGGTTCTTGCTTTCCAAGAACTAAAAATGCCCTGGATCACAATGCCAAGCCAACAGAACTGTGTTAAATTCCAGTGCTGCCATTTACTATCCTGTGGCCTCAAACAACCACTTAGCATTTCTCTCCAAGCCTAGGCAGAAATAGAGCCACTGGTACTCCTGCCATCATGAGTTTTAAATTGCTACTCATGTTAGAGACCTGGCACAGAGCAAGCACTAGGAAAATCTGAGTCTCTTCATCATCAAGCCACACAGCAGTTAAATAATATAACAGGAGACCCATTACAAGACAGCCTATAATCTGCTGCCAAATGAAATGCCATCCAAAACAAAGTTCTTAGAATTTAGTGTAGGGTTCTTAGAATTTAGTATAGGTCAGAGTCATTCACAATGGAGGAAGTAGAGGGATTATGGGGTGACAAAGGATGTGCCTGGCACTGTCCTGGGATGGGCTGATTTTCTCAGGTGCAGCACAAGAGTCTTGGCCGCGAGCCCTTTCTCTACGCCCATGATAAGGAGTAAAGCCTCTCAGGCATTCAGGATGAAAGTATCACAGTGAAAACTGAATAACACAGCCCTGTCTTCTCGCCATGCTCAGACCACAGACACTGTCTTCCTCAAGCAGTGTTCCTATCACCCACCTGTCTGGGTGGCTTTCAGCCCATTAAAGGAGAATCATCTTCTCACTGATGCATAGGTCCACAGAGGCCCCTGGGAAACAACAGACCAGGTACAGGGCTGACACACACATGCTTGGGATTAAGAAAAGCCCTATGCACAAAGAGATGTTTGCCCTGATACTCATAATGAAGAACTGCTATCTCCAAGAATGTGGGGAAACTTACTTATAGAGGCATCTGTCAATGTAATCGTTAGCTGTGGTAGGTGATCCTAGTCGCCCAAGTCTCATCTTTGTGTGTACATCCTTTTACTGCCAGGACTCTCTCTGGTTGGAATCCAACAGATTCTCAACAGATTTGCTTGACTACATGTCACCTACTTTGGGCAGTGACATATGAAAAGACACAACAAATGCCACATCAGGGCAAAAACATTAAGTGAGTTTTCACGGCTTATTTGGCTTCATGCCCTGTCTTGTACCAAAAGAAGAGTGTATCTTGGACGATGCTACTATCAGCTTGAATCCCAGGATGAGAAATCTTGGCACTCAGGGCCAATGATGTAGAGGTTTACAGAGTTCAGCAGACCAGTAGGCTGGCAGATGCAGCAACTAGGGATGTTTGTTATGTAAGCCCTGAGATGCGGAGGTTGTCTGTTACCACAGCAAAAGCTGTCTAATATATCACCAACATTCAGCAAACATTTGTCCGGTGTTGGGACCGTCCCAAGCTTTCTATGGATGTTCTGTTATTTGCTCTCTTCACATTAGTCATGGAAGCTGTGTTTTAGCCGGTATTCTCCATGGTAATCAACTAAAAGTTACTCAGGCTATGTGGTGCAAAAGGAAGTCCAAAATGAAGGCTTCTGCCTCCAACCAAAATGGAATAGTAGAATCTGGATGTGTCTGCACTTTGGGAAAAAAATTGGAAAGCCAGTAAAATATATAAAGCCATAGTCCTTGAGCTATTAGACAATTGGCTGTGAGACAGATCTCTGAGATGCAAAAGAACCAGGGTGACTCCTACACTGACACAACCTACTGTGCAGAAAGAATCTCCAGTCATAGGGGAAGCCAGATGAAGCTCAGCTATGTCCTTGACTTGAGAAGATGGAACAGAGAGCAAGGAGGCCAAAGCGACTTCATTTCCAAAGGAGAATACCAGGAAGGAAAAAGCCACTCAGAGGGCCATGGGATTTACAAGGGGCCTCCAGGAGGATTCAGCTGAGTACGGATCAGCAGTATCAAAGGCCTGGAGAGTAGTGACCAAAAACCTTAGAAGATCAGTCTGGAACTCAAATAGGACTAAAGACAGAAAAATTCTTAGCAGTGAGATGGGTCTCAGTGAGATGAATAATCAAGAAATATTCTTAGTGGAAAAAAGATTACTAAGTATGCAAAGAAGGGGTTATGCACAGTCCCAAATGAAGAAAAAAATACAATCACTTGGTGCTGGTTCCCAAATGACATGGAGAGTAGCAGACAATGAAAAACAATAACAACAACAACAACAAACTACTGTGACTATATGCCAGACATTCAAGAAACTAGAGGGGAAGCTGAATACATGTTAAGTAAAGACATAATAGATGTAATGACAACCTGAGTTGTTTTGATCCAAGACCTTGAGATGGAAAATACAGCAGGCAAGGTTAATGACAGATTGGACTTGCAGAAGGAAGACATGAACTCAGAGATACAGACAGAAACAACCGAAGATGAAGAACACACAGAAAAGCATGAAAGGGACAGATCACAGCTGTGGGCAACTTTGGGTAGCCTGTGAGGATAAACAGAGTTCTTTGAAGTTAATAGAGTAGGCAGAAAATTTCAGATAGAAAACAACGTTCTCAACAAAAATTCCCATGGGAGTCAGGCATGGTGGCACACTTTTTTTTTTTTTTTTTTTTTTTTGGTTTTTCGAGACAGGGTTTCTCTGCATAGCCCTGGCTGTCCTGGAACTCACTCTGTAGACCAGGCTGGCCTCGAACTCAGAAATCTGCCTGTCTCTGCCTCCCAAGTGCAGGGATTAAAGGCGTGCGCCACCACTGCCCGGCCGGTGGCACACTTTTAATCCCGGCAGAGGCAGAGGCAGAGGCAGAGGCAGAGGCAGAGGCAGAGGCAGAGGCAGAGGCAGAGGCAGAGGCAGAGGCAGAGGCAGAGGCAGAGAGGCAGAGGCAGAGGCAGAGGCAGAGGCAGAGGCAGAGGCAGAGGCAGAGGCAGAGGCAGAGAGGCAGAGGCAGAGGCAGGCAGATCTAGGTGAGTGTAAGGCCAGCCTGGTCTATGTAGTGAGTTCCAGAACAGCCAGAGCTACAGTAGAACCCTGTCTAAAAAAGATGGAGGAGGGGGAGGAGGAGGAAGAGGAGGAGGGGGAAGAGGAGGAAAATTCCCATTGAAATAAAAACTGTTTTCCCAGAGAGCCAAAATGCTCAATGAAACCCAAGAATAAGAAGTACATACAATGAGAAACATTATACATACATGAGACACATTGCACATACATGAGACACAGTAAATCACTGTGAGTAGAGCCAATAATGAAGAAAATATTAAAGGCATCTGGGCCCAGGGCCAGGAGAGGTGGGTCTGCCATTAAGAGCATTTGTTGCTTTGGAAGAAGATCAGGGTTTATTTCCCAGCACCCACAAGGCAGCTCACAACTGTCTGTAACTCCAGTTCCAGGGGATCCAATGACCTCTTCTGGACTTGGGAACCCAGGCACAAATATAGTGCGCAGGAATATATTCAGGCAAAAACGCTCATAAAGATTAATAGAATATTTAAAATATTAAATGCCAATCATGGTGATGCATGCTGGTATCAACACGTAGGATTCGCTGGAAGCAGGAGACAGGCCATCCTCAGCTAAGTAGCAAGTTTAAGGCCATCCTGGACTACATGCAACTGTTTCAAACAATGATAAAGGAAGTCAGGAAAGAGGGAAAATTACAAAGAACTAATGTATAAACACTAAACAAATAACGAGATGGGGCATTAAACCCCATAATTGATAATCTCATTAACTGTAATCATCTAAATACCCTTGACAAAACAGATATTACACACTAGTGAAAACAAGTCACATCTATAAGCTATTAAAGTAAATTTATTTTAAATATAAGAACCCATTTAAACCCATAGTCAACATATTGAAAAAGATATGCCATGTTAATCTAATTTCAAAAATACCCTAGAGTGGATATATTAATATTAAACTGAGTAGACTTCAGAGTGGTGAATAATATCTGGCAGAAGAGGGCCACATTTTAAAGGCACATGTGGGGGCTTGAATAAAATGTCCCCCAAAGGCCCATAGGGGTGGCACTATTAGGTGTGGCCTTGTTGAAGTAGGTATAGCATTGTTGGAGGAAGTGCGTCACTGGGGGTGAGCTTGGAGATCTCAGAAACAAGCTAGTAGTAGCTCACTGCCTCTTCCTGCTGCCTGCAGATCCAGAGGTAGAACTCTCTTCCCTCTCTAGCACCAAGTCTGCCTGCATGTGGGTGCTTCCCACTATGATAATAATGGACTAAGCCTCTTGTAGTGGTATGTATAAGCTCCGCCCAGGGAGTGGTACTATTAGAGGGTGTGACCTGTTGGAGTGGGTGTGGTCTTGTTGGAGTAGGTGTGTGGGCTGTAAGATTCTCATCCTAGCTGCCTGGAAGCCAGTCTTTCACTAGCAGCCTTCAGATGAAGATGTAGAACTCTCAGCTCCTCCTGCACCATGCCTGTCTAGATGCTGCCATGCTCTCACCTTGATGATGATAATAGACTGAACCTCTAAACCTGTAAGCCAGCCCCAATTAAATGTTGTCCTGTATAAGACTTGGTCATGGTGTCTGCTCACAGCAGTAAACTAAGTAAACTAAGACACCTCTGAAACTGTAAGCCAGTCCCAATGAAATGTTTTCCTTTATAAAGAGTTGGTCATGGTCATGGTGTCTCTTCACAGCAATAAAATCCTAAGACAGACCATAACAAAGCAAGAGTGTATGCCTCTAAGAGTGCTGCCAGGAGATAGGGGCAAATCTGTAGTCTCAGACTTCAGCATCTCTCAGTAACGGAAGAGCACCTTGACAGCGGGGCTCTGAAGGGCTGGGCCACAACCCATTGCCAACGCAAACAGCAGAGGACACTGTCTTTTCAGGTGTACCTGAACATTCACAAGAGACAACTACATTCTGAGCCAAAAAGTAAATTCAGAACAATTCTTGACACATGAAGAAAGTCTTCTGACTACAAGTTAAATTAGAAAAGGTGTTTCAGTGATATCTGGAAAATCTTCCCAAACAACCCAACTCTAAGTAATGAGGAGCCAAAGGATACACTTGTTAAAATCAGAACATTTTCAGTGTAAGAAAAATTAAAGCACAACATAAGATTTGTGGGATGCAGCTACCATCACATTTAGAGGGAAATCTGTCTAGCTAAATGCCTATATTAGACAAGGAAAATTGTCTCAGGTTAGTGATCTCTGCTTCAAAGTTAATGAAATAGAAACCAGGAAAATAGAAAACACATTGTAGCAAAAACTGATTCTTTGAAAAGGTCAATAAAACTTATGAGCTTTTAATGAGACTGTAGATGGGGGGAAAGGGGGAAAGGACTGGGGAGGAGGAGGAAGAGGGATAGGGAGGAGGAGGGAGGAGGAGAGCTGAGGAGGAAGAGGGATGGGGAGGAGGAAGAGGGATGGGGAGGAGGAGGAGGGATGGGGAGGAGGAGGAGGGATGGGGAGGAGGAGGAGGGATGGGGAGGAGGAGGAGGGATGGGGAGGAGGAGGAGGGATGGGGAGGAGGAGGAGGGATGGGGAGGAGGAGGAGGGATGGGGAGGAGGAGGAGGGATGGGGAGGAGGAGGGATAGGGAGGAGGAGGAAGAATGGGGAGGAGGAGGAGAAGGCATGGAGAGGGGGAGAAAGAAGAGAAGACAGCAGCAACCTTGAGGAGGGGGCCAAATTACCAAAACCAGAAATGAAAGAAATGGCGTCGCTACTGACACTGCATGGATTTAAAACAATAATAAGGGAATCCTAAGCCTGGCTTGATGTTAATAGTTTTTACAATTACATGAAATGGGACAATTTCTTGATGAGTATAAACGATCATAGTTTGCCCCCAAACAAATGAATAACTGGAATAGCTAGAAATCTTTAAAAAATAATTACTTTCTATTTTAAAAGAAAGAAGATCTTGTGGTTCCAGGGAAGAGAAGTGATCCCCCCAAAACAGACAGGAGCCGATCTGATGCAACTGACAACAGGGTCTTTATTTGATTCAAGCTAGCTGCCCCCCCCCCCCCCCCGCGCATTGTTGTCAAACAGGACAGTTTTGGTGGTGGGGAGCCCTGAATATCTATAGGGGCGAGGCTTCACAGTAAGCAGCAGGTGGGGAGTAAGTGTGCAAACGTCTGATTGGAACGCTACTGTGGCCTTTAACACAGTTGGCTGGTGCTGGGAGTCATATGATAAACTTAATTTCTGCTCCCCTCTGTATTGGTGGTCGTTAGGCAGGGGGCGGCCTTGTAACCTGGGATGGTGGTAGGTTTGTTGGGGGGAATAACCTAGAGACACTGGTCTTGTTGGGGATTAGCCTAGAGACTGGAGCTAGGCTCGGGTTTTGTTGGGGGACAACTTTAGTTTACCTGAGTTCAAACTTGGGTCAGGTTCTCTAAAATGGAGTCTGAACTTAAAAGATTTAGCCTCTCAATCCCAAGGTCAAATTATTTCACTAGTAAATTCTATGAAACTTTTTCTTTTTGACCATAGTCTCATTATGTAGCCATGATGACCTAGAATTGCATGTACAGACCAGGCTGACCTCTTGAACTCATAGAGAGCTTCAGGCCTTGGCCTCCTGAATGCCAGAATTCAAGGAGTACACCACCATGCTCAGCCTACGGAACATTTAAGGAGCCAATAACATCAATTCTATGCAAACTTTCCCAGAAAAATAAAAGAAAAAAGAAATATTCATTTTTAAAAATCAGATCAGGTTGGTGCTATCTCTGGACAAGATGTTACCAGAAAAGCACAGTTTAAACCAACAAATAAAATCTCATGAGCACAAAGACTGAGCCCAACAGCACAGTAAACGAACTTCATAATTGCATGTATATACATATAAATGAACAATAATAACAGAAGGAGACATCATGAATGGGAACAGAGAAGAAGTTGAAGGGGGGCTGAGAGGGAAAGACAAAAATGATGTCAATACAGTGCTCCTGCAAGAAAATTCTCCAAAAAAAAAGGGAAGAAAAGGATGAATACATCGTGACTGAATGGGATTTATAGCAGGAATCGAAGACTCCTTCCACATTCAAACTCAATCAGTGTGATTCACTCTGCAGTGAGCAGACTCAAAAGGAAAGGAAATTGAGGAAATCATGGAGTGTTTGAGAAGGTGGAGGGACAAATGAGGGAGGGGGAGACAGGGACAGTGAGTCACAGACCTACAGCTAACAGCACACATCAGACCAACCTGCTAAAGAGCCCTGGCCACTGCTAAAGGACGTGGCCCATTGCCAACACTGCCAATTCATCAGAATGGGTTCATTCAAATCCTGGGTTTTTAGAATAGCTAGTTCCAGCTTGAAAGACCCAAGAGGGAAGTTCTGGCTGGTCAAGCTGTCAGGAAGGCTGAACAGTATGGTAGCAGCAGAGAATTCTACAAGTCTAGGAAGGTAGCTGCCATAGTTAGGGTTTGTTTCTATTGCTGTGAAGAGACACCATGACTGGGGTAACTCGTATAAAGGAAAACATTTAATCATGGCTGGCTTACACTTTCAAAGGTTTATTCCATTATCGTCATGATGGAAACATGGCAGCATGTAGGCAGACATGGTACTGGAGAAGTAGCTGAGAATTCAACATCTTGACCTGCAGGCAGCAAAAGGAGACTGTGCTATACTGGGCATAACTTGAGCATATAAGACCTCAAAACCCACCTCCACGGTAACACATTTCCTCTAACAAAGCCATATCTATTCCAACAAGGCCACACCTCCTAAGAGTACCACTCCCTCTGGGTCAAGCATTTAAACCTATGAGTCTATGGGGGGTCATTCCTAGTCAAACCACCACAGTAGTCCAGCTGCTCTATGGAAAAAGTGACAAATGTTACAGAGAAGGAATATCTATTATTTCCATTTTACGGATTTGGAATCTTAGCTTCCTGGTTTTTGATAATCAATGACATGCAAGATCACTGCTTGAAGATGCAAAACCAGGCAAAGTCATTATTTATATACATCACCTTTAATCTGCAAAACTCCTCGTAGTGGATGTAAGAGGAAAATGAAGGCTGAATATCCTGTACCACCCTCTCTGACCTCTAACATCCCAGTGTCCCCAGGCCTCTGTGCATGTGAGTGCTCTGGTGCACATATAGATTTGGGCATACATCCCCCACCAAGTTCATGGATAAACTCGGGTGCCTCTGCCATGAACCCCATCTGTCTTTCTTACAGTAGACCGACTCAGGTGTTTCCAAAGTCCCTCTTAGATGCTGAGACCTCTGAACTCTCTTTGGATTGCCTCAAGACAATCTCTTAACTGGGAGATTTTGTGATACCATGGACTGGAATTGACATTCCCATTTTGGCATGGAGGACTGGGGGCCTAGCAAGGTAAGATCCAACAAGAAAACTGAAACCAAGCAGGGAAAACGCCAGCTCTCTTAGCTCTATGTCCAGTGTCCAGGGCTTTGCAATCCTATGGGCTTCACCGGCTTGGATAGCTCCAATCTTCCAGCTCAGCTGCCTGCTCACACATAGCCTCTCTCTTGGCTGGATTTCTTAAGGGTGATCTCACAGTCCTGGCATCCATATCTTGGGGGTCTACTGTTAACTTAGGCTTTACCTTACCAGCTTGACATATGACATCCCGGGACCTAATCATAAGGACTGCAACCCTGCCACACACTTCGAGGCTTGACCAGCCTCTAGGGACGTTGATGCAAGCGCCCATGATCTCTTTCATCTTTCATCCTTCTAAAACCAGTACCCAGAGCTGAAGAAGTGGCTCAGCGGTTAAGAGCGCACTGACTGCTCTTCCAAAGGTTGTGAGTTCAAATCCCAGCAACCACATGATGGCTCACAACCATCCATAATGAGATCTGACGCCCTCTTCTGGGTGTCTGAAGACAGCTACAGCGAGCGGGGCTGGAACGAGTGGGGCTGGAGCAAGAAGAAAAATAAAATAAAATAAAATAAAATAAAATAAAAAATAAAGCCAGTACCACTTGAACAACACTGCCAAGTGCTTCCGGTAGCTAGAAATGTGGGCCACAGCACAGCAGCCTGTGGTCTTCCCCAGGAGATTACTTTCTAGTGAGGAATCTTTCTAAGGCATCCTCAGCTTCTTTTTTCAAACGATCTTGCATTTTCCCAAGTCTGAGCCTTCAATGGGTGTGGTCTTGCCCTCCGCACACCTTTTCTGCTGTCCCTTAAACGAAGATGTTCTCAGTTTTCAACTTTCTGCTCTTTCTCAAACCTAAGTAAGAGTGGTGAGCACTTGCCAGTCTGAAAGCCTGCTGTCCTCCCTTCAATTTTCTCTGCCAAACACAGCAGGCCTTCACTTTTAGGTTCACTCTCAAGTCCCGTCTCAGGACACTGGCAAGAATGAAAACAGAGTCTTTGCAAAAATACAACTCAAATGGCTTCTAGACCAGTTCTGGATAGAGAGAGACCTTGTCCCCCTCAGAAACCTCCTGCTCAACTTCCTTCTCTTCACTCTAGGCTTCCAAACTCCCACCTAAAACACCCAGGGAGCACAGTTCACAGCATTGTTATGCCGATTCTTTCCTCTGAGATCTAAACATTCCATCCTTCTGGAATGCTCCTTAAATCTAAAGGTAAACAATACCTTCAGGAAATCCCTCAAACAGACCAATTCACTAAGTCCCTTCCAACAGAGTAAGTGATGCAATCTGAGCGTCCTTTTCAGATGGATGAATCCCAGCTGCAAAGGAGAATCACAGAAGAGCAAAAGGGGCAAAGAAGACTCTGAGAGAAGACCAGATACCTGGAAGAGGCAGAACCCAGCCAAGTGACTGGGTCACTCAGAAAGGACACAATCCAGCCTCTTGAGCTACCTGCAGGCTGTGCAGTGAGCTCCAGGTTTTCAGGATTTTGAGCTGTCACCCATGCTGAGGTGGACTTTGGTGATGTGGCTGTCCTTAAGTCATTTCTGCTCCTGTAACTCCTCATCCATATCCCTCTAAGTAACTCTAACAAAACTCATTGTTTCCCACGGTGGACTTCAATGGGATCTGTATTGTACTTTGGTGTGTTGTGGGACCCCTCTCTGGGGTAAGTAGACATGTGTTGCATCTCTCTAGGAGAAAAGTTTGTAACACAACAAGCATTCTTGGTTTTTGTAATTCAGAGTTCCGAACTCTTTCACATTCCTCCTAAAAACAAGTTCCCAAGGCGTGAGAAACATGTGATCAGGCTGGAGAGGTGGCTCAGGGGTTAAGAGCACCGACTGCTCTTCCAGAGGTCCTGAGTTCAATCCCCAGCAACCACATGGTGACTCACAACCATCTGTAATGGGATCTGATGCCCTCTTCTGGTGTGTGTGAAGACAGCGACAGTGTACTCATATACGTAAAACAAATTGAAAAAGAAAAGAAACTTGTGATCATTTTTATCACAACCCCACTTCCTACCATCAGCTTTCTGCCTGAGTTTTCTTGCTTATGTGTAACACATCAGACAAAGAGCAACTGAAGGAAGGAAGGGCTTGTTTGGCTCCCAGTTTAAAGATACAGTCCATCTCCACAGAGCATAAGGTATCTGTGAGAGGAGAACAATACATGCTGGTGCTCAGCTTGAGTTCTCCTTTTTTTTTTTTTTTTTTTTTCTGAGACAGGGTTTCTCTATGTAGCTCTGGCTGTCCTGGAACTCACTCTGTAGACCAGGCTGGCCTCGAACTCAGAAATCCACCTGCCTCTGCCTCCCAAGTGCTGGGATTAAAGGCATGCGCCACCAATGCCCGGCGAGTTCTACCTCTTATTCAGCTCATGGCCGACAGGCAGGGTCAGGGAAGATGGGAGATGGGTAATTCTTAAGTAGGTAGATAAGGAAATTGGTCCTGGGTTGAATCCTAGGTAGCTTACTTCTGTTTGGTTGATTGGTTGGTTTTGTTATCTAAAAGAAACTCTCTTTTGGAAGGCTCATTCTTTTCCTTACCCCAGGGTAACTCCATGAGAATTCCCTAATAATTCTAAAAGTCCCCTCCCTTGTCTTATCTGTCTGGTTTCTGCTGTTATTTAAAGTGACTCCACCCACAAAGTGCAACCTGCACTGCTGACCCAATTCAAGGAAGACGAAAGAGAGCCAGTTCAGATCTGCTTACTATAAAAAAATCTAAAGGCCTAACCATGAAAGGGAGACAAGAAACGGTGCTTTAGCCCTAGATCACCATCCTGTGGTGTGTGTGTGTGGGGGTGTGTGGGTGTGTGTGTGTGTGTGTGTGTGCTCGAGCACACGGGTGTTGTTGTTGTTTTCTTTGCAATGAATTTTGGCCATCTACTGTGAACTGCAACCTTCTTGTTTTACAATTCTTTACTGTATAGAAAATGGACTGAACAAAGGAGAGCTAGCAGGCACCATATGCAATGGTACTTCCTGTATCTATAGTGAATCTCCTCCCCCCCCCCCCCCCAATCAGACCTATCTTGAGACTCTCAGAGGCATGCCTACAGATTTGTCTTCTAGGTAAATCTGGAGCCTTTCAATCACAAAAGGGTAAATGAAGAAAAGGAGCGAGCACACCATACGGGAAATCTCCAGATCTCGTGCTGTGTATTAAGCTCTTGAATGTTTACATTATAAATAATAAACAAATAAGGGTTGTGGTGGTCTGAATGAGAATAGCCCTCACAGGCTTGTACATTAGAATGCTTGTCCCTAGTCGGTGGAATTGTTTGGAAAGGATCAGTAAAAGGGTAACATAAATCCCATTTGTCTGCACTTGGAGGACCAGGCCTGATTTCAAAACAGGCCGTAAGAAAACAGCTTTAGGAACAGACCACAAGTCCCAGAAACTAAGTTATAAGACACTAGCTTTAGGAACAGACCATGAAGTCCAGAAGATCATAAAACCCTCTCCCAAAGAACAGCCTGGGGATAATCACAAATGGGGAAACATCTTATCTCAGAATGGGCCATCTGTGCTGGGTAACCCTATTCCATCACATGGTTGAATGTTCATGACGTAGGACTATAGACCACTGATCACCTGTGACTCCCCTAGCACCCATCAGTGAAATTTTAGATTACCTAATCCTTTTAGAGAGTTCCCTGTTCCCTATAAGAAGCCCTGCATGCCTTTGCCTGGGGTCACTATTTCAAAGAATGGTTGACCCCCACATGCTGGTTGTTTCTGCAGAATAAATGCTCTTTGTTTTTGCATACTATCTGAGACTGGGTCTTCCTTCAGTGATTTTCAGACCTCTACATTAGGAAGTGTGGCCTTGTTGGGGGGAGTTGTGGTCACTGGGGCTGGGGGCTGAGGTTTTCAAAGCCCATACCATTCCCAGTTTCCTCTTTCTCCCCCCCCTACATCTCATGCTCACGGATGAAAGATCTCCAGTACTACTCCTGACTGCCTGCTACCTTGTTCCCAACCACGATGGTCATGGACTCATTCTCTGAAACTATAAACAAGCCCCCATAAACTCTTTTATCTATAGGCTGCCTTAGAAATTGTAGAGTAGAAGGTCCAAGCCCAATTCTGGGTTTGAAGACTTTGTAAAACCCACCAATCCCCCAAATCTCACCAATCCTGGAGCACAAAAAATTCCCCCAATTCCTGACCTCTAAACACTACCAGTCCCTGTATTTGGTCTGAAGTCTCACCAATCCCCACCCAAGAAATCTCCACTGGAAAACTCTGCCCTCAAGAAACCTACAGAAGCTTGCCTCCTGCTCAGTTCCCTGCTGCCTCTTACCTGAGAGAGGCTGCCTCCCTCTGTGTCTCTCCCAATAAATCTTGTGTGTGAGGTTTGTTGTGTGGTGTGACTTTGTGGTATTCCTTGGCTCCCAACTGCCAGAATATCTTTCTCTTGGGAGCTGTTAACACTTCCACTGGGGAAACCTTCCCCCTCAGAAGTGTAACACCTCCTTTGGAGAAGCCTTCCCCCCAGAACTGTAACAGTTTTATTGGGGAAGTTTTTTCCCCTCAGAACTGTTTTATCAGGGCTGTGGCAAAGCACTTAACACAAAAGGCATTGTGTAAGCTGATGATGGTGATATGTCTAGAACTAAAGACAATGGCTAATCCAACACTGATTATCCAGTATCTTACGTATGGAAGAAACAAGGAAAGAGTGAAGCAGGACAAGGCAGCTTGCCTTTTTTCTCCTATCCACTGTCTTTAGCTCCCTCTGTTTGTCTAATCACTCAGCCTTCAAACCTCCTTGGCTATCTACTTTGTACCAGGCGTTAAGCCGGATGTCAGAGCACTGGGGTGAATAAGATGGTCCTAAAGCTTAACTGTCCTAACTGTACAGCATAAATATTCACAAGTATTTCAGTTGATCTGTTTTTTGTTTTGTTTTAAACAAGGGAGCCACTGCCAGGTGCAAGAATGCGATCTGACAAATCCCAGAGGGCTTACAAGATGTCAGAACCAAGTGCTGTGGGATTTTCAAAGAAGAGCCAGGGCTCCTAAGAAAAATTATAGAGCATTGGACCTTGAGAAATTCACAAGAAAATGTAGGCTTGTTACAGAAACTATAAAGATGAAAAAGACAACTTTGCTCTTGAAGGGCTCCTATCTTGGCGTGGAGGACAGGAAAAGCAGCATTGAGGGTGGGAAAGACAGAAGATGCACACTGCAGAACAGCTGTCAAGCCTGGGGTGAGGAAAGCTTCCTGGAGATGTGGTTCATGCAAGCAGGCTGAAATGCAAGCTAGAGGTGCCTGGGGCAAGTCAGCATCAGGGGAAAGAGTGGGCAGGTGTTGAACCTAGTGTGAGGGAGAATGAGCTGGGCACTCTTCAGGGGTTCTGTGGCTGATTATGTCCTGTCCCAGGGCCAGATGGAAAGAGGTAAAATGAGGTGAATGGGCAGACCCAGAGCCTACAAAGAAGTGTAAAGACCACCCAGTGAATCATGGCAGTAGCCTTGAAAGATGTGTCAGAGTATCTTTTTGTTCTGAAGACCACCCAGACATCTGGTTGAGACGATGGCACCCAAGTTGGAGAGAACAAGATCTAAATGTCGAACCCTATACTATGCTGTAGGTCAAGCTGAACAGTCTATTCCTGTTAAAGACAGACAGCCCGACACACCCTTTCTCCTGCCCTGCCACAAACCTCCTTCCAGCAAGCTCTGCACTCCAAAATGTCACAGAACTCACAGATTTTTCTCAGCTGCCATAAAACCACGCTGAGTGCTTCTACAAGACCAAGATAGAGTCCAAGGTTTGATAGCTGACACCTGGGCAGTAGACAGAAAACCAAGACCTGGAGAGACAGAGGCTGGAGAAGGTCAGTTCATGGTTCTTATATGTCCACTTATCACATTGAACTACATAAATCTGTACGGATGAAAAGCCTAAAAGAGAGCTTTTAGACATAATCTTTTTTTTTTTTTTTTTTTTTTTTTTTTTGGTTTTTCGAGACAGGGTTTCTCTGTGTAGCTCTGGCTGTCCTGGAACTCACTCTGTAGACCAGGTTGGCCTCCAACTCAGGAATCCACCTGCCTCTGCCTCCCAAGTGCTGGGATTAAAGGCGTGCGCCACCACTGCCTGGCTAGACACAATCTTATAGACCTTCTACCTCAGGCATGACTCTTCCTCATTCCAAAATTCTAATGTTGTAGATTTTGGTCTCCTGATAAGCAGCATAAGGAAAAGACTTTTACTGAATATTAACTTTGTAATATGCTACAACATAAAACCACACTCAGAAGAAATATCTTCTTTCCCATTGTGGTGGTTTGATTGAAAATGGCCCCAATAAGTTCCAAGACAGTGGCACTATTAGGAAGTGTGGCCATGTTGGAGTAGGTGTGACTTTGTTGGAGGAAGTGCATCACTAAGGAGTGATCTTTGAGGTCGCAAATGCTCAAGCCAGGTCCAACGTGCTGTTTACTTCCCACCGGCTGCCGATCGGAGAGTAGAGCTCTCAGCTGTCTCTCTGAATCATGTCTGCCTGCATGTTGCCATGTCTCCTGCCATGACAATAATGGACTGAGCTGTAAGCGAGCTCTAGTTAAATATTTTCCTTTGAAAGAGTTGCTCTAGTCATGGTGTCTCTTCATAGCAATAAAAACCCAAATTAAGACACCCCGTTTTTCAAATGAGAAGACTAAAAGCAAACATGTCTAAACTGAGATTTAAACCTAAAGCCAAGTAACAGTTATATGTCCATGAAATATTGTGTATTCCTTGGAATGAGACTATACTGAATTCATCAAGGATTTATTTTAAATCCACTCCTTGGCAGTTAAGAATATCTTGTATTAATTATATGATGTTGATTAGCAAACAACCCCAAGATTCAGAAGCTTAAAATCACAATCATTTTCTTAGCATTTTCACAGTCAAGAATCAGTGTGGCTTAGTTTGTGCTTCGGATTCAGTGTCTTGAGTGTACTCAAGACATTAAAAGGACTGCAGCCAGGTGGGAAGACTCAACCAAAGAGGGATGTGCTACCTAGTTCAGTCCTGTGGTGGCAGGCCTCGGTCCCTCGCCAAGTTTCCTCTCAATGCAATGCCTGGCTTCCTTTGTGGGGGTTAAAAGCCAAAAGAGCAAAAGAGGTGATGTGTGCCCAGAGCCTCTGGCCTTTTCCTATCCAATCGCAGGAGGGACAGCATGTCTATCCTACTGTGTTCTATTTGTGAAAAGCAAGACAGTGAGTCCAGCCTACACTTCAGCAAAAGGGAGACAGAATGTGTCAATCCAGGGTCAGGGATTATCAGAGGCCAGTTTATAGACTTTGAACTTCAGTTTAAAGAACATTTGATCAGGTTATCCAGGCTATTATTCCTCAAGTGGCAGTTGTTCCTTCTTCATATGTGGTTGTTTCCTCTGAATTGAAACATTCTCTCAGAGAGGGAGGAAAGAGGTTTACTAAGACTCAGGAAGCTAATAAAACTCAGAAGTCTCCCTCCAGAAGCTCATGAAAGTTACAGGATTCATGAGGCTCCTTCTCAAGCTTATAAAGGCTGGGGCGTGGAGATTCTTCTGATTGCTAGCTGTGCACGGAGCTCGACTTGCCATCCACACTGGGGTGGGCTTTTTAGTGATAACTTTGTGCCTCTCATGCTTCTATAAGCAACACGAATGCATTTACTGGGTCACCAAGGTAGGCTTGGGTGGAATTATTTCTCTGGTCTGCCATGGATACCCTATCTGGAATGAACAGACATTCGTTTACATTTCAAACTTGGGGATACACCATACCTATGCTATTCAGGGGGTGGAGAATTTGGGGAACTTTAGTGATACTTGGGGGTGCTGTTGTGCCCATTTCTTGATACCTAAGGCAAGTCACATTTGTAAAGGCCTGTGTAGTGAACCTATCTGGCACACAGGTATGTTTGGGGGAGTATTTTCTCAAATTGTGGCCATTGACCCCTTCCTCGCCTTGTTCTTAAGCTATTGTGAAGTCTTCCAGAAAGAAGGAAGAAATGAGTGTTGGCAATTGTATTGGGGTCCAGGTGGAAAAACCATCAGCTGGAGAGACTTGGGTATTGTTTTTTCAGGTTTATTTTAAGTGTGTGAGTGTTTTGCCTGCATGAATGCATGTGTACCATGTGCATGCCTGTGGCCGATGGAAGTCAGAAGAAGGCATCTAATCCCCTGGAACCGATATTCTGGATAGCTGTGAACCACCATGTGAATACTGGGAACTGAACTCTGGTCCTCTGCAAGAGCAGCAAGTATTCTTGTTTGTTTGTTTGTTTATTTGAGGCAGAGTTTCTCTGGGTAGCCATGGCTGTCCTGAAACTTACTCTGTAGACCAGGCTGGCCTTGAACTCATAGATCCAACTGCCTCTGCCACTACTAACCAGAAGTACTCTTAACCATCTGAGTCGTCTCTCCGGTCCTTGGAAAGTCTTGCTTAAGTTCCTCTTTGCTCTGAATTTTCCTCATTTCATGCTATCCAGTTCTATCAGCACCATAGCCGCGGTTGGTCAGAGCACATACTCCAGAAGTGTCCTGAGAAGGGAGGGGACTCGAGAGGTTCAAGGAAATGTGTGCATGGGTCACATTCCTTCAGCAGCTCTTCTGTGCAGTCCCAAGAGCAGAGACACACAGGTACAGAGAGACGGACGTGCAGACATAGATGAAGCAGCGCAAATAAAATCATGAGCGCCATAAATACTTGCTCAGGATACACCTTTGCCACACCACTGAGCTGTCTTAATTGGCAAAACATCGTTTATTGCTTGGACCTCTGTAGCAGTTTCCAACTTGGCCTGTGCTATTCATCCATCTATCCACACTGCTACTGGATTATCTTTCTGGACAGCAAATCTGTGAAGGTCAAGAGGCCTGCCAAACTGATCTTGGGGAAAAGCCAAGCCGGTTGGATGCTCTCCAAGACCCTAAGTACCCACTCCCGTTTCATCTTACCTACTGTTTTGGCTCCAGCCGTACCACAGGCTGTTACAGGTACCTACCATGAGACTATGATGTCTGCGCCTAGCAGCTCATTCATGCAGCCACTTCCACAAGGAAACATTCTCAAATTGCCCTCCCCAATCTGGGAGAGGAGCTCGGGAGCCTGGGTCAACACATTTCCCTCACAGGTCGGATTACAGGTGCTTGTCTCTGTGTCCATGAGAAGTGAGGTCAGTTAAGACTATGGAATGGACCTGATGTCAACTCTGGCACCGCAAGCAGAATGCCCTGGCATGGAAACTTTCTCCAAGAAAGCCAACGTGCAGAGGTACAGAGCATCCCTCGTTCTGGCCACGCCCTCTTATCTCTGTGCGGTGGCTAAGGAAGGAGCCGCCCACCATCAGCGCCCGTAGCCTTCTGAGCAGTGATTTTTCTCTCTGGCCTCAGGTGGGCGGGGAAAAGCACCATGGAGCAGGTGCTGCGAGAAATTGGATTTTGAAAGATGAGTTGGAGCCTGGCCTCAGAAAAAAAGTGTGGATATGTGTGTGCCTAAGGCAAGGGGTATATTAAAGCATTCTCTTTCCCAGTCGCTGTTTCCCGCAGGCCTTGAATACAGGCACCAAAGCTATCTGGCGACTGTGGCGTCTCCTCTCTTCATCCCCGCCCCCAGGGACACCCACCGTGGCTCTCTAGGCACGCTTGAATGAATGGGGGAGGACCCGTGCGCATGAATGAGCGCGTGTGTGAGCGAGTGTCTAGGCCAGCCAGCCGGCAGCTGAGTGAATGGCGTCCGCGCCACTTCGGCCTAGGGGCGCGGGCGCGGGTTCCACTTCCCTTTCCCGCCAGCTGGTGGCCTCCAGAAGGTGGCAGAGCCGGCAGCGGCCCGGGCTGGGACGGCCGAGGCGCGGGATGGTGGGGGAAGGGGCGTTCCCGGCGGCCGCGCCTTCCGCGGCTATTGGATTAGTGGTCTTCAGGGATGAGCTCAGCCGGATCGGCTTTCAGCTGCAGCCTCCGGGCCGACCGGGAAGGCGGGGAGCGAGCGGCCGTGGAGGAGGAGGGGGAGGCGGCGGCTGCAGCATCCAGAGCTGGCCCTGGCGGTCGGCGCGCCCCGCGCACAAAGGCGCCCAGCCCCTGGGGAAGGCAATGAGCGCACAGCAGCCCGGGCCCTGGCCACCGCTGCAGTCCTCGCGGCGTGTGCTCGGTGCTCTGGGGAAGAAACCGGGTGCTCCGGGGATGGGCGGCCGAGGTGCGGCCCGTGTGCCCTGAGCGCGGGACTCGTCGCCTTCCAGGTCAGGCGCCAAGCTTTAGGGCCACCAGGGCAAGGGCTTCCTCGCCCCCCTGAGATCGGCGCAGTTGGGCACTTCCCCACTCGGGACTGGACCTCGGCGACCTCTCGCCTCTCCTGAGCGTTAACTTCTCCAAGAACGTCCCTAACTCCAGGGCACCCTGCGGAGAGAGAGGGCGCTGCCGCCGGGTACAAGCCGAGAGGACGCGCCTCTGGCTGAGAAGCAGCAGCATCCGCGGGGTCGCTCGGGAGCCTCTGAGTGGGCGGCAGTGGCAGCCGACCTCTCTCCCGGGAGTCCCGGACCTGCCAGCGCTGGGGATTCCTCCCAGGCAGGCGCTCGCCCTCTCTTTTATGGTAAGTGTTCTCCAGCTCCTGCTAAGGGGTGATCGCCCGCCAGTACAGGTCACACCCGGTGCTCTTGGGGACTCTCTGGTCCCGGTTCGTGGGAATGTCTCCGCGAATTGTGGCAATCCGAGCTGGTTGGTTTGCGCCCAGCCTCCGGCGTTGCGTTGAGGCCAGCCTCTGGTACTGTAGGTTTGAAACCGCTGCTCTCGGTGTTGTGGAGACAACACACACACACACACACACACACACACACACACACACACACACACACACACACACACAAAATTGAACCCAGACTCACCCGACTATGTTCTGATGGTACATCCGTCACTCTCTAGGGTGACCTTGGGCCAGGCACCACAACCTCGGTTTCCTCATCCATAAGATGGGGATGATAATTGTGCCCTTTTTGCTAGAGTGCTGGAGGGAACTGCTGGGATGGTGCGGAGACCTGCGTCTGGCATTCAGAAAGCACTTAGACACGAACTAGCGTTATTAGCCTTGTGAGTCCAAGCACATCATCCAGTTTCCCAGAGCTGCCTCGTCTCTGTGGCGAGGACTAATTTCTAGGGGTCTTCTCGTCTGTGGCTTTTGGAACTGTGTGAGTAAAGCGCCTAGCACTCAGCAGGCGCTGGTGGTGATTGTTATGGTTCATCTCCGACGCTGGGGCGGGGAAGACTGATTGCCCGGTCCGTGAGCCGCTCGCGAACTGTCCCCAGCCTGGCTGCGAGACAAACTTGGAGAGAATAGGTGGCTCGGGGCTCTGGGAAGCAGGGAGGAAGCAAAAGCCCGGAGTGCGGCAAATAACTCCACTCCTGTTAAGCCAGGAAAAACAAGGGACCCCAACCCCCTGGCTGGAGAGGCCCAGGAAGTGTGATTCCCACCACCCGGTGGCCAAGAGAGGGCTGCTGAGTCAAGAAGAGAAAAGCGGGCACATTTGTGTAGCTTTCCCTAGAACTTTCAGTCCTGCAGTCCCGGGCTTGGATTCGAATTCTGCTTTCAGCACCATCCCGCGGTCTGACCTTGAGCGGTTCTTCTAAGGTCCGCTGCTCTTCTGTGCTTCCCCTCCCCCTCCCTTCCCCTTTCTTCCCCTTCTCCTCGCTCCTCTCCCTCCCTCTATTCCAGGATTTGGGTGCGAACGTCTCTTATCTTATCCTTCCATTCATCTGCCCCAAACAGTTGTTTAGCTTATGTGGATCTAGTAGAGAAGACAGGGATAAGGGGAAAGTTCACTCTTCCCACAGTGCCCTGTGGAAAGCGACTAACCCCTGAGGCTTCCTGTCTGTTTCCTCACTTTGGCTCCTCTGTCTTTCAACTAAAGCCTGCAGTTTCTATTACTCAGGGTGATGGTGGATCCTTCAAACTCTCCCCTCCACTCGCTCCCCCAAACCATACATATTGGTTTGGGGCTGCCGATACACCCTCTTTGCAGAACAACAAAATGTCAAAAGTGTGGTATAGACATCCTTTACAGGCGGCTGCAGTTTTTGAAACACACACCCTGATTCCATGTTTCAGATTTCCACAGCAAGGGCAGTAAAAAGAATTTAAGCTACATTTGGCAAGCTGCAAACAAAATTAGACTCGCCAGCCGTGCCACACAAATATCTCTTCAGTTTTCATTTCTCTTTGATTTTAAAGAATGATGCATTCAGTGACATAGAAAATAAAATCTGCAAGGAAAAAAAAACTTGCCAGAAGCAGTCAAAAGACATGGCAGACCTGGGAAAGAAATGCTACTTACTGTAGTAGCTTAATAGCTTCCAATTTGGAACAGATTTGGGGTGTCTGTCTACTGGGAGTGGAACCCAGGGTTTGTGCACGCTAGACAAACGCTCCACCCCTGAGCTCTAGTCTCAGTTTAAAATGTGTAAAGAATCAAGACAAGGAAGCCCCAAAGGACAAAGACTACAGACAATTCACACAGAGTGAAACAGAAATATCAGGAAAACCTACGTGCCTTACCTCACTCTATAAGAAAAATGTGTTCTAAAGCCATAAGAGTCCATTTTTCAGACATCAGATCAGCAAATGGTAATAACCATTCACCGGCAAGAAGCGTTTATCCTCAAGAATGTAAATAGACCAAATTCCTTTCTTGCTAGAACTTCCTAGGGGTGTATGCCCTCTAGGCCTGGCTGCCACTGACACCGCCTTCTCTTCCGTCACTTCTCCCTTCCCCACCCCTGAAACCCTGGCCTAAGATCCTGGGTTTGCTCCAGCACTCCAGGGCTTGTTCCTTTCCTGACTCCCACTCCCAACCCCAGTTAGTCACAGGATCGGGAACCTTGTCATCCTTTATGGAAGCATGTCCCAGGATGTGGCTAAGGCTCAGGCCTGAGGCAAGGTCTTTGCCCCTGTGAGGGAAAGGCCCAGCACAACACACCACGCTCCTGTTTGTTATTTGTTTCTAAGCCGGCTGGCTCATTGCCACACATCAGTGCTCCTGAAAGGGCCTCCTCTGTTGGCACAGTAACAAAAGATCTCCAGGAGCTCCCTAGATAGAGCAAGAAACTGGATGTGGAAAATCAGGAGGTTAGGGGAACCTCTCGAAGTCCATTAGAAGTCTTTCCTGGTAATAATTTAAAAAAGTACTTAATGTCTGCACTTAACTTGTGTGAATATGATCACTCATACTTGGCCGAAAGATCAATAATAAAAAATTAAAAATCTAGTAGCACATTTAAATAAAACGTGGTCCCTACATGAGGGGACTAGCTTTCTTTACTGCTGCTGCTCAGATACAGGCATCTGTTCTGAAGTTGCAGAAAGCAGCAGTTTGGGGCCATCTTTTGGGAAAGACCCCAGCTGAGCTGTCATAAACTTTGTGGAGTGTTGATTTCATGGGATTCATGCTTCACACCTTGAATTTGGAACTTAATCCATGTTTCAAATGTATATACTTCAATTGTGGAAAAAAAAACTTGGTAAAAACACAAATTATTCAGTCCAACAAGCATTTTTTTTTTTTTGAGATGGCTCTCACCTTGCAGCCCATGCTAGACTAGAACTCAGTGTAGCCCAGCTGACTCAAAACTCTTAATCTTCCAGCCCCTCCTCTCAAGTGTTAGGATTGCAGTACCTGACTCTGGCAAGTACCTTGCTGCAGACGGGAAGTGTGTACAGGACTGGTTTAGAAGACCGGTTAGCTGAGCACTGGCTTGCCTTCTAGGTGTAGTACGTGATCCAGGAGACATCAGTGGGACTAGACTCTTTTAGGATGACATCATGGGGCAGAGAGAGAGGGAGGATGCCGTGGTGGGCACAGAGGAGTGAGAGAATGTAGGCAGTAAAGGTGAGCAGGTCCCAGAAACTTGGGGTAGGAAGACGGTGAGCTGACTTGAGAGTCTGGCATCACTGGTTAGAGAAAGACTACAAGGAGAGGTTGATCGTGACACCCTTGAGTGTCAGCTCAAAGGGTGCATGTTTGAGTGAGCAGGTGAGGGGCAGCTTGATTGGATTTCGCCTTTGGCGGCAAGGTGGGTGGGTTAGAGAATCGCACCCTTACTAGGAGACTGCTTGAGTAATTCTGCTAAAGCGGTAGTCCTCCACCTTCCTAATGCTGCTTTAGGGACGTTGATACAGTTGCTCATGTTATGGTGACTCCCAGCCATGAAATTATTTGAGTTGCTACTTCATAACTGTAATTTTGCTACCGTGATGAATCATAATGCAAATATCTGATATGCCGGACTTTCTGATACGAGACCCCTGTGAAAGGGTCATGAGACCCCTACCAAAGAGGTCGCTTCCCACGGGTTGAGAACCATAGTGCTAAGGTGTAAACCAAGAGGGAGTAGGAGACACAGATTGAGGAACCTAGGTTATGGGAGATGGAAGAGGTTGAGCCCAGGACACATGATTCTCAAGTTCTAGTGGACCCCAGATGTGCTGCAGCGTTGAGAAGGTAGACAAGGGCTCAGCAGGAAGCTTAGGATGGAAAGAAAACACTACAAAGTCAATTAAGGAGAGAGTGGCCAGAGGCTAGGTGAGGGAGGGCAGGCCAGGCTGGAGACATCCTCAGTGGGTTGGAAGGGCAAGCTTTAAGAAAGGGTACACAGGGCTGGAGAGATGGCTCAGTGGTTAAGAGCGCCGACTGCTCTTCGGAAGGTCATGAGTTCAAGTCCCAACAACCACATGATGGTTCACAACCATCTGTAATGAGATCTGACTCCCCTCTTCTGGGGATGTCTGAAGATAGCTACAGTGTACTTACATATTAAATAAATAAATCTTTAAAAAAAAAAAAGAAAGAAAGAAAGAAAGAAAGAAAGAAAGAAAGAAAGAAAGAAAGAAAGAAAGAAAGAAAGGATACACAGAGAGGAAGAGGCAGAGCCCAAGATGTTGCCTTGTGGTGTCGTACTAATGGCTCCGGCAGGAAAGTTGGTGTAGACACTCTACTTCCCAAGTGCAGAGCAGCGTCAGCAGAATCTACCTGGGTTGTGATCCGGTGAACTGTGTTTATGGTGAACCGCAATCTCTGCCTTTTCCAGAAACGAATGAGCTTGGCCCAGTTCGCTGGCCCATAAAGACATCCCACCTGTGAGGGGTAGTCTGTAAGTGAGGGAGTCCTAAGGATGGAGCACTTCCCCTCGCATGCAGGGCCCCTCCCCCTCTCACGAGGCCCCTCCCCCTCGCATGCAGCCCCTCCCCCCTCTGCCTGCATCTTCCTTTCTCCTCCCTCTTTCCAAGTCTAGTATTCACACACACACACACACAAAGATGCCTCAGGTTTACCAGAGGTATTCATGAGTCCCCATGGCAGTCCTCTGGATTAACCATGATATTTGAATGGTTCTGCTTTTCTTTCAGGAAACTGTTTTCAAACAAGCCATTATGTCAGTGAGTTATGCTCATCTTGGGAGATAAAAAGACAAGCTGGCCATGCAGGCTAGTGAGTTCTCTTAATAGACATTTTCTTAGAGGGTCCCACTGGCAGTACACTCCTCAGATTGTGTCATCATGCTTTACCTCAGCTTGAACCAATGCTGGGCCTCACAGAGGACGCCTGTCCTACAGAGAAACAAGCCATAGGCACCTGGGACACCCTCGCCATTGACCAGGACTGCTCACTGCCCCACTGGATCTGTCCTATGTCTCTTTTAAATGACCTTGGAGCGCATGCCTGCTTGGTTACCACCCAGCAAGCCTCCTCCCTCCCAGCTCCTGCTCTTGCTGGCTGACAGCTGAGCTTTTATCCCAGGAGCCCCAGACTCTGTGTGGGAGGAGGATTCCCATGGAAACCCCCGGAGGAGGCAGAGGCTGGGGAAGCCTCTTGATTGAGCTCTAGGAAGATGGGACAGGCAGGAGGCAGGAGTCGGCCCCACCTGGGCTGGACAGATGGCTGCTTTTATGAGTGCTGGGAGAGAAAGGCCAACCTAGCCAGTTGTAGCATGACCTCCCTCTGTGCATTATGGGGAAATCTAATGGACATCTGTGATTAAAGCCCTGGGGGCTCCATACTTTATTCACTGTTGGTAGGTATTAATAAAATACCCATCCAATTTAGTGTTTGTAGCAAGAAAAGCTTACAAACAGTCCATTGGCTTTCAAACCAGGCGGGTCTCATTAGCCCTGAGGTAGCTATCTGGAAGAGCCAGAGATAGCATGGTAGTTTACTCATGAATTCACACTGCAGTTTCTAAAACGTTCGCCCACCATTCTCTCTATGCCAGACCTTGTGTATGAGGTCCTGGGAACCTAACCGGGAAAGCTCAGCGTCTCTTCAGTAGGAGTCCCAGTCCGGCTCTTCATGATAGGTGCTGTGGGGAGGACAAGCATAGGCCTCTGAGAGTTTGGAGCCAGGCAGGGGAGGTGTTTGTCCCAGAGTTGTTGATGGCCAAGCTGAGTGGAATTTCACAGATAGCACACATGGGAAGGCGTGTGGGGATGGGGTTGGGGGAGGGCGACAGTGGCAGCCCATCGAGGAGACGGAGAAGGGGTTCACTGAGGGCAGTGGGCTGGAGAAGCATTGTTGAACATCCCGGGAGGGTTCAAATTAGAAGTGAACCTGGCACACGCCTTTGATCCCAGCACTTGGAAGGTAGAGGCAAGCAGATCTCTGAGTTCGAGGCCATCCTGGTCTATGGAGTGATTTCCAGGACAGCCAGTGCTACACCAAAAAAAAACAAAACAAACAAAAAACCAAACCAAAACCTGTTTTCAAAAACCAAACCGACCAAACAAAACAACCCAAACAAATCATTAGGTGGGTGCAAGCAGAAAGCATGGTCTGACCAGGTTTGTGTTCTGGTAAAAGTACCTTACCACCTCCTAAAGGGAGCTCACTGGTGTCAAAGCCCTTGCTTTGTGCAATCCTTGTCATCATTCACAGCTATCACCAGTTCTGACCCCTCTGCAGTGAACTTCCCTAGAGGGGAGTAATTGGATTTCATACTTTTCTTGTAGCTGTGGGTCCCCAGGGGGACATCATTACCGCTAGTTAAAAAAAGGTATGAAACTTGCCCTGGTCCCTGACCCCAGCAAGGCTAAACCTTGAGGCCACACTGAAGGGAAGTCACTCAGCCATCACCAAATTCCTACAGTCATCAGGCCCATAGCAGACAGACCCCTCCCCTGTTGAGCCCGGCCAGCCAGACCTCTGAGCCATTTTGACTGTAGACTGTGTTAAAATGTGCAAAGAAAGCACTATGGTGGCTTTTTAAACTGTGGCAAGGCTGCTTCATGCTGCCTCTTTGCCCTGCTGAGTAGTCGGGGGCCATCAACGATTTGAGTTTCTGTTTTCCCGTTCGGTCATGAATGAAGCGGATGCTTCAGGGTAATGTCATGGAGCACCGCCATTGGAGCATGGCATAAACATTCAGTTTGGTTTGAGAAGTGGATTCGGAACTCTTTGGCGTGCATCGGTGTGAACTGCTGCTCTTGGGTTTATTCCCATCTGGAAGTTAGATTCTGTTGTGCATCCATGTGTGCCTGGCCGTGTGCCACACGCTGCAGTAGAAATGAGAGAAGAAATGTGACCAGTTGGAGGGAGGGAGTAAGACTAAGGCTGGTAGTGTCATTGCTGTGTCCTTAAGCTCTCACTACATATTGCTTGGCACACACTGGCATCTCCTAAGTGTTTGTTGAATGAATAAATGAAGCGGAGGAGGTGCAAAGCAGTCTGTGTGGAAGAGACCAGCAGGTTACAGTCAGGGGCCAGCTGCTGAGAGAGTATGTCATGTGTGGTGTGCACTGTGTCCTCCCTGCCTTACAAAAGTCTTGGTTCTTTCCTTGCTCCGTTCTCTGAAAGAGCCTGCAGAGAGCCTCCCTGAGCTGGGTGCCTCCTTTCAACAGCCTACCTGTGTGCTTGCCTTGTGTGCAGTCCCTGTGGGCATTTCTGAAGACAGGAAGTGCTTCCTGGGGGACACAGAAGTGCAGAGTTTTTGTTTCTGGGTAGGTGGCCTCAGCAAAGAGCTGGTGACCAGGTTCAGAAAGATGTCCCTCCTGACTACTCTGGGGGGTACTGGAGTTGGGAGTAGTCCTCTAGAGACTAAGGGGACTAGAGCAGGTTTCCTGAAAAAGGTGGAAGAAGTCACCACCCAGGGATCCTGCCTCCAAACACCTCCACATGGTGAGCTTTGGGCATTCAGCAAAGGTATTCACTTCATAGCAGAATACTAACGTAATGGCAGAAGACACACATACCTCAAAAGGATATCTTTCCCTGGATTCCTGATGAGGATGCTACTGATAACTGCTCCACCATTGTGAAGGCAGGAAAAGCAAGCAGGGTGTCAACAGCACCTTAGCGCTGAGTCTCAGGAGTTAGGTCCTCACCCAGGGCCCAGCAGACCAACCTAGGTCCCCTGGCTTGTGTTATGTAGTAGTGATGCTGGTTTTCTTTAGTGGCTCAGCACTAACACAATACCCTGCACTGGGGAGCAGTGAAGGGACAGTCTATTTATATGCCCACCTTGTCATAGGCTGAACATCGAGAATGCCCTTCAGGAGCTCTGCCTGCCTCTTTTAGGGATAAAGACTCAGGGGGAGACTGCCAAGATGACCCAGCATGGGACAGTCAAGAGCTGGTCAGGAGCTGCCCCAGGAATTCCCAAACCACCGCACCTGCAAAGTTGTCATGCTGTGTAAATGGATAAAGTAGGAAGTGGGGGAGGGGAGTCATGCAGAGTGGTGACAGTGCCCTGGAGGGACCTGTTCTAAACAGTAAGGAGGAAGACTTGAGAGCTCAGGATTGCCCACCCAGCTACTCGAGGCCAGCTGTTTAACCGGTTATGTGACTTTGGATCACATTATGCAGTGTCTCTGAAGCTGTGTCCTTTGAATGAGGGAGCATGCAGTCTGCCTCACAGTGCCCGTGGGCAAGCCGGTAGGCTGACTGGCATCTCTAACATCCTGGGTCTTTTGCTGCATTCATAGGCTTTACCTTCATGGCTTCTTTCAGTGACTTCTCAGGGCCTCATTGTGGGAACTCTGACCCTGCTACACACTGCCTGGTTTCAGTGGCTCTCTGGGGTCACGCAACAAGCTTCTGTGACCCACTCAATCTGTCTTTCATGCTTGAACTCTCATAGTACCTCATAGGCATTGCGGCCAGCTTGAGAAATAGCCTGGCAGCCTTGGACACAGCTGTTGTGGCCTCTGTATGTCATGGTGGCTGGGTCTGGAATGGCTTTCCTAGTGCTGATATTTGAAGTTAGTGATGGAGAAGCAAGAGAGATTGGAAGTGAAAGAGCCTTTGAGTTTAGGACAGTACCAGCTCTGCCATCCTTTGATGGACAGCACCCTCACCACTTCTGTTTCCTAGATACTATGATAGGAGCATAAGGTATCTTCTAATGAATTGTAAAAATGCTAGGTTGCAGCTCTCTTGCCTCCCAGCCCTGGGCAGTCTATACAGACTCACAGGTGTGTCCTGTACCCGTGTTGGGTTTAGCAATTGCTTCCTGTATTCAGGAACTGTGCTTCACACACAAAAATCTGTGTCTTTTCCAACATGGTTGAGGCTCAGGGGTTGGGTAAAATCAATAGGAAGAGCAGGAGGACAAAACCAAGTTGCTACTTTGGGGGCCCAGCTTTAATCCCATCCTCCCTCCTTGAACTCTTCCCTCCACAATAGCAGCAGCCTAACACACAGGTCACTGTAACACACAGGTCACTCTGATCCTTGTTTGTTAGATTTCATCAGCCTCTTGAGTCTTCCATTATCAGTACATTCTCTTCCTCATAGTTTTCTGTTAAATGTATATTAGGAACTTTTTTTTCAGTGCTCTGAGAGAATACTTGACAAGAAGAAAGTTCAGAAAGAGTTTATGTGAAGTTATAGTTCAAGAGGACACAGTGTATCCTGGTGGGAAAGAAGAGGCACAGAAGTGGAAAGGGGCCGGTTACTTTGTATCAGCAGGCAGGAAGTAGAGACAACAGAGAGAAATATCAAGGAAAGAGCAAGGAAAACATCAGATCCTAGATCTCCATATCCAGCACCTGGGACTCTTGCTGAAATCATCTGGGCTCCTAAGAGCTTAGGCAGCCCAGCCCTCCAGATCTTCCACCTTCAAGACATATAGCCTTTCTCTTAGGCCAGATATATTCTATACATATAGCTTTCCTCAGTACATGTCTCATAGTTTTGACATCTCTAGCATCCTGGTTTCTCCACTGTAGCATAGACTTTTTTTTTTTTTTTTCCTTCAAAGCCTCGTAGCAGTGGCCTCTCAGGGAACTCTGACCTTGCCTTGCATTGCCTGGTTTCAGTAGCTCTCTAGAACAATGGAGGAAGCCTCTATCATCTTTAATGCCTATAAAACTAGTACCTTATGAATAAAATAATACTTCCAACTTGAGCTATAGCCTGCTTACCTTGGTCACAGCTGTAGTGGCCTCTGTAACGTTTTGTTGTTAGTTCTGAAATTTCTTTTCTAGGAAGTTGTTTTGGATCAGGGAATCACTTTAAATGCTTTCTTGGTTCAGGTTCTCTCTTTTCAATTAAAGTTGGGATGTTTGATGAGTGGTGTCTTGTCTGCATGGACCTTTCCTATTGTCCTAGTACAGAGCTGGAGATTTCTCTCTAATGGGGAGTCATAAACATTAGAAACTCTCCTCCTGTATCTGCAGTTCTAGTCTGCAACTTTAAACTTACACTTGTCTTAGTTTCTCTTCTATTGCATTGACCAAACACTGTGACCAAAGCAACTTATAAAAGAAAGTATTTAATTTGGGGGTTCAGGGTTCCAGATTAGAGTCCATGATAATTATGTCAGGGAACATAGCAACAGGCAGGCAGGCATCGCACTGGAGCAGTAGATGAAAGCTTACATCTGACCTATAAGTAGGAGGCAGAGGGTGGGGGAGACTGGGAATAGTAGGGCTTTTGAAACCTCAAAGCCCTCCCCCAGTGATACACTTCCTCCAACAAGGTCACACCTCCTAATCCTTCCTAAACAGTTCCACCAACTGGGGGCAAAGCATTCCAATATATGGGTCTATGGGAGCCATTCTCATTCAAACAAGCATAATCATTCACTGAATTACATATTTAAAAAGAATCTTTCTGTCCCATTGTTGCTAATTTTCGCTGTAGACTTGGGTAAGATTGGTTGGTAGTGATGGTTCCACAACTCAAATGTTACCTTTCCTCAAAATTTCCTCTGTTAAACACATTAGTTTGTTACTTTTCAGTTCAGCCTCATTCAAGTTCTCAAGACAGGGGCAGGGTGAAGCCATATTCTTTGCTAGAATAGCACACATGTGGCCTCTAGCCCAGATCCTATAGGGTCCTTGTTCTGCCCTGAAACCGTGTGAGCTGAGGCCTTCATTGCCCACATTTCTCTCAAGATTCTGGTCTTCTAGACCTTTAATTTACCAGAGTTAAGTTCTTTGTTAAGTTTTTGTAAGTGCTGGCATACTGTGTGGGCTACTTTATTGGGTACTATTATCATCCAACTCTTATTTCACCCCAATCCCTTCCAACACCCCCCCCCCAAAATAGGTAGAAAAGAAAGATTATAAGGGAATGGGGGCGTAGACCTTTTTAACTACTTCCTACTGATTAGGGTAGTCAGTTTCCTTGGGGCAAATCCAATCTGCTGGTTGTCAGGATATCTCCAACCAGCAATCCAGCAATCCAGCAATCCAGCAGTGGCAAATGCAACAGCAGGAGAGCAGTTGCTGCCACAGGCTCAGTCAGAGCTCTCACATTTATATCTCTCAGGAGTCCCCAGAATTCCAAACATAAACTATCTGGACCTGGCAAAAACCACATCCCTCCTAGAACAGGGGACAATCACATTTAGCGTCTGTGGACAATCTGAAGCAGCCCCATATTCCGTACCTAGGATTAAAACAAAAGCATATTCACATAACATAACTGGGTTTTTTAAAGAACCAAAATATTTGCTACACAAACTCTTCCACATTTCTCCTTTGGACAAATTCCAAAACCCTAAGGACCCTATGGCCAGATTTATCAGTGGTCTCACTTCTCATTACTAGTATTCTGTATTAGTTATTCTTTGTTGTTGCCGTGGTAACTAAAGGGAAGAAACACTCATTTTGGCTCAGAGTCCAAAAGGACCCAGTCCACACTCTGGAGAAGGCGTGGTGGCAGGAACAGGAAGCCAGCAGGTCACATTGCATCCGCAGTCAGGAAGGAGAGTGACTAGCAGGTGGAACTGGACTGTAAAACTTCAAGACCCACCCCCATTTCCTCCAGAGGGTTCGTCCCCCTAACGATTCCACAGCCTTCCCAACCAGTGCTACCACCTGGACACCAAGCATTCACACACGTGACCTATGGGGACTTCACCATCAAACCACAGCAGGTACGTTGGGTCATTATCTTAATCTGTCTCCTATTTGCTTTTCCTCCACATTTTACTATTGAAACAATGCAGAATTCGCAGTATGTAAAATGCTGTGGACAACTGAGGATTTAGGTAAATACATGGGGAAAGTGGAATTCCTAGATTAAGTACATTTGTCATTTTGATGTTTTGGTTTTTTTTTTAAGATTTATTTTATTTATTTCATGTATGTGAGTACACTGTAGCTGTCTTCAGACACACTCCCTAAGAGGGCATCGGATCCCATTACAGATGGTTGTGAGCCCCCATGTGGGTGCTGGGAATTGAACTCAGGACCTCTGGAAGAGCAGTCAGTGCTCTTAACCGCCGAGCCATCTCACTAGTCCTTTTTAGATGTAATTTTTTTTTTTGGTTTCTTTTCTTTATTTTATGTATATGAGTCCACTGTAGCCATTTGTCATTTTGAAAGATGGAGTTAATGTACCATCCACTGAGTTGATCAGAATACATTGAGTTACATTCAGTTCCATGGTGTACAAGGCTGGCAGCTTTTCTATACCTCCAAAGAAAACCACTTAACTTTTAGATCTTCACTAATCTGAGAGACGAAAAGAAAAGAAAAGGCATTCCACTGCAAGTTGTTTCTTCTCCATCATGTCTTTCACAGAGAGCATCTCTTTCTATATGCTTGTTTATCTTTGGTAAGAATTCAAAATAGTGTGCTTCATAAACATCTTCATACATGTTTATCATTGTACGTTTCTCCTGGTCCCGTCTCTCCTACCCTCCCCCATTCTTTCTCCCCACCTCTCACTGGTCCCTTCTAGTCTCTGAGACCTGCTTCTGGTTTCAGGTCACTTTGTGTGCATGAACATTCGTGTGTGTGTGTGTGTGTGTGTGTGTGTGTGTGTGTGTGTGTGTGTGCACGCACGCGCGCGTGAGAGAGAGAGAGAGAGAGAGAGAGAGAGAGAGAGAGAGAGAGTACTTGTATGTGTGCGCACATGCAAACAAACATTGTTTGTTGATATCACTCCACGTTCTGATTTGGGGGCAGTCTCTTCATATTCGTTTGCTGGAGCTTATCATTAATTTATTAATAACTTGTGTGGCGGATATTTTCCCATATTAAATCAACTATGTCTAACTTCTTTTATGAGTGAGTGTTTTTTGCAAGACCAATTTGTTAACTGCCCCCACCCTTTTTTATTGAAACAGGGTCTATCTCTTTGTAGCCCTGCTTTGCTTCAAATCTTTGATCCTATTGCCTCAGCCTCCTGAGTTCTGAGTTAACAAACCTGCACCCTGTACCTAGCTACCTGCACCCCTGTGGCTAGCTATTATGTTCATTTCTGTTTCCCACCTGCCCCTTTCTCTTTTTCTCTCTTTTGAGACGGGATCGCTCTACATAGCCCTGGCTGTCATGGAACTCTTTCTATAGGCCAGGCTGACCTCGAACACACAGAGATTCACCTGTCTCAGCCTTCTCAGTGCTGGGACTAAAGGCATGTGCCACCACGGCCAGCTTCCCACCTTTGTTTCTTGTTTTCTGTAGTATGTCTTCTATTTCTTAAATTTAAAATTAGATTGAACGGGTTATATGTTTTATTTTTCATTTTAAAAATTGGTCATTGAAGACATTAATCTAAAGCATACCTTGTAAAACATGAACATGTTAATTAGTATTAGGTAAAAGGATCTGAATAAAGGTCTGAGCAGGTTTTAAAAAGAAATCTTACAGACTATATTTTAATATTTTACAGACCATAATGAAAATGAAGTACATCTAAATGTATTAAATTAGGAGTTCATGAGGCAAGTGGTAACGTTTGATTAGTATGCACTTTTTGGTATTTCCTCAAACTGAGAAACCGATTTAAGAGTTAATTACACGTTTTACATTTTGAATAATTTTAGACTTATAGAAAAACTAACTCAGCACTATATAGCATACATGAGGCCCTGGATTCAATCTCCAGTACGGAAGACAGGAGAGAGAAAGGGAGGGCGGGGAAGAGGACCAAACCAAATTAGAGAAGGTCTCATTTATTGACCCCACATCCTACCCCTTCGCTACAGTGACCTCTTGCACTAATATTACATATTTGTGACAATTAACCATCCAATATTGCTACATTATTGTTCAAATGTTTTTGCCTACAGTCCTTTTTTGTTCCAGTGTCCAGCTAGGGAACCCTTGCTCTATTTGGTCCCTATGTCCTTGAACTCCTTTGAACTGTCACAGTCTTCTTGACCTTTTCTTGTTGTTAGTGACCTTGACAGTTGGAAGTTCTGGTCCCCTAACCTCCCACCTGGAATTTGCTCTGTGTTTGTTTGTTTGTTTGTTTGTTTGTTTGTTTGTTTTAGTATAAAATAGAGTTTACTCAGGGCACGGGGAGGGGAGTTAAGAGGGTAGTAGAGGCAGAGAAGGGGGGGTAGAAGAAGAGGAGGAGGAGGAGGAGAAGGAGGAGAAGAAGAAGTAGAAGAGGAGGAGAAGTAGAAGAGTAGAGGAGTAGAGGCCAGCCATAAGCACATGAGAGAGAGGGGGGAAGGGAATGGAGAGAGAGGGGGAAGGGAAGCCAAGAAAGAGCAAGAGAGCAAGAGAGGGTAAGAGTTGGAATTTGCTCTGTTATCCTTACGATTAGAATGTGCTTCTGTGTCCAGGGAAGAAGGAACCACAGAGAAAGTGCCACTTCATTATGCATATCAGGACCACTGTGATGTAGGCCTGTGCAGTAGGTAGTAATAACTACTAGAAAGCATGGTATGATTGATTAAGTTGGGTTAGTTATATGTGTTAGTGGCTTACTTTTAGTTTCGTGACAGCTTGTCACCCTCTTCACAAAAAAGAGCCAGTGCTTGGATTTTCTTTTATTTATGCTGTTTTTCTACTTAATTATGCTTAGTTTATGTATTCTCATTTTAAGAACTTTATCAGTATGGAGTCTAGTGAGATGGCTCAGCCAGAAGGGAGAGGTGCCTGTCACCATGCCTGACGACCTGAGTTCAATCCCAGGACATGTGGTAGAAGGAGAGAATTGATCCCCACGAGTTGCCCTCTGACCTCTACATGCGCACCTTGGTGTGCATGCCTCTCGCCCCCAAATAAATGAGCAAATGTTTAAAAAAAAATTGTCAATGTAAGCACATTACCTATGGTTTCCTCTCAGCCCACAGATTTAATAGATAGACTTTTGTTACTTTCTAGGTATCAAGCATCTGTCTATGGACATTTAAAATTTGAATTGTTTAAAGAAAATGTAAAAGCTGCTCAGCGATCAGATTTTGTGATGTCTATTTTAGTGATTTGCCCGCCCCCCCCCCACTCCCAGATCCTGTGTTATATTCACTCTGAGCCTTTATTTGTAACCTAATATGCAGGAAAGGTTCTTGATGGTTCCGTGAACACCAGAAAGAACAACGGCATTTCTGCCGTTGAGGCACAGACCCCAGTGCACTCAGCAGTTAGAGCTCGCACATTAATTACATATGCCTTGCCTTTTCATTGTCTGCATGCTCCTTGGTCAGCCGAGCCCTCTCTCATGAGCTGGAAGCTGAGAATGACAATCGCCTGTCCTGCAGTCCCTCTGCTTTCACTCTGAATTATGGGCTCCATCTGATGCATTTGATCTTCAGCTGTGGATCATGGTTTTTATTACAGCAAAGTCGTCTCCTTTGCTTCATTTAAGGCGTCTGCTTTGAGATCCACTTTATTCTCCTGATGCTAAGATTGTTAGGTGTGAATTTACACACAGTTTGGGCTGTGTGTCTGTTCTTCATTGTTCCCAGCTCTGGCTCACTCTGCTTTGGGTTGGTTCTCATGTGTTGTATGTGGTTGGGGATTTTGTCTTGTTCCTAGTTTTTAGTCTTTGCTTACGAGTCCATTGTTATGGCTACTACTTCGGTCTTGGTTTTACTACCCCATCTTAGGTCTTTATGTCTTCTTGCTTCAATCACTTCTTAAAACAAAGCCCTCCGGACAGGGTCTGTTTTACTTTGTGCTGCCTGACAGTTTAGAAGGTTTGTGTTTTATTGCTAGTTGTGGAAGTTATCTTTAGAATAACTATGTAGAATGAATTTAATCTTTTGTTTAGACTGTCTGCCTTCTAAAATGAGTAACTGCAAAGATTGTTTACCGATTCCATCACGGCTTCTATCTGCTTTACCGCAGCTGTTTTACACGGCGGCTTTTCTTCATTTGCCTTCCTCCTCCTCCTTCCCCTCCTCTTCCTCCTCCTCCTCCTCCTCCTCCTCCTCTTCCTCCTCCTCCTCTTGTTCTTCTTCTTCTCCTTTGTTTCTGTGATAGCATCTTACATTTTTAAAATGACATTTACTTGTTTTGTGTTTGTGGGGTGAGGAAGGGGTGTGAGAATGCTGTGGTGTGCCTGTAGAGGTCAGAGAGCAACTCGGGAATTGGTTCCCTCCTTCTGCCTCCTGCATCTTGACATCAAACTCAGGTCTGCGGACTTGGCAACAAGCACCTCACTAGCTGAGTCACCCCCACAGCCCCTCCAGCAGCCGCTTATCTATATCCAGTAATGTTCATTCTTGCCTTGCTGATGGAGGTGCGCAGTCTTGGATCAGGATTTTGCAGACAGCATGTGCAAGGAGTGCTGGAAATTACGCAGGAGCACAGGATTGCTCTGTGGCTCACAGAAACGAGGTTCTGAGACTTGGGCAGTGATTTCTTTTAGCAGTTGCTTTTTTTCAGTCAACAGAGAGCTGTAGTTGTAGGCTTCTCTCTCGGCTCCATGCCCTCCTCCTTTCTGGCCTCCTGGACACTCTGCTGCCTGTGAAGAAGGCCAGTTTTGCTTTTCTGTTACCCTGCCTTCCCATTCCCTGAGAAGCCAAAGGCAGGTCCAGACTGCATATCCTCTGCCCAGTGTTCTTGATTAGACCATTGGACTCTCCCTTCAGGGATTCCAGCTGCTTTCCTACTCTGCAGGCTTTCCCCAAGCCCTGACCTGCTAGGTGCCTTCTCGAGGTGTTTTGGACTGGCTTTGATCTTCGCTGCTCTGGGCTGCCTCTGGCTGTGTTTGGCAGACTTCCCCTGTAAGCTGTCTCTTGGGTTACAAATGTGTCCGGTTTTGCTGAAGAGGGCGTTCGCGTTTCTAGTTCTCTTTCTCCTTGATTTTGGGTGATTTTCAAATAAGAACATGAGTAACTTTATTCTGCCACCTTTAAACTGTCTAGTGTGGGGAATTTTTGTGATCTAATATTCTCTCAGATCAAACATCACCCAGAACTTTCCAGCTGAAGCAGAGTCTTGACAACAGAAAGTGAAGAACATGGGAGTTGAGGACCGGTGGGCAAAAAGGAATGTATCCACGCTGCGAGGCAGCGGGGGTCCTTCCTTGCCTTCTGGACTTTGGTTGGGGTGTGCTACTGTCAGGGTGGTGTATTGTTAGACTTTCCAGTCTGACAAAACACCTGAGAAAACAACCTAAGGAGAGAAGGATTTGTTTTGGCTCACAGTCTCAGAGTTTCAGTTCATTGTGGCAGAGAGGATGTGCCAGAGGAGAGCTGATAAGATCTGATCTCCGGAGGCCAGAGGCACACGGGGAACGCCTGCAGTAGCACCGGATGTGCACCTGACTATCTTCCCAGGCATTTCTCAATCCAATTAAATTGACACTCAAGATTACCGTGGGGCTGGGGAGATGGTTCAGGTGGCAAAGTGTTTGCTGTACAAATATAGTCCTGAGCTTGATCCTCTGGAGCTATGTGAAAAAGCCAGGCATGGTGGCTTATACTTCTGATGCCGGCCCTGGGGAAGTGAGAACAGATGAAGGATGCCTGGGATTTGTTGGTCAGGAAGCTTAGCCTAATCAGTGAGTACTAGGTCAGTGAGAGACCCTTATAAAAAAAAAAAATAAGACAGACAACATCTGAGGAACATAGTCAAGGTTGACCTCTGGCTTACATACATACATATATACACCTATACCTACGCACAAACCGAAAAAGAAATTAACTATCAAAAATTCACCTCTAATCAATTAATATCGCAAGCTACAATATTTCATCTCTGGTGCTCTCTTGTAATGTCTTAAAATGTATTTAGTCCATTTTGTGTATCCCCAAAGTATACACAGTGGCAGCACTGTTCAAATCCAAAGTGTCCACTGAACCTCCGTTCGCACATTCATCCATGGGCCTTGGCAAAATCAAAAACAAGTCACATACTTCGAAGATAAGGTGACACAGACTAAACATCCCTCACTTCAACAGATGGCATGGGGAGAATAGAAAAAATGGAGCCAAAACAAGACTGAAACCTCTTAGGGAAAACACGGGGCGCAAGGCGTCAGCTCTGAAAGACCCCAGCATCCTTGGTCCTATGACCTTGTGGTTTGCAGATCACCTTGCTTCTCTGTTGCCTGTCTGTGCTCATGCCTCCTGTCTTCTTCAGCAGACATCCCACCTTTCTGCCATCTTTGTCTTCACCTTCACAGTTTCATGCATCACCTGTTGGGAGGAGTCACTTGGCTTCTCCTAGAAATCCTTTGCCTCCAGGGAAACCACATCTGTCACAGGCTGTCTAGCCACCTAGGCCTTCCTTTGTAATCTAGGTTTAAGCCTCCATGATCCAATAATTCTCGAATTCTGCATGCCAGCAAACCCAGCGTAGTGGGTGATGCTACTATTTGCCACCCCTTAGGCAATAGCCAGAGCACCCTGGACCATGGATGGAATGACCTCTAAGTACCTTGACGGTCAAAAGCAGGGGATAATTCCTAGGTACTTGATGCGGGCAGGGTGTCCTGGAGTTAACCTGTTAGGGCAGAGTCTTTCAAATAAGTGAAAACCTTCACACTCTTGAGTCAGTTCCAGAGATGCTCTTGAGGCATCTTTCCCATTGTGCTGATGTCCTTGTATGGTGGCTCTAATCAGGTGATTCTCGCCTTGTGGGTTTCGACCTCTGTGGTGGTTGAATGATGCTTTCACAGGGGTTACATATCTGATGTCCTGTGTACCATATATTTATACTATAGTAGCAAAATTATAGTTATGAAGTAGCAATGAGAATAATTTTATGACTGGGTGTCACCACAACATGAGGAACTGTATTAAAAGGTCGCAGCATTAGGCAGGTTGAGAACCACTGCTCTATCTCTTTAGAGGCTATACTTTTTTTTGTTTTGTTTTGTTTTGTTTTGTTTTGTTTTGTTTTGTTTTTCGAGACAGGGTTTCTCTGTGTAGCCCCGGCTGTCCTAGAACTCACTCTGTAGACCAGGCTGGCCTCGAACTCAGAAATCCGCCTGCCTCTGCCTCCCAAGTGCTGGGATTAAAGGCGTGCGCCACCACCGCCCGGCTTGAGGCTATACTTTTATGGTGTCAGTATTTGTTACTTTTCTCATTGCTGTGGCAACCCTGACCAAAGCAACTTAAGGAAGGAGAGCCTTTGTTTCATACTGTTCACCTCCGTGGAGAAAGTCAAAGACAGGATTGTGAGGCAGGTGGCTACATTGCAGCCACTGTGAGAGATCAGTGAGGAATGAGTGCCGACCCAGCTCACCTTCTCTTTAATCAGTCCAGGGCCCCAGCTCATGAAATAGCACTGCCCACAGAGTGAGTCTTCCTACCCCAGGCCAGCCCAGAAACTACCCCCTACCCCCAGCACAAACAGAGGTTGGTCTCCTAGGCAATTCTAGATCTTTCCAAGTTGACAATCAGTATTAACCATCACAGCTTCTTTTTTAATTAATTAATTAATTAATTAATTTACATCCCAAACGCTGCCCACCCTCCCAGTCCCCCTTCACAAAGTCCCTCCTCCCATCCCCCCTCTCCTACGACTTTGAGAGGGTGGTGCCTCCCTGGGTATCCCCCAACCCTGGCACATCAGGTCTCTGCAGGATTAGGCGCATCCTTTCCTACAGAGGCAGGACAAGGCAGCTCTGTGTTACATATGTGCTGGGGGTCTTGGTCCAGCCCATGTATGCTCTTTGGTTGGTGGCTCAGTGTCTGAGAACTCCCAGGGATCTAGGTTAGTTGACACTGTTGGTCTTCCTGTGGGGTTCTATCCCCTTCAGGGCCTTCAATCCTTCTCCCCAACTCTTCCATAAGGGTCCCCGACCTCCGTCCAATGTTTGACTATGAGTATCTGCATCTGTTTCAGTCAGCTGCTGGGTAGAGCCTCTCAGAGGACAGTTATACTAGGCTTCTGTCTGTAAGCATAACAGAGTATAGTTAATAGTGTCAGGGATTGGTGCTTGCCCATGGGCTGGGTCTCAAGTTGGGCTGGTTATTGGTTGGCTATTCCTTTAGTCTCTTCTCCATCTTTGTCCCTGCATTCCTTTTAGGACAAATTTTGGGTCAAAAGTTTTGTGAGTGGGTTGGTGCCCTTATCCTTCCACTGGGGGTCCTGCCTGGCTACAGGAGGTAGCCTCTGGAAGTTTCTTTTATGGACAAACTCAAAGTGTTTGAATCATCCCACTGTGTATTTTGCCCCCAGAACTCACTATAAATATGGCTGAAAGATCCAAACTTAGTCACAGTCTGAACACTGGGGCTGCCCTGAGAAGTCCTCCATCAAATGAATTCTTTCTTCACTTTTAAATTCAGCCTCTGTGAACTCTCAGGACATGGGCAAAATGTGTACAGCTTTTCCAGAAATGAACACAAATAGCCTCGGGTTCAGTTCCCATGAAACGTTGCTTCTGCCTGGGCAGTTTGTTGGCATTCCTATGAGTATCCTAGTCTCCCATGGTCTCCTCAGAATCACCCATCAAGCTGTGCTTACAGCGTTCTAGAATTTCTTTAGCTGGCTTCTCCGAGCTTTTCTGAATTCTTCCTTCTTAGTTCCAAGGGCTTATGTACCGTGTGCTCAGGTATAGTCACAGCACCAGCTGCATCATCTCGGTATCAGTTCCTGTGTTTGTGCCTTTTGTGCTGTGACAAAATGCCTGGCAAAATGGCCTGAAGAAAAAGAGGATTTTTCCCCCTTGCAATTGCAGAGATTTCTGATCATCGACAAAGAGAGCATGGTCCAGCATAATAGCTCAATCATGGTGATGGTGTCCAGGAAGGTCTGTGGGGAAGAGAACATGCCTACACATCTTAGTTAGGTTTTACTGCTGTAACCAGACACCATGACCAAGGCAACTCTTATAAGAACAACATTTAATTGGGGCTGGCTTACAGGTTCAAAGGTTCAGTCCATTATCATCAAGGCAGGAACATGGCAGCATCTAGGCAGGCATGGTGCTGGAGGAGCTGAGGGTTCTGCATCTTCATCTGAAGGCTGCTAGCAGAATACTGGCTTCCAGGCAGCTAGGATGAGGGTCTTAAAGCCCACACCCACAGTGACACACCTACTCCAACAAGGCCACACCTATTCCAACAGCGCCACACACACCTTCTAAAAGTGCCACTCCCTGGGCCAAGCATATACAAACCATCACACTACAGTAGGGAGCTTTCTCCCTATCTGTCCTGGCAGATATACCTAGAGGTGAGCCGTATTGGTCTCATAGGTGCTTCTTAAGTTGACATGATTAGCCATCACCAATAGGAAGTCATGGATTGACAGGACACAGCATGACAGCATCCTGTCCCATTTGTCTTGGGAAAGTTGTTCTGAGTCAAGTTCTTTCCCCATACTGAGGGCCAGCTACCCCAAGCTCCCTGGAGTCTGACTGACCTTCCGGGGGCCTTCCTCCCCTTCCTGGAAAGCTGGCATCCTACATTAAGGGATGCTGACTGGAATAAATGTTATCAATGGTGTTTATATACCTAGGGAAAACACTGGTGTGGCCAAGGGAAATAATTCCCTGTGGGATGCCCAGAGAACAAAGCCAAGAAGACGTTTGCCTCTGGCGTCCTAGATCTGAGATTTTATCATATCGTCTTTCAGTTTCTCATACCACCTGAAGGGAGCCATTTTATCCCATCTTACAGAGGCGGAAAGTGGAGTCCAAGCGAGGCTTAAAGTAACGAGGGATTTGGAACAGTGCTGTCCGACTCCACTGTTTGGAATGGCCAGTTCTCGTTTCCTCATTCTTTGCCATTTATTTTTGCGTGGCAGCAACGTGGGAAAGGATGCTGACATCTTTGTCCCTGGGTGACCCTGCTGGATACTTGCTCTGTGTCTTGTTTCCCAAACCTGGTTACATTTTAAGATTTTTTTTTTTAAGCCCAAGACAACTGGAGCTCCAAACCCATGAGCCACACCCTAATGCTCATGGCACCACGCCTCAGCACTGCCATTGCTTGGGGGTCAGTTCCTTTTGTAACAGTGATTTCCAGTGATTGCTCTGGTGCCAAGAACAGATTGAGAGGACCTTGGTTTGACAGTGGCTCAGTCACTTATTACCTGTGAGACTAGCTAATCACTGTCCTCTGTAAGATTTAGATGAACGGGGAAACCTTAATCGTTGAGGACAGTGTCTGCCATGTCTCATATACTTGGAAAGTATGAGATCCGAAGTATCATTAATTATAATGCACATTAATTATCATACTTGCAAAAGAGCTCTACCAAGGCCTGGGCATAAATGAAGGGATGAGTAACTGTCTGTTGATACTTCTGTCATAACCCCTGCCCTTTGCTTCCTTCTAGGAGCTTGGGCCCCTGCCACAGCCCAGCAGAGGCTGTGAAGGTCAACTGTCAGGAAGCCTGGTTTCCAGCCCCAGGGTCCATCCCTGGATACCAGGAGTGGAGGCTTCTGCGAGGTAGCAGTGGCCAGCAGCTGTCCCCTCCCCATAGTGAACCATGGGTCAGAAGCTCTCTGGGAGCCTCAAGTCTGTGGAGGTGCGAGAGCCAGCGCTTCGGCCAGCCAAGCGGGAGCTCCGAGGCTTAGAGCCTGGGCGGCCGGCACGGCTAGACCAGCTGCTGGACATGCCTGCGGCGGGGTTGGCTGTACAGCTGAGACACGCGTGGAACCCTGAGGACCGCTCCCTCAATGTCTTCGTCAAGGATGACGACCGTCTCACCTTCCACCGACACCCGGTAGCCCAGAGCACAGATGGCATCCGTGGCAAGGTGGGCCATGCCCGGGGTCTGCACGCATGGCAAATCCATTGGCCTGCTAGGCAGCGGGGCACCCACGCTGTGGTGGGCGTGGCCACGGCCCGTGCCCCTTTGCACTCTGTGGGTTACACCGCACTTGTGGGCAGTGACTCCGAGTCGTGGGGCTGGGACCTGGGTCGCAGCCGCCTCTACCACGACGGCAAGAACCGGCCTGGGGTGGCATACCCTGCCTTCCTGGGGCCAGATGAGGCCTTTGCTCTGCCAGATTCCTTATTGGTCGTACTGGACATGGACGAGGGCACACTCAGCTTCATCGTGGACGGCCAGTATCTGGGCGTGGCCTTCCGTGGCCTCAAGGGCAAGAAACTATACCCGGTGGTGAGTGCAGTGTGGGGTCACTGCGAAGTAACCATGCGCTACATCAATGGCCTTGACCGTAAGTGTCCTAGCCTAGGTGGCGAGGGGAGCAAAGGCATCCTGCCTGGGGAGAGTTGGGGAAAGGGGGAAGCAGAGCAGGTAAAACAATTAACAGTTGGGGAATCCTGAAGTTTACAGCAGGGTTCAGGGCATGGTTTTGAATTCTGACTTCTTTGAAGGCTTTGAAGTTTGGGGGCTGTGCCTCAATTTTCCCATCTACAAGTGGCATGGTGGTCATAATCTAACCAGGGCACTCAGGAGAGTCATGTAGGATAATGAGTGCTTTAGAACAGTAAGGGCACTTGATAATGGCTGTGAACGCTGAATAGATTTATGAAACAGCCCAACCTGGTCACAGCTGGAGTGTCGCCATTGCCTAGTCCCTGGGTGGGAGACCAGCTATCAAACAAGAAGCAGTGTTAAGCAACTGTCATTTATTGCCACCTACTGTATGCAGATCTGAACACCCAAATCCTAGCCCCTTCCAAAAGCTGCCAAAGGAGGTAAACTACTTCTCACCTCTAGCTGACTGTAGCCGCTTGGGAATGAAGCCCTGGGCTATGGAATTTGGCCATTTTTTACCCCCAGCAGCTGCTAAAGACTGTGTAGTTAGGTCAAACTCCTCTGTGGGCTGTTGGTTTTACCTCAGCAACATGAAGTCCTAATTTATTCAAAATGCATAACCTCTGAGGCAGTTTAAAAGTCACAGTAACAAACTGTTGCTAGAGGAAGAACCGTAGCCTCCAGGAAAGGCACCCATGGCCCCATGGCTCAACTTGAATCCCAACCCTATGTTCTGCTTGCTCACTCTCTCTCACACACACACCCAGCTATTGTGGTTTGAATGGGAAGTGTCCCCCATGGGCTCATACGTTTGAACACTCGATCTCCAGCTGATGATGCTGATATGGGGATTATAGAACCTTCAGGAAGCCGTGCCTTGTGGGGGAAGTGGATTATTGGCTGGATGGGTCCTGAGTTTTGATAGCCTGGCTTCACTATACGTCAGCTATTTCTCTGCTTTCTGACTGCAGTTATCATGTGACCCGCTGCTTCCCGCTTCTGCTCTGCTGTTAACTATACTTTCCTTGTCATGGGGACAATATCCCTTCTACCCCTTCTCAAACCTAAGCCAAGATGAGCTCACCGTTATGTTCCTTTTGAATGAGAAGGTGTTTGGTCCCAGCAGTGAGAAAAGTCACTAATATCCCCGTCCACCAGCCCCCATCTGCAGACTTCTTCCCATACACACCTTCCAAAACCCACAGAGGCAAGAACTTGCAGTCCCAATTTCAAGGTTCATTTTAAATGAGAGATATAATTGCCAGCCAGTGTGGCTGATTCTAGACCCCTTTTTCTTTTGAGAGAGAAGCGTAGAGCTCCAGAACCATAAGCAGTGCCCCCACCCCCACCCCCCGCCGCCTAGGTCTGCTTGTCTCTGGGACCAAGCATTTCCCCATGTTCCCTTCTTCAGTTGAGAGCCCAAGAGTAACACTCCAGAAAAAAAGAACTGTAGACAAGGTTTGACTCATGTAAAATTGTGTTTGTCTGAGCAAAATGTGGGCTGATGGTTTTCAAGGGTGGCAAGCAAACACAAAAATGACTGGAGCTCCCAACAGGGGTATAATTGGTGGCGTTTTTACTGGTGTTTGTTTCTGTGGTTGTTTGACTCAGATTAATGGTGGAATGGCGCTCCGTGTTTTGTTTAACTGTAAAGCCCTGAAGCGTATGAGTCTGCCCTGAGCAAGGTGGTTCTATCATCATGGTGCCTCGTGGGCAATGTCTGGAATCTTCTTAGATAGACATGGTGAGGCAAACCCCAGGGATGCGCAAACAAAGGCATCAGTGAGCACTCCAGCCAGCCGGAAAGTCTACTGCTGGAATTAATCTGGGCTTGCACCAAAGCTCTGGAGGTTGTCCCGCACCTCTGTACATCCCCAGCACAGTAGTTCTGTGTCTCCAGACAGTCACGCTAATTCCCTTAGATCCACACTACATCTGTAAAGTGGGACATCAGCTCCTTTTCTTAGTTTGAATGTTAGCATCAATGTGGTAGCCAGGACTAAATGTCTGACATTGACAGCCGGGGGAGATGCAAGAGCCTAAAGAAAGAACACTTACTTCCTTTTGGTTATTGATCCGCTCCAATCTAACTGCTTGGTCTTCAACAACAAAGCTAAGGCCCTATCATGCTGTCCCTGTGGCTGTTAGAATCAGGGATCTCTTTCTTGCACTGCTGAAGGAGGCTGGGTGGGAACCGTAGTTGTGTTCGGTGCATTTTGACCTCGTGGGTGGGTCCTTCGGATGGTTCCATCTTCCTCCCCAGTGGAATGGCTGGGGTTGGTAGAATCTGGAGCAGGATTCAGGAGGTGGAGGAGAGTGGGAAGAATGACTGTGACAGTGGAGTAAGATGTCATGATGCAAGCCCGTGGCATCTCCTATTTGATGACAGGGTCAGATTGTCTGATCCAGTGCTAGCCTGCCCTCCAGACAAGAGTGGCATGCATCATCCAGGGTAGGCAGAGGTATGATGGTAGAGAGGGATAGCCCAGCTTGGGGCCAGCTCTGGTTGTGGTAGGACATAGCCATTCAGGACGTAGAGGTAGGACATAGCGATAGGACATAACGCCATGCGGTGGAGCCTTGGGGGTGGGTGGTGATTGGAAAAGGGCTGTGTGGTATAGTAGAGGGTGACCTGAGACAAATTCCACTGTGGATCCCAGGGAGGGAAATAGCTTGGCCCCAGAGAGTCCCTGGGTAGGATAGGTGGCCCAAGGTGAAGATCTGTGAGCTGAAAGAATTCCAAGCCTTTGTTGATTGTGGATGTGGTAACCTGACTGGGGTTGGGGACTGGACCGAAAGCATCATGGGGAATAAAAAACCTGCCCCTTGGGGTTATCTTCCTGAAAGACCTCCTTCCTCAAAGCCTCAGTGCCCCCTCTTCAGCTTGGGGTGATCAGGCACACCAGCATTGAGTAGACACTCAGTAGTTAAGGCCACTGCTGCAGTTAACCAGCTGAGCTGAGGGAGGGCCTGAGGGTCGTGAACAGAGCAAAGAGTGGCCTTTGTAAAGCGTTTTTCTCTCATGCAATGGAAGTTGTTAATAGATAACTTTTTCTTTCTTTCTTTCTTTTGTTTTTGTTTTTGTTTTTTTTCGAGACAGGGTTTCTCTGTGTAGCCCTGGCTGTCCTGGAACTCACTCTGTAGACCAGGCTGGCCTCGAACTCAGAAATCCACCAGCCTCTGCCTCCCAAGTGCTGGGATCAAAGGCGTGCGCCACCACTGCCCGACAACTGTTTTTCAATTTATGATTCTTTATGACTGTAAAAGCAAGCCTTAAAAGGTCTTACCACACTGAACTCTGAAGCACATGTTTGATAGGTGTCCTGATATGAAGAGCATCTTGGCCATGCAATTTCCTCTTGCAAATGCTTGATGCCTTGGTACCCCTTATGAATAGAATTGTTCTTTTGCTACACCACGGAATGTACAGCCTAGCTAGCGTATGGGAGTTTACTACAAAGACCTGCAGGATGCCTAAGGGCTGTAGCTGGTGAGAGAAACACAGCCAAAGCCAGGCACATGACCAGGCTGTCTGTCTCAGTTGTCTAGAGCCAACCTAATAAATAATAGCAATAATAATACTAGCTTTTATATATATTTATACATTTATTTAATTTAAATATATTTTAGTATTTAAATATAATAATAATAATAATAATAATAATAATAATAATAATAATAATAGCAGCTAGAAATACCTCATTCTTCTGGGTTCTTTTCTAAGCCCTTTATAAAATTAATCACCAAAATTCTCTTTAAGCAGAGAGCTTAAGCATGTTGCTCAAAATCACACGTCTCATAGCTGAGGAATCTAGATGCAGGCTGAGGCAAATTGTGTGAGATGCTTGCGGGGACCATAGCAGACAAGGCAGGGGGAGACAGCTCTGGAGAGTTGGCTCCACCTGACTGTGTGGCCCTCTGATAAACTTAGCTGAGATCCTGCCATCCTGTCTGGTGCTTTTTCTCTTTTAATTGCTTCCTTCCCAGCCCTCAAAGAACTCTGCAGAGTGCACTGAAAATCTCGGCAGACTGCAGAGGATGGCTCGGCTGCTGCTGGAATGAGGTGCTTCAACGCTGAGCAGGCAGTGTCATGGAAGGTGCCCCAGCTATTCTGATGTTCACCATTGGGGTAGCCTGGCCTTGTGATGTGCTCTGGCTACTGTCTGGAATTGCTCCCTAGCCTGAAGGCCCCTCTTTCCACATGCTGGCGGCTGATTGCTAACAGAAAAGCATTTTACTCGGGTGTTTGGTTTGTGTTGGTTCGGGGATGTTCTGCACAGAGGGCCCCATGGTGCTCAGGACTAACTTTTGGTTGGAGAGTAGGAGCTCAGGTATGGTATCCTGGGACCAGCTGGCTGTGAGGCCTCGTCCACCTGTGCCAAGCAGAAGGCGCTGTATTTCCAGACACCATTCCTAGATGGTTTAATCGATCTGCCAACAAGTATTTATTGGTGCAACAGTGAAGCAGAGGAGGTTGGCAGCTAGCCAGAGCTTCTGGTATTGATGGGGGCCAGAGAGGTTTTCCACAGGATGACTCCAAGGACACCCTCCTCTGGTCAGACTGTGTTCCTGCTCTGTGCCAAGCCTGCCGCCTTCCTGTTCAACACTCACGAGTCTTGTGTGGGCAGTGAGATCCTCCCAACTTCCCCAATGACTGGATGTGGCTCCTCCAACAGGGTCCGTGTCTGGCCTCCCCATCCTCCATCAGTTGGTCATCCCAGCTCATTGCCAACCAGAGAGATCCTGTCTCTGCATGGTCAGCGAGGATCCCAGACTCCACTCAGTGGGATTGCTCTCTTGGCTCACTCAAGTGATGGAGAAGTATTCAGGCAGGGATGATGACCAGGGAGACCTTTGAGACAGGTGGAAAAAGTCATGAATTAATGCATGCATAGTCCCTTTTAGTACGTAAAGATAGAGGTTGGTTAACCACTGTTAACAATACATACGGTCGTGCATCAAAGCACCCCCACCACCCTCTCCAGTCCCAGCCCCCTCCCATCCTTGCCACCAGCCACCATCAGCAGTTTCTGGTGTATCCTTCCAGAAATATTTATGACAGGGAATTTTTAGATCACACTGTAAGCAGAGCTCTGTTTCATGGCTCCCTCCCCCACCTTAATGGATCTTGGCAATTGTTTAAGTATCAGTTACGGTAGAGTGGGCTCATTTCTTATTAACAGTTGCATGTATTTTCATAGTATGGTTGTCTCATAATTTAATTATTCAGATCCCTATTTTTGTACAGCCAGGCAGTTTCCTGTAAGAATAAACTTTTAATCTTCATTCAAATTTCATTTATCCCCCCTTCCCATGGTTTAAGGTTCTCAAAGCCTCAGTTTTGCCATCTGTGCAGTGGGATAGTTAGAAGACCATGCCAAGGACTGTCGAAGTGATGCAAGCATGCAGCCTGGCCCGGCACATAGGTAGCCCACTGCAGTGTCCCCACGGGAGCTGCCACCACACTTTTGCATTTCCCATCGTCCCACTGAGCTCATCTCAGGCACCCAGTGAGCACTGTGGATGACCTGGCTTCGAGTTGACCATACAGTAGAGTTACGTGTCTGTGATGCTGGGAAGGCTGTGGACATCTTATTGCACTGAGATAACCGCAGCTGCCCAGCCCAGCCAATCCGGACGTAGGATGTACATTGGCACCGTAAGGACCTGGCCTCCTTGCCTGCGCAGTATAGGCCATGATTTACATGTTTTGTGGTAGTGCTGATGCCGAAGGAGCTGACTCTGAAATGGAGACTCCATCTAATCTAGCCTTCCTGTCTGCCCCTACTTATGGCGCCCCGTGGAAAAGCGCACAGTAGGTGCTTCATAGTGGAAACTGCATCTTAGTCTTCATTTTTGCCTCTCTCGTAGCACCCATGCACGGGCTACATAGTAGGTGCACAGTAAACGCACATGAAGGCATTGGCCTCTCACTGCCTGAATAGTTTTTCGTTTTTCTTTTGCAGCAGAGACTGTGAAAGTCACAGTTGGCCAGAGTCGAAGGAGCCGCCTGTGATCACTGCCCGCCCTCTTGCAGTGTGACCCATGCATGACCCGTCCCTGCTTCTCATTGTGTGCTTTGCCTAACACATCTGTCCCCACATTCAGACCAGCTGGAGGTTGTGTGTGATAGGTCAGGCAGTTCCATTCAGGACCCTGCCATTCAGAAACTGGACCCCTACCTTTTATTCTGCAATAAAAGGAACAGGTTTTCGGCTGAGAAAGAGCCTTACTCAGCCCTCCACAGCCCTGCTTTGACAGAACTTCCATATTTAGTCATCATGAACAGTCCCACACAGCCCTGCCGTCACCAAGGGCTTTGACTTATAGATGCCAGTATCTGAAATCAGGTGTGGGAAAGACTGCTGTCACTCTAAATGCTATTCTGGGTGAGTATGGTCTGGAGGTAGATCTGGCCTCAGGATCCCCTGGCACCCTGAGGTCCACGGGTCGCTCTACCTGTCACCCGAGGATGTCATTTTAACTCTGAGCTCAGTTTGTTCATCTGAGAAAGAGAAATTTATTCTGTCGTGAGGTATCAAAATCATCAATGATGTATCAAAAGTGACCCATCTAGTTCCAGGGACACAGTAGGGACTCACAAAATAGTAGACACAAAACTACTAATTCAGCCTATTAGTGTTTCTGGGCTTGGAGAATCGCTGTGGACACTTGCTGTGGGTAAAGTTTGGTCCACACTGAAATCAGAGGGATTTCACACAAGGGGCTATGCTGGCGTTTGGAGGCTTTAGGATTTGCAGTAGAAATTGCACCAGCAGTTCAGAGGCCATTGTGTGTGCTTTCATCACAGATGAGTTGGATGTGGTCGACCTTCCTCAGGAGCCATTTTAAAGGTCTCCCCCTGAGTTCTTGTTCGAGTGTTTCTTTGGCAGGTATAGCTCCTGGTGGTGACTTGCCTGGGGAACATGTACTCAGCAAGGACATGCAGAGAAGTGGTACCACTTCTGCTGTGGCCCATGTGCATACCCATCAGGAGGAGGTGATAGGCAGACAGCCCAGCTACTGTTGGACATTGGTGGGGAGAAAGGGAGCAGGCATAGTGTCTCCAAGTTGTAGGGTGAGAAGACGTGGGGTCCTGTAGCCAATTGGTAGCCACATTGTACAGGCGGTTATGGGGTGATCCAGAGACTAGGAGGACTTGCCAAGGTCACTTACCAGTGAGCAGCAGAACTACAATCAAAGCCCAGGCTCCAGAGCCTTTGAAGATGTTCCTGGCAAGAAATGAGAGGGTGAATCACCAGTGTGGGTCATGGCTCTGTACTGGAAAGCTGGTGTTCCATGCAGGGTGTGGATATGGGAGGTTGGAATGCCAAGGTCGGTGAGGACTAGAAGGACCAGGAAGGTTTTTGTGGGGAGGCTTTTGGCACAGGGATTCGATCTGCATCTCTCCCTTCCTCCTCTTCTGACACACAGGGAGAGATCCTTGCTGGATTCCTGGGGACTCTTTCAGTCAGAAATGCTGCCCAGAGACTCTGTAGACTCTGGAACCAGATACTTGGATATTGGAACCGATGTCCAAACAGTAGGAGAAAGAACCCTACTGTGTACTGTGTGGGCCACATAGGTATAGTTTTTCTGACTGCGGTGTTTCTCAGACCCTTCACCAGGGGAGTGACTGTAGAGATGGCATTTGTCCTGGGAATCTTTCCACAGTACAGATTATGTGTGACCACATAGGTCTGTGGAAGCCCAAGATTCTGCATTTCTATCAAACTCTGGGCTGATGCCAATGGTTGAAGGTACGGAAAAGAGCAGGAGTCATCACGTTGTGGTCGGGAAGCCCTCCCCTCCCATCTACCCCTTCTTTGCCAGGTGACCCTGCAGCTAGGCTGGCCTACAATTCCTCATAGTTTGGTCTGTCAGAAACAGCATGCTTGCTGATGACAGCAAAGCCTGGTGCTGCCCAGTCTACCTGTACCCATTGTCCTTCCTGCCAGCTGATGCCAGGGCAGGTCCTTGACCTTGCACCGTGTCCCTGTGGGCTCTCAGCATCTCCTCCTCTCCTACCTAGCTCACTTCCATCTGTGTTCCCTTCCCATCCGCCACATGGAAAATCCACATGACTGTGGCAGAGTTTTGCTGTTAGGTGACTGGGAAAGGATTACAAACAAAGCTGCTTGGCTTCCCAACACATCCATGACTGCTCAGGGCCTTCTGCTTGGCGGCTCATTGAATCTCCATGAAAGCCCATTTTTCCATCTATGAACGTATTTTGCCCATGGGATTTTGGGGACTCAGGAGGATGAAAAGCCGGCTCATGGAGGCTGTCTAGTACTTACCTGGTAATTCACAAATAGATCACTGAGGGTCATGTCCAATTTTCTGTAATGACAGCTAGGCTGTTGCTATAATATACTTTATGATGATGCTGAGGTTGGTGTTAGTAGCCTACACTGCCACAGCTCCTGTGTACTTTTTTTTTTTTAGTTTTTTGAGACAGGGTTTCTCTGTGTAGCCCTGGCTGTCCTGGAACTCACTCTGTAGACCAGGCTGGCCTCGAACTCAGAAATCCGCCTGCCTCTGCCTCCCGAGTGCTGGGATTAAAGGCGTGCGCCACCACTGCCCGGCCTCCTGTGTACTCTTAATCCCAGGCCAGCCCACTGCACTGGTTCTCATCCCATGCCACTGGTGACCAATCTGAGTAGGAGGTGCACAGAAAGCAATGAATGAGCAAGCATATTTACAAGGGCTGTTTCAGTAAGTGGGGAGAGCTGCAGCCTGCAAGGCTGGCGACAGCATTTATCTGCCTTCCATCAGGGAGCCAGCTGATTCGTCCTGTCTCGTCCTTTGGTAAGGGGCTGGTTAGCGTGAGTTACAGTCTGGCCCAGACACTAATAAGGCTGCTGTCTGAGGCCTTCCATGATTCAAGGGAAGGCTGTGCCGTGTAATGGCCTTCTTCGTCAGATCTTCCGGGACTCGGGGCCTCCTTAATGATTTATTTGCCTAGGATGAAATTAAGCCAAGGCAGTGTGAGCTTGGAAAATCCTGCCTCTCTGGCTTTCGCAGTCCATCCTGTTCAGAGGCCATCTTCTATAAATAGACCTGTGAGACCTGCTTCGTGACCTGCCTGCTGGGAGCCCTGACAGGCAAGGGTTGCCCCACCATGGGCCCCTGAGACCACACTTGATCAGTATGTGGTCCCTGTTTTCCACTAACGGAGCCTAGAACTCCACTGGGTTACAGTGGGGGACAGAGGGACTAGCAAAGACCTACCTTTGTTCCAGTTTCAAAGTCCTTTTAAGACATGCTTTTAAAAAAAGATTATTTTTATGTATGCGTTTTGCCTCATGTATGCATACACATCATTTGCATATCTAGTGCCTACGGAGTTCAGAAGAGTGCATCTGATCCCCTGGAACTGGAGTTACAGAGGGTTGTGAGCTGCCATGTGGGTACTGGGACCTCTGCAAAAGTAACAGATGCTCCTAACCTCCGAGCCATTTCTCCAGCACCCAGTGTGTGCTTTTGAGTATCTCCATGTGGACCCAGACTAAGTTTCAGTACTTGCCCTCTGTTGATGCCCCGCCCCCCATTATTTCAGAGGGGTGCCCCAGGACCGAAGCAGATTTGCTTCTGGTATTTAGTGAGGTAGATGGCAGTCCTCTGCCTGAGGCTGGGGCCTTGCTAGCAGGGCTGTGTGGGTGGCTGCCTCCAGAAGTGAAAGGCTAGAGTCTAACTTAGACCTTGTGCTTAGAGTCAGATGGGATGCTTATCCGGTTCCGTAGGAAGGATATGAGTGTAAGATCACATTAGAATTGCAGGTGGTGGTGGTGGGCACAAGATTGGAAGGGACTCTGCCATCCTGTCAGACTATGCCCCCAAACCATTGCCAAGCTTGCCAGGGTCTTTTCTCATCATTTTGGGTGCCACTTGACTGCTCCTTGCCTTGCCCCGCCCCGTCCTTTGAATACTGAGAGCTTCAATATGTCCTAGGTGACACCCTATTTCTCAGGTCTTGATCTTAAGTTCTTGGTCCTGGCTTTGTAGCCCTCTGATTGTCTCGCTCTGGGAGGGTCTCTCAGCTGGCCTGTCACCCGTGGAAGTATGTGGGCATTCTCAATTTGCTCACTTGGCACCCACCTCTCTTGGAGCAATTGAAATACTGTATCACCTGCTAAATCGGGAATCTCTAGTGGCCCTGAAACATGTATCACACGCCTCCCAGTCCGTTTGTGTCAGAAGCCCAGCGCTGACTAGAAGCTAGCCATCTGGGATGCCCTGCTGGGGAGAGTGTGGACAGAGCAGAGCAAGGAGTGGTATCCTGAGTTTCTAGAAACAGGTTGGGGAATGTTGTCCAAGGCAGAAGTGAAGGTCGAGCTTCCAAAGCTTTCTCCTTGACTCTGAGACCAAAGATATACTTAGCAGAGTTCAACTGCTTTCCTTTCCGAAGGGAGAAGTCGTCTGTGCTGCCTAAGTGAAGTGTTGGCTACCACTGTTTGGAAAGGTGTCCATACTCCACAAATGTCTCCTCAGGATATCCTCAAGCCTCCAGGTTGATGGGCAGTGTGTGGAAGCCCTGCTCAAAGTCAGGTCCCCAGAAATAGTTCCATTCTTGTGTGTCCTTCTGTACCCTGAAGGTCAGTGGGGATATTCTCAGGCCCTCAGGTCTCTGCATCTCCTTGCCATCCTGTTACCCTGGGTCCCAGCTTCTGACCCTTGGTGGGGTCTCAGTAAGTGCTAATCGCATGAATGGCTATGTAGTTGAGAGTTGGGACAGTGGGATGAAGAGCAACCATGACCAGATCAGGGGAAAATGCTCCCTTTCCACAGCACCTGCAGGAAGTAGGAACTCAACACACTTCTCACCAATGCTTCTGGGGAGGAAGCTGGAGAGGTTGCCAGTTAGTGAAGAATTCTAAATTTATAGTAGTTGTGTGCCCTGCCCCTCCCCCCCCATGCCCCTGGCTGCTTACTTAATATGTGTGTAAAGACATGAACTGGGCAGTCATTGCTGCCCAGTCGTCTGTGTTGGTGTTGGTACTGACACAAGCCAGAACCGGGCTGCTGCAGTGAGCTCTGGAGGTCTGGTTTCCACTGCTGGCCAGCCTGCCCTCAAGATTAGGACAGGTTTTGTTCCTGTCATTTTTTTATCAGTAGACTACTCCATGACTCTTTACTATCTGTTGTATGTTCAGCATTGGGAACATTGTGATGACAGTTTGAGCAAGAAACTGACTGAACAGCGCTTAAATAAATAAATATGTGCTTATGATCAAGCGGATATTGATAAGTTGATTAAGAGAATAGAGCAAGAAGGGGTGACTGGCAACTGTTATCGGGGAACTCCTTGGAGAGAAGGACCGAGAGGAAGCCAGACCATGGTGTGGAGGGGGCCAGTGAAGGCTGTAGGGAGAGTAGCTCAGTGGAGATGAGCCTCTTGCCAACAGCACTGGACACACTGGGAAGGGGGCAACAGGAGACTCAGGGTCAACACTGCCTGTCAGGCTCCTTCCAGTCCACTGTTTGGAGAAAGGGTGTTCTGAATCTCATTTGAGAGCAGGGCCAGCCTTCTCTCTTCCACCGGCACTTGCCTCCTGATTCCACAGAACAGCCTGTGGTAAAGCTGTTCAAGAGGCACCTTGGTCAAAGTCCTTATTATTTTCTGTTCTACCCACGAGTTGGTTGAGAAATCGGTGGCTGAGAGACCCGTCAAGGTTACGGTGAGCCACAGAACAGAGCTGGGACCCTGCTGATTTTTCTTTCATCTTGCTTCGCTCCATGCCAGATTCAGGGTTGGGTTTGGTTTGAACAGAGTTCATTGGGTTTGCACAGAACCATCTGGAGGTTCAGCCTGCAGACGCCTCTGTGGACTGAGGATCCCCAGGATGAGCCTCGGCCAGTTGATCCCTGGCTAAGGGCTTGCATTTCAGTTCCTCCTGTCTGGAGCAGCGGGCGGGTGATGCAGGGCGTCTAGGCCAACTAGGTCTACAGTGCTTCTAATCCTTTCTATCCTTAGAGAGTTCTGGGAGAGGCGGGGCCAGTTCAAGGCTCTGTCAGGTATGTTCTACCTATACTTTGTGTCTCCCAAGGTGAGAGAGCCCCACGGAAGCCTGAGTGTCTTTCACCTCAAACTACCCAGAGTGGTATGGTGGATTGAAAGCCTCTATTTCCTTTTTGGCTGACACAGGCCACCCTCCTTGACTGCTGAAGATACCGAGCCAAAATGGATTGTTCAGATGTGTGAAAGAAAGTTAAAATGCGCTCTTGAGTTGAACTAACTTGACATCCCTTGAGTCTGTGCTGGATGTGAAGAGAAGTGAGAGAGGTCCTGGGGAAGCATACTGAGTTGATATCCAGGAGACTGGACAGCTGGCTCCAGCTAGGGCTAATGGTCTCTCTGTGTGTGCCTTGGTTTTCCCACCATGGGAAAGATGGTCGCACAAGATAATCTCAAGGTTCTCTACCATTCTGTTATCAATGCTATTCATTGTCTGCACCGTATTACTTGTTTAATAAATAGTTTTCGAGCCCATGCTGTGACGAGGTGGCCACAATGAAATAAAGCAGGGCTCCAGTTCCTGGACTGTCCCATCCACATTCAGATGACCTCCAACATGCATAGATAGAAGCCACTGTATTAGTCAGGAGAATTGGGCCATGCCTGCCAGCCAGCAGTTGAGGCTTTCAAGACTCTGGGGACAACTGTGGGGGCTCATGGACAGAGCAAGGATATGGTTTCCCTCGGGACTACTAGGCACAGTGTGGACTTCACGTGTACTCGTGAGTTCTTTCAGGGCTCGGAAGCCAGTCAGGGAGGCTGGGAGTAAGAAGCTTGCTCAGTCTTGACAGGAAATCTTAGAGAGCATACTAGGTAGGGAGGGCGCTGACAGGAGGAATGCCAGGAATTCCAAGGCAGCCAGGGCAGTGAGGTCCCAGGTGTCACTACCCAGAGGCCAGGCTGACTTTGTCAGCCCCTAGCTCTGTAATTTCCTCAAATCCATAAGCTCACTGAGCCTCTTGTTAGGTGAGAGGTGAAGAGTAGGCATGATGAGTTCTGGGGATAAAGTAAAACAAGACCCAAGAGTCCTGTGTATGTGGGTAGGCCACCCACACAACACAGCACCAGACTTCGTTCGGTGATCACACATTCTTGTGCACAAGTGTGCACACACACAGATACACACTCCTTTGTGACTTTAGGGTATCTGTCCTGATTTTTGAATAGGGCCAAAGAGTATTTGGAGAAGGAGACAGTACATTCCTCCTTTGTCCCCACAGCCCTGAACACCCAGCAGCCCCCCACAGCCCATGCAGTCCTCTGTAACAGATGGCACTGCTGGATGCTGCTCAGGGAGGTAAATATCGCCTTTCTTCTTCCCCTCTGACCCTGTGGCCTTTCAGCCTCAGATTCATGCTTGAGACTTGCTGAACACTTTCCTTGTCTGCAACACATTTGAGCATCTGGCTGGGTCTGGTTGTCAATCTCTGAACCCCTAGCTCACCTCAGCTCTGATCCCCCCAACCCTTCCATGTATAAACAAATCCAGGTCAGAGGGTAGAGGCCAGAGCTGGGCCTCGCCAGCATTTCCCCCTGGGATGGCTTGGTGAAAAGCAGTCTGGAATCAGGTTTCACTGTTGCCCTCCCAAGGCTGAGACAGGCTCGGCTGAAGGTGGCCTTTCTTCTTGATTTGTTGAAGAGCTGGCTACACCTCAGCCATGGGCTGAGTTTATTGCTCAGGTCTAAAGCTGGTTTTCCACAGACAGAGAGTTTAACTCTTGTCAGGGAAACTTATGGTATAGGCAAGTTAGAGTCACTGGTCAGTGACCACCGGTATCCTTGTAACACCAGGTTCAGCATGTTACTATGCCATTTCATGGACAAGAACACAGGCTGTGAGATGCTAGCTCATATTTGGTCAGAGCTGACATTTGGATTCTGGCCTATCTGACCCTCTGCCATGAGTCTTCTCACCCAGTGTCTTCCACAGTCTCAGTCCCTGCTTTGGCCTCGGAATGGCAATTGGGGCTTCTCCAGATTGGCTTTAAAGCTGGTCTTAGCAACCTGTGTGTCCAGAGCTAGGCGTGGGACTCTGGACCTCTCTAGACAATGGGTTATTTGGATTATTTTGCATATCCAGGGTACTTGAAAGGTGCATGGCCTCCCAAGACTGGCTTAGAGGTCCATGAAGACCTCTGCTGTCTCCATGCCTCCTACTTTCCTTTCCCGGAAGACTAGGGGTAGTCTTCATGGGTCCTGGACATGTCCAGCAGGGTGCATGCTAAAGGCTAGAAGGTCGTTGCCTAAGCTCTGCCTCTTCCTCTAAGAAGACCTAGGAGATGGGTGCTCTGTGTGGTCTGCCTCACTAGGACCAACTTCCCTAGCTCTGTCTTCCATTACAAGAGCTTGCCCTCCCAGCCCTCCTCCTGCCTGGCCTCCACGCTTGCTGTTTCTCCACTCCCTGCCTGGATGTCACCCCATTTCTCCATCTGTTGAAAACCACCCTCCCTCGAGGCTGAGATGATAGCATAATGTTTAAAATCCCCTTTCACGACCCAGTCCACACTGTCTGTCTGCTGGAACAAATTTGCAGTTGACAGAAGGGGATTGACACCCTCCTTGTGGGACTAGGCCATAGCCAGTGTCTCTTTCTGATGAGTGTCAGGACTTAGGGAAGGTCTACAGCTGGGTAGGAAGTCTGAGCAGGGCATACTGCTCTGCTAGCGCAAGCTGTAGAAGTCAGCCATGGGGATCCATCTGTCAAATACAGTAATGGTGGCTGAGAAGCTGAGCCATTCTGAGGAAAAGACCAAGTGTCGCCACCTACAACCCATGTGGCTTGCTTCTCCCTAGTGGCAATACCAGTACCCACCCGGGTGCACAGTAGACACATAGTAAATGCTTCTCTGCTTTTTCAATCCCACACTTTCTTTTACCATCCTGTATTGAAAACATCTAGAAGCTGGGCTCAGAAGCAGGCGGTTGCTCAGCTCGGAGCTTATGTCTCCCCCACCCCCACCCCACCCCCACAGTCCCTTCTTTCTCCCTCCCCTTTACAGGCTCTCTCCGAATGCCCCGAATACCGCCTAGGTGGCTGCCCCAGCCTATAAATCAAAACAGTCCCTGGAGACCTTTGACCTAAACCAGATGGCAATCCTTTAAGCTTCCTTCAGCAGCCCACAGTGCTTGCCCCCATCCCCCCTCCTTGCCCTGGGCTTAGGGCTCTTGTAGGCAGCTGCCCTGTCAATCACTGATAGTAGCTGGGGGCTGTGACCACTCTTAGGTTCTCCAAGGCATTGTGGCTATGCTTCATTAAGTCACACAAAGATCTCCTGAGGGTCTGCAATGTGTGCTTTCTATGCCATAGTTAGCAGCCTGGCTTATTGCCCACACTGGCACGGTCCTTGTTCAGGCCCCCCTCCTCTTTCTGGAAGCCCTCCTTGGCCACACACCTTCCTGGTCCCTTTGTGTGTCTTCAAATGCTTCATTCTTTCTAAAAAAATTTACTTTATACTTTCTGCCAGGGTCCCAGAGAGGGCTGGGCAGGATCCTTTTGTTACTAGGGTTTTCACAGAAAGCTCCACATTGGATAACCATAGGAATGGGGCTGAAGATACCTGAAGACCCAAAGCATATGGAAACTCTGAAGATGTACCACAGTCTTTGTCTCCAGGGCAGCTTTCCTGAGACTGGCTGAATCTTGTTTTGTTTTGTGACAGAATTGAAACCTATATCCCAGACTGTCCAGGCTACCCTAGAGCTTTGAGCAGTCCTACCTCATCCTCCCTAGTGTGGGCATAACAGGGCTGACCACTTATCTACAGGAGCTGTTCTGTGTGGACAAGCTGGAGTTTGCTAAGAAGATGTGGCATTCTGGCAGCAGGAACAGCATGAGGGCAGGAGAGGGGTGCAGGCATAGGGGAGGCAGCTTAGTGCTGCTCAGGATCAGCTAGTCAGGACGTGTTGTCTTACTGTGGGAGTTTTGAAGAGTGCCAGTGGATAATGATGTTGGTTGTTGGTGACCCAAACCACTAATATGTAGGTTTAAACAAAACTGCATGTTTGCTTTTCTTTCATGTAAGAGAAGTCTGGAGGCAGGCAGTGTCTAGCACCTGCTTAGACGGACTGGGGCGATGGTTTTGACCGTGTCTGTGGCTGGCGTGGGGCAGGACACTTTTGTACTTACAATCCTGAATGATGGGTTTTTCTTTAGAAGCAAAAGTTTGGTTCTGCTCAGTGAGCAGGAAAATGGAAGTGACCCCAGAGCTGAGATTTAAAGCTGTGCTGTCTGCTGACAAAGAGGCGGGGCGGGGTGCTGAATCTGCTTTCTGCTGTGGGGCAGGAATGGCCAGTGGTGTGCCACCTCTGCAGGCCCTCTGGACCCAAACACCTCCCTGAGGCCTCTCTTGGATATGGATAAAGGGGGGAGGGGTGTCTCACACTGATATGACCTGTTATTAACGCTGGCTTCCAGGAAAGCTGCCATCAGGTCACTGGGGGACACAAAAGAAGCCAGAGTGACAGGCATCACAAAAGCATACATCATGGAAAATCCTGCCACCGGGTCATCTAGGAACCCCCCCCCCTTATTTACGGGGTGCTGCATCCCAAGATTGAGGAATCTGTGCATCTGCAGACCACACCAGGCCCCGTGTGTCCTGTGTTCTTCCCCAGGTTGACAAGCTCATGACAGAACAACACAACAGACCCAGGTGTGGCAGTCCCCACCTGTTGATTCCAACACCCCGGAAACCGAGGCAGTGGGATTACCACAAAGTTCCAGGCTGGTTTGGGTTATAGTTTAAGTCCAAAGATGACAAAAACAACGAGATGTAGACCAAAATGAGTGGTGATGTAGAGAGATACCATAGTAAATGTTGAAGATGTCTGAGCTAGTGAGAATGTATGAATGGCTTACTGCTGGGATTTTCAATGGAGTATTTTCACCCAAAGAGGACGTGGCACTAAAGAAGATGAAACCCTGAGCAAGGAGGTCTATTTGACTTCAATCAGTTTAGCCAAGATTGTCTCTGGCAGCAAGAAGAAAGTTGACTTTTCCTGCTTTTTCCTGCTTCCCCTCCACCCTTTGTGTGTGTGTGTGTGTGTGTGTGTGTGTGTGTGTGTGTGTGTGTGTGTGTGTGTGTGTGTGTACGTGTATGTACATACGTGCACATACATATGGAAGCTGAATGGCTGAGCCATCTTAATGTTTTCCAAATCCATGTGTACAAAGGAATATAAAGTCAAGAAGCCTAATGTTCCCGGCATGCTCCATGTGCCCTCACCCCTGTGGCCGAAGCTCTGCTGTGCCCTCCTTCTTCTGCAGACAGTGCCTAGTCAACAAGATGAAGCTTAGATTTGTGGAAGTGAATACTCTGTGTTCCCCCAACCCAGGACACAAGGAACCCTGTATGGCAGCTCCGAGGGGCATTCTATATCAGGACTCAAAGGGGCTCTAAGGGAGTGCCCGCTGCCCATTGTGGGTCAGCTCATTTGCTGCTTTCTTGTTTGCCTGCCTACCTTCCTGGTCTCCCCAACTCAGTTTTATTTCCTAAGGTTCTCTCCCAAAACTACCTTTTCCTAGATCCTCGTTGGTATAATCCAAGCTAAGATTAGCCCTGTGGAACAGTTTCCCATGGAGCTGCACAGAGGCAGTTCCCATACACATGCTTGGTATTCAGGGCACACATAAGGCTGGACTCACCCATAGGCAGCTTGCTTCCCTGGTGGCTGAATGAGACTCTGTAGGAGGCATTTGGGAGGCGCATGCTTAGGCCTTTTTGACAGCCTCAGCCTCCCAAACCATGGTTGAGACTAGTCCAGCTAGATGGTAACCTTCAAGGAGGGAAACCTGAGGAATCCTTGTCCCTTCTGATAGGTCAGTATCTGATCATAGCATTGATCAAGTTTCCCCCACTTTTATGAAGGCTGGACAGAGTACACCACCCCCCAAACCCCCAGACCTGGTCCAACCCACATGCCCAGCAAACCAGTCCAGAGGGATCCCAGGTGCCACCAACCTTAGAAAGGGGAGAAGGCCTAGGGTGGGCAGAGGTGGTGATGCTGTCCATCCTGCCAAGTGGGGCAGAGTTGGGAGGAGCCTGGGCTGGCAGGAAAATGAGGCAGCCCCAGAAAGCTGAGTCTAGGGTGGGACCTGAGTGTGTCTGAGCAGGTCTGGAGGCTCCTTTGCCTATCATTTCCTGGACCGTAGTGATATCACCTTCCCTTTTCCAGTGCTAGGGATGGAACTCACATGCTAGCCAGGCAGTCTGCCAATGACCCAGATCACGACCTCTCCAATACTTCAGCCCTATAGTAAAGTCTCACAGTCAATATCTTGGCTGCATGCTGATGGCTGCCAGTAGCTTCAGGGTCAGGAGCCAGATAAGGGATGGATGCATTTGGACCAAGCATTCCCTTCTTTTCTGGGGAATTTGTCAAAAGCTTGTTATCTTTGAAAAACCAATTTTCAGGGATTTCACAGGAATCAGTCCAAAATCTGTGGGCATTGACAGCTCTGCTGTTAATTAGCTCTGTGACCTTGGGAGAGTCCCTTCAGGGCCTGGGGTGGGGTCACTCTTGCTTCTTACAAAGCCACAGACTGGTCAGAGCATGTGCCCTGCAGGAGTGAGTGATACTGGCCACCGGACCTGCCCCCTGCCAAGTGCTTCTAATTGAAGAAGCAGAGCAGGAGTCTTCCCATCCTACCCGATGACCTGCCTCTCATGGGTGTGTGTGTGTGTGTGTGTGTGTGTGTGTGTGTGTGTGTGTGTGTTCCAGAATTAACCCTTCCCCAGCTCTACTCCCCACCATCTAGTTCCATTGTGTGCTTGGGTTTTACCCTTTTTTTTTTTTTTTTTTAATTTTACAAACTTTCTTATGTATTGAAAAAATTGCAAATAAACACCACGTACCAAAACAATTCACTTAATGTCCCTTTTCATACTGGTTTTCCAATACCTACATTCAGTCTTTGCTCACCCTTTACAGTTAGCCCTTCTTGCTCTCTTTATACATGTTGTACTGTGCTCACCGGCACATTTGTTTACGTCTCTACGGGTAGTATTGGCTACATCCCACGTAATGAGGGAGAACATGAGGGGATCTTTTTTCTTTCTGAGATTGCGTGACCTCTCAATAGTATACATCATATGCTTGTCAGTTTTTCTGCAATTTTGTGATTTTGTTTTTCTTTAGCCCTAATATTCCATTTACATATGTGCTAAATTTTCATTAGTCCTCCATCTATTGGTGGATAACTAAGTTGATCATTTCTTTGCTTTAGTAAATAAAGCAGCAATAAGCATGGCCAGCAAATAGCTCTGTGGTAGAGTCCAGTGTTCTTGGGGTAGATGCCCAGGAGTCAAATAGCTGGGATATATCGTAATTCTATTTCAATTTTTTTTAATCTCCAAACTGATTTCCACAGTGATTGTATTAATTTTTAACCCCGCTAACAGTGGGCCCCTTTCTCTCCACACCCTCTCCAACGTTTGTTATCTGATTTGTCGATGAAAGCCATCTGACTGAAGCATCTCCAAGTAGTTCTAATTTGCATGTCCCTGATGGCTAGGGATATTGAGTTCTTGTAAAAAGCAGTTATTAGCCATTTGTGTTTCTTTGTTCTTGAAAACTGTCTATTTAATCATTTGCCCATTTGTTGATTGGCAGTTTTATTTCTTTGGTGTTTCTTGTCTGCAGTTCTTTGTAAATTCTGACTATTTACCCCTTGTCTGAGTTGTAGCTGGTAGAGACTTTCTCCCATCCTGGGAACTACTGGAATGCTGGTAGTTTCCTTTGCTTTGCCGGAACTTTTTATCTTCACACGCTCCATCTGTTGATTGCTCGGGGCTAGTCGCTGTGCTGCTGGTGTTCTTGCCTACCCCAGTATCTTGGGAAGGGTACTGCCTGTTTTCTATGTCAGTGTTTTCAGTTTCAAATTAAGGTCTTTTCCATTATGAATGGACTTTTGCATGAGGTGAAAGATATGGATCTAATTTCGTTCTTCTGCCCCATTGCTGAATAAGCTCTTTTCTCCCGTGTATGTTTTTTGCCTCCTTTGTCAACAGTTAAGTGGGCATAGCTTTGCTTGCTATGTTATTTCTGGGTCCTGTATTGTGTCCCATTGGTCTACTTGTCTGCCAGAACCGGGGTGTCTTTATCACCATAGCTCTGTAGTGTAATTTGATATTGGGCATTGTAATACCTACAGCAGTGTTCTTACTCCTTAGGATTGTTCTGCTACCCCTGGTCTCTTGTGGTTCCATGCGAATTCTTGTTTTGTCTAAATCAGTAAAATGCAACATTGCAGGTTTGATACAGGTATCGCATTAACTCTGTAAATTAAGACAGGATTAATGCCTGCTTTTTCTGCAGATATTTACTGGGTACTTTCTGTATAGGTCAGGCACTGAGGATGTGGACCAGCCAGGACAAACAAACCAGCTACAGCTACCTGTCCTTGGGTAGAGATAGGCAGTCAGTGTAAACACACAATAAAACTTTAGCTAATGATAAGCATTCTAGACCAAAGGTCAGGAGAACAGAGTATTGGGGGCTTCTGGAACTGACAGTTATAAGTAAGTGGTTAAGGAAGGCCTCACTGAATATCAACCAACCAGACCCTCCACAGCTCCCAGGGACTAACCCACCAACCAAAGAGTACACATGGAGCGACCCATGGCTCCAGCCACATATGTAGCAGAGGATGGCCTTGTCGGGCATCAATGGGAGGAGAGGCCCTTGGTCCTATGAAGGCTCAATGCCCCAGTGTAGGGGACTGCCAGGGCAGGGAGGCGGGAGTGGATGGGTGGGTGGTGGAGCACCCTCATAGAAGCAGGAAGAAGGGGGATGGGATAGAGGGTTTCCAGAGGGGAAACTGGGAAAGGGGATTAATTTGAAATGTAAATAAATAAAAGAAAAGGGGGGAGGGAGGAAGGCCTCACTGAGATAGTAACATTGAGCAAAGAACCCAAGTCATATGGTTTTCTCAGGAAAAGGCTGTCATGGCAGAAGAAGCTGCACGTGCAAAGGATCTGAGGCATGTGCCTAGGTGAGGAGATGAGGTATGGGGCCAGAGAGGAACCAGGCACAGAGATGGGAGGGTTAAGTGTGGTGTGTGAGTGGGATTCAAGGTCTCCACAAACTCTGGGGATAGGAAATGACATAATGTGCTTTAAATTTCCAGGGGCAGGGGTCGGGAAATCACGTGAACTTACATGATATAGGATCATTGTAGAGGCAGAGAGGCCAACTCAGAGGCTGCACTCATACGGTAAGAATCGTGGTGGCTAGTGAAGAGACCCAGGGAAACACCTGGATTTGATATGAAAATGGGGCCATAGGATTGGCTGTGGGGAGAGAAGAATCAAGGCTGACCACAGGACCTTTGTCCAAGCAACCCACACGATGGAGCTGCACTGGAGGACTGCAGGTGGGGGTGCCTGTAGGAGCTGGGATGCACACAGAAGGGTCAAGCCATCAGGTATCCCAAACAGAGCTGTGTAGGTTCAGGTAGAGATGCTTCATAGCTCTGCCGAAATTCCTAGGTAGGAGTGAAGCTGTTATAATGCTTAAAACTCAAGCCTCAGTTTCTCCTTCTGCAAAACAGGGTCGGGTCCCAGCACCCCCTCTCAGTGTCACTGTAACTCTGTGCAACTGTGCAAGTGCGCTTGGAGCTGGTTAGGCGTCAGTTAGGAGAGGAATTACTGTCCCAAAAGTTTGCTGCCTCCTTTCAGTTCGCCGTCTTTGGGACCCACTTGCCATACTAGTAACCATCGAAACTGCTGGAGCAATAAGACTTCACGATCTCCTACATCAAATCAGCGAGAAGCTTAGGTTCAGAGAGACAGGGAGGTGCTGCGTGTCCACTCTGTAATAGTATCAGCGGGGACTTCTACCCCTCTGGCCCCTGCACTACCTGTTAGCACTGGCCGTTCGGCTTCATTAAAGAATAACAAGTGCCACTTAGCAGCAAAAAGGTGGATTTGAGCTTTGCTTACAATTATGCCCAACGGCAATACCTTGGTGGCACAGGGCACTTGTGACTTCTGCATCACTTTCCTCTTCCAAAACAGACCTGCAGACTGCTCCGCTCCACACTGCCACTCAGTTCTCGGAGCACCAAACATTAAGTTCCATGAACTCAGAAATTCTTGAGGGAGCCAGAGCCAGCAGCGTGGGGTTAGGTGAAGCCTTGGATTGCAGGAAGCTGAACGTTAGTTTTGAACTAGATGGAAATGAGTTTAACCTCAGTGTCCCTTCTCCCCAGGCCAGGGGACCCGGTACCAGTTATTGTATCCCTGTGCACTTTGGCATCCTCCTGTGCAAGTGCGAGAGTGACACAGCTTGAGAACTGGAAGTGACCCATGTAAAGAAAGGTACAGAACCTGATGAATAGTGGATATCACCAGTGCCGTCAGTCTTACTGTTGTTAGCATGGGGAAGAGATTCTTCCAGGGAGAAATAGTCTTAGTTCTGCCATAGCCTTTTTCCTCTACTCACTCGCCTGTTATTCTCTACCGTGACAGGTGACCAGTGGAGAAGGACTGGTCAGAACATGCTATATGGAAACCTTCACTAGCAACAGAGCCAGTGTCTCCTCAGACCTGAGTGTAGCTTTACAAGAAGAGGCATAAACCAGAAACCCGGATGTCCTTGTCAACTGACACAGAGTATATACCCATTTCCCCTGCCACCCAGAACCCAAGCCACATCTTGCTGAACCTGAGCCAAATGATTGTCTCCTGACAGTTCCTCTTTCTGATCACAGCCTTGTTCTGTGACTCGGTTTCTTCTCTCGGCAGTGGAGATGTACAGGACCACTACCCTGAGGTGTCGGTAAAAGATACAGGCAGAACTTAGGAGGTAGTTGAAAGTGACCCCTGTCCTCCTGGCTTGCTCAGGTCTTGACTGGAAGCTAGATGTGTTCTCTGTGCTTCCATAGCAGCGCCTGCCACAGCCTCACCACCTGGGAGCAGTTGGCATGGTCACCCTTGGAGGTCGGCACCACTGGTATCCTCTTTCTCCTTGCCTGCCATGGGTCGCTGCTATTCTGTTACTACCCTGCCTTGACTGTGAGCCTTGTTGGGCTGCCCCTGTGAGCTCCAGCACTAGGTAAGCAGAGCAAGCACGTGGGAAGCTGGGAATGAATGCGTCATTGAATATGAACTTGGCTGTGTCCGTCTCTGTGCTGGCTCCCACGATCTCCTTGGGAGAGCGATGCCCGCTCAGAGGGCAGCTGGGGAGCGGGATGTTGCTGAAAGACAATTCTTGAGAGGGCCTTGGTGAGAACAGGTTTTAGCTCGTACTTGCTCCAAGGGCTTTTTGATTTTTAATTACCCTCAAAGGGCTGTAAGGAAAGACTTCTGGTAGGAACCATTTGATTGTACCCCAGGAGGAAGCCAGTTACCTGCCAAGCTGGGATATAGGCTAGTTGACGCCCTTTTATCCTTGGGGCCACTGGTGCTGACTTCGCTGTCCCTTCCTTGGCCAGTGGCCATACTTCTCAGACTAGGGTTTTCCAGGTTTCCCCTTATCACCAATTGTCCCCGAGAGCAGCCCATGTCTACTGTCAGGGCTAAATACCCCCCAGCTCCTACTCCTCAGGACGTCACCCTAAGTGGTTTCTAGCCCAGGCCTTGTACTCTTTGCATGAGCTAGCCAGAGAGTGTCCCTGCCTGGGCTTGTCTGTCTTCCTGCCTTCATCCGAACCCCGTTGTCCTATAGAAAATACGGAGCTTTTGAAGGGTCTCTCCCTGGCCTGAGAAGACAAGGAAGTATTTGGTCACAGGGAAGAGATGGTATGGAGCCGAGGCCTAGCCAGCTAGCATGGGATTCTATCCCCTGGGAGGTTGATCTCTACATGGTTTCTATTTGATTTTGAGGCAGGGAAAGAGTTTAAGGCAGATGGGGGAGAGGGTAAGGAATTAGGCAGGTTGGGCCAGGGCCAGGAGCGAGGTGTGAGATGGCAGAATGAGGAGTAAGGCCTGTTGAAGGATGAAGCAGAGACCCTCCCAGGGCCACTTCGGAGCATGTGCCTGATGCTAGTCACGAGGATGCCATCAGACCTGCACTGCACCCTGGGAGGGAGTCTTCACACTGGCATGTTCAGGAAGGGATTTCCGGGCTGCTCTGAGGGGGAAAATGTGAGGCTCTAAGCTCCTCAGCAGCTGTGTCCTCTGTATTGTTTGGACCTCTGCCTGGAGTGTCATGGCTACGGTGAATACAAACGCATAATGTCTGAGCCTGGCCGGGGGCTCTAGTGAACTCACACTGGCCTGCCTGCCCACCTGCTCCCTGCCCCCCAGCTCCACTAGAGCGCACACCATCAACCCCTGTGTTGCTCCTATGTCTGCTGACTCTGTTGCCAGTTGGAACAGACCTTGGGCGGGTAGGCTGCTTGTTGGTGGTGGATGAACAGTGCCAGGGGTGCCTCCCCCAGTTTCCTGAGAGCAGCGAGGACCTGGAATGCAAGGGAGAGTCTCTCTAGGGGGTCCAAGGAGCATGGAGGCTAGACAGTCCTAAGAGCAGAGAGACACTCTTCCATGCTGACAGAGGGACCAGGATGTGACCCGAGTGTAAATCTGGGGTCCACTTGGTTGAAAGCCAGGGGACAGCTCCAATCTGCTCTCAGTGTCAAGGCCTGGAAATCCCTAATAGATTTTATCCAGGGTCAGTTCAGAGACCACTGGGTTTCTGATTCTATGTTCCTGTGTTCTCTGTCTATTCTAGCTTGCACTGAATTCATATGTTGACGCCCTAATATCCAGTATCTCAAAAAGTGACCTTACTTAAAAATGAAGTCATTGTAGTTATATGGTGAGCTAAGATGAGGTCACTTGGGTGGGCCTTAATCTCTCTGACTGATGTCATTAGAGGATGGGGAAACTTGGACAAACATGTAGACTACATATGAGCATGAAGGTGGAGGCCAGACAGAGACCAACACTTGGTCACATGTCACATATTTGGGGACAGCATAATAAATATGTTACAATATATAAATCTAGTCACAGTAGATGTAAGCTCAGTGGATCCAGTCATGTGGAGTTGTGCTGAAATGCCCAACATAAGCTCTTTGGGGGCAGATAACTACATTAAATGTATATTCATTTTAACTTTGCAACTTTTTCTCTGTGACTTTGAACCCACTAGTTCTCCCCAGGTCTCATTGTCCTGGGAAAGTGTCTCTTAGGGCTTGTGTCTACATGGAGTGGCTCGTAGCTAAGGTGGACAGAACTTTCCCCTGACTCCTGGTCAGCTGAATGCGCCCTACTGATCTCTCCATGACTGCTTCTCCCATACTTACTTGGCCTTTTGTCTTCTGTAAGTGGCTTCCCACTTTGTCACCCTGAAATATCATTTCTCTTTGTTCCCACCTCCCTTGATGTCATATAGATATACAGGAGCCAGGCTACCTGCAGGGCTTTTTCCATGCCAGCTCTCAGCTCCTGTGTGAGCCAGTGACTCTGTTCTCACATAGACCATCATTGCAGTCAGCCTTGGCCTCTGTTGACCCTGTCAGGCAAGGGTTTCTGTTCTCACTGTTGTTCTATTCTTTAACTAGCCTGGGGTAGAAGGAACTGAACTGTAGACTAGACTAGACTACCACCTTAGACTCACATTGATGGCCCTGAAACCTCAGGAATGATGCTCCTGTAGATGACATGTTTCTCACCAAAGGCTTAGGCTCCTCAGGTTCTTATCCTCTCTCCCCTCTGACTTTGGGCATAGAAAACAGATTGGTTTCCTCCTGTTACATGAGGGACAGTGGATTCTGCTGTTTGTCCATAGGAGACAGATTGACTTCCCCCTGACACAGGAGGGATCTGGGATCTGCAGGTTTCCTGCACCTGAGAGGAAGGACCAGACAAGTAACCGACACATGGCTAGTACCATAGAGCAGGTCAGTAAGCTTCCAACCAAGTGGCAAAATGATCATGTTCTGTAGAGAGAATATCTTACATATTGTATGGATGCATCACCTGTCAATTAAGAAGCCTGTGGCCTATGGCTTAGGCAGGAAATGGAAGGCGGGACATCCAGGAGGAGAAAGAATTCTGGGATAGAGCCAGGCACGGGAAAATCTACCCAGAAGACCTAAGGAGACAAGACGGATACATGGTACCTGAGCACAGGTAACCAGCCATGTGGCAAAATGTACATCAAAATAAATGGGTTATCTTAAATTATGATTCTAGTCAGAGAAGAGCCTAGCTATATGGCCAAGGCATCTGTAAATGTATTTTGAGTCTGAGTCTTACTTTTGAGAGCATGGGGGCGGGAGGAAGAATCAGACCCCTAACTTCTACCATGTTCAATAATTAAAATAACTGTATGAGAGGGAATAAAAAACAGAAAACAAAAAACAAAAACAACCCATGGTACCTAAGTGTTTAATGCAAAATTCAAGAAATGAATTATTCATAAGCTTTAAATTGCATGCCATTCTGAGGAGCATGATGAACTCTCTCACAGCCCACTCTAGCCTACCCAAGAGCTGAGTTAGCCCTTTGTCTGCTGTCTCCATGCTGTGGACCTCCCTGCCTGTCTCTCAGGAACTGTCAAATCATCAGATCAACTGTTACAGTACCATAGAGCATGTTCAAGGAATGCTTACTTTCCAGACTAGTGGCTCCAAAGTGTCAGGAAAATGATGCAGCAATTTGGATTTCCTAAAGAGAGTGGGTTAAGTAGTTCATTTGAGTGAGCCGGCTCAATTGACTAAGGGAAGAAAAACAAATGCTGTAGTGAGGTTGCTAAGGTGTGTGAATGAATCTGTAGGATTGGGAGAGAGAAGAAAGCAGTTGTCATGAGCATGGCTGCTTCACCTCAGACCCCAAAAGTTAGAACCATAGTGCACTGGACAGTTGAGGTAAAAAAGGAATTAAATCATTGGATTCTGTGATAGCTGATCTGAATTGCCAACTCAACAAGATTTAGAATCACCTAAGAATGAAACTCTGGTCTGGTCTAGAGTAAGATTGTTCCCAGAGAGGTTCAACTGAGGAAGAGATATGGGTGGCATCATCCCATGGGTTGGAATCCTGTACTGAATGAGGTTTAAAAAGCAAACAGGACATTTCTCTCTGTCTCTCTCTGTCTCTGTCTCTCTCTTTCTGTCTCTCCCTCTGTCTCCCTTCCCCCTACCTCTTGCTCTGTCTCTATAACTACAAATGCAGCATGGCCTCTCATCCCTTCCACCACAGCCGGAGCCCCATCCGTGCCTTCTCACCATGATGGACTGTACCCTCAGACTGCAAGACAGAAACAAACCTTCCTTCCTTGACAGCAACAAGAAAAGTGACTGATATGGTTTCCATCCTTTTGTGGCTTCAGGCATGCCCTGGGGGTCTTAGCGATCACACTGATGCAAACAGAGACTGTCGGTGAATGTCCACTCCTGAACATATCACATACATGACCCTTATGAAATCCTCCTAATACATAAAACAAAAACGTCCTCAGGGCAGATACCAGAGATGTCAGGTCATGGGAGCTGCTGTCCTCAGGTCCATTCTTCCACATTAGGCCATTTTCTTACCAGCCATCTTATTTACTGTTGCTGGGCACTACAACCAAGAGATAGTTGGAGACTTGCTTATAGTTTCAGAGGTCTAATCTATGATCATGGGAAGCATGACAGCTGGCAGGCAAGGCACTGGAGAGATAGCTGAGAGCTTATATCTGATTCATAAACAGCAGACTGGGTCTGGACTGGGCTTTTGAAACCTCAGAGCCTACCCCCAGTGACATACTTCCTCTAACAAGGCCAACATCCTAAACCATCCTGAGCAGTCTGCCAACTGGGAACCAAACATTCAAATATATGAGCCCATGGAGGCCATTTTCATGCACACTACCACATCAGCCAATAGATATTTACTAATTTGTGTTGAAAGGCCAAGTTTCATCGGTGTGGGTCTGTCCAGTCCTGTCCAGTGCTCAGTACTAAATGGCTTTAATTACTGTAATGCTGTGATTATATGTTTCAAGAGCTGGCAAGACCATGCCCACCTCATTTCTCAGACCATTGTTTTCCGTTCCTTCTTTTGTGTTTACTTTTCCAGATAAACTTTAATCAGTCATAGTTAAGGTCTCCAAAAGTCTTGCTGGTATTCTGAGCTCACACAGTGTTTAAACATAGTTCTGGGGGGTAGTTGACGTATCCAGTCATTGAGCATGACCATTGAAACATAAAATACACTTCCTCTTTCAAGTTCCCGTCTTCAGTGGGTTTACATTGTTACTCTTATGAGTCTTAGGCAATTCTTGTCCTGTTTATCCCTAGGTAGTTCATCTTTGTGTTTTTATTGCAATAGGATTCCTACTTTCTGTTGTATTTCCTGAAGTGTTGTTTATCTCGGAAGGAAGCAGATCCTACCAGTCTGTAATGAACCGCCTCTCTGAGTTGTCACTCCCTTAGTCAAGCTGTCTTGGGGTTCTCTAGGGTGGTCCAGGCATATCGTTGTATTGCCTATAGATAATGACAGTTTGTCTTCCTCCTCTTACCTAACTGCCTGGATACCAGAACTAGATAATGGTAGTGTTTGTGGAAATCGTATTGGGTTTGATGACTAAATAATAGGTCACTATTTGGTTGTACTGTAATTTCAGCATCCTGTACTTTGTACACCGAGATCATTGCTAACTTCCTTTTAGAAATTTCATTGCACAGAGCGTTTTTCTTACACCTGTTCCATCCACTGAATTCGTTTCTGCACGGTAAGTTCCCTAGAAGTAAAAGATATTAAGCCAAGGATGGTGAACCGTTTTGAGATTGTAAGTACTGAATGCTACCTAATTTTCCAGAAAAGATGTTTCAGTACTCTAATTTAAAGCATGCACTTCAAAGCATCTGATGGCAGTTAGTCTCCTGCAGAATCTCAGGACTGGGGAACATTTCCTTAGAGGAGAATTTATAACCCATGAGGTTCACTTGCTTGTATGGTTGGAACAGGGTTTTATCATGAACTTAGACTTAGTTAAGAACAAGGCCTGGCATCAGAACTGGCTCAGGTCTAGCTCCCTGAGGTCTAAAACACATCACCTCAGTCAACCTCCTTCCAAGAGTCTCCTGTCAGGGACAAACGTGAACTACACAGCAGTCAGACATGTACCCAGCAATGTCTTAGATAGTCCAGGATCAAGAAGCCACCATCTGTGGCAGCGGCTGTGCTGACCACATGCAGTGGCTCCTGTGGCCACCCCTGAGCTATAGTCATGTCTCTCTCTTTCCTTCATCATTTGCTAAAGGTACCTATCTCATGAACCTAGCCACGTGCTTCCAGGATGACTTCTCCCTCATAACCCCCATCTGCTCTTGCTTTACATAGGCAGAGGGGCTGTGAGTTTAATTGAAGTCCTTCCTGAATTCACATGTTGAACCCCTAACATCCAGCATCTAAAATAAATAAATAGATAAATAAATAAGGAAGACCTTATAGAATAGAAATGAAGTCATTGTAGTTGTTGTGAATTAAGGTGAGATCACTTGGGAGGACCTTAATTTCTGTGACTGGTGTTCTTAGAGACAGGGAAACACACATGGGCAATCGTATGGACATGGAGGCAGAGGCCAGAGACCTCTGCATAAACCATAAACCAGCTACACTAAACATATACAGTTGGTAAGCCACTAGAAGCTAGGGACTAGTCACAGCAGAGTCTCCCTCACAGCCTCAGAAGATGGTGACCCTAGCCATGCCTTGACCTTAGCCTTTGGGCCTTCAGAGCTGTACCAACACATCTCTATTGTTTAATGTTTAATGTTTCTGTGCACCAGCCTGTGACATTCCTTTGACATCATTAGGAAACCAGCCTGTGGGGTTTATATGTAACCTCTCTAAGCAAAGGGGTCAGATGAGTGAGCAAGATGGCCGGAATAGGTGAGACTCGGGTTGGGGTGTAGGTGGAGAGAGGGAGGAGAGTCTGTGGACTGAGTCCCTCAAGTTCTGGGACCTGGTAGCTCTGGGTGTGGCTAGTGTGTAAGAGGTAAGGGGAACCCTGGGTGCTCATAGTACTTGGAGAGCAACCATATAGTAGCCTGCTTCTGAACGCCATGGTGTAAACCCAACAGGAAGTCCCAATGAAGTGGTCAGGACCCCACACAGGCACTGCCATACAGCTAAGCAGGGGATGAAGAGTACCTTTCTCCAAGGCCTATACCTATAATGGCTTGCCATAGGTTAAGGGCACTGACTCAGAGAAATACTACCCAGAAGTACATGAAAGAGCAGGTGAACCTGATAGGCCAGTTCTTGTCCTTTGGAGATGGCTACATCCCCTACTGGCTGCCCCTGATGTTCTATAATTCCCAGAGCCAAGTAGCCCAAGGGACCACTCTTCTTTGCTTCTCCTCAGCACTCTAGACCCTTAGTCTGGGAGATTGGGGGAAAATTTGACCAAAAAAATCCAAGGAACACACATAGCAGGACCAGAGACTGGCCTCCTAGTTTCTACGCACTTTTAGATTTGGGGATACCAGCCTGACCTCATTCATTCTGTAGCTATGACAGAGGCTTGAGAGTCCAACTGCCTATCTGGGTCATGTTAGTTCTGGAACCCCAGACAAATTCCTCAGCCATCTCAGATCCCTGTCTCAGTTCTAAAGTGGACATAACAACTTACACACACTTGCTATAGTCCTCCTGAGGTGCAAAGAACAAAACGGCATAGACTGTCAGCACAGGGCCAACAACCTTAGGAGTTGATCCCTGCTAAGGACTCTTGGAGTAACTCGCTTGCAATTTCCCCCAAGTGATGGACATATCAGCTCTTCCCACTATACGAATATTTTTACCTTTCTAGACAGCTAGCCTCTTGCTAAACCAAACTATGTCAACAGTGTGTTGTGTGCCTTAAATCAGCCCTTGTGGCCCTACACTATTCATTTCCACTGCCTGCCATGGCTCACTGGAGACGCTTCAGGGTTCCCTCGTGCTTAGAAGGATGCTTGCCAATTCAGCCCTGGGCCTGGGATCTACGGATACTCCTCCAGACACGTCAGCCGGGCGGTGGAGCGTATGGCTCTCACGTGGCTTACCTAACTTTCTGACTCTTCCTACTTGTGTGTGATTCATTCGTTCCTTCATCAAATGGCAAGAGTTGGGCAAGGAATGTGTAATAGTTTGAATGAGATGTCATTGGCCTCCCCTCCCAACCCCCAGTCTCAGGCATTTGAATATTTGGTCTTTCAGTTAGTGGCTCTGTTTGGGGAGGCTTAGGAGGCATACTTAGGAGGAAGTATGTCACTGGAGGCAGGCTTTGCCCAGTGTCTCTGCTTCGTGCTTGCAGTTCAAGCTGTGAGCTCTGGTGGTTAAGAGCACTGGCTGCTCTTCCAGAGGTACCGAGTTCCTTCCCAGCAACCACATGGTGGCTCATGACCACCTATCTATAATGGGATCTGATGCCCTCGTCTGGCACGCAGGTGTACATGCAGCAGAGCTCTCAGATACATAAAATAAATAAAAATTTAAAAAAAATTTGTGAGCTCTAAGCTACTTGATACAATTGCTATGCCTGCGTCCTGCCGTGCTTCCCCACCATGACGGTGATGGACTTCTGTCCCTCTGGGACTGTAAGCCCTAAATAAACCCTCCCTTCCTTAGGTTGTCTTGGTCATGGTGTTTTACCACAGAAATAGGAAGGTAGCTAATACAAAAGGCATGTCTGGGTAGAAAGACCAAGGGATCAGGATTAGGACAGGGCTTGAGAACAGGTAACAGGTTGGAGTGGTCCAGACAATTGAAAAGCACAGTCACTGCTTGACAAAGTAGATGTCACTGAGTGTATGCTTCACGCCAGGCACTGCTGGCACCTGTGACGATGCATGGGACAGAGAGAGGGATGCCAGCCCAAGGAAGAAATTTAGCAGGGAGGACAAATAGCCCAAGCAATCGAAGAAAATATCACATAGTTACTTCTCTGGTGGGTAGCATGTGGAAGAAACAGTGGTCCGGGAGGGGAGTGTGACAGGAGCCTGGTCTGTCCTGAGGATCCCAGAAGGCTAACAGAGAGACCTGCGAGACACAGAGGAAGATTTAACTAGTAGGAATCTGTTGAATGGGAGGGGAGAGACACGTTCTTCACAGTAGAAAGATGAGCTTGGGCAAAGGCCCTAAGATAAGATGACAGAGCTGAGGCTGTGGCGGTGGGTGGCATGTAGGGAGCATTGTGGGAAGCAAGGCCGAGGAGACAAGTATTGCTTCCCAAATGCCAAAGCCAGCGGGCGAGAAGTAAAACCTTCCACTTGGAAGAGTTTTCAATGAGGATGCTTTAGGGGAGGGGTGGGATTGTATTCATTATGACTGCTCAGGACCAGGCATGGCACCTCTGAATGCCTTGTGGTCAGAGTGGCTGCCCAAGGAGAGCACCACCAAGAGAGCTCTGATTGGTACAACTCATCCCTGTCCCTGCCCACAGGACTGTCACCTGGACTGCAGGGTTCCCCAAACCCTCCTGCCCAAAGCCCCTGTATCCTGCCAGCCTGTGCCCAATGCCCCTGGCTTCACTCTTGGTCTAGCTCCTCAACTGTGACATGGAAAGGGGATTCCATCTCAGCCTATGTCAGATGTGCTCATATACAAAAAAACCAAAAACCAAAGAAACAAAAACAAAATACGCCAAACCAGAAAGAAATGTCTCCAAGTGGTCACGCCCGCCCAACGTGTTACTTAAATCTCTTTGACATTTCTGTCTTCCCATGATCAGGGATTATAACCACTCTTTGCTACAAGGCTGTAGAGCCCCCAAAGGTGTCAAAGAGCATCTTCTGAAGACAGCAGTTGGCAGATGGTGCCAGGGCATGCATGCCTTGAGCCCATCCGGTCTTAGTTCAGCCTGCCCATCCTAAACAGGATGCCACAGTGGAGGGCTAGAGAGAAGCCATGCCCCTGGAGCAAGTCACTTAGGACAGATTCCTGAGCTACTCAGGTCAGGCACGAGTGGCCACAGCAGGGCCCTAGCTAAGGAAGTGTGGACACAGCAACAGATTTACTTACTCATGCCTGCTAACGTGCCTGGGAAAGTTCCTCGGGGCCTTGGAAGGAGCGTGCTTCTACTCTGCAGTCTGTTATGTCTTCCCAGAAGCTCTCTGACATTCACAGACAAGCTGCTCAAGTAGACACTTGTGGTTACCTGCTTCTCGCTCCAGTCAGAATAGAAGCATCAACAACATGAGAAGGTGAAGCCAGAGGGGGGCCCAGCCCACTGTTTTCCCATAGTCTGACTACCTGCCTCCAGGAAGAGAGCAAGGACCTTTTAGAATAGTCATGGAAGGCCCTCTGGAGAAGTAGCACACAGCCCAACCTCAGAAACCACCCAGAGCAAGGCATGGTACCAAAAGTGACTTTTCCCCCTTCTGATGCTGAGCTGTCCAGTCCAAAATGGATTCTGTTATTTAGAGGGGTTGTTTTTAAGTTGAGGGCACAGGCATTTTAGAAAATCCCCACTCAAAGAGATCAAGCTAAAAATACACTGGTCACTTAAGATGAGAGCCGATCAGGAAAAGTCAGTGATGTTGAAAGGGACCTTTCTCCAGCAGCTTTAAGTAAGTGAGGTGTCCGTGAAATAAATAATCCTGGCATTAAGTAATAAGCTTCCCCCAGAAGGGAATGATTAGCTGCTGAATGAGGGGTTCAGGCAGTGAGGGCTGTTGCTGTCAGCTTGTGGATAGGACCAGTCTCTGTGGGTGCAGCGTTACAGGGGTGGCCCTTGTGCAGGCAAAAATGGTCCCGGGGTAAAGATGTTCTAGGCACGCCAGACAGCAGCAATGGCTGGAAGGCCAGACAGCCCTCACTTCTCGGGGGAAGAGAAGGAATACAAAAGTCTGGCAGGAGGGAACTTGTGGGTGGATTCCATGAGGGGAGCCTGCTGGAGCCAGCCAGTGACCCGGACACTGCCACTCTGTGGACAGCTCCTGGGTGGTTCCCTCTGACTGGCCACAGAAGCTTCTTTGAGGCCTCCCAGGCACAGCCCAAGGATCCCCTCTGCATGGCCCTGGTGGCTATTGCTTTTGGCAGCTGAGGATCTGCAGGTCCATTAGAGATGATGGCGTGGCAGGGTTGAAATGCTGCCAGGTCCCGTGGCCTGCACGCAGGTGGCTGGTGTCAGGCGGGCCATGCTGTCTGTGGACCTCACTGCCCAGACCTGGGCAGGCTTGTGAGGTATCTTTGGAGCCTACACAGGCTGCATGGCTGGCCCAGCACAAGTGAGCCTTTGTGGCCCTGGTTTACGAAACCAGCCACATATTTCCCCGTCACTTTATGAGGTGCTAGCTCTGCCCATGCAAGCTGGGGAAAATAAAGCCTCACATAATTTGTACTGCTACAGTTGAGGAGGTCTGAAGTGAACCAATGCTCCCTTACAGAAGTTCTGTGCCCCCACGAGGCCTTGCAGCTCTAGGGGGAGGGGCAGCCTCAGGATTTCACCCTTGGCAAGACACTACTGTCCAAGCTAGCTGATGGAGAACAGAGACAAGACAGGCAGTGAGACTGGAGGGTGGTGTCAGGTGCAGAACTCGAGACTTTAGCATCGTGTTGTCAAGGCCTGCTTTCCCACAGGTGAGGCCCTTTTACCTTTTAAGAGGTCCACAGGGAAGGGATGCTCCTGCAAAGTTTACCAAAGTTTACCACGAGGTAGAGAGCATTCCAGAAGGACTTTGGCACTAAAATACCTGGCAGGGAGGGCTTTGACTTGCAGTTGAAAAGGAGTAGTCTCCTGAGCTGAGTCTGTGGGCAGCCATCCATGCACTGTGATTTCTGGCCTCCCCTCATCTCCTGCTCCTTTTGTCTTTGCCTGTCATTTGTTGGGTACTTTCTATGTTACAGGGGGTATTTCACCAGGCACCCACTTGCATTAATTCATCTGAGGTTTACTGAACACCTCCTGTGTGCCTCAGAGCCCTGTGCAAAGTGCATGCGGCCCGCCGCGGCAGAGGTATGCTTTGAGCTCAGAGATGGGTGACTTGCCACAGACACACAGCTGGTATCTGGCAAAGCTTCATCACTCATTGACAGGGTTAGAACGAGGGCCACAGGGCAGGGACTGAGGATGCAGCTTGGTGGTAGAGCACTTACCTAGCATGTGCATTGCCCTGGGGCCCTGAGTTCAATCCCCAGCACGGAAGTGGGAGAGGAGGGTTAGTGAAGAAGAGATGAGGGGATCATGTATAAAATCCCAGTTATAACTCAGTGGTTTGCTACTAAAGTGATACTCAAATTGATCATAGTTATAGATTCTAACTACCCTTTGAGCTAAAACCAAAATACATTTGCATGAAAGTAAATCCAAAATGTCCACTTAGACTAACACACCACTCGAGGTAACTCCTCATTGCCACCTGTTGGCATTGCTTTTGCATCAACAGGGGATGTCAATAAGAGCAAAGACAGCTAAACATCATCCTGGGGCCAATGGAATAGACTCCAGTTTGAAAGGGGAAGCCTAAAGTTCCAGTCAGTGTTGTGCCCTGGCCACAGTAGCAGAGGCAGGCTACCCCTTCAGCTTCCTGGATGGCAGATCTTTAGTTATGCAGCTCTTTGTAGACTGATCTCTCTGGAGTCTTCCTTCAAACCTGGAGCTCCCTTGCCTCTTCATTTCCTTCCTCTGTCCCAGTGAATAGGAAGAAAACTGTTCAGATGGGCTTTGAGGCTCAGCTGATGAAGGCTGTGGAGGGTTTTCACAAGTCCCTAACCTCTTCCTAAAAATCACACTAACTCTTCCCATGGTGCCCTTGGGCTGGTCATCCTCTGCTGTCCTCTGATCCCAGAACCCTTAGGTCACTTCGCATCCTGTACCCATTGTGATGGTTGATCTAGATAGTTAACCTGACTTAGCTGGAAAGATGACTTAGATGGACTTAGATGACCTAGAATTCACAGAGCTAACCTCTGGGAGGGCCTTTCCAAACAGGACTAGTAGAGCAAGTGGGAAGGAAAGATCAACTATGTGTATCACTATTCAATAGGCCTGAGGCCAGGCTGGAATAAAAGGGGAAGAGAAAGCTAATAGTCAGGTGACAGTCCCACCCGTTCTGTCTGTTGCCCCTGGACCTAGTCTTACAACACAGACACAAAGGCAATGAGTATGCCCGCCTCTAGAGGACAGAGCAGAGATGCTACCATACTTCATCAGACTCACCTGTGACTATAATTCAAGGTCAGGGTCTAGAGCAGCCTGGCACGGAGGGGGCTGTTTCTTTCTCTTATAAGGCACAGAACACCTAGCCTGGAGAGCCACAGTTAAGAAAGAAAGTGGATGTGTTTTCTCAAAGACTAGTGCTAGGCTAAACCTTGTTCCGGCCCCTGCGCCTGACTTCAGTATCTCTGCTGATATCTGCTTTTCTCTTTGCTGTATCTCCAAACAACTCTAGTCTCCCCTCCTTCTGGCTCACTGAGGTGGCTTACTGAGCTTTAATCTACCCTGCTCTCACCCTACATGAGTTAACATGCCCCATGCAAATATAGTGTTTCATATTGACCTTAGATCTCCTGCCCCCGAAACTGTTCAGCATGGTTGGAATCAAATCCCCAAACAACTCTGAGCCCTGAGGATCCCGGAGTTTGCGGCATGTCCAGCGTAAGTCCTATAGGGCACACTGATTGGGTCCCTTCAGTCACATGTCCACCCTGAACCAATCCCTGTGGCCGCTGCACTGGAATGTGCTGGTTTGCTCAGCTCCATCCTTGAAGGCATCTGCAGGTGTTTCACCCAAAGAGAATGTGAGGAAGCAGTGGGCAAAACTCACAGAAAGCCGTCAGTAACGGACACAAGGGTCAGCAGGATAGGCGTTTATAAATGGTTTACATTTTATTTATTTACATTATAAACCACAGTGAAAGTCTAGGCTGGCCTTGGCAGTGCCATTTCATTCATCAAGAAAGTGGCTTCAGTGGTAGAGGAGGTTGTCTGTGTTCTATAGCCTGCCCCCTGCTCTCCTGGCTGTCAGTTTGAATAGGCTAGTTGAAGATACATCCCGCTGGTATCCTCACTTAGAGACCTAGGAGGGAGGGATTTCCTCAGGCTCGTAAGTTGCCCCCAGAAGTACCTAACATCTGAGCCCTCATGGTCATCTTCCCATTCCTTCTTTTGGTCTCCTGATAGGAAGTGAAGATTCGTGTTTGTTTATAGTGGCCTCTCTCACTGTTCTACCCCACTAAGATTAGTGTTGAAGAGTCCAGAGAGAGTGGAGTCTGCTGGTTCAAGCCTGTAACCCTAGCTCCTCAGGAGGCTGAGGCAAGAGGATCACACAGATCAGGCCTGCCAGAGATACAGAGAGAGTGCCAGTCTAGCCTGCATAACTTAGTAAGACCACATCTCAAAATAAAAGCTAAGAAAGAAGTCTGGGGATGCAGCTCAGAGATAGAGCACTTGCCTAGTGTGGGAGGAGCCCTGAGTCCAATTTCCACTCCTGGAAAAAGAGAAATCCCTACAGGGTCTAGGGTTTTAGACTCTGGGTTGAGGGCCTTGTCCTAAAGATGGGGACTACAAATGATCCAGGTCTTAGTTGAGTCACATAATGGATTAAATGATAGAAACCAGGAACCTAGGCTGGTAGTTCTTTCCCATGGATGGTTGGTTACCACAGGCAGCAAGCAGGGAGGCAGCTGAAGTGAAGACCCACCACCTTTCCATGGGCATTCTACAGAATGAATTCACATCAGGCAGCAGACTAGTGAGAAACCCACAAGCTTCCATCTACCAGGGTGGGGTTTAATTTCTGCTAAGGGGGGGATCACTTCTTCCCCGTGCTTTGCTCCAGATGTTAATAATCAACTACCCTGGCATGCCAATGAGGCCAGAGGTGGGATGAGAGCAGGAGCCCTGGGGTTTTGGTGGCTGATCAACAAGAAAAGCAACTGAACAATGAATGTGCTATCTGTGCAGAGGATTGCAGAGAGCAGCTTTCTGTTCAAAGGCCACCGCTACTCTTACAGAGGCCCTGCCTCAAAGAGTCCCCAGCTTACTGGGGCAGCCACCAGGTTATGATTGGTCGGATGAGCATTAACAAAGGTAGGGAGTCCAGTGGAGAGAGAATGACCGCTTGGGCCCCCAAGAGAGAATTGTGGAGGGACACACGGCAGGAATACTAGACAGAGCATTGAAGAGACCGCTTGGTGGAGAAAGCCATGAAAGGCGTGTCAGAGGAGGGTCAGAGTGTGTTGAGGCACAAAGGCTTACAAAGGCATAGAGGCTTTAAAGAGTCACTGCTGAGTGCCAGAGATCTGAGCAAGGGCTCTTAGTGGGAGGGAGAGAGAGCTCAGCCAGACCTCTAGAGTTCAGGGAAGTTCAACTCCTAAGTAACTGGCTCTTTACTCATCAAAACCTGGGAATCTGGACTTGGGTGTGTTTTTATTTTTTTTTTTTTCCTTATTTAAATGCATCCATAGGTGTAATTGAAAGATGACAATCGTAAGTCAGTCCACTCCTGTGTTCAGACACCTCCCCAGAGGCCACTAAAGCAATTGGATTTTTGTATATTCCTCTCAGGTATTTTCCACAGACACAGGCAGCAGGGTACACTGCACACCCTGAGGGGCACACCTTGGAGATGACTCAGCAGATGGAGAATCTCTGCCTTCGCTTGCCATCGGCCACAGTTCCCATTTAGAGCCCCAGGCTGTGCATCAGGAACTCTGGAACCTCTCTCAGCCTCTGTTTTGTACTGGAAGGGGCGGCTCTTACACAGCAGTAGGTGTAGAGCCAAGGTCACTTGGCTATTCAAGGACTGAGCTAGGACTCACCTCTTACATCTGCCCCATGCCTGGCAGGTCCGTTTCCTGCCTCCTTGATCACAGTGTGTCAAACCATGAGTGGGGAAAGGTGGTCGGTAAGACTGCCATTTTTTTTGTAAGCATCGCAGGCAATAGGCTGATGTCACAACAACTTTCAGTGTAGAATTGTGATTTCAGGCGGCCTTGGTGGTTGTTTTGTTTTGTTAACAATCCTCTCCTCCCTCTCACCTTCTTTCCCTGATCCTCTGCCTCTTCTTCTTCCTCTTCTCCCCACCTCCCCAACAGCCCTGCATCAAGCCTCAGCTCATCTTGGTCCCCATTTCTGGTCTCTATGACAACAAGGGCCTTCCGTCAGAAAGAGGCCTTCCAGGTATTTTATTTTGGGCTTCAATTAAGCAGGCTGAAGGCTAGGAGCAATGCAGGAAAACGTGTTTTACTTATGGCCTTCGAGACAAGCCGGGTGCTATTTCTAGCTCCTTAATCGATGTTGCTAAATGGGGTCTTAATGCTAACTCCCACGGTATCGTGAGTTTTCATCACAGAGACTCCCTCTCCAACCTCACTCCCTCAACCTCCTCCTTTAGGGGAAACACCTCCTTTTTTTTCCTAGCAGCTGTCAATAGGCCCAAGTCTTTCTAGCCTGACATTCACTGGCCCTCTGTAGCCGAGCCTGTGGGAATATTTGTTCTGCTCTGTCACACATCTATCAGGAATCTGAGTTCTCAGGCTGTCTATCCAAGGGCCACAATTAAATTTCCAGACTCCACCAACCTCTCCAGATGCCCCATCAAAGCCAGAGTGGAATGAGGGATACATGATTGACTATATTGAAGAAACATTAGCATTTTTGTGAGTGTTTAAAATCCTTCCTGCTATCACTTCCTAAGTCAAGACAGATCACTCATTAAATCAAGGCAAGTTAAATGTTTTCCTATGCCTAGAGAAACTGAGGCTGGGACCAGGAAGTCAAGAGACATCCATTGCCGTAGAACTTTGTATGTGCCGTACAATTCAGTCTTTATACAGCTCCTCTCTGAAGGGGAGATTACGAAAAATGCTGTGTCCGAATTTCTGACCATAGTGTCCGTTGTACGGTGAATGCTCGAGACATGGTTCTCCTTGGCCCCTAGGCTGGGGTGATGAGTCAGGAAGGAGCACGGACTATAGGAACTGCAGCCAAAGCGCATAGATGTGGAAATGTCTCAGTTTGCCTGTATAAAACCAAGTCAGCAGTTCTCCCGATTTGCCTCGTGTCCTGTCTTCAGGTAGAGGGGTTCTTTGGGGGCCTCATTAGTCCTTGAGCAAGTTTTTGGAATGATTCATACTCCTACAGTAAACGGGCATTTGCAAAGTCCTTGGAAAAGGCAGCTCTGTGTAAGGGTAAGTATTGCTATATCCTTGCCCTGATTAAATCTAAGAGTGTGCTCTTCCCACCTGCAAGTCTATAGCGCTGCTTTTATTCATCTCTCTCATCATGGAGCTGGCAAGACAGATCCAAAATCCTGTTCGTTGGAAGACCTGGCATCTTACAGTGAGACCCTAGGACTCTCCTGCCCAAAGCCACTTCCCGATTATTTGCTCCACTGCTGAAATGCCATCGGCAGAAGGCTTTTGTCCCCTTGATAGAAGGGGCTCACCAACCTTTCCACTTGTGGAGAACCATGGTTCAGGACATCGCAGGGCATGTCCACTGGGCTAAGACTTTCTCCTGGGTGGTCATCTCCAGGGACTCCTCCCCAGCCCCACCCAGAGGCTCCTTGGGTGTGGAGGCAGGACAGAACCTTCCTTACCTGTACTTGAAGATGCTGAGGCATGTGAAGAATAGATGAGTTGGTTTTCAGCAGGCTACAGTAGCACCTGCCGCAGTAGACACGCCACAGGAGCAGACTGCTATCGTAGCCCTCACTGTTGTAGTGAGTCTGCGATACAGCTGGTATCCCTGTCTGTCTCCAGGACTGCAACTAAATTCACAGATGTGCCCTCTGCCCACTCTCCTGAGTATCCTGTCAGTGACTCTGCATGGGCTTGGGGGTGCCAGATTCTGTTCCCCTCAGTCCTCTGGAGTGGTCAAGCAAGGCTGTGGTCCTGGTTCTGTCATGGCATAGGACCCAGAAAGAAGCTGAGTTTGAACCAAGTCAGGCCAGGGGATATGCTGGCAGCATTCATCCAGAGCAGCTGCTGCAGGTCCTGGGCAATGACTAACCAAGATCAACAGGATTCTCAGTCTGGGCCCACTTGGGGAAACTGGTTTTGCCAACCACCTAATTAGGACATATATATATTAAAAAATTAATTTTCCTCTGTCAATTTTTTTTCTGCCAATACATTTTGGCTCATAAACCCTTAATGTCTGCCATACCTTCTCTGTAGTAAAATAAGAAATAAGATGTTTGGGTTTATGGGAAAACAAATGTTGCAGGCATTTTATATCCAATATATCAGTTTTCTTGTCATTGAGTGGTATCTTGTAGAGTTCAGGTCCTGGAACCCCAAAGTTCTGTCTGCCCTTACTAAGTCTAGGTAAGCCAGGAAGTCACATGGTCTCTCTGCTGTCATTTCCTCAAGAACCTGGTAACAGGGGGCTCTCAGTCCTGCTTGGAACCAAACACTGGCCCCCTGGTACTTGCTCTTTGGTTTACTGGGCGTTGCTGCCACTCCACACCTGCTCTTCAGGAAGTACTTAGGAGATTCCTGGTCCCGTGGAGTTGAAGTCTGCAGCTTCTGGCTTATAATGTATATGCCACTTGAGCTTGTCTTCATTCATGCATTGGGCATTAACGTCCTGAAATTTAGCAAACACAAGGCAACACTTGCTCATGAAGCCAGAAGTAGAAACAAAGTCAGTGTGGCTGAAGGTGGGAAGGGGCGAGAGAACCAGCAGACCACATCCGAGAATCCAGTTTACTCAGCACTTTTACAGAACTTCAGAAAAGCAAGTTTCTGGGTCTCCTCTGAGCCCGTTTCTGAGTTCACACTTGGAAAGGTCAAATAAACACAATAAATCCATTAGAAGGCCTTCATATTAAGCCCCCAGGGCTTATGCTGATTAGCAAGAAGCTAACGTGGTAACATTTCCTAAGTGGAAGGAAGTTTGTCTGACCTTGGCTATTTGAAAACAGAAGGTAACAGTGCCAGCTAGCCTAGCAGTTGTGAGCAGCACAACCCAGGCTGCTCCAAGGACTAAAGATGTTGCTCCTTGTCCCTGGGCCTCCAGGGAAAAATGGCTCAGATGGGGTCCAGATCCCACGTGGACCCATTTGTTAACTGTCTGATAGTGGGCAGAATCCTTTACTCTGGGTCAGATCTTCAGCTCTCCTGCCAGTCTGTGGCTGGGCTTGCCTGGTTAGGTCCACCTTCAGTGCTTTCAAGGGTGTCTAATGCACGACATACCAGATGACATCACCACATGAAGTGACGTTGAAGAGACAAGGCAAAGGGGCCTCTTGAGACCGGCTAGCCACTCTTCTCAGGGCTGGAAGGCAGATTGCTTTTACACACAAGTGCGCGTACACACACACACACACACACTCCAAATCAGATACTGAACACTACTCAACTGTGGCCTTGAGCTAGTTACACAACCGACCCCTCTCTGCCTCAGTTTCTTCACATCTGTAAATGGGCCTACATAAACCACAGCTTCACTGGGTTGTTGTGAGAATTAAATTCAATGAGGAATATAGAACACAAGAGTGTTCCGTGACGTAGGAAGTGCTGAGTGAGGGAAGTGCTTTGTATTATAACTGTTTCCAGAGCCCAGCAAACGGACTTGAGGATGTCAACAGTCATGGGCTTCTCCAGGCTTCATCTGATGGAAGAAATGGAATGTGGTTGCTAAAACCACAACAGGCTGGTGGGTAGGGTTGGCGGCCCCAGAGCTGCTGAGCCCTGGCTATCCCACACATTAGCAGTCCTGGCCTGCTCGAATGTGTTTAGATCCATGTTTCTCCACCTGTGACTCTTAACCCCTTTGGGGGTAGACCAACCTTTTCGCAGGGGTGGCATATTAAATATTTACATTACAATTCATAACAGCAGCAAAATTACCGTTAGGAAGTAGCAACAAAAATAATTTTATGGTTGGGGGTCACCGCAACTGTATTAGAGGGTCCCAGCATTCGAAAGGGTGAAGACCGCTGGTTTAGATAACCAAGCTGTGGTTCTCAACACAGGCTGTACCCTACCAGGCATATCCTACCTTCTACACCAACTGCCTCATTTTCTGCTTTGGTCCCAAGGACACTGGCTGCCCTGAAATATTAATAGTTGTCATTGATTGAGTGCCACAAAGACCAGGACCTTCAGGAAGTACCTGGACTCTGCCCCTTACCTCATCCTCCCACTGCTCCTGGTGAAGCAGGGAATGGCCCTGTTTTACAAAAAAAAAAAAAGAAAGAAAAAAAAAAAACCGACCAGTTTTATCAAGCCTGAATTCAGCTTAGATTTGAACTCCAGGTCAGGGCTGTTTCTCCATTGTAGCAATGCCTCTCCCAGGCAGTGCTGAGTTCTGTTCCGGCAGGAGTGACTTCGTTATTACTCATTAGCCAGAATTAGCTGCAGTTCATCTTCTGGCCAAGCTCTTGTCTGAGTTAGAGCAGGACTCTAATTCTCTTGTACGGTTTTGCTCTCTCCTTGTTGCTATTTTTAACTGAACTTCTGATAGCGACAGAGCCCATCTCATACAAACCGAGTCCCAGGGTCGTTTCTGTCACTCAGCCGTGACCTTACTCATAACACGATGTCACCGACAGTCCCCTGACCTGCTCTCTTTTGTCCCAACTTCCTTATTTATTTACTTATCAGCTCGTTTGAGATTTAATGTGCATGCCCGAATCCACCACCCATACGGAAGATCAGAACGTTGGCAACCAAGGGCCTATTTCTGTCTCTTCCTTCCCACACTCCCCTGCTGCATGGTAGTGGCTGACTTCTCTGTTTACTCTCCCTTTGCTCTTTCCTTACTGATTTTCAGCATCCGTGTGCATGCCCACAAGAGTCTTTGTTTAGTTTGTCTATTTACCTCTTCCTGCATCAGGACTACCCTGGATTCATGGCTATAGCATTGACTAAGCTCCCATTTAGTGGACAGGTCTGGCTACCCTGTATACCTCACTCTTCTAGTATGGGAACAGATGCACCCTGGGAATGGGAACCCCATTTCTGAGCCCCACCCCCACCCATAGCATCAGCTGTCTCTGAGAACACAGCCCTGACCCCCTTCCCACGGTGGGCACATTTATCTTAGTATCTGCTGGGCAGCAAGTGGCCCCAGGGATGTATGAGGAAAGGAAACCTGGAGGGCAGTTTCCCTCTCCCTGTGTAACTTGGGACGTCCTTGCCCAAGGCCAGCACATCCAACAACCCTGCAGCTTCCTGGGGCAGGGCCCAAGCTTAGCTCTTTCGTCTGAGTCAAGATCATCCCTGTATGGGTTTGTAAAATTGGCACAGCACAGTACAGCTGTTTGCCAGAGGGAAGGGCTCTGCCAGACACCCCCCTCCCGTGTGTGTGTGTGTGTGTGTGTGTGTGTGTGTGTGTGTGTGTGTGTGTGTGTGTTGTGTATTCATTCATCTTCCATCTTGTTTGCAACAGAATCTCTAACTAGCCTGTAAGTTTCCAATCTTTGTTTCCACTTGCCAGTAGGAGTGTTGGGATTGCAGATGCAAGCTACCACATCCAGCTTTGTCCAGGTTCGGAACATCTGGACTCAGGTCCTATCTCTTGTACGGTGATCACTGGGCATCTCCCAGGAAAGGACTATTTTCTGTCATTATTACTCATTAGCTGCCTCGAAGTGTTTCAGTACCTTTTATAGATATGAAGGCTCACTTAAGCTGCTTCTGCCTCCCAGAACCTGGGCTCCTCCATCTTAATGACCTTGTAGTTTCCAGTAAGACTAGGCAGCAGGATGGTACCCGTTCCTGCCTGTGGGAGCCACAGTTCGCAGGGGAGGACATAACAATGATTCGGTATGGACCCAAGAGCTCAGGGTCTGGTAGGAGCCCAGGATGGGAAGACAGATTCCCCCAAACTCCTACTTAGGACAAGGTCTACAAGTAGGGCAGAGTATTTCAAATGCGGTTTGTCTCAGAATTCTTGGGCTTGGTCACCATAATGATGCTGACCTTGCTGTGGGGTGACATGGGGAAGGCTGAGAAGCAGGCTGGAGCTGTTTGAGAGGGTAGCATGAACCCCTGAGACCTTTCATGGTAGAGTCGGGAAGAGACCCAAGGGCTCAGAGTAAATACAGAAACTAAGAGAGAACATGGGTTCATAGAGAGCAGATGGGAAGGGGCTCGGGAGCGGGCTCCATTCAAAGGTAACAGGTAGAGTATGTCTCAAGGTGTGGGCCAGGACCCTGGTATTTGGGCTCAAAGTATAGGGATCCACCCAGTTCTTTTTTTTTTTTTTTTTTTGGTTTTTGGTTTTTGGTTTTTGGTTTTTCGAGACAGGGTTTCTCTGTGTAGCCCTGGCTGTCCTGGAACTCACTCTGTAGACCAGGCTGACTTCAAACTCAGAAATCCGCCTGCCTCTGCCTCCCAAGTGCTGGGGTTAAAGGCGTGCACCACCACTGCCCGGCTTTCTTTCTTTCTTTCTTTCTTTCTTTCTTTCTTTCTTTCTTTCTTTCTTTTTTTTTTTTTTTTATCCACCCAGTTCTAAGGAGGGGACAGGGCACAGGAATTTGACTCCTTCAAAGAATGTGGTGATCTCTGCAGAGCACCCTGGCCTGCAGAGCAATGTTTAAGAGCTGTCTGATGCTGCATGTCTGTGTGAACCCCCAGATCCTGCATCTTAGGGCCCCGTGTGAAGCCCATACAGATGACTTAGCAAAGCTAATGAGGGTCCCAGCCTAGAGCCAGGGTAGAGGTCCCAGGTAACAATGACCCTAATGTTATCAGAGTAGGAGCAAAGCAAATATTGAGTTGAGGAATGTCACCATGAACAGCAGTTGGAGAGATTCACCAAAGAATGCTGATGTTGAATTGAGAATAGCAGGGCATTCCGTGGGAAGACTGAAGCCATGTAAAGTATGGGTGCAACAGCCATTTTCACACAATCATCCTTGCCTAAGATGTCCTTGTCTGCAGAATTTGGGGCTGGGTAAAGTTGTGGTGGCCTTTGTATGAGGTGACACTTCTGTCAAGTCCTTTTGTGCATAGTTCTTGTTATCGCCACACGTGCACACCCCCCTCTACAGCCGCCTGCTTTCTTTCTTTCTCTCGCTATTTATTTATTTATTTATTTATTTATTTATTTATTTATTTATTTATTTATTTTTGTTAGGACTTGGCAAAGGTGACTTCACTTAGATTCTGACAACCTTCACAGACATCATGTCATTTTTCCCAGGACAGAAACATCACACAAGCACCAGAAATACCGCCATTGATCGTTCTGATCAGAATTTAGGAATAGGAAAGCAGAAAGAAAAACACACGTTTAGAATTTCTTTCATCTCAAAAACTGGTTTCCTGTCTCTTCACAGATATATATGACATCTTTTGTTAGTAGAGAGATTTCAGGTTTGCTGCTGTTCAAAGCATCTGGCTTTGGCTGTGAACCACGAACAGGCTGAACTGGGGTTTATGTTTACCTCTAGTACAGGTCTCTCTCTATACCCTAGCCCAGCTCTCTGAAGCTAGACAAGTAATGGCTATTCATCCCCATCTTTCCCCACCCCACCCCAAACCCAAACCCCAACCATGTCTGCTTAGAGATGGCCAAGGCCCATCAGAGCTGAGATCACAGCCAGTAGGATATGGCTACAGTCCCCAGAGCCCATTCCTCCTCAGATGCTTAGTAGCTAGCATCTGTCTCCAACAGGACTGGGGATTCAGCAAAGCCGGAAGTGAACAAGCACCCAAGAGCCTGGCTGGGAGGCAGACAAGGTCTGGGGACAGAACCTGAGGTACAGGGTCAGGTCTGCAGATAGATCCCTTGCTCCTCTGAGGACTGACCTTGGTGGTAAAGCTGAGTGTTTCCTCTGAGCAGCTTTGCCTTTGAAGAGTACGGCTCAGAGCCAACTTGTCCCTGGGGCCTACCCTGTGCATACCCTGGATATCTGCCTCTTCTCAGTTGAGGCTTAGCAACCACAACCCTGGCCTTCAAGGCCCACCCCACATTTCTCTTCCTGATCTCTCCCACCTCACTTTGTTGTGTGCATTCATTCCTATGAAACCTAAGTTGCTATGGTTCCCTCCAGCTATCCACTGTCAGGGATGGCGTATGAATTCCATCCTGCCACACTGCACCCATGTATAGGTACATAGGTTGTCACAGCAGGCCATTTGCTGCTCTGGCAGTGACATTAGAGCTGAAGAAGAAAATCGAGGCAGCTCTGCCTCCTGGGGGGCAGAGGTCAGGCCCTTCTGTTCTTATGTGTAGGAAATGGTCTTCCTTCCCACCAGTCACCTTCCCCCATCCACTGTGAAGTGTTTGCCCATGCCCCATTCTGCTGACCCTCCACACTGAGCAGGGCTTTCCCCCAAAGGCCACTTCCCTCGAGACAGTCAGCAGGTTCAGGCTTTTTTTTTTTTACTGGGGCGGTGATGGGAATACCATTGCCCCAAGTGTCTGGCTATTCTTTGTGGGCTCTCATGATGTGTGGTCTGTGGAGCTCATGGCTTCTCTGAACCTCTGTTCACCCCTAGTAGACAGTGCTGTCAGGGTCCCTGCTTCGCGTTTCCACCACCCTGTCACGTTTGCTTTATGTCTTCCTAGAGTCTGCCTAGCTGTCTAGCCTGCCACTGCCTTCCTTGGTCGCCATCTCTGATGTGGTGTACTTCAGACACACACAGGGGAAGTGTGCACATCTTCTGTCATTTCAGCTGGGAAGGGCACTAGCGTAGAGCCCAGGCTGCCCCTAGGGCTTACTACTGTCTACCCAACATCCTCACACTTGAATAATTCTACTGGATCGGGAGGAAGAGAGGCCTCAGCAATTCAGAGCACTGCTGCTCTTCCAGAGGACTCGGTACCCACATGATGGCTCACAGCTGTCTGTAACTCTCGTTCCAGTGCCTTCTTTTGGCCTCTATGGGCACCAGGAGTGCACATGGTGCACAGACATACACGCAGGCAAGACACCTGTGTGTGCTGTGTATCTCCTCATTTCCTTTATGAAACAGGTAGTGCCCAGGTCTTCTAAGATCAGCTTTTAAGGATGTCACTCAAATGTTTTCCCATTTCTAACACTCACCTCGTGACTTACACCATGCACGCAGGCATGATGGGAGGATGGTGGCTCACATCTTGGCGGTTTCCATGGCAGGCGGGGAGACATAAGAAGCCTGGAGAAGCAGCTGAAGCCATCAGTCTCTGTGTCAGACCCTTCGCCAGTCTACATCTCTGACAACGCAGTCTTTGAGCTAACCCCATGAGCTAACTTACCATTTTTGCAGATGGCAACAGAGTTGCTGGAAATCCTGTGTTCACTACAGGTCACACAAGGGTTAGTGATGGATGACTGAGGAAAGTCTACCCGGGCCTTTCAACAGGACTGGGATGTTTGTAGCACAGAACCAGGCACTGTGCCACAGCCCGGACTAGTCTTTGTCAAGAGCAGAAAGTGGCTGTCGGTAAGGGTAGCAAACTGAAACAATGTGTAACTGTTTTCAAAGATACTTCTTGAGCTGATGGCTTTAAAGCTTACTTCAGTAAGAACCTTGTTAAGGCAGAGGGCAGGCTATATCCTGCCATCGACACCCTACAGTCTGTGATGTGAAGTCGTCATCCTGTCCCATCTTACAGATGACAGATGTGTGCCTGGGAGAAGAGGAGCCAACTGCCTCTGGCCGGAAGGGCTGAGTGTGAGCTGGGCTTCTGGGCCAGCCTTTTCTCCTTCTCACTTAATTCTTGCCTGGCTTGTGTGTTCACACCTGCTCCCTGTCCTGGGAGAGTAAGGCCCTGACTCAGGGAGAGAACTCCTTTTATTCAGATGTAACTTTTTAAGAATACTAGGTGAAGAAAGTGTCCAGGTCACAAGCTGCTGCCTGCCGGCATCAAGGCAAGCTGGCTAGGAGAGCCAAACACAAATCTAAAAGTAACCCTCCATCATTACCACCACCCCAGTCACCATGCCCTGAGCATCACCAGCCACGCCCTGCACATCATCAGCTACTTTTGAACTTAGGGGGTTTTGGGGAGTCACACATGACACACTTTTCTTTCCCTTAAAATTATGCTTGAAAGTCTCGTCCCTGCGTTCCCTGCGTTCACATATACTTGGGGCCCCTTCATGCCCAGAGCTGATTTGTTTTCTTCTCTGTGAACAGATGGAGTTGATTTTGGCACCCAGCTGGTGAGGAGCAGCAACATGGCTGCTTTCACGTGCCACTGTTACATTATTGTGGGAGAGGTGGGCAGCTGTGATTTGGAAAGTGAAGGAGTGGGGTGGGGGTGGGGGGGCAACAAGAACCTGAGGCTGTAGTGCACACAGTCTGCGGGGAGTCTAGAAGACAGGTGACTCCACCTTCATTCTCGGCTTGGGCCTGCCTTTTTATTATTGTTTTGAAGAGGGGCAATATAACACTCTAAATGCAAGCTTTACAGCTCTAGACACGTCTCTCTTCTCCGAGCCTTGGTTCCCTTTTCTCTCAGCCAGGAATGAGTAGCCACATTGACTTCAGATGGTCACTTTAAGACCTCAGTGCGATACATTCACCCTAGCAGCAGGCTGAGCAGAAGCTCGGTAAATGTGGGTGAGATAGAAGACAAGTTCCCACTTCTGGTTCTGTGGGTATAAGCCCTGGTTTTTCCATATACCAGCTGTGCATCCTTAGGTAGATGGCTTGTGCACTCTGTTTCAGCCTCTTCCTCCTTAAAATAGAGATGATAATGGTAATATTTATTGGCTCCAGAGGTTGTTAGGAGTTTTGATACATGCATTTGCATGAATTGAGTCCCCCCAAAAGAACTTAGTGTGTGTGTGGCCACATAATAAACCTTCAAGAGAAAGCAGCTACAAGTATAGTTTATTCCTCACAATCCCTGCTTGGTGAACAGCCAGGTGTGAAGGCCGAAGGATTAGAGTAGGGGCTTGATTGACAGGGCAGAGCATCATGTGGGTGGGCACTGTGAGGGACAAGGGGCGGGGAAGGATGGCGGTGCTGCTGTAACAGAGCGGGGAATCATGTGGGGCAGGGCAGGCTGGGATACATGGCTGGCGTCCCCTGGCCACCTTACTCTTGTATGAGAATCAAAAGATAAGAGGAGAAGGTGGAACTAGGGCTGGGGTCTGGCCTCAGCAAAGGACAGCAAGATGTGACCTTGGACGTATCATCTGGGCCTCATGCTGAGTCCCACGTGGATTCTGATGGTGGCCCATTAGAACTGCAACTCTAGCAGAAGTTCCCTTGAACCCCCATCCCTCCTGATACCCACACAGCTGACACATTTGTGTTTACTCCTTATCATTTTACCATAATCCCACCTACTCAGTTACCAAAAAAATGCTTAGCTGCAGCGTAAACATCGAGGCCGTATGTCAGTCCCATGAGGTGAATGGGACCACTGTCTTCTTCATTCTCCACTGGCCTGTTTGAGCCACCAGCCCTGTTCCTGTCCTCAGCTTCCCTGCCTCCTGCTCTGTGTCTATTTTCTCTGCTTGTAACACTGCCCAGCCTCGTGAGCTTATAACACTCCTACCCATCCTTCAAAACGCTATTCAGGTTTCTCTCCTCGAAGCTTTCCTGCAGCTGCCTAGTTTCTGTCCTTGTGCACTCAGGAATTCTTTCCTATATTAACACTTTTAAAATAATTCACTTGCTGGGGCTGGAGAGATGGCTCAGAGGTTAAGAGGCTCCTCTTCCAAAGGACTGGGGTTCAACTCCCAGCACCAGCATGGTGGCTCCCAACCATCTGTATGTAACTTATGTTCCAGGGAATCCAACACCCTCTTCTGGACTCTGCGGGCACAAGGCTAACAAATGATACACAGGTATACATGCAAGCAGAACACTCATGTCTGCAAAATTAAAAACAACAAAAACAAAACCACTCATTTACTTAAAAAATCTTAGGTCATGAGGAGATCCCAGACCACAGGCTCACCTTCAGGGCTGGCTCTGGCCCTGGCTGAGTTATCTCTGTTTCCCTAGGATTACCACAGGACCTGAAAGAAGAAAGAACTAATATGCATATCTGCAGTAAGCCTGTGTAACTCAGTAAACTGTCCTGTATCCAGAGGTGCCAGTGCCTCATGGTGTGCACATGGAGGTCAGAGGGCCACTTTGGGGAGTGGGTCCCTTCCTTCTGCCGTGTTGAGTCAGGGTCTCCTCTGTTTTCCATCTCTACATTGGTGCTGGGCTTTCAGATGCCTGCTGCTGAATCCAGCTTTTTAAGGAGCTTCTGGGGATCAATATCAGGTTATCAGGCTTGAATGGGGAGCACCTTTGCCCCCTGAGCCTCCTTCCGGGCCTCTGGTGGATTTTAACTTACTCCTCCGCACACACACCCGGAGCTTGAGTGCTATAAGAAAATGTGCCCTTCCACTGCTCGCCAACACTAGAGGGAAAGTGTATGGGTTTGAAAGAATCTCAGTAGCCTGGTGGAATCTAACCTGTCTGCTTGCCTGTGTTGAAATGGGATCTGGCTGTGTTGCCCAGGCTGGCCTTGAACTTCTGGGCTCAAGTGATCCTCCTGCCTCAGCCTCCTGAGTAGCTGAGACAAATCATCCCGTTTCTAAAAGGATTCCCTTTCAAAAGTTTTGAGCCACACATTCTACATCAGAACCTACCCTTGCAGTGGCTAAGTTTGTTTCCACTATTCATCTTTAAATACCACGATTTACCGGTTGTTCTAAATCTTGTACTCTGAGCAGCTGCAGCTGCCTTTCATAATCACTGCTGAGGGCCTCTTACTGCAGGCAGGGATGGCTCTTCAGTAGCAGGGAGCATTGAGCCAGCTCAGGGGCAAGGATTGTGGGTGGGCAAGCTAGGAGGAGTGAGGAGGTGTGGGCACTCACGCTTCATTCACTGTCTTTGCAGCTGAGCCTCTGCCGCTGATGGACCTGTGCCGGCGATCCATCCGCTCAGCCCTGGGCAGACAGCGCCTGCGGGACATCGACTCCCTGCCCCTGCCTCAGTCTCTTAAAAACTATCTGCAGTACCAGTGAGCAGTGCTGAGGATCTGCTGTCATCTGTGGTCACAGAGCTCCAGAGCGTCAGGACACATCACTAACTTGGAAACAGAAATGCCTGTTGCCATTCCTGCCATCAACCAGGACCAGGAGGCCACCTAGTGAACCAGAGTGTAGAGACCATTTCTTCCTCAAGAGAATGAATAAAACATTCAGCAGGAGACGGCGTCCAGTTCCCCACTGCAGACAGGCCCAGGAAAATTGGCCAGTGGAGAGAAAATAGGTTCTGAATAATGAATGATGGAAGCCAGTCCTTGGCGGTCTCCTCCACGCCTGCCCCTAGCCAGGGCAGAGAGATTGACCTTCCATTTTAAGACTTGGTACCACTTTGAGAGACAAGTCAGGGTCCATAACAGGGCAAAAACACCTGGCTTTACCTCTCTGAGCTGGCTTCTTCATCCCTTCCTGCCCCCTTCCACCATGGATAGAGTTCTTTGGCTATCCCCCACCCAGGGACATGAATCTGATGACTTGCCCTGGGGACAGAGCTTATTCTGGGGTATGATCATTGTAAGAAGCGTTTGCATTTTGAAAGAGGAGTGTGGTGAAGGTGGTTTTCTCCCAAAGGTGCTAAGGAAGATGGAACCCGCGTGACAGCAAGTCTGAGATGCCCTGAGTACCCAGGGCTTTGGCAGCCATCATTCAGGGTGAAGCTGAGCTGTCACAAAGCTTTCTTTGAGCAAATTATTTTTTCACTGTAGGAGACTTCCAGTCTATTTCTCGTTTCCAATATGTGTGTGACGCGCTGTTTATTTATCAGCTGGGGCCCCGTAGCGTGGCCTTGGGACTGCAAAGGTGGGCGTAACAGTCTCTGCAGGACCTGAGACCTACCCTCTCACAGAATATTGCTGCTGCTCCTGCTGCTGCTGCTGCCGCCAGCGCCACCATCTGGCATCTTTCGTGTGTTCCAGATACCCTCCACCCAGACTCGGTTTTAACTGGAAATTGTCACAGAGTGGGATACAGAGCAGCCTACACTTTAATGTGAATGCGACCTACAAGCAAGGAACATTTCTAATAAAGTTTGTCATTCTGTCCTTGAGCTGTGTGTAAAGTGCTCTTTCCATCAACCTTGCTGCTCTGTCCCCAGATCCACAGATGTCAAACCTAGGAGTACCCTCTCTCTCTCTCTCTCTCTCTCTCTCTCTCTCTCTCTCTCTCTCTCTCGCACACACACACACACACACACACACACACACACGCTGTCCATATTTGAACCCCACCCCCAGAGATGTTGTAGAGACCTGATCTGGGTGACACTCTGTCCCCAGGTTCTTCAAAGACAGCCATAAGCCCTGATGCTGTGACGCCTTAGATGTTCAAGGTGACCAGGGCCAGTCAGGGTAAACCAAAGACCTGGCCCAGGGGCTGAATGCAGCTGGCCACCAGGAAGCAGTATAGATTGCTGCAGGGCAAATGAGACAGAGTTGGCTGAGCTCTGCTGGGGCTGGGAGCAATAGCAGTTAGGGACAGGAAGGGGACTGGGTCAGGACCAGTACAGGATTCACTCAGCAGCATCAGCCACCCACATACCACACCAGACGCCAGGGCAATGTCAGACTGATTCCTCTGTCCTGAGTGGGGACACTTACAGTTTGTTGTAAGACCTTGAGAAGCTGGGGGGGGGGGGGGGGCGAAGGAAGAGAATTTCTTGTGATTGGAGAAGTGGAGATAAGACATATGTTATCTCCCCACCCCGAGACTGGAGATGGGAAGAGGAAAGGCCTCTCCTAGCTGCAGGCTCTAGGCACCTGCCTGGCCACTGGCAGACTCGACCACCAAAGTTTTCAGTTGTGGTTGCCAGAAGCGGCTTCCTGAAGAGGCACAAGCTTGGGCATTGGTCAGGAAGCCTGGGTTGGAGTCCCGGCTTCCTCGTTTATACACAGTCACCTTGGGTAAGTCACTTTCCCCTCTGGACACTGGGAGCTGGACCAGGTAGCCTGTGACTGACTAAGGACCCTCCATCTCCCAGCCTCTAGTGTCCAAGTCTCCGCACCACTTTCCAGTTTGGAAGAATCTGTCTTGTCTCAGCTTCTAAGCCTCATTGGCTTCTTTCATCCCAACAATGCCTTCCCCACCCTTACTTCACCCTTTCATGATTAATGAGATCAGCCTTTCTCTGGACACCCCATAACCACCCACCAGTGTCTTCCTGCTCTGAGCTATTAGTTGTTCACGTCCCTACCTAAGCATGTATCTCCTGGCACCAAGGACCCTATCCTGAGCACTTGGATTGGGGCCCATCTGCCCTGTAGCCTCATGCACCCAGCAGGCTGTGGGTCTGTGGAAGGCTAGACCTGGGCCTGTACCTACAACGTCATCATAGGTCAGACACATTAGCTCTGCAAAGGCCTGTGGAGGGGTGGGATGAGCAAGATGTCCTCTGCAAACTGGGACACCCAAGGAAACGACAAAAGAAGTGCTCAGTGGCGATGAGGTCCTCTCAGAGCTGAGAACCGACCCCTAAGGCCTCCTGGGCCCCTTGTCCTCTCGGGCCCAGGCCTACAGCACTATCCTGAAATGACAACATCTGACCCAGCCCTGCCAGACCTCACAGTCTAAGGGAGGATAAAGATGGTCACCAAGCAAAGAAGCACCATGGTGTTCAAGGGGAATGATGGGGTGAGGTGGGTGCTAGGAGTTGGGCTACAGAAAGCCACTGGGGAGGTACTGAGTCCTGACAAGGAGCTACACAGGTGAGAGGAGGTAGAACATTAATACTCATGCTTTAAAAAAAAAAAAAAAAAAACTTTTTTGAAAAATGTTGGATACAGCAGCAATGGGTAGGAGACACAACCACGTCCAGCTATCTCTCCGTAATCTACAATCATTGTCTGTGAACTGTCCTGTGTGAAGTATCCTGGGGTGCTGCTTCTGCCACGAGTCTCCTGCACATCTCCCTGCCCATGATGGCCTTAATAGGGGAGGCTTGTGTTGCTCCACCCACCTCAGGCCCAGAGGAGAGCACCCTAGCCTGCTGTGCTGTGGCTGGACACAGCTCCCTGGCTCTAATAGGTTTCAGGCCAGCACTGTGGGCCTTGCCTTTCCATCATGGCTGCTAAACAGAGCCCAGGCTACATCAACAGTCTCTACCCCCAGTGCATTTTCTTTCCAGGAAGAAAGGTACATGTATTCTGAAGGGATAACTGTCCACCCTAGGACAGTCACATCTTCCTTCAGCTGCATTGTCTTATCCTTCCTGTCTCTGTGAAGTGTTGCTCAGGCTCTGAGCTTACAAGGAATGTCCTAAACATAATCATCTACAAAATTCATGGTTCAGAATCATACAATTGGGGTTTTTTATATAGTAAAAAATACAATGTTTAAGTAACTTTTCACTTTTGTGTTGGGCCACATTCATAGCTGTCTTTGACCACATTCAGCCTGCACTCTGCAGGCTGGACACACCTGGGAGTCTAAAGCTCTATTGGTACATTTGCTTTCTGTTAACTTTTACTCTAAGGGCTCTGGCTCCACGTGAATCTTGCCACATTTGCCTCCAAGTGACCCTGGACAGACCCTTTTCCTCTTTGCTCTTTTATCTCCAGTACTTCACAACCACAATCCATATGCCGGCCTAAACTTCTCAGATCTGTCACATCCTTTCCTCCCTCATAAAGATTATGCCTCATAAAGATTGTGCCTTATCATAGAGCTCAGCAAAGTCATTACAACTCTGATGGTCTACCGGAAAATGGCCCTCAGAGGCTCATATATTTGAATATGTAGTTCCCAGTTGGTGGAACTGTTTGGGAAGGATTAGAAGGCATGGCATTATTAGAGAAGGAATGTCAATGGGGGTGGCCTTCAAGCTTTCAAAAGCCATTCCCCATTAGTTCTTTCTGCCCAGTGCTTGTGGATCAGATGTGAGCTCTCAGCTGCTGTTCCAGTGCCATGACTGTGTCTGCTGCTATGCTTCCCACCAAGATGGTAATGGATCTACCCTCTAAAACTAAGGTCCCACTAAGTGCTCTCTTCTATAAATTGTCTTCATCATAAGACAAGCCCCATACTAGTCCCGAGGCCCCTGCTAAATCCACCTGTCTCTTAACTCCTGTGAGCACAAACCTGTCTGCCCTAGTAAACTGGGCATCAAATATATCATCTTTCACGCTCAGTCACCTCACAAATGCCTGTTATTCTTTTATTCCGTTCCAGTCCATGACATGCACAGTGACTGGCAATAACCAAGTCTTCTTAATGGCTTATATGAATCGGTCCATCAGGGACTGATTTCACTTGTATTGCTGCAGACTGTGTAGCCTTGGGGAGTGGGGGATGGAGGGGTAGCTTTATTAGTTGCTCTGCTTCCACAGCACTCAGACTGATATCATCTGCCCTCTCGTCCCACAGCTGCACAAGCCAGGCTGTGAGAAGCTCTTTATTCCTTGGCTAAAAGCTTTCCCCGATTCAAGTAATTCAGATGTGGAGTATACCTTGATTACCACAGTTTCCGGTGCTTGGCCATTTATTAAGGCCCGCTCTGCATGCTAAGTCAAGGTTTTTCTCTTCCTCTGTATTAAAGGTTTAACCTGAGAGATATTATATATTACTTCTACTTTTGTTCTCTCTCTCTCTCTCTCTCTCTCTCTCTCTCTCTCTCTCTCTCTCTCTGCCCCACACCATTATCTGAATTCTCTCACTGGTTCCAAGATCTCAGGAAGAGCTCTTTAATACACATCTAACGTGTTCTCTCTTTTGCATCCTGCCAACTGTATAAAATGACAACCTGAAGCCTCCAACTCATCCTTGCCATTCCCACCGTCCCTGCCAAATCAGAGGCTAACGCAGAGGACAGCATCTGCACATTGTTTGCGCTGAGGTATAGGCGAACTCTTTATGGGCAGACAGCTGAGCCTCAGGTGCGTATCTTTGTGCACATACTAAAAGCTTCCCAGCAGTTAGTTGCTATAGCCTGTTGAGGACAGCCCTGGGGCCTTTTGTATTCTAATTCTGCCCTCATGGGAGGGGCTTCAGAGAAGGAGTGAGTTACACCTGTACCTTCTTGTGAACCAATCTCCTAATGAATAAAAGAGCCAATCACTGGGCGCGTAAGGAGAGACTTCCAGGTTGGAGGAGGAGAAGAAAGGAGCAGGAGAGAAGGAGAGTCCTTTTGGCAAGGGGAGAGCAGATAGGTAAGATGTAGCTAGTCGAGTCTCCTGGTATCATGGCACCTTCACAAGGATTCACCACCAGAGGAATCAGACTTTGATAAGGTTTACAGATTAGATTTTAGTTGATGTGCCCAGAAATTGAGTTATCATTGTTTCTGAACTAAGTTTGTGTTGTGTTTTCCTTCACAGCGGCTTGTCTGGGTTCCAGAGAGAAAGGTACAGAGCAAAGTGTGGGTTCGCCTGATGTGCACCACAGAGGCCATGAGGGTATTGAAGCATGGGGCTGGCATGGTAGCGACCTGCCAGTGGGAACCTAGCTGGGAACGAGCTGGATGGAGAGATCAAGGAGCTCTGAGTCAGAGCTCCACGAGTTGAAAGCAGGTTGGCCATTGCCCACCAGTGCATGGCTGGCCAGGCCACGGGGGATGAGAGAACCAGGGCGTAATGCGGGATGTAATGTGCCATACATTCCTTCTTTTTTTTTAATACTTCCTGCAACAATAGGCTGCTTAGAGATCCAGTCCTGTGTGTACTTTTTAAAGGGATTGCAAAATAGTATCTAGACCATCAACCTTTGAGAGTGTCTCTTTTTGTTTTGTTTTGTTTTGTTTTGCTTTGTTTTGTTTTTTTGAGACAGGGTTTCTCTGTGTAGCCCTGGCTATCCTGGAACTCACTCTGTAGACCAGGCTGGCCTCAAACTCAGAAATCTGCCTGCCTCTGCCTCCTGAGTGCTGGGATTAAAGGCGTGCGCCACCGCCGCCCAGCAAGAGTGTCTCTTATTCATGAGGCAGACCTTAGTCACCAGTGAGGCATGCTACCCATTCTACATATAGGAAGGTGCCCACTCCAGATCCTGTGCCCCAGGATGCTCCACTCTCAGATGGCTTAGCCTTTGTAACCTGCTTTACCATCCACCACAACAGCAAGAACCTCACCATTCCATATGACATGGAGATACCCCCGTTCTAGCTTGCCTCACTGCCGCTGTGATGAAACACTCAGGAAATGGCTTACATGCCTTACACTTCTAGGCCACAATCCATTTTTGAGGGAGGTCAAGGCAGGAACTCAAGCAGGAACGGAAGCAGAACCCATGGTGGTATGATGCTTACTGACTCACTCATTGGCTTCTGCTCAGCTCCTTGGGAATGGCACCACCCACAGTGGGCTAGGCCCAACATCAATTAGCAATCAAGACAATGCCCCTGAGACATTACTACAGGCCAATGTCAATGTCATTCCCCACGGCAGGATCATACAGCTGTTTACCCTCAGCTTATCTTTGGTTCAGGAACCAATTATGTTGTGTGACTTTTCCTAGGGAGACATGAACAAGTATCTACTTATCCTAGAGGGGTTACTGAAAATAGACCAAACAAATTATCCACCCCAGTCTAGCTTGATGACCCAGTGGGTTTTTGGAATTTAGAAGGTCAAGGTGAGGGGTTACTAACAAGAGCATTGGGGGGGTCTTAAAGGCAATTTTACCATTGACGGTCCCTCCCCATGTGAGCAACAACTCAGGAAAGCTGCATCCACAGAACTCCCTGAAAGATCCATGCTTAGCTTCACCAATCGGAGTGTTCCCTCTGGCCCCAGCAATTGTTTACTGCTTTTATGACCTTGCGGGGGGGGGGGGGCCTTGGGACTCTTGGGACTTTCTTTGTATGTTCCATTAGCTTCTTAAGGCTTTTAAGTTTTATTAACTTCCTGAATCTTACTGAGCCTCCCTCTTCTCTCCAGGAGGAAACATTTCAATTCAGAGAAGACAGATAAACGACAAGACCAAATGCACTAGGAGTGAGGGACTTGGTGCTGGTTAGTTTCTGTCAGTCTCATGTAAACTAGAGGCATTTGGAAGGAAGACATATTAGTTAAGAAGACACCTCCATCAGACTGGCTTCTAGGCAAGTCTTCGGGGCATTTTCTTGACTAATGCCTGGCTTTCTGTGGGTACTCTCACTCCTGGGCAGGTGGCCATGGGTTGTATTAAGTCAGGCTGTGCAAGTCATGGAAAGCAGGTCAGTAAGCATCATTCCTCCATGTCTTCAGCTTTGGTTCCTGCCTTGGGTTCCTGACCTGCATTCCCTCAGGGATGAGTTGCTACCTCAAAATGTCAGATGAAATAAACCCTTTCCATCCCAAGTTGCTTTTGGTCATTGTATTTAGTATAACAGTGGAAATTAAACTTGGAAAGACTTCAATATCTCAAGACCATCCAAGCAAAACATCAGTTAACAAACATTGGTGTTGGGCTGGAGAGATGATGGCTCAGTGGTGAAGAACACTTGCTCCAGTCATGAGGACTGAAGTTACGAACGCAGCACCTATGTGACTAGTTAACTGTCTTCACAAATGTCTCCAACTCTAGCTCTGGGGGTCAGGGGAGGGGTTAGGAAGAAACAGGAGGATCATTGGAGCTTGCCAAGAAAATATGAGCCCTAGGTTTCGGGAGAGACCCTGCCTCAAAGGAAAGAGGTAGAGAGCATGACAGGGGAGGAGCTGATGCTCTCTTCTGGACCCTACGTGTGTGTGCACACTCACATGCATATACACTCATGCACACATACAATGTACACACTTACATGCATATACACACATGCAGACACACACATAAATAAGTAAAATAGATCTTTAAAAATGTTATACTGCACTGTATACCAAACAGACTTAACCAACTTATAGGCTATCCCATCCAACAACTACAGAATACATGTTTTCTTCAGCAGCCCTTGGAATACTGGTCACAGTACATTATAGGTTAGGCCGTGAAGAAGTCTGGGAAAATATAGAAAATTGAAATAATTTCTTACATCCCATCTGATCATGATGAGATGGAATGAGAAATGAACAGCAGGGGAAAACAGAAATATATCTAGACATGTAGGGATTGAAGAATTTACCTCGCCGGGCAGTGGTGGCGCATGCCTTTAATCCCAGCACTCGGGAGGCAGAGGCAGGCAGATTTCTGAGTTCGAGGCCAGCCTGGTCTACAGAGTGAGTTCCAGGATAGCCAAGGCTACACAGAGAAACCCTGTCTCGAAAAACAAAAAAAAAACCAAAAAGAAAAACAAAAACAAAGAAAGCAATGGAATGGAGGCCTAAAGGTCAAAGGACGCGATGAAGCAGAAAGATGGTGGTCTGAAAAGATGACTAAGATTGGCAAACCCTTAGCTAATCAGAGAGAGAGAGAGAGAGAGAGAGAGAGAGAGAGAGGTGAAATGGGGCGTTCTGAGAAACCCCTCTAAAGTCCAGATTATCACTATAGATTATTTTATCCCACCTCAAAGGAAAAAGGTAGAAAGTGATAGGCTACCTTGTGCCCCTTCCGGCCTTTCTCTGTCTTTGTCTGTCTGTCTGTCTCTCTCTCTCTCTCTCTCACACACACATACATATACACACAGAGAGACACATAGACACACACAGAAACACAGACACATGGATATACAGACACACACATGTATACACAGTCATATACACACACAGACACATGGACACACACAAAGACACACACAAACACATGGACACACACAGGGTCACACAAACACAGCACAGACACACACAGAGACACACACGGGAACACATAGATGGACACATAGACACACACTCATACATACACAGACACACACTCTCACACTCACATACACAGAGGGACAAATCTTTTAAAAACAGAAACTGTAGTGTTAAACTGCACTATAGACCAAATGGAATGTAAAATCTAAAATAATTCATAGTCTCTAAAACACACAGCTGACCAAAGTTGAACCAAAAGGGTATGAACAGTCTGAAGAGAACAATAAATGATGATGTGGTAGTAAGCCATCTCCCAACAAGGAGAGGCCCAGGACTGGGTGGAGTCACATCTGAGTTTTGCTAGATCTTTAAGGAAGAGTGAATATCAATGCTTCTTAAACAATTCCATTAGACAGAAAGGACATCATTCTATGAGGCCTTTACTGCCCTGCTATCAGCACTGAATAAGGAGTTGGAGAGAGGACACACACAGAGACACAGACACACCGACACACATACACAGGAGTTGGAAAGAAGAGTCAGCAGTTAGCAGCTCAAGCTCTTCTTGTACAAGACCTGAGTTAGGTTCCAGCACCCACATCAGGCAGCTTACTTACAGCTGGAGCTCTGGGGGATCTGACAACCTGTTCTGGTTATTGCATTCACATACACACACACACACACACACACACACACACACACACACACCAAAAAAGAACAATCTCCTTGATAAGTGTAGATGTGACGATTTTGAATAAACTCCCTGCAAGCTGAACCCAACAGCTCATTGCAAAGATCGCACACCACGTGCTCCATTTGGTTTCATTCCAGAGATTCATGGATGATCAAGGTTCACCAATCAGTAAACCTAACATAGCACTCAAACAGAATCAAAGACAAAGATCACGTGACTGTAGAAGGATCACACTTCAACACAGGAAAGGCTGTATGCAATGAACCCACAGCTAACATCAGACTAAATTGGGGAGAAAATGGAAACTATTTCTTCGAAAATCAGAAGCGGGACAAAGATGTCCATCTCACGATTATCTTTCGTAGTAGCTGACGTGAATTTGAGCAGTACGGTAAGAGAGATGCGTGGAAGGGTTATAAAGGTCGACACTAGACTCCTCTGGAGCTATAAAAACAAACAAACAAAATCAACTCTGAGAGGATCAAAGACCTCAATGAAAGACATGAAACTGAGCAGACAGGAAAACATAGAGGAAACCTTTCAGGACCCAAGCAGAAACAATGGCTTCCTGAATACAACCCTCATAGCTCAAGAAACAATAGCGAGGGTTGGCAAACAGGATGTCATCAGCCACATCCCTGTGTATTACTGCACTGTTCACAAGGGCCACCTAACGAAATCAGCCTACGTATTAATCCGTGGGTGAGTGTGTGTGTATGAAAATGTTTATTATTCATTCATAAAAATGGAAAAATAATGTTGGTACAGGAAAATGTTTTGCTGTGAAAATTGATTATTAGTTCATTTGGAAATGCAAAAGACCTATAAAACAGTCATCTTAGAAAATAAGAACAAAATAAAGGTCCACATTACCAGCCACTGTGAGCTAATAAAGACATGATAATTGAGATAGTTCAATATTGGATTAAGTAAAAATTAACAGATCGGAGACTAGGACAGAGGCCAGAAGCAGACCTAGGCTGAGCTGCTCAAGAAGTTGCGCCACTACCATTCAGTGGGGGAAAAATGTTCTCAGTAAATGTTGCTTAGATTTGTTGAATATCCATACAGGGAAAAAATGAACCTTCACTCTGATATCACAGACAGAAGTTAAATTGAAATTGTCTATAAACCTAAGCACAAAAAATAAGCAGAAACAGCAAGGGTCCCAAAAAGTGCAGGAAACAAGAATCAGAACAACAACAACAACAACAACAATAACAACAACAACAAATGATGAGTAAGATGAGCAAGACCTTCTAAACCAGAGTGCTACCATGGTAGTCATCTCTTAGGGTTCCTAGTTCTCTCCCTCCCCCTCCCCTCCCCTCCCTCTCCCTCCCCCTCCCTCTCCTTCTCATAGCCCTCCCCCTTCCTCTATGATCATGATGAGAGTGTCTCTGCTGTCTCTACACTCTTCACTATGATGGGCTGAAACCTCTGAACTCATAAGCCAAAATAAGCCCTTGGTTAACCTTTTTGTTGCTTATTTTGTTGTACGTGTGATATGGCGCTGAGGTCCGCACCCACACGTGCTGTGATGTGTATGTGGAAGTCAAGGACAATTTCATGGGGTCAGTTCCCCCCTGTCTTTACATCAACAGAGGAACCCTTATCAACACAGTGACAGGGACTTTAGTTTTCAGCCCCTGGGGATTGTGCATTAAGCCACCGTGTGGAAGGGTAAAATCTGAATGCTTACAAGAGCCAGTGTTGGGAGGATGTGGAACATTTGAAATTCTTGAGCTGTAGAAATATACAATCCAGTTATCTAACTCTGGGATGGTTACTCTTAATTGTCAACTTGACTAAAGTGGAGTTGGGAGAAAGAAAAGTCTCTGTGTAGACCTGGGGGGGGGGGCATTTACAGAAAGGATTAGTTGAGAGAGATGGGGCCTCCTCCCCCACAGTGGGTGTCAGTGTCTGGCCATGGTAGAGATGTAAAGAGAGCTGAGGGAGAAGCAGCTTTGCTTTGCCAGTCTGCCTTCCCTCCTTGCTGGTACGTGCATCTGTCCTGCTGTTGCTGCATCTGCTGCTGACATCCTTTGTTGACATCAGATCAGAACCCATCTTCTTTAGCTTCCAACATGAGCTGAAGACCACTGGAACAGTCCAGGCCACCACTGCCAGCCTGGGACTACTGAGGCACGCAGCCTCACAAGTGGATTCCCAGCCTCTCCAGTGTGAAGACAGCCATTGTTGGACCTCTCAACCCCCCACTGTGTGAGCCAGTCTAATAAATTCTCTTTCATATTGCATAGTCATTTGGTCAATTCGGTTCATAGAGAATACTAGCTAATACAAACTTCCAGTATTTTCCCAAGGGAAATGAAGAAACTGTTCATAGAAAGATGTTACAAATATAGAAGCTTTAATTTAAATTTGTCTCAAATGGAAATAACACAAAAGCTAATCAGTTAATGAATACATAAAATATATCCATACAATGGATTTCTACTCAGCAATAAAAATGAATGAACTACTCATAGCATACAACAACATTGATGAGCCTCAAAATTATTATATGGAGTAATGAGAATTATACTCTAGAAAGTCATTCTGGAGATGGGGAAATGGCTCAGTGAGTATAGCATTTGCTGCCCAAGTGTGAGGGTCTGCGTTTAAATCCCCAGAGCCCACACAAAGCTGGGTGTGACGGTGACTGTGTCTGTAATCCCAACACTCTGCTTGAGATGAGATGTGAAGACAGGATCACGTCTGGAAGCTTTTGAGCAGTTAGCCTGACATACCCAGCTATGAGTAACAAAGAGAGCCTGTCTCAAGGCAGAAGCCAAGGACCAATACCCAAGATGTCCTCTGAACTCTGCACATGTGCTGTGGCCTGTGCATACTCTCACGCACATGCATGAATGCACACGGACACACACCACACAAATCCACATACGTATGCATGGGTCATGCACACATAAACACACATAAAGGAAAGTCACTTAGTATTGCTCCAGCAACATGAGGTTAACAGAAAATATTAACCCACCGTGAAAAAAGCAGTGCAGTCATCGCCTGGGACTGGTGGGCACATTTCCAGAAAGTATGCATGGGCTGGGGGTGGAGGTTTGTGCATGCTGAGCCTTGATTCAGGTGCTGGCTTAATCCGTGTGTGTCCTTCAAATGGCTTGTCCTGATTGTGTATACACTAAACCCAAATAGAGCCAATTAAGAAAACTCTAATCTTCCTGGGATCTCTATTTTCGTCTGTGACATAGAAAAAGCACGAGACCCAAATCCTCTAATTAAAAAGTAAGATCTAGGACTCTGGGAAAACCTGAAATACACTCTCCAGAACAAATCAGATAAGGAATGGAACCAAACAGTATATAAAGTTTTATATATAAATAAAAAAACCTCACCAAGATGAAAAGGGTCGGCTAGAAAGAAAGATATGGAGCAAAGGGAACAGGAATAAAGTCATGTAAATGGGCTTTCAAAGGAAAGAGAGATGGAAGAGGAGGTTTTAGCAATTTAATGATTTTCTAGAACCAAATCCACACTTTAAAGAAACAGACTGAAAGTAAAAATAGAACACACACGACGTATACAGAAAACCTACGGTTTGAGAGCGGTGAGAGAGCTCGGCGGGGAAAGGTACTTGCCGTAAAGCCTGAAAACCTGAATTTGCTCCCTGACTCCTGCAAGTTGTCTTCTGACCCACTCACCTGTGTTACACATGCGCAACTCTTCCTAAATAAATAAATACATACATAAATGTAAATTTAAAAACGAGTATATTAGTGTTATGCAAAATAAATCTCTGATCAAAGTGTGTGATCAGAGATAAACATGAGCATCGCACAGAGTAAAATAACCAATTATAAGGAAGACATGTGTATATTCCTAATGACAGATGAAGAGGAAGGTTCACTGGTGATCTGGAAAGAGGGGAAGGCAGAGCCACTGTCACTCTTGAGAGTTGTCAACCATCTCCTCTGAATTACAGGACGAGAAGCCAGTTGGTAGGAATGTGGACGGTGTCTATTTTTATGCCAGTGCCATGTTGTTTTATTACTATAGCTCTGGAGTACAATTTGAGGTTGGCAATACCTCCAGCCATTCTTTTATTATTCAGGGGTGTTTCAGGGAGTCCTGCAGAAGAGGGGGCTGAAATAGTGTAAGAGCCAGGAGGGGTGGAGATAAGCAACCATATGAAGTCACAGAGACCATGTCGCCATGCACAGGACCTGCACAGTCTGGGCCTGATGTGGTCCTGGTGCTGACAGTGGAAGTGGATATCCCTGACCTGGAAGCTGTCTCCAACTGATAACCTCTCACAGATAAAAATTTAGGTTTTCCCCCATGGAGGCTGACCAGGTGTACAACTACTCTTAAGGGCAGGCTCCATGCCCAGGAGTAGATGGCCAATACAAAATAAACTAAGTGGTATTTTGGGGAGTGGTTTTTGGTTTGGTTTGATTTGGTTTGGTTTGTTCCCCCTCTTCCTTATTAGGAAGGCTTGGGGGCTGGAGAGAAAGCTCAGCAGTTAGGAACCATTGCTTGCTCTTGCGTTCCCAGCGTTCACCTTGGACCACTCACAGCTGCCTGTACCTCTAGCTCTGGAAGATCTGATGCCCTCTTCTGTTTTTTGCTGGCTTCTGCATGCACATACACAGCTGCTGATGCTGAGTAAATACCAACTTCACATCTGTTTCAAGTGTGCAAAAAATATGAAAGTTGACTACATGCTGGGCCACCAAAGGGCATAGATTTCAATATTTAATAAGTAACCTGGGAAGCTGTAGCTTCTTGAGTAGGAACCCCCTCTTCCTTTTGTTTCTGCAGAAGTCTCCCTCTGTTTCTTCCCATTACTGCACACCCCAGCACAAGCCAGCAAGGGTGGTTCCTGGATATGTAATCACGTGTCTTGATTCTGTTGTCAGGGTGTCTTGGTTGGCTCCAGGGGAAAGCAAACAATCTTAACACACAAGCTGAGCCGGGCAGTGGTGGCACACACTTTTACTCCCAGCACTCGGGAGGCAGAGGCAGGCAGATTTCTGAGTTTGAGGCCAGCCTGGTCTACAGAGTGAGTTCCAGGACAGTCAGGGCTACACAGAGAAACCCTGTCTCGAAACACACACACACACACACACACACACACACACACACACACACACACACACACACAAGCTGGCTCTGTAGAAGGGAACACTGACAAAGTACATAGCAGCAGCACTCATAACTTCTACTCCATTAAAGACCCTGTTTCAAGGATCAAAGGACAAACTACAGAGTGAGAATATTCGAAGATTACACGGAGGATTCATGTTTGGAAAAGTATAAAAAGCTCTAAAAATTCCACAGTAATAAAAATCAATCAAGAAACAAACACATGGCAGGAAAATTTTACTGGAGTGAGTAGAATACACATGAAGAGATGCTTACACCACCAGCCGGGAGAGAAATAGAAATTAAAATCACAATGAGATGGCTCCGCACAGATGTCAAGATGGCTAAAACTTAAAAAAAAAAAAAAAAAAAATGGGAGCAGTATAAATGCTGACAAGACTGCAGAGGAATGGGGGCTGGCGGAATGCTCAGGAAGAGCACCCCTGCTCCTGTAGAGCATCTCGGGGCCAGTTCTCAGCACCCACGTAGTGGCTCACAACCACCCACCACTGCAGTTCTAGGGGGACTAACGCCCTCTTTTGGCCTTTGTGACCCCAAGCACACACGTAATGCACATACATACATTCAGGCAAGAACTCAGACACATAAAATAAATCTTTAAAAAAAGAATGCAGAGAAACTGGAATATAAAGTGATAGAGTTCTTTGCAGTTTGGCAATTTCTCAAAAACCATGTATCAAGCTCCCACAATGCATTGCAACTGCACTCAGGAAAACTCTGTACATTAACATTTAGACGAGCTTCCATTGGGAAGGTAAGCCGGGGGTCCTATGGCGATGAAAGTTTTAACAAACTGTGTCAATTCCCTAGAATATTGCCTAGCAATAAAAAAAGGAATGAGCAACGCCATGTGCAGCCACCTGAATGACTCTCCAGAGAATTTCCTCTGTGGGAATGCTAAATGCCCGGTAACACAAAGTTCCATTTATATAACATTGTTAAATGACAAAAATCATAAAAATAGAGAGTGGCTTGGCGTGGTGGCAAACATCTGTGACCCCAGCGGGAAGGAGGCAGAAGCAAGAGGCTCCTAAGTTCTAGACATGCCTGAGCCACATAGCAAAGACCTGTCTCAAAAAAAATCAACAGTCTGGAGGAAGCTCAGACTTTTTTAGGTGTTGGAGGCCCTGGGTCAGTCTCCAGCAGTGTGAGTGAGAAGTAAAAGAAGCACAGGAGAGAGGTAAGTTGAAGGTGGATGTGGAGGTGAAGGTAGGCGGTGGGGGTGCGGGTGTGGATGCAGAAGGGGCCATCCAGGGTCCTGTGTGATGGCCGCTCTGCCTCTTGACTGTATTGTGCTATGTTATGGAGGAAAGAGGGCTACAGCTTCACAGACAGATTCCAGGAAGCACAGGTTCTCTCTGTTATTTCCTACAACTGCACAGGGATCTGCAGTCACCTCAAAACAAACAGTTTAACTGAAAACACACAAGTGATAAATTATGGGTCAGCCTGCTTGTAAGACCCGTTGTGACTAGACCTTGTCTGTTTGTCAGTGCCACCGCCCAAATCTTGGCACTCAGGCCTCCAGGTGACCAGGAGTGCTTGTGCCCATACTTCCCTGCCCAGCCCTGCATTGTTTCCCTGCTTGCCACCCTGTGGGCTTCCCTGCCATCATTTGTACAGCTCTGTCAAAACTGAGCACAATGTTGAATTGACACTCCCTACCTTCCCAGCTCTCTCCTAAGGCAAAGAGCTCTATCCCCGACTGACTCCCCAGTTACTTCAGGGAAGACCTTTACTGAGGCTGAGCTCAGCTAACGCTAACATGGTCACCACTAATACCAATGGCACTTGGATGTCTAACTCATTCTGAAGAGTCAAAATTTTTTGTAGGAAGATCCAAGTGACTAAGCTCTGTTCAGGGTTCCTGCCCCAGCAACAAGACAAGAGCATCTAGTCCCTGCAAGGTTCTAGAGCTGAAGGAAGCTCTTCCCACTAAGCATCACCGGTGGAGGATTCTCTGTAGACAGGAAGAGGGTTCCAATGATGGGGAGCCAAAACTGCAGACACCTAACCAATGCCTCAAACTAACTGCAGGACAAAAATGTAGAAGGTTCTCTAATTCACCTCTCCCCTAAAAGGATTTTTCCTTTCTCTCCCATTAGGAAGTTCTTGGCATACATCAGCTCCAACAGAGATGACAGGAGAACCGTGTTTACAAAGATGCTGAAGAAGGAACAGATGAATGATAGAACTGCCCTACCTCTGTCAATCAGGGCCAACAGACATTGGTGGTATAGTTGTTTCTATGACATCAGAACCAATGGACCTTCTCAACCTTCTTTGGAGCTACTCTGGGATCACCTTCAGTTAGTCACTAATTCAACTGTGTTGTCAGGATGAGAGATTCAGGGGAAGGTGCTGGTGCTAATGGTGGTGATGCCAATGGTACTGGTGGTGCTGGTGATGGTAGTGGTGGCAGAAGCAGCATTGATGATGATGGTGGTGGTGGCAGTGATAGCTGATATTTGATGAGCACTTGCTATAATCCCAGTGTGATTCCAAATGCCTCTCATTTCTATTTGACTCACAAGAACTTCCATGACACAGATACCGTTTCCACCCTCACTTTGACGATGGAAAAATAGAAGTCTTCGGAGGTCGGAGAGCTTATGGAGGTGAGTGAGTGGGGAGCTGAGATTTATCCTTAGCCAGCATGCCACTTTGCCCCTTGAGAGCAGCTGCAATATGAATCAAAGACTGGAGCATGCAGGAACAGAGCCAAGGTCTCTGTAGGATATTCAAGTGCTTCTTGAGTTTGCGTTTTAGGGAGACTCTACTCTCACGAAGATGGGTCCAGCCTCTTCATCATGGAAGGAGGTGAGTTCTCGGCCTTTGTGTAGTCAGCTGCACCAGTTGTTTCTTGATCCTACACTCTTAGGCTTTTTAACTCTCTTTTACCATAGGTTGGAAGCTAGTTTCCTTGAATACAGGCAGATAGATGGGAGCAAACTGATGGTAGCTCTCCTTAAAACTTAGCAGTGGGGTTTGTTTCTAGTAATTCCTGCTTGCCTGGAGCCGTGTAGGTTATTGTAGCCTTTGAAGAAATGGTAGGATCCAGACAGCACTTCATGTTTTAATAATGAACCAAGAGTCTCTGCAACCTGAGCTTCTGAAATAGCCTCACTGCTTGCAGGCACCTGGATCAAGGTGTCCATAAACCCTCCTCAGCTGTGGAAACCAAGGAGAAATGGGCAGGAGGGAACCTCCAGATGGTGTGCCCCATTGACATCAAGGGAGACAGACCCTCAGGAAGGAGGGTTCAGGCCTATTGCCTCCCCCCACCCTATGAACTTAATATTCTCCCACTGCTCCAGTGAGACTGCTTCCACATGCTGAGTATCTAGCAGGAGTCTGTTGCCTCATCTATTCTTCATGAACTCTAAAGTCAGATGCTTTGTCTGTAGTGCAATGGAAGCTTGGAAGCTTGGCGAAGCCCAGAGCCATCTAGAAGTAGGAGCTGAGCACACAAGGTTAACTCTGTGCAGGAGGAGGGCACTTGGCCTTCATTGTTTCCTCTACAAGAAATGGATTGCCCAGTGTTGGTTGCTTTTTCTCATACCGTGACAAAAATACATGGCAGAAACAATTTAGGAAAGACTTCTTTAGGTTCACGGTTCAGAGGATCACAGTCCATTAGGGCCGGGAAGGCAAAGTGGAATGGCTCCATCCATGGTCGTGGTAGCTGGAGGCTTCTGCTCTTACGTTATGACTGACCAGGATGGAGCCCAGACATGTATAACCTTCAAGGACCTCCCCCAGTGACCCACTTCCTGTAGTTAGGCCCTGCATTCCCAAGGTTCCATAGTCTTCCCAACAGCATGACCAGCTGGGGACCAAGTGTTCAAATACAGGAGCTTGTGAGGGACATTTCACATGGAAATCATAACACACACACACTTGCCACCCAGACAGCAGGACAATGTGCCCTGGCAAGTGCATGGTCCTTCACCTTAGCCTGTTTGTGGGGAAGGCTTCTACATCCTCATCATTCTCACCAAGAATCTGTTTCCATAAAGATACATCAGACCACCTCTACCTTCCAAGAGTTAACATGGCAGCTCAGGACTGGCTGAGACACACACAGGTGTCTGAGAAGCTAATTAAATGAGAGCCCCTCAGAGCCTGACAAATTTGTTTTTACCAGGTAGTATCTTACTTGGTAAGTTATCTAGTAATGTCTTATGTGGAAAATTACCTGGTAAATGAATACCTTCATTTATCCCAGTGGGCTGTGTATCTTAGCAAAAAGGGCTTCAGGCATGCCACCAGTGTGAGACCCAGGGCAGATGCCTAAGTGAACTGACGGTATGGTTTTCCATAGCTCCTCCTGCCCGCCCAGTGGTACTTAGCTCTGGACACCCAGGATCCTTTCCCTTTCATGGGATCCCACTGACTGTGGTGCTTCTATGAAGGCAAAGATAGTCCTCAATCAAAGATCGACTCCTCAAACCTGTGGCCCCCAGAGTAACAGCTGCCCTTGCTAACTACGAAGTCTTCCTGGACTGCCTGGTGCTTGTCCCTGTTCCCAGCCTGTTCTCTAAGTTACAGGTGCCCTGGAGGGAAGGGGATCTCTGGTTCTGTGTTTGAAAGTTGCTATATGTGTCTTAACCCTGTCACAAGATCCCAGTCTGGTTTTCCCTCTTCTCCATGGTTTCAAACACTCCATGTCTTTAAGGGTGGAAGAGATAGATACCTTTTACTTTCTTTCTGTTAATGTGACTTTTAAAGCCTCCCTCTGGCCAGGTGGTAGTAGCACATACCTTTAATTCCAGCACTCAGGAGGCAGAGGTATTTGGATCTCTGAGTTCAAGGCCAGCCTGGTCTACAGAGTGAGTTCCAGGACAGTCAGAGCTACACAGAGAAATCCTATCTTGAAAAACCAAAATAAACCAAAACTAAATCAAATCAAAACAAAAAAAGACACCCTCTGATGCACACACCCCCCCCACTCCCCCTGTTTCTTTCTCCCCTTGCTGCATTGTCCACTCGGGACTTCCAAAGGGCAGCTCACTTGTACCCACACTTCAGGCTCTTCTTCTGCATGGCTCAGGACTATCCTGTGATCTCCACCTACTGAAATGGCTTAGCATTTGCTCCACAACAATGAACCACAAGAAGCTTGCCCTGCTTTCTCCCCGAGGCAAGTTCAGTCTGACTTACCAAGGCAATGCCTAGATTAACTAATTGTTAAAGATGCTTTTGCTTTCCTAGGGTCTTTCTGCAGCCAGTGGGTCCTGAGCACCTGGGAAAGCATCGCTGGTCTTCAGTTCATCACCGAGGCTTTCACTGTCCATATTATGCTTTTGAAATTCCTCTCTCCCGATCGCATTTCTCTCCCCTACCTGAGCCTTCTGAGTGACATCTCAGAAGACACAAATGCTCAGCTTAGAACCTGCTCTGAGGACTATGAAGCAGGATTCCTAGAGGCATCCATTCCCTAGTGCTGAGACATCCTCCCAAACTATCAATATCTCCAGAGGCCAAGGAATCCAGACCCAGAAAAAAAAAAAAAAAAAAAGATCCTTTCTCCTTCCCAGAGTCTCCTCACAAGGAGAAGAAAAATAAGCAACATGAGACATCTTTGCACCTGTACTTTTCTAAGTCCATCCTAACCTTTGAAAGGATGAAGCAGGGGTGGGGGGTGGGGAGGGTGGGGTGGGAGTGGGGCTGCTGCTGATCCAGTCCTAGGAGATGAAGTCAGCGTTCAGGGCATAGGAATGAGTCCCTGGGGAACCTAGTTGGGGCCTCACATCTTATTCACAGCCTCAGGCACTTGGTGAGGAACTAGGAATATCACAACTTATTCCAGATTAAAGTCCCAGTCAACTTCTGTGTGACCAATCACCAGGGGATCAGGGAGGCTACTTGGCTATAGCATGCCCACTTTGGAGAGGACCGATGTGTTTAAGGATTTCACCCAAGTTATTGGTGCAAGGGAGGCTGTGGAGCTCTTAGGAGGCAGGGCCTGGTTTGAGGAAGTAGGTTGTTAGGCTCACAACGTGGAAGGTTAGACCCCTCTTGATTCTAGCTGGAGCCCTCTGACCCCTGGTCTCCTCAATACGTTCCTGCTGCCTTCTGGGTCTACATCTTTCACATGGCTTTGGGCACAAATCTTAGTCTTTAATGGTGGAAGAGTGCCCCTTGATGACGGACTGTAGTTTCTGAAATCCTAAACTAAAAGAAGCCTTTTCTCCCTCGAGCTGTTCTTGTCAGTATTTCTGTCAATGGGATGAGAAGAGTAACTAATATAGTAATCCAATGGGGTTCTGGAGAGCAGAGGCAATTGTCTCACACCATCCATTTGCTTGGGAGTCTCATTACTGGGCCGAGGGACCCGCAAGTCTTCTTATTCTTTCACAAATAGAATGAATGGGTCAAGTCACTACTGAGGCCCAGAGAAGGGATATTTGGTATCTTCCCCCACCCACCTCGCCTCATCAAGATATTGTCTGTTTGTAGCTATGCGGCCCTGGCTCTCCCTTCCAAAGGCCAAGAGCTTGCAAACACTGCAATGTGAACTCTGTATTAAACTTTTATATACTAATATATATTTTACTGAACTTTTTAATAAGCCTGGGAGAGATGGCTTTAAATAATTCAATATGGTGTTGGCCTCGAGCTGAACTATGCTATAAGTAAGCACATATAAAATATGACACTAATATTGCATACCTTAATATCATAAATGTTTATCTTGATAATAAGCCATTTGAATTCAAGCAACGTGTGAGTTACGGTTGCCATGGCATGGCCTTGTTAAGGTTTTAAATGAGACATCAACAGCAGCCGCCACATAAAGGCTGGCGTTCATCTACGTGCTGTTTATAAGGGAACCAACTGGACGCTGAATAGCTTATTCATCAATAAAAGTTTGAAATGCCACTTATGGGGCCATCGAATGGTGAGAGGAAGTTGCAGGAATGTGTGTTTTTCCTCAGAGCCGGCAGTTGGGACTTGACAGGAAGTCTGGCATGGGCTGGAGGTCACTCTTTCTACCCTACAAGGAGGTCTTTGTCAAACGTGGCACTGACTCATAGTAGGTGTTCAGTAAATTGCTGTCATGACTCCTTGAGTGGCCGATGTAGGAAGGACAACTGAAGAATATGCACACCCAAGCCTGGTTGTAGATCAAAGCCATCAAGCTGCTGTGTTCAGAATTCAGATTCCCACACCTGCCCTACAGGGACTCTTCAGGCTGGCAGCTCGGAATCTCGCTCCCCAATAACAGGAGACAGCCTTCCTTACATCTGTATTAAAGTTCCAGGCGGAGGGTCTTAAAGCTGAAAGAGACCCTGAAGACCACCTAATCCAGCCCCTAAAACCACACAGTGAGATGTGGAGCATCTAGTGGAGCAACCGAACACCCCCATCTAGCCTGGCGACTCCCAGGGCAAAACCCAAACCCCTCCCACTGAGTGTGTGCTCTAAGCTGGGGCCCATGTTCCCAGAGGTTTTGCCTCTTTCTGTCTCCCAGCTCAGCTTTCTCTGGTCAGTTCATTATCAGGCAGCTTTTCCCTCCCAGAAGGCCTTGGCGTTCATCTGAGCTGAATAGGTTTTTCTGTTTCAGGAGCAACAGACATCCCAGCTGATGCTCATGGTCTCTGCCTGGACCATGAGCTCATCCTCATTCCTAGAGGTGTCACTGTACTTGGAGGAAAGGAACCTAAAGTGTCGGTGAGGACAGAGTGGAGAAAGCTGGTTCCCCCAGGGGAAACTGAGGCCAGGAACCAGAAAAGGTTTGGAGATAGGGCAGGGAAAAAGAAGAGAGTAGAATTCTCCTCCCCTTCCCCCTCCAGCAGAATGCAGAAGCCAGGCAAACCTGGGTGTCTCAGCAGAAAGTAATTTAACACATCAATGCTACATTGAAATGAGTCCAGAAGTACAGGGCAGAGCCCTCATGAATTTTTAAGTTGAAAGTAGGTAATTTCAAAGAGCCCTCAAGCTTGGAGCAGGCATCTGGGGCTCCTCAGGACTCTCGGGGGTCTCAGTAGAAGCTTGGTGGGCATAGTCATGGTGGGTTTGGGAAGTCCAACTGTGGCCCTGAAGTTTTAATTATTCATTATTTGTTTCCTTCATAAGTCTAATCCCAATTAACACCCCCCTCAACACACACACACACACACACACACACACACACACACACACCCCTCCATCTTCCTTTGTCTTTTTTTTTTTTTTTTTGGTTTTTTCGAGACAGGGTTTCTCTGTGTAGCCCTGGCTGCCCTGGAACTCACTCTGTAGACCAGGCTGGCCTCGAACTCAGAAATCCGCCTGCCTCTGCCTCCCGAGTGCTGGGATTAAAGGCGTGCGCCACCACTGCCCGGCTCCATCTTCCTTTGACTAGAAGGATCTAACAGCCCTACTCCCTCTACATCTTCAGAGACTTGACCATGCTGTGTCTCGCCTGAGGGTAGAAGTAGAGTGATCAGCGTGGCCTGAGCCAGTGTGGGGAATACGCAGGTCTGAAACAGCCTGAGTCCCTGGCACTGTAGGGCGAGGCAAGTTTGTAGCTCCTGGATCCTCTTTGTTGGTTGGAATAAATGTCTCCGTCCCACTGAGAGCCTGATCCTGCTATGGATGAGTATGGTGGATTCCTTGCTCTGGAGGACCCTCCATTCGGAGCAAATCGTCAAGGCCACCGTGACTGTGCAGATTGAGCGCCACCCAAAGGCCACAACCTAGGAGACCAGCCAACACTTACTTATCTGAATTATAGCAGACGCTGACTGCCCAGAGAGAAAGCACAGAACAGGGCCATCCCTGTTCCCAAGCTCAGAGTCAGATATGGAAAGGAAGCTAGGAAGTAGAGTCATGGAGGTCTGAGACATCAGCATCCAAACTGGGCCTCTAGACCCAGCAGTGGCGAGGGATGGGGCATCTAAGAAGAGCAGAAGACAGAACGCCCGAAGGCCCCAAGAGATTCCAGGGCACAGCCAAGAGGAGGCTGCCCAGTGGAACAGGAAAACTGCCCATTCACCCTTCAGTCAATGCCCTGCCCTTCCCTGGCCACTCTGTGTTGCAGAAAACAGCCTCTCCTTGCTCCTGCAGCCTCTGTTTTTCATGATAGTGGTGTGCAAACTCCCTTCCTTCTGCCCCTGCCTCTGGCGCTTGCTGTTCGCTTCGCTGTGCACAGCCATGCTTACCAGTCTGACTTCTTCAGAACTCAGGTTAGGCAACACCTCTCTAGGGAAGCATTTCTCCCCCACAGACTAATCCATCCCTCTCTGTCCTGGTCTTCTGGCCCTGTCCTGCAGGAACACACTGCGTGGTTCATCTGCCTGTGTATCTGTCTCCGTCCCTGCCCTTTGGGTTCTGAGTGTCGAGAAAGTCGTGTTCGAGTCTTAAACCAGATCCCAGGAGCGGCCTGCGGGCGGAACGCTGTCCTCACTCTCCACCTCCTTCACTGTGATCACCAGTAGGCCATGCTCGCTTTGGGGGTTTTAGCACATGCCTGAGGCTGACTAGAAAGTCTGGGGCAAAGAACTGCGGATGGGAGAGAGGCCTGGCTACCCCCTCCCCACAGTAGGACCACCCTGGATCCATCCCCTCTGTTCTTCTGGTCACTGCTCCAAACAACAGGCATTTAACGCATCTCAGACTTAATGATTTTTACTGTCAGTTTCCTCCTAAGCCTGAATTCAGATGATTATGTATATTATGACAATGTGAGTATCTTCAGAAATAAAGATGTGGCCTTGTCACTTCTACTCCCTGGCCTGCCATCCTTCCATGGTGTCCCTTGACTCCCTTAGTCAAAATATACTATATCTCTCTCTTCTTCCAAATGCTAGTAAGCTTTACTTTATGTTTTCAAAATAATGACTGAACACAGCATCAGTTTCTGCTTCTTGTTTATAGGCTGGGTATAAAAATTAAGTCAGGTTGGAGAGGTAGCTCAGAGGTTAAGGGCACTGGCTGCTCTTCCAGAGGTCCTGAGTTCAGTTCCTAGGAACCACATGGTGGCTCATGACCATCTGTAATGAGATCCAGTGTCCTCTTCTGGCATGGAAGCATACATGCAGGCAGAGCACTGTATACATAATTAATTAATGAATATATAAATTAAATTTAAAAAACTAATGGTCAAGAAGCAGTGTGCTGTGGTTCTGGCTGGGCAGATATTGATGGCAGCCTAGTCAGCTACTTTAGTGTGCTGTGGGCACAATAAAGTTGCCTCTCTTGCAAGCTTCTTGTTTGTTCTGAAGTTTCTATTTGCCACCCCCACACCCTATTTACTTATGTCAACCATCTTATTGTTTTCTAACTCTCTATAATATCAGATAGTTGAACCAAACAGGTGTTCTTTACTTCGCCTGTGAAGATGTGAACAGATACATGTCAGATAGTGAACTGATGACAGCAGGTCAAGGGAATTATTTTACCCCAAGTCTAGCTTGGTGACCAATGAATGAGCTTATCTGGGTTACTCACAGGAGTGTAGATGTTTAGGCGGCATTAGTGAAAAGCCTGCCTTAGCATAGGTGACTGACTACTCGTGAGTAACTGGAGTTGTCTGCACAACTTGCAGGCAGCTCCACCCAAGAGTCTCCTCCAACGGTTGTTTGCTGATCATCTAACTTCAGCGAGAGACTCAAAAGTCTTGCAAATTTTGTGAGCTTCCTGAGCCTTGTGAGAATCGCATCTTCCTCCAGGAGGAAATGTTTCTATCTGGAAGAAATAGCTACTCAACAGCAGACAATAAGACTAAAAACACTCACCAACCAAACTAACTTGAGTCAGTATATGAAGCTAATTTATAGTAGATGACAGTTAGCTTCAGCTAAGCACTGTCATGCTCATAGTCTCCTATTGCACTAGCCATTGACTTGTCATAATCTGGGTCAGAGCAAGGTCCAAAAAAAGGGTGACCCATATTTGCCATTACTTTTCTTAATTACTTTTCTTTTTTCTTTTTTTTTCTTTTCTTTTCTTTTTTTTTTTTTTTTTTGGTTTTTTGAGACAAGGTTTCTCTGTGTAGCCCTGGCTGTCCTGGAACTCACTCTGTAGACCAGGCTGGCCTCGAACTCAGAAATCCACCTGCCTCTGCCTCCCAAGTGCTGGGATTAAAGGCATGCACCACCACTGCCCGGCCTTAATTCCTTTTCTATAGCTGTGCCAAGACACCAGGACCAAGGCAAGTTATAGAAGAAAGAGTTATTGGGGGCTTACCATTTCAGAGGGTGAGTCCATGACTATGTCAAGGAGCATGACAACAGGCAGGCAGGTATGGGACTGGAGCAGTAGCTGAGATCTTAAATCCTGATCCAGAAGTACAAGGCAGAGAAAAAGAGCTAACTGCGAATGGCATGGGCTTTTGGAACTTCAAAGCCCTCCCCCAGTGACACACTTCCTTCCACAAGCCCACACCTCCTAATCCTTCTCAAACAGCCCCACCAACTGGGGATCAAGTATTCAAGCTATTGAATTCAGCTATTCAAGCAGTTTCAGGGAAGTCCCTGAAACTGGCCAGATTCACTAGACCCCTCCCTGCCAGAGTAAGGAATAAAAACTGAGAGTCCCCTCAGACTGAAGGAAGCTGAGCTGCAAAGAAAACTCACAGCAGAGAAAAGCTGCAGAGAAGACTCAGACCAGACCAGTTGCCTTAGGAAAGCAGAAACCAGCGCAGCTTCCTGGAAGAGGTTTAGATCAACTGAGTCACTTGGAAAGGATATTCTCCCCAAGTATTAATACCAAGTATTAAATAGCAGAACCTTTGGGGTCATTCTCATTCAAATCACTATACCAACCAATGCTGAGGTACTTTAATGCATTCTGACTAATGTCAGGCCTGCTAACAAGTCATTCCTTACCCCTCCCCCAGCCCTTTCTCCATCAGCCCATCTGATGTTGCAGCCTCCTGGCCTGCAAGATAGCCAGGTAGCCCATATCTGAAGTCTCTTGCCTTCCTCTGTGTTTTGCTCCTCTTGTTTGGCTAAATAGCATACTCGGTTGTGCCATGTGATATTCACTTCAGAAGATGACATTATTAAACATATGTCAGCACCAATTAAGGAACAACTTTTATCACTGGGTATCTGATAACAAAGTTACACAAAGACCCTGATGTTTGAAAATCTTATTTTTGTAAAATTAACATCAGCGACATTCTGCAGATGAAGTTGGAAGTCAACAGACAAGTCCATCCACAGCCTAGAGTTCCACCCTTTACTCACGATCCCTTGGGGGCCGAGCTAATGCAGGATTTACAATAAGCTATCATTATCATTCTGGATATTAAATAGCAGGAGAGGATAATTATGTGATTGTTATGGAGTTAAAAATTAAGTGCAAAGAAAATTCTAAAATTGTTCTCCAGCATCCTGGTGACTTGTTTTACAGAATCCTGAAGCACCCAGCACCCACTGTGAGGACTGATGCTTCATCTAGCAAGCATTTACTAAGTGTCTCCTATGCACTGGTCTCCTTCTCAGGGACCTATTGTTAACAGTTTATTCAGAGATTTAAACATGCCAACCTGCAGGGAAGCTCCTTAAAGCAAGAAGGTACATGACTCAAAATAGCTTCAGGAAGTCCCTGAAACTGACCAGATTCACTAGGCTCCTCCCTGCCAGAGTAAGGATGAGAGTTCCTTTCAGATGGAAGGAAGCTGAGCTGCACAGAAAACTGACAGAGGAGAAAAGCTGCAGCGAAGACTCAGACCAGACCACCTGCCTTGAAAAACCAGAAATGAGTGCAGCTGCCTGGAAGAGGTTTAGACCAACTGAGTCACTTGGAAAGGATACTCTCCCCAACCTGTTGGGCTGTCTTCAGGCTGGGCAGTAAGCTCCAGGTTTTCAGGTTTTGTGGGTTGTCACCCATGCTGGCATGGGCCTTAGTGATAAAGTTGTCTTTGAGTCATTTCTGCTTCTGTAAGTAACCCTTCACCCGTATTCCTATTAGAAACCCCAATAAAACTCATTGGTTCACCAAGTTGGACTTTGGTGGTATCGATACTTTGATCTGTAGTGGCTTCCCTGTCTGGGATAAGTATGTGTGTGTGTTGCATGTCCCCAGGAAAGGTCTTGTCACATGACAGGAGCTCTCTGTCGAGAGGGAGATATAGAAAACAGGACTGACCACTACGACTAGAATGATGAGCAAGGAGCTCCTGAACAACTTGAGATGGATATGAAGGTAGGTGAGTAGAAGGATGGATGGATAGATAGATAGATAGATAGATAGATAGATAGATAGATAGATAGATAAACAAATGCAGGTGGGTGGGTGGGTGGATGGATGGATAGATGGATGGACAGATGGATTCATGGATGACTTAATGAGGGGTACCATGGCACTGGTAAGTGAAGGCACCACCCTTTGCCTAGTGGACACACATCTAAAGGTAGTGACCATACTAGTCACCCATGTTACAGTGCCTCGCACTGGACTGATCCATGGTCACAGGCCAGTTAATGAGTTAGCTTAGCTCATGAATTAGGCAGATTTTAGAGCTCAACGCAATCCTTTCTCCCTTTATGGATCTTCATGTTTCCCTGTGGGAAACAGACATGAAAACCCATGCCACCAGAACTGAGGATGCTGTTGATGCTGCAGAAGGGACACTGCTCAGGGATCCGCATCACATTTCACTGTGACAGACCTTAGAGAGCTAGCATCCCTTCCTCCACCATGAGCACGCCACTCTCTAAGCCTTGTACACAGTCAACCCTGGGACAGTTTGACTTGACTGAGCCCATTTGACAATAGAGGCCATTTGAGGTGCAGAGAGCCTAAGTAAGTTTGAAGTCAGACAGATTGGACCAAATTCCTAGCTCTGCCCATAAATGTGCATGAGGTATTTCACAGTCTGAATCTCTTAAGAACACAAGGGTGAAATCAGACTGTGCCTAAAACACCTAGCGTTTGGGAAGTGATTGATAAGGGAGTTCTTTGTTGCCCAAGCTAAGAAGTTGCAGAAACTGAGTTCTGGGTTTTCTACCAACCATGCTGATATTTTTAATTAAAGTCACAGGGAAGATCCAAAGGTATGGTTGGGATTCAGTGTTTTAATATATGCAATGAAGAGTTCAGCAACCATTCTGGAGTCTGTAGTGTTTAGAATCAGAGCGTGTTCATTCTTCCTCAGCTCTGGCTGTGTGAGGCTCTTCCTCAGTCTTTGATGGCACTGAGCCATTCGTTTCCCCAGCCTGCCCCCTGGTGATGAATGTGGAAATTGCAGCCTCGGTATTCCCCCTGCATACCTGCAAGGAAGCCAGGCTCATGGTTACTTCCCGATGCCATCTAGTGGCTTCTGCTAGCATTTTGCAGAGCAGAAAAGGGAGTTCGTGCTTGGGAAAATGGTTGAAACTCCTCAGTCCAACATTCACTAGCTGCGTGACCATGGCCGTACTGCTTCTTCAAATGCTAGTTTTCTCATGGGCACAAGGGTATATATCCATCTCAAAGAAGTTCTGTGATGAATAAGATAACGGAGCTAAAACACCTCAAACAGTAGACGCCCTCCTTCTCACGGGATAAAAATTAAACAGAACACGACTAAGTTATCAAAACTGGATTTCTAAGTTTCAGAGAAAATAAAAGGTCTTGGTAGAATAGGGCACAGGGCATGGAGACTAGCTGACGGAATTGTTAAAATATTCCCAGTGCAGTGAAGAGTTAAGACAAGATTCCAGAACTGATCTTGACCTTCGGGGTGACCTCTGCTTCTGTGGCCAGGACTCAGCAGACTGGAGATGGATATACAGAGAAGTGGGCTCGTAAAGGATGGATGGACTGCTGGGGTCGGGGGAGGTATGAATGAACAGGGGGGTGGATGCGTGGGCAGATGACCAAGTGGGTGGGTGAGGGGCTAAATGAGCGGGTGATTGGGTAGGTGGGGGGACTAATGAACAGGCGGGTGAATGGTTGGATAATGGATGGGTGAATGCGTGGGTTGGTGAATGAACAGGTAAGGAGGTGGATAGTTGGATAGACCGATTAGCAGGTGGGTGAGCGGGTGGGCGGACAGGTAGATGGATAGTGGCAAATGTTCCAGCAGTACCAGAAAGGACTGTGGGTTGGATGTTCTAATCAGAACACCAAAGAAGAAGAATTAATTAAAGTGGGCTGGGATCTGAAGATGAAGAAGGACTTGGTTGGAGACCAGCTGGGGTAATGGTTCTCAGCCTCCCTAATGCTGTGACCTTTCAATAGTGTTCCTCATGGTGTGGTGACCCCTAACCATAACATTTTTCTTGCTACTTCATAACTGTACTTTTGCTCCTGTTATAAATCGTAATGCAAATATCTGATGTGAAGGACATTTTATATGCAACCCCTGCGGAAGGGCCGTTCAACCCCCAAAGGGGTCAGAATGCACAGGTTGAGAACTGCTGAACTTGAGCAAAGGTGGGATCAGGGTCTTTGCCTACAAGGGAAAGCCCATGGAAGCGCTTGAGCAGAGGCTGATGTGGAGTAGACTCCACGCAGAAGCTAATATGGCTTCTGTGGACAGCCAGATGGGCCAGAAACCAACTCAGGTTGATCAGATACACAAAGAAGTTCAGGCCGTGGTCCGGGAAATCAGTACTGAGCAGGCAAGCCCAGCGTCTCCTGGCATCTGTGCTTCTCAGCAGGCTCCACTGGGGAATGCTCACTCAGATTCAGCCCATCTGTGTGAGACTGTATGAAAAATTAAATATGCTTGATCTCCTGGATTAGAGTAATTTCCTGGTCAGGGTTAGATGCATTTTAAATTCTTTCCTAATTTAATTTCTTTTTCAATGCTGAAAAAGTATAACGTGCAGTAAATAACTTGTAAATAAGTAACTTGCAACAAATAAAAGTGCACTAGTATTAAATGTGAACCTTTGGACAGAGGCTACAGCTCACAGATAGACACCTTCCACTATGTACAAGGCTCTGGATTAAGTCCCCAGCACTGGATAAACAAGCTACCGGTCACATGGCTGTCTTTATGCTGTGGCTGTCGGATTGTGGCACAGGCTGTCTGCAGCCTCAGGATGTTTCTTGAATGTCCCTTCCTAGTTCACATTCGCTGTCAAGTCACATGCAATCTGACCTTTGCCCCTGTTATTTTTGCCTGTTCTTCATACGGGTGGGATAGTGTATGTGTGTGTGTGTGTGTGTGTGTGTTTACATATATGTGCATATATGTACATATATGATATGTAAATTATTATATTATATGTATCATATACACATATAAACATTACATATATATGTCTAACTTCATTTGCTGATCATATATCTGTACGATCGGTACATGCTTTTGCACATCTTATCACTCCATCCTTTTTCCTTTTTAAAAATCTACTCTCTACTGGTGGACACTGGGTTGCTGTCAGTTTGGGGCTACAGTGGGAAATATTTTGATGAAATCACAAACCAGTCTTTTACCAGATGTATATACTTGTTTCTCTTGATTATATACCTAGAAGTGGAATCTCTGAGTTACAGTTTGTCTTCCATAAATACTGACAGTTTAAAAAATATTCCAATTTTACTCAATTTATAAATAATACTTAATGACATTAAGAACCTTAGCTACGTTACAGGAGTGACATCTCTTAGAAGTGAACTTTCTTGTATTGCCAAATGTGTGAGGGAATACCAGAATCCACACCCAGAAACTGCAGAGGGAAAGTGATTTGGCCAACTTAGCATTAAGGCGGACCAAGTGGATGTCATTAAAGCTACCTAAAATGGACAGCACCCAGGGGTTGGAGAGATGGCTCAGGGGTTAAGAGCACTTGCTGCCCTTGCAGAGGACCTGGATTCAGTTTCCAGCACCAATGTTGGGGATTTTACAGCAGCCTGTAACTCTAACTCCAGGGGATCCAGCTCCCTCTCCTGGTCTTATTCTTAAACAATTGCACTCATGTGGTACATGCTCATACAGGCATACATACATACAAATAAAAATACATTTTTTAAAAATGGACAGTGCCTTTCAGAGTCACCAGTGTCTAAGCAGAGTCGGGCAGCTTTGCTCCCTCACAATGATGCTTTTAGTAGTTGGCTCGTGCTGTCTACAGTCACAGGAGATCCATTCAAATCAGTAAGGTCCTATTCACAACCAGAAAGCCTTCTTGCCCTTCTCAAATAGCCTCTACCCTAGTGACAGTACACAAGGAAGGTGAAACCTCCATTGTTCGTTCAGCCCCTCAGGAAGCTTGGCCTAGAACCAGATGGTCCTAAAATGACTTCCCACCCATAGCAGAAACACCTCTGTAGTGAAAAGACCTCACTCAGACCAGGGCCGTTCTTCCTCGAACTATAGCATCTGTCTGAAGTCCAAATGTTCCCCACCGCCCACTTTTCTTCCTCTGCGTGTTTCTTGGTCTGGGTCCATGTCCCTGAATTTGTACCATCTCTGCATAGCTCCAGTCACATTAGAAGCCATCCTTTGTGAGGCTCATCCATCAGAACTTGGAGTTCTGGGGACCTTGCTCTTGCCGTTGCCTTAAGAGTTTGACCTCAGATAAAACTGAGTTTCTTTTCATAATCTTAGTCCTTTGAGCTGTATGACACATTTCTGTATACTCTTTGGCTTACCGACAACAAGGACTAAGTCTGTTTCTCACAGCTCTGGAATTGGGAAGTCCAGAATCAAGGTGCTTCAGTATATTTGATGTCTGGTGAAAGCCTGCTTCTTGGTCCATCCTTCTCTTGTGTCTGCTTGATCTCTTTATCTCCAGTCAGGGCCCTAATCCATCCACATAAGTTCTATTCTCATTGGCTGTTCAGTTCTCAAGGGCAGGTTTCCGCATATGTATCTGGGGGATACAAATGTTCAGTCCACACAAACTCCCTTTGGGGCATTAAAGTCCATCAGGAAAACAAAAGCAAGCTTGAAGCTCCGAGGAGATCCGGTGTGATCGGGATTCCAGTTTGGTGGCAGAATAGATGCACTCTGGGGATAGAGAGTCATCCTTGGACAACATTACAATTTGGGAGCAGAAGTAGAGGAACAAGATCTAGAAAGAATGTGTGTGTGTGTGTGTGTGTGTGTGTGTGTGTGTGTGTGTGTGTGTGTGTGTGTGTGCATTAGCATGCAGGTGCATGCATGTGAAAGTTCATGTAGAGTCCAGCAGACAACCTTGGGTGTTGATCCTCAGGTGTCATCCATATTTTTTTCTTTTTAAATTTTGAGCCATGCCATGGTTCAAAATTTAAAAACAAAAAGAAAAATCATCCAGAGACTGCCCCACCTGGGGATCCATCCCATATACAGTCACCAAACCCAGACACTATTGCCGATGCCAAGAAGTGCTTGCTGACAGGAGCCTATTATAGCTGTCTCCTGAGAGGCCCTGCTAGAGCCTTACAAATACAGAGGCGGATGCTCCCAGCCAACCACTGGACTGAGCACTGCGTCCCCAGTGGAGGAGTTAGGGGAAGGACTGAAGGAGTTGAAGGGGTTTGCAACTCCATAGGAAGAACAACAATATCAGCCAACCAGACCCTCGGGAGCTCCTGGGGACTAAACCACCAACCAAAGAGTACACATGGAGGGACCTGTGACTCCAGCTGCATATGTAGCAAAGGATGGCCTTGTCGGGCATCATTGGGAGGGGAAGCCCTTGGTCCTGTGAGGGCTCGATGCCCCAGTGTAGGGGAATGCTAGGGCAGTGAGGTGGGAGTGGGTGGGTAGGTGGGGAAGCACCTTCATAGAAGCAGGGGGGAGGGGAGGCTGGGATAGGGGGTTTGTGGAGGGGAAACCTGGAAGGGGGGATAACATTTGAAATGTAAATAAATAGAATAACCAATAAAAATTTTTTTTAAAAGAAGTAAAGAAAAAATGTTTTGAACCATGGATTCTCACTGGCCTGGAGCTTGCCAAGTGGGCTAGACGAGCTAGCTAATGAGTTCCAGGGGTTTGCTTGCCTCTGCCTCCCCAGCACTCAGAGTTCAAGCACATGCCATCACACCCACCTTTTTGCATGGGCTCTAGGGATCAAACTCGGCTCCTCATTGTAAGTACTTTACCAGCTGATCCACCTCCCCAGACCCAGCCACATAGTTCTGAAAAGAACACACGCATAGAGGGATCTCTAGCGTCTATGTAGTCATGATTCAGCACATTTGAGATTTGACCAGCAGCCTTTGGGTTATGATCACTCCCTGTACCTCAAAGAGTTTCCTGTGGTATATGTGGTAGAAAGACTTTGTTCAGCTGTGGGGAGACCTTAGATCAGATATGGAGATTTCGGCTAATCAGCCCAATTTGCTGTCCATGGATGCAAAGGCCGGCCATGTAAAAGGGGGGAGCTTTGACGAAGTCTTTGGGATTCTACTTAAGAATACATAGCAAGCATCCTGCATGTGTGGAGCTGTCTTAACCAGGCTCGTGAGAAGTGAGGGAGATGGTTTTCTAAACAAAGGGACTGTGATGGCTATTTCTGGGTGTCAACTTGACCACCTCTGGAATTAATTAAAACCCAAGGAGCTGGGTACACCTGTGAAGGATTTTTTTTTCTTAATTAAATCATTTGAAGTAGAAAGACCAGATTTTTAAAATGGACCTTTTGAGGTTAGAAGATCCACCTTTCATCTTGGCCATACCTTCTACTGGCAGCCTATACAGGATACGGAAGAAAGCTATCTCTCTTGGCTTGCTTGCTTGCTGGCAAGGTCATTCTTTCACTGGCTTTAGAGACTACTTCTTTGGGATTGTGAGGGAGATTGAAGACCAGCTGACACATCAGCCTGTGGATTGAACAATGACTGGACTCTTGGACCTTCAATTTGGTAGACAGCCTTTGTTGGACTAGCTAGGCCAGAGCCTGTAAGTCATTCTATAAAACGATATACTCACATCTCAGGGAGAGGTGAGACCTATCCAAAACTTCAAAATATGCCCATAAAAGAGTGGGGAGGGGGAGGAAGAGGAGGAGGAGGAGGAGGAGGAGGAGGAGGAGGAGGAGGAGGAGGAGGAAGAGGAGGAGGAAAGAGTTCATGCATATCTACTTTTCTTGGTTTCTCTTTATGTACCAGGTTGCATGTATCTTTATTATCCCACACTGAAAGTGGTATACTTACTGGATGGACACTTTGCATTTATGAGGTCTTATTGCTAGCCAAGTTAATAATACATCTAAAGAAAAAAGAAGGCTTGTGCATTTGGCTAGAGCTTATTAATATGATTCAATTTTAAAAGGGCTGTTACTTCAGAGCCCTGATGTCTGGAATGTGGTTAAAGAACCATCTTTTCTCCCTGCCCCCTAAGAGTCACCATGACAACAGAGAGGTACCCCATGCCCTGAGTCAATCACAGATTTGTCTACATAAGGGTTCAAATTATTCTTCTTTGCCTTCCTTGGCAAAAGTCCTGGCTTCATGTCCAGACTGAGCTGGAGTCTCAATCCATCAATATTTATGACGACGATGTCGCCATTCATTAACAGAAGCTCGATTCGCAGACATGAGCCGATCCTGCATGTCCGAGGCACTTGGGCACCACTCTCTGGGAAGCTGACGAGCCTCTACAAGTCATAGCCACTCTGAACTGAAAGAGTCACGTAGTCAGCCTGCACAGGGGACCTGGGACCTGCACGAAGGTCTCAGCTGAAGAGTCATGACACATAGCGCATAGACTTCATGACTCTATACTGACAAGCCATCCCAGACAGGATCAGGAAACCACAGTTGGTTTCAGTTTTCCATAAATTCGACAAATTGCTGGGTCACCTTGTCACTTAACTTCTTTAGCCTTTCCTCTTATCCCTATATGAAGTGAGATGAAGCTTCCCCTTGTTGTGTGACAAGACTTTCCCTGGGTGGAAGCAACACACAGATCTACTCACCCCAGATAGAGAGTGCACAACAGCCCAAAGTACAGGTAACAACAAATCCAACTTGGTGAAGCAAGGAGTTTTATTGGGGTTACTTGCAGGAATAAGAGTGAGCAGTTGCTTATAGGAACATACATGATGCAAACATACATCCCCAGAGCCCACCCAGCATGGGTGACAGCTCACAAAATCTGGGAACCTGGAGCTCACTGCACGGTCAGGCGGTTCAAGGGGCTGGAGAGTGTTCTTTCCAGGCGGCTCAGTCGTCTGAACCTCTTCCAGGCGGCTCTGCTGGTCTCTGCTTCTTCTCCCAGGTAGCTGGAATCCTCTCAGTCTCTGCCTCACATCCTCTCAGAGAACATTCAGTGGTGTTTCTTGTTTGCTCTTGGAAGGGGGGAGCCCAGTGAACATGGTCAGTTTCAGGGACTTCCTGAAGTTGTTTTGAGTCTTTTAACTTCCTGCATAAGGAGTTTCCCTGCAGAATGGGATGTTTCAATCTGGAGGTAACTGCTGCGGAACACCACTGCTGAACCTTAAAGAATAGTAAACACCAAACCAGAAAACGAAGCTGTGAGTTGGGGGGAGAATAGGGCTCCTTTCTCGATGCCAAGGAAGGTGGACATGGAGTTGGGTCTCCCTGGGCTGGGCAGAAGGAGGAAGCTGCAGGGCCTTTCCAGCCTGGAGGAACACAGGAAAGGAATTTAAGAGAGAAGCCAGCTGAGTGGGGAGCAGTTTCCCACAGTGCTCCAGATCCGCTCCAGTGCCCCGTTAACTTGTGCGAACTCACGGCAGCTGTTCCATGAGCCATCTGTCAGCCTGTCAATCTTGTGGGCACCCCATTGCGCCGAACCTCCTGGTTACACCTTAGAGCAAAGGATTGCTTGATGTAGGATAGGTAATTGAACGATTCCCTGTAGGTAAGAATAGCAAGTTTACGTCTTGGTTGGCTTCTAGCCAATTTATTTCACAGTTTTGTAGGCAGGGAAGTCCAAGATCAAGGAGCTAGGTGATTCACCGAGGTGGCTGGACTAATTGACATTCCCTCAGTGTACAACGGGTTCTCTTGTCCCCAGGTCTTCGCTAGCATCTATTTGTTCCTTGATGATAGTCCTCCTAACTGCGGTGAGGTCGGGAATCTCAATATAGTTTTCGTTTGTTTTTAAAGTTTTGTTCAATGAAAACCTTGTACTTATGGCTCACATGTGTCCTCTCCCTGTGTTCTTCCATGACAGAAGGAACAAGGAAACTCTCTGAGGTCGTTTTTTATATTTGTTTGGTTTTCTCTTTTATTTATTAGTGTATACTTTAGCATTATATATTTTGTCCATACTCACATCCCCACTACCCCATCTTTCTGCCCCGCCCCTTTTGCTGCCCCGCCCCTTTTGCTGCCCCGCCCCTCTCGCCGTCCCTCTCCTGCTTGCTGGACCCTTCTTCCCAGATAGTTCCATTTCTACTTTCATTTTTTAAAAATCTAGGCTCTGCATATTTGAGAACACATGATAGTTGTCTTTCTGAGTCTAGCTTATCCCATTTAATCGGATGATCTCCCATTCCATTCCTGAAAATGACATAATTTCATTCTTCTTTATGGTTAAATAAAACTCTGCATGCATCTGTCTTGGTCTTTCATCTGTTGATGGACACTTGTGCTGATTCCAAAACTTAACTATTGTGACTATTACCTGTGTTGATAAGGGTTTTTTGTTTATTAATTTGTTTGTTTTGTCAACTTGAAGCAAGCTGGAATCATCTGGGAAGAGGAAACCCCAAATGAGAATATGCCTCCATCAGATTGGCCTGTGAGTGTGAGCATATTTTTGGTTGATGATTGATATGAGAGGTTCACCCCACTGTGGGCAATGATACCCATGGTCAGGTAATCCTGAGTTGTGTAAAAAAGCAAGCTGAGCAAACCTTGAAAAGTTAGCCAGTAAACTGGTTTCTTTGATGTTTTCTGCCTCTGGTCCTGGCTTTAGTTCCTGCCTGGACTTAACTTCATGACTGTAACTGAAGTAAACCCTTTCCTGCCCAAATTGCTTTTGGTTATTTTCTTTAAAGTCACAGCAACAGAAAGCAAACTAGGATATTGCCATAACAAACGAGATATGTAAGGGTCTCTGTGATATGGTGGTGTAGAATCCTTTGGGTATGTACAGCATAGCAGGATCTCATGGTAGCTCTGTTTTTACAGTTTGGGGAAGCTTCCGTGTGGATTGCCATAGTGGCTGGACTGATTTACATTCCCACAGGGTAGAAGGGTTCTCCTGTCTTCACGTCCTCTCTGGCATCTGTTGTTTGTTTTTGTGAGAAGCCACTCCAACTGGGGTATCTCCAATCAGGAATCTCAATGGAGTTTTTGTTTGCTTTTAAAATTTCTTTATTCTTTGAAAATTTCATATGTGCATACTATGTATCTTGTTCATAGCCACTCATCACAGCTGCTTCCCAACTTCAGAGGCTTCTTTTATGATTTTATAGATTTATTTAAACTCAGAGTCCACTTAGTGATGCCCTGTCTCATAAAACTAATAAAATAATAATAATAATAATAATAATAATAATAATAATAATAATAATTACATCTTATGGATGTTTGTTACAGTGATGAAAAGACTAGCACAAGGGCAAAGGAAGAATTTTTACAGCCTAAGGATTTCCCGCTCCCCAGGGATATGGCAAAAATGGAGATTAGCTAAGCCCGTGTCCTGATCCAGCTGTATACCATAAACCCTGCTTCCTTGTTTATAGCTCTGCAATAGCTCTACTCCCTGCTCAGCTGTATGCAGTGATCTCACCTCTCTGTTCAACTAACCCCATACGATAAACACTTCCAGAGTGCTGTGCTTTCCCCATCCGAGAGCCCAGACCACCTGATCCCAGTATTTCAATGTCTCTGTGTGTCTGTCTATTTATCGTCTCTTAATTCTCTTGATGCCCCAGTGAGGTCCATTCCTGGACCCCAGAAAGGATGTGACAAGGCTTGTGTGTTGAAGACTGGTCCCTAAGTAGTGATACTATTGACATTTCCTAAGTGATTCGAGATTGAGACAAGGTGACAATGCAGACTGACAGTCACCAAGGGAACGTGTTTATCTTTTTAAAAAACACTCTTTTCCAGACCGCTTATCCCACTTTATGATTCCATTATCAATGGGTGGGAACTCCTTTTATTTATATCCTCACTGGCACTGGAATGATTGGCATTTTTAATTTTAGCCATTCTGGTAGGTAGATAGCAGTTTCTCATTATTGTTTTAATTTGCTTTTCATCAGTGCTTAATAAGAGGAATGTCTTTTCATGTGCTTCTTTGCCATCTGTTTATCTTCCTTGATGAGGTATCTGTTCAAGTGTGCCTTCAATTTCATTGGGTTATTTGCTATGCTAATGAGCTGTGAGCGGTTCTTATTTCTTCTCCACCATCCGTGTCTGTCAGATATAAAATATATTCTTCAAGCTTGAGGCTTCTATCTTAATTTATACTAATGTGTTTTAAAGAAAAAAAAAACTTAAGTTTTGATGATGTACTACTCATTATTCTTTGTATTTATGGTCCTTGACTTTTTGCTCACTGAAGAAATGTTTACTCAGCTACTTAGCTTACAAAATCTTGTACTAACTTTTTTCCAGAAGCTGTACTACTCCCAACTTATTACGCATGGACCACCTAGGTCTGTGATCCACTTCAAGTTAATTTATGTTTAAGGTATGAGTCAAGGCTGGAGATTCACTTTTGTATTTTGTTTTCAATTGTCATAGGATCAATTATACGTAAACATTGTTGACTATACATTAGTTTGCCTTTAAACCTTTGTAGAAAAAAAATTAAATTTTGTTATTACCTTTATTTATTGGGGGAGGGAGGAAACACGTGCTATGATGTACATGTAGAGGTCAGGGGACAGCTTGCTGCAGTCTCCCCTTCTACCATGCGGGTTCCAGGAAGCAAATAAGGTTGTTGGCTTGGTTACAAGTTCCTTTTCCAGCTGCTGAGCATCTTTTTTTAAAAAAGTAATTGCTTCTCCTTCCCCATTTCAAAAGAAACAATCTCTCATGTTGCCAGTGCTGACTTTTATTAACTGGTAATCCTCCTGCCTCAGCCTTCTGCTGCGGTTGTAGGTACGCACTACCATGACCAAGGTCAGCTATCTTGATATTGGGTGGCACAAATACTCCAATTTCATCTTTATTTAGAGTGGTTTCAGTTGTTCTAGGCTTTGGTTTTTTGTTTTCATTTCCATATCAATTTTTAGAATTAGCTTCTAAATTCCTAAAACTTTCTTCCTAAGAATGTGGTTGAGGTTTCGCAGACTTTAGGGCACTTTTCAAGCCTACACTCTGTGACAGTGTTGGTCCTCTGGCCTGTGGAAGCACTCTGGTTGCTTCAGCTTTTCCCACTTTATGATTTTCATTGTGTAGGTTTTAACACAGGTTTCTTTAATAAATTCACTACTAAGGATGCTCTTATAAATGATTTCTTGTTGCTATTTTGAGTCAGGGTCCCAAGTCACTCAACCTGTCATCAAACCCAATAAGTATATAAGGATAGTCACTTAAAACATTCTTTTTACCTGCTAAGTAGCTGAATCAAAGCATCTTTTGTGTTGTTTTGTTTGTTTGTTAGACAGAATTTCTCTGTGTGGCCCTGGCTGTCCTGGAACTCTGTAGACCAGGTTGGCCTTGAACTCAGAGATCTGCCTGCCTTTGTCTCAGGAGTACTGGGACTAAAGGCCTGTGCCACCACCGCCCAGTTCATCTTCATTTCTCAAGCGGTTAGTATCTTACTGTAAAGAAATATGTAGTGGAACAAATCAGCACCACCAGTGAGCGCCGCTTGTTTACGCTAAGATGGGGAATTCTTCCCTGGGCCACCTTCACAAGGGTCTAAGGGAACACAGAGATTGTGAGCTGCCAGCCACTCTGCTCCAATATGATGCTGCTGGAAGTTTTACAAAGTGCCCGGAGATGGAAGGTGGGAGAAATGGCCACCTCGTCTGATCACCTCTTCTGTGTGTAAGGATGGGCAGGGAGGCAAGGCTCTCAAAACCCACAACAAAGTGGAGGTTCTGGAGAACCTTGCTTTCTTGACAGCCATTCTGACTGGGATGAGAAGAAACCTCAGTGGCTTGGATTTCCATTCCCCTAATGGCTAAAGCTGTTGAGAGGCTTTAACTTACCCATTGGCTGTTTGTATTTCTTCTTCTTGAGACTTGTCTATACCGCCCATTTGTCCATCCTCCGACTGTATTTTCTGTCCTTTCGTGTTTAGGTTTTGAGTTGCATGTGCGTTTGACATGTTACTCCTCGGTCAGATGACCAGCTTGCAGACGTTCTGTTCTGTTGGGTGTCTTTCCGGTTGTTTCCGGCTCCCTTCGCTGAGTGGGAGCATCTTAGTTTGGTGGAGCCCATTTGTTAATCCCTACAATTTCTTGAGCCAACAGCATCCTGTTGAGGAAGTCATTGCCTAGAGCTATAGCCTGAAATGTGTGCCCTACATTTTCCTGTAGTAGTTTCAGGGTCAGATCGACTTTTTCTCAACTTTCTTTTTTTCTTTTTGCTTTTTTTTTGGTTTTTCGAGACAGGGTTTCTCTGTGTAGCCCTGGCTGTCCTGGAACTCACTCTGTAGACCAGGCTGGCCTCGAACTCAGAAATCTGCCTGTCTCTGCCTCCCAAGTGCTGGGATTAAAGGTGTGCGCCACCACTGCCTGGCTCTTTTTTTCAACTCTGTCAGGAACAGGAGGTTGTAGACAGTGGGATTTATTCCAGGCTCACTCTTCTATGGTCTAGAATGCAAGTATTTGTTGCAGATTTTGCACGTATATGCTTTATTTTCATTGTTTTTTAATTACTATCTAGTTGAGGTTTTATATTTCTTGGTTTAATTTTGGTAGGTCATATGTGTCTATGAGAATATCCCTTTAGTCCAGATTTTCAGATTTATTGGCATATAAGTGGCTTTACATCTATTTATTTAGTGTGTGTATGCACACAGACATGCAAGCCTGTCACCACACTTGGGGCTAGCAGATGATAATGTGTCTGAGTTGATTCTCTCCTTCCACCTTTACACGGGTTCATGGGATCAAATTCAGGTCATCCAGACTTATGATAAGTGCTATTACCCACTGGATCCTCTCCCACTTTTTGATTTTATTTAATTTTTGAACATAAAACCCTCATAGCTCTAGACTTACCTCTTTTCCTTGCTGAATACCCCAGATTTTTGGCTATGTTAATTTTCATTTTCCTTTTATTCTAGCATTTTAAAAATACCCATCCATTTCTTCCATAACCCATCGAATGTTTAAAACAATATTGGGCTACCAAGATAACTCAGTTGGTAAAATGCTTGCTGAGCAATTCTCATGACCCAAGTTCAAATCCTCAAAACCCACAAAAAGGTAGAAAGAAAGAACTGACTGCACACGGTTGTCCCCTGATCTACACACACACACACACACACACACACACACACACACACACACACACACAAATAACAATAATAATAATTCCAATTGTAAAATGCATTGCTAGTCTCCTTGTGTCTGTATATTTAGATAGTTTATATGATTTCCTTTACTATCCATTTCTAGGTTTATTCCATTATTATCCGGTAATATTAGAAAAATTGCCAAGTCCATTAGAATCTCTTATTGGGCTCACAAAAGCATCCAGCTTTTAATCCATCCCTATTCACTCTCCTTTGGCTTCCAAGGCCGCTCTCCACAGTGATGGCCCAGCATCTGCTTTAAGGCCTTCAGTAGCTTTAGGAGCAAGCAGGAGTCAGCAGGAGTTCCCTCCCAAAGGGCTTCTAGAGAGGCAGAGAAAAGAACCTTCACTCTCACTTACTTCCTAGGTTAAACAGGAGTGGACTGTCTCTCCTGGCTGTAGCCAGCTGCTGCAGGGAGCTGAGGTCTGAACTCACACCAGGGCGGCATGTGTCTTACCAAGAAGAAGATCCTTAGTGAGAAACAGTTGTCTAGACAACGTCCCCTATGGATTCAAGCCTTGTGTGTGAGCAGTGTGATCCTCAGAGTGTGGAGGAAGCACGCCCATCATTTCAGTGGCTGCTTATAGTCTCCTACTGGATGTGATCCCCACAGCGGTGGCCAACTTTAATCTCTTCCCCCTCCTTAACTGTCAAGGCCAGATGAGGACCTGGTCCTCAGGACTCACGTGGGCTTGAGGAACCTTGGGCCCTCCAGCCTTCCTTTAACCAGTTGTTCTGTTGACGTGAGGAGGAGTTAAAGGCCTTGCATGGCTGTGGCCTCACTTGAAGGCACAGGGGAAAGATTTCCTCTGTGTTGACCCTCCTCTTTGAAGACTTGGTTAGAGCTGGGGTCTTCATGGTCTTCTTGAACACTTACAGGACATTTTAGAGATGCTTCACCGTCCCCTGGGGCCTAGTTGACCTCAGAAGACAAGGTAAGATATTCTCCCCTTTCAATCCTGCCAACCACATCAGTATAGGCCTCCAAATATGGCTGCTGAACTCCCAGAAGGTTGACTACAGCAACCTGGTACTTTTAATTACTGTGTGATACTTAGATGAAGCTGGGGCAAAAATCCAACCACTTTAAAATAAGCATTGCTTTGACATACGGTTAAGCAGGGTTTTGATGGCAATGTGTTGAACTTTGACCTTAGATGTGTTAATATCATACCTAAAGTCTCATCTTTTATATACCCTCATGTCACTTGCTCAAACCTTTATGACTTGCTTCAAAGTTTCCAGCTTTTTCCCATTCTGGAAAAAAACAAAAACAAAATGTTCCAGGCATTGTAATCTTTATCAATAATCAACAAGGCCAGATGTGATGATGTTTCATAAGAAGACACATCTGGTCTTATAAAGACAGTAATTATTTGGCTTAGCGCAGTGGTTCTCAACCTGTGGGTTGCAACTCCTTTGGTAAACAATTATCTCCAAAAATATTTACATAATGATTCATAATGGTAGCAAAATTATAGCTATGACGTAGCAATGAAAATAATTTTTATGGTTGGGGGTCACCACAACATGAGGAACTGGATTTTTCTTTATTAAAGGGTTGCAGCATTGGGAAGGTTGAGAACCCCTGGCTTAGAGGCTTTGAGCGTGCAGGACTACTGTAAAACATAGGACAGTCAAAAATCTCTATTTGTACTTTGTACAATCCAGAGAATGATGTGTTTTTGGCAAGTAACAGGCCGAGAAAAGCAGAAATAACACAATAAAACACCATCAAGTAGATGTTTGCAATCTCCCGCTGACTCGCTAAGAAGACTCCGTTAAAATCGTTCTTGGAAAGAGATGACATCAACTTGTTCTTCTGTAGCCTGTTCTTCTGTCACTGTACGTGGAAAGTCAAAACAGAAGCAAGGTGCCCCGGGCTTGATGTGGAGAAATGGACAATAAACATGGAGCAGAGGAGCCTCACAAAGGAAAAGACTCTATCTCCGTCAGAGAAAAGTAAGCATGGAGATGCCAGGCAGGAAGAGCAGGCGCTAACGCCCACCGCAGTCCGTTCTCGTCTCCAGCCTCCCGTGCAGCAGGCTGAATCCTCTTTGCCTCCAGCTGTTGGGAGCTACCCTCTGGCAGCAGCTTGTCCAGCGTCTGGCAATCTCCCTTTGGTGCCAGTTGGGATCTGTGCTTGTCCATGTTTCTCCCTGGGCTGCTGTAAATGTATAGTTGCTTTCTAAGTCTAGTCCTCTCGGTGTCTGCTCCATTTTGTAGCTGGCTAGTGCTGGCGGCACTTAGCTGGGGAAACCTTCTCATCTCCTTTGAAAACCAGCAAATGTATCATGCAAAATAATATGTCAAAAAAGAACCAAAACAACCCACTATGGGGTCTAGCATGGCCTCCCTAGTCTGATGTAAAAATGCATTAACCTTGGCAATGAGGGTCCATGCTGAAGTCTTCTCTGGGTCTCCCATTTCCATGATTCCATTAGACATCCAGGAAGGTAAAAATAAAAAAAAAATAAAAAAATTTAAAAAAAAGGAGAAGAGGAGGGACACATGGTACAGGAAATTCTGGGGATGGAGGTGATTGTCTGAGGACTCAGTGTGGCAGGAAGTCATTTGGTCATCCTCATCTTGATGATGTTACTAACCAAAATGGAGGTCAGATGACATGGTTTATGCCATCTTGATGACATCACTCAGGATGGCAGCCAAGTCACATGGCTGTTTCCACCTCAATGAGGTCATTAGTCAAGATAGTGACAAAGTAACATACTTACTTTTTGATTGTGGTGAGCGTGGATCCATGATAAAATGAGCCCACTCCCTACCAGGGAACTAGTCTCTGTGGGATCCACCCATCTCCCAGATTAAATATGGATGCTTACTCCCTTTACTTTAAAACAATCACCTGAGTTCAGATAGCATAGCTACAGGGGGGAGATAGTTCATGTGGCTTGGCTATTTTGGCCTGAAAAGAACAAAGCAAATAAACAGAGGAAGGAATTCCATGGTTTCAGCCTCAAAAAAGGGAGTCCATATGTCTTACCACTAATTGTAAATAGTAAATGCCAAGTAATGCCATCTGGACCCTGTTTCTCTGCTCATAGATACAGGCAGTTGCTAGGAAAGGTGAACTCAAGAAAGAAGCAAAAGGAATGAAGGTGGGCCCAACATCTGTAGGTGGCGCTGTTGCTCTGGGAACATACTGAGACAGTGGGGACATGACCTTAATGTCATTTTGTCCCACCCAAACAGGGCATGGGCTGAGATCAGACAAATCTGTGGCCTTCTGTGCTGGCTGGAACTTAAGACCCTTAGAAAACCACTTGTTAAAAATGGTTAACCCTAACTTAAAATATTGGTAGCCTTGTGTCTTAAGGTGTGCATTGCTGTGAAGAGACACCATGACCTAGGCAACTCTTACAAAGGCAAACATTTAATTGGGGCTGGCTTACAGTTTCAGAGGGTCAGTCCATTATCATCGTGACAGGGAAGCATGGCAGCCTCCAGGCAGACATGGTTCCGGAGAAGGAGATGAGAGTTCTACATCTTGAACTGAGGGTAGCCAGGAGACTCTCCTGCACTGGGCAGAGCTTGAGCACTAGGAACCGTCAAAGCCTGCCAACACAGTGACACACTTCCTCCAACAAGGCCACACCTATTCCAACAAGGCCACACCTCCTAATAGTGCCACTTCCCATGGCCAAGCATATTTAAACCACATCTTGTGTAATGCTTTTTCGTAATTAGGAAAGCAACTGCCTGGGCACCATAATGTCTACCAAAGTGTAGGATTTAACCATACCAAAAGTGTGTTTGTTCTCTCCTCCTCTAACCCTGAGTCAAAGTGTCCCAGGTTCTCCAGGGAACAGTCTGGAGAGGGCATGAAGAGAAAATCCATGTCCAGAGAGTGGTGTTGACATAGCAGGTTGTTGAGCTTGAGTCTTGGAGGTCTCTTCCATATTGTTCAATCTCTCCTTAATAGCAGGAGAGGTATAGTCAACAGGGTAGGGGGACCTCTGGGCCAGCCAGAGGAATTGGTTTTCCTCTGTCCAAAAATAATCTGCTTCTCCTTTTTGGTAAATTGTTTCCCATATGGGTTTCGTGGGCATTAAACAATCATAGAGCCTCAGTCCCCTTAATGAAGGTTTCTCTCTGGCTTCCAATGCTTAGTCAGTCTCTGATTGATTCCTTTGTAGGGGGGTGTTTGTGTTAGGTGCTTCTTATCATCAGAAATCACCAAAGACACTGGCCGAGCTATGGATCAGGATTCTACATCTGCTTTGTCTAAATGTCATGTCTCATGACCTCTCATCCAACCTCCAGGATGACAAGACACCCAAAGAGGACCTTGCTGTTCTTGGCCTTGTGCACAACCATCATCTGGTCTCCTTAGTATTTTCTTGGGCCCCTTTTCTTGTTGTAAAGAAACTTTCAATCCAGGGTTTGTTACTGATGTAATAAAAGTATAGTTCACCTGAGAAACACTCCAGCATGGCATGGGACATGTCACCAGGGAAGGGATCCAAACACTCTCCCAGAGGAATTTGAAATCCAGGGCAAGTCCTCATATTGAAAGAATAATTTTGGTGTGGCACAAAAGAAAGCACAGGTAAAAGTCCCTCAAGCCAGGCAATTTCTTTCTGCACAAGGGTACACTAGAACCCAAACTGAGTTGGCAAGCACCCATGGCCAAGATGGCCTCTATCTTTTAATTCTAGCACAGGTGGTGACTATTTCTCATGTCAATAGCAAACCTCAGCACATGATCCATTTGGGGCGATACTTCATATTCAAACCATGACACATTTCTAGCATACAGACCAAGGAAGGTAATAGGGATGTTGTCCCCTCAGACAGGGAACATTAGTGCAGCTCTAGACATGAAATTCTGTGGTGCTCTGTGCATCAAGTTGAATCACTGAATAAACAACTGCACATTCTGGTCTATTGCTCAACAGCAAAGGCTGGAATCAAAGGATGTCAGAGCCCGACTCAGCCAGTGCCCAAGCATATAATGACATGGACACACAGTGGCTTTCTATGCAGTTTTTTGAAGAGTTTCAAATCAGATTTGTTCAGCTCCTCTGTGGAGCTGCCATGATGTTTTGTCTTTTTTTTTTTTTTTTTTTTTATTCTACAAGCCCAGGTTCATCGAAAGGGCCCTGAAGTGTCCAAAGGACTGGATTCTAGCCCTCACTATCTTAGCAGCCCACTTTGTGGGTGACTTTGGGACAAGTTGATTATTCTTGGCCTCAGCTCTCCTTTGGCCACAGACTTCTGCATGAATTGGCAACAACTCTCTTTCAGCTTCTATCTTGCTACTTTGGGCCCTAGGGGAGGCCTGTGGTCTGTCTTTCTCATGGACCCTCAACTGCAGTTGCTGTAGCTCATGCCACTGTGAACTTCAGAAATCTCTGCTGGGTCCTTCATCTTCTCTTATCTCCTTCCTGTATTGCTTCTTATTGTAAAATGAGAAGGTGGGACTCGCTCATCTGCCCGTTCGTTTGGCTTTTATAAGGTGCTTACTTTATAAACTTGACTGAGATACACAGCTTGCCACAGTCCTTGTCCTTTTATGATTTCTAAATGTGATTTGTGTGAGTTCATCTAATGCTTGCTTTGTTTGTCCTTAGAAAGATCTTTCAGTTGGGCTGAGAGTTTAGAAGACAAATAAAGAATATTTAGATCTATGATTCACTGAATTACTCTAATTTTTTTTTGTGATTTGTTCTTCTTCTTTTGGCTCACGGTCAGGTTCAGAGCCCTCTTTTATTTCTATTTAATGTGGTTATTTTGTGTTCTGTTCTTCCAGATTTGACTTTATAATTAAATTCCCCCCAGATAGATGGGAAAATGAGTTCACCCTCCCTCATTGCTCTCAGGAATAGGAAGGGGCTTTTATAATAAGCCTGTTGGGAGTGGGGGAAGGGACCACAGCTGGTAGTAAGGAAAAAGAATCATGCATGCGTAAATGAGAACAGACCACCCTGGGGCTGGGAGGGGTTCTGCCTTTCTAAAACATGAGCATGTGTTAGGAAGGGTGGCTCTGCAGCCACCAAAGAACGGACCTTTAACCTTTTGCAAGATATTTTTCTCTCCAAGGTGCTGGGGTTGCAGATGTGGGGTAGACAGGACAATTTCCATTTAATATAAAGAAGTCAGCCAGTTTGATGTTCTCTGCTATAGGAATTAGCAGAAATCTATCCTGAATATTTTTTTATCTTAACCTTTAATATTCGAGCACTTAGTATGTCTCCACATTTCTGTAGTGAATGAATAATCTTGTTATAACCAAACCCACAGTGAAGAGAATTTTGAAATAATATTGCCCATCTGAACATTGTGGTGGGCAGCACAGAAATATTTTGTGGGGTTAATAGATTTGGCAGTAAGGCCAAATTGTGGGCAATCCAGGTCTTTGCCATGTAGAAACTGGTTCAAATAAAGCAACCAGTTCTTCTCCCTAGGAAGACCCGCTGGCAAGGCCGTTTGTTAACTAGGCACCCTGTGGCAGTGCCCCTGTAAGAAGGGAGGGGACAGAGAGCGGTTTTTGTAAGTCCACAGACAAAGGAGGCTGTGCAAATATTTGCAGGCTTTTTGCTCCAGAGGCGAGATTGACTTGAAGGTGTTCATCCGCCGGATGGCTGCTCCAATCCAAGTAGGGATGCTGGGGCAAAGCGGGAAAGTGTGCTGCCTAGCAGAATATTCATGACTTGGAGCCACACGGTGTTTTTAGAAGACAGGATCAATGAATGGGTGTTTTCCTGGAGGCTTCGATCTGAATGTAAGCAAGGACAAAGGAGCAGCCCGGAACCAGCTCAGGAGGGAGGGTGGGAGTCACTGGTAACTTGCTAGTTTTCTCTGTTTTCTGGTAACCCAGGGGCACAGTTTGCTGCTCTAGCAAATGAGTAATGAAGGTGACAGGCGCTGTTTGGTGACACTGTGCTGGGTGGGGGCTTGTCCTAGTAAGGACTCTCTTGGTTGCCAGGGCCAGAGACACAGACTTTTTATTTCACTTGGAGCATAGTAGGGGATATTTGGACCCTGTATTTGGATAACCAGGATTATGCTGGTATCCGGCATGAGAGAAATCTGAGAGAAATCTGCCCCTCCTTCCTGCTTGAGGATCTGGCAGCTCCAGTCTTTGGCACTGCCACCCCAGCTGTTAGCCTAGTGGCTCCAGCTGCCTCGGGCAGACGCCCAATTTCATCACTGCAGAGGAAGGCTTGACCTGCTTTCCTGTAGGAAGCTCTCCTTTCCCTTCCCTGGAAACCCTTCCAGCCTTAAAGGTCCTCAGGAAAGGAGAGGGATGCTTTCTCCAGAGTGAGAGGGATGTCGAAGTCTTCAAGGAATAGAGGATGAGGGAAAGAGGCTGGAGATGCCAGGAGTGACGTTTGTATCGCTTGATCATTGTATCAAGTCTTAACCTGGATTGCAGATGGTGCAAAGACAGAAACCCTAAGTGCTCTGTGGAGGAAGGTTCAAGCAGAGGAGGTCTGTTCCCACTTCCAGAGGAATGCCCCAGTTAAGTGGGAGAGTGGGAACTTTTTATAGAGAAATGATGTCCTAGCCACCTTTCATCCTCTTGTGATAGTGCTGAATCTAAGACTCTCCACCTATCCCATGTGAAGGGGGCGTAAGTAGCCAAGAAAGGGAACAGACCCCTATGGGTTGCGGAGGATGTGACATAGGACTGAATCTGGCCAGGGCTCAATCCAGAAGAACAAACCCAGGCCTGGGTAGTTGGCAGAGAGAGGGGCTGGTTTTGTGGTGGAGGCAGAGTAGTGAGCCTGGGTCTGCTGGAGACTCCGTGGCCCTGAAAGGCTAGAAGACTTGAGAGAAAGCAACGCTGAGTGCCTGGGGTCAAGTTCCAGGCCTGACACGCCTTTCGCTTTTTTTTTTTTTTTTTTTTTCTGGTTTATTTTTATGTTTTCCTTTGGGCTAGTGTGGATGGAGTTGCCTGTCATCTGTAGCCTGTGTGACTTGTGAAGGAGTGGAACTTGGAATTAGAGCAGAACTGTCAGAGTCTGTGGAGGGAAGGGAGAGTCTGTGTTGGGTAGGATACCTGGACTGTGGAGGTCCTTGAGGGCCAGCCCAAGTAGGAATTTAAGGGGGAGTGAGATGTCACGCTCATGTATTGGGGAAAGCTGTCAATAGTGCTCAAGGCGTAAGCAGGCTGACGGTGGTGTATACGGTGAGATAGATAGAAGTAGCTAGTAGCTAGTGTCTTCAGGCAAGTGCTAGCTGGCCAGCAAGGCATTAGACAGAGAAGGCATTCCAGATGGCTGGACCATGGGGGTAAATGGAATTCAGACCAGGGAAGTAGAATCTAGCTGATTGGGGGGAGGGGGGGAATTGGGGGTAGATAGAAATATGGGTAAGATATAAAGTGTTTTGATTTAGTTATTATCGAATGCGTTGGGGAAAGTCAAGTGATGCGCTCCCTTGGAACCGCACCTCCAGGAAATAGTGGCTAATTGCACCTGTTTTGCTCAGGGTCGGTTGAGAGAGGCACACGGGTGTCACTGCAGTCCCGGAACTGACAACAAAGGCAATCTCACAATTGCAGTTGGTGAGCTCCTTCTCTACAGCATTTGAATATATATATGCAACACAGCATTACAAAACGAGTGCTGCGCGGATCTTCGGCGGCCAGCCCTGGGGCCATGCAGGGACGCCCCCGGGACTCAACAGAGACCTCTCAAGGTTGCCTGCAGGCCTTTAGGGACAAAACTACAGCGAGGTCTAGAGTAGACACCAGGCCGGATGTGGCCCGCGCCGGAAGAGAAGGACGGGACAGGCGCTGGGGTGGAGGTGGCACGGTGGTTAGAATCTTTGACAGTTTTGAGTCCACGCGGCACCGCGAGACCCATGTCGGCGGCTAGATCAGCGGCGCGGGGTCAGGCACGCAGTCCCAAAGCACCCACGCCAAGGCTGGGATGAGTCTAGGGCCGTGCCCGGGGCCATGGCACCCTCCCCGGTCCTAAGTCCGGCGTAGGGAGGAGTACAGGCCCTGTGCGCTCCGAGTGCGCGTGCTTTCCACGACCCGGACGGCGCGACCGGAGTCTGTCCGGATGGCTGTTTGGACACTCCGAGGCTGTGTCCGCTTCCAAGGTCCGGGGTGCCGGTCGCCGCAGCCAGCTGGTCCCGCACGGCCGCCTGGGGGGCGGAGCTCCAGGGCGCCCTGAGCTCCTCGAGCTGGGCAGGGGCCCGGCAGGGGGCGCTGCGGAACCCCGAGTCCGGCGGCCTGTGCGCGCCTCCGCCGCCTGCACTCCCGCCAGGAGGAGCTGGCTGCCGGTGGAGAGCCCTACGCACAGCAACGGAGGCCGGGACCGTAGGCGGTGAGTGCGGCGCGCGCCGGGCCCCAGCGGTTGTGAGGCTCCTCGCAGGGCGGGCTTGTGTCTAGGGTCTCAGGGGGCGACCCCGGAGAGGTGTCCGCGATGCCAGGATCCGGAGGCAGGGGCGGGCTTCCAAACAGCGGGTGTGAACCCGCTACCAAGCTCTTTCCCTTATCTACGCGCTCCCCAGTTTCCACCTCTCCCCACACCCCTCCCCGCTTTGGGGGTCCCTGTCCTCCGATCCGTCTCCCCTTTCTCAGCCCCGCACCCTAGAAGCCTGCCCGCACACCCCCTTTTCTCCCTCAAGCCCTCCCACGTCTACCTCCGGGTTGCCTGCCGCTCGCCTCTCCCTCCCTGCTCTGCTCCTACGGTCCCCACTGCCACCCCAACGGGGTCCCATTCTGCCCCCGCGCTCCTGCTGCACGACGCAGCGGGAATCTGAGCTCCGGGGTCCCCCTTCTCCCTGCTGTCCCGAAGCAGCGGTGTCCAGGTAAAGGCGGCTGCAACTTCACGGCCTGCCTCGGGGGTGGGGCTGGTGCTTCTCCAGCTACCTGCCGCCCGCGGTGCCGGAACCCTGAGCCAAGCCGAGGGCCACTCCACGAGAGCAGGTTATGCTTGCTCAATGTTCTGCTTAGAACAGTGTGGTTACTTCTTTGCTTTTGCTTGGTGAACTTGGGTAGGTTGCGATTTCTAAAAAAGAAGCCGGCTTTTCCACACACAAATATGGAGCAGGTTTTCTTTGCGGCTGCGACTGGCTTTCAGTAGTACCTGTGGGTGGAGAAGGATTGGCAATGCTGGGGGAATGGAGCCATATCTCCACTCTCACTCACTACGGTTCTGAGAAGCACAGGGGAACATAACTGTCCCCTTTTGGGTGGGCCAGTGTCTTTGTGGAAAGGCAAGGATGCTTTCTAAACATTCAACAGGTAAAACCCGTTAAGAATTTGGACCAGATCTGATGCGGATAGGGAAATGTGGGATGAGTGACCAAGGAGGGGTTCTGGGAGAGTTCCACTGCTTAGGGACATTTGTTGCTCTTTGCGGCAGGCCCCAGGCTGGACCCCGACTATGGACTAGACAGTGCTGAGCCCAGCCTACCCTCTGGAACTGTCGGTCGGGCTTGGCACCAGCCCCCTCCTCAGAGGTGTTGGTGCCCTGTGGTGACATCTGTGGGAAGAGGATTTGAAACAGATGGCTTGGAATGCCTCCTAGTCCCCAGAGAGAAGTGGAGATGGCATGATGACAGCCAGTGTGTGCATTCACCCCTTCCCTTCTGGGGTCTTTGATTAAATCTTAGATTAAATTAATTGCCTATTCAGAGAAAGAACATATAAAGGATATTTCTCTTTTAGGATTGGCTCCTGGCCAGTCCGCCCTCACAGATACCTTGGGAAGCTGCAAATGGGAGGCTGCAAATGGGTACCAGTGGCAGTGTGGACCACCTGGAGCACAACACTCTGGGCTGTAGAACTGCCCTATCTGAATCTGTGGTTTTTCTTTGATGGCTCCGGTAGTGATTAGTTCAATATTCTTTTACTATTGAATAGATAAGTAATTAGCCAAGAACACAGTGGGGCTCAGTAGGGCCCTTCTGAGTGTTCACAGCTTCCTGTATAAATCTTGTCCTCACAGTGATAGGCTGCTCTCAGGAGTCCCTCTGGCTAGGAATGAATACCTGTAGGACTTGGGAGACCTTAGGACCTGGCCAGGTGCCCCTGCCTTGTACTCAATATTTATTAAAAGAAAACACTTCATGCATCAGTCTTGAGCCCACAACCCATGCCCTCCACTGGCTGCAGTATTTTCAAAATATCTCTCAATTTAACAGATTTGAATATACATGTATATAAATGTTAAAGTCTCTCTTGCTGGAGACGTTCGCTGTCTGGTAAGATGGGGTGTGAAGGAGCAGAGAAGGGATAGACCCCTCAATTTCTAGGGCAGGCTCTGACAGCTGACCTGTCCCTCAGTGGAGACTCCAGACTTTTAAAGAAGGAAATAGTTCTCTTCATTCTAGAAATAGGAATGGGAGGGTGATGGGCGTTCTGAGGAGGCCCCAAGGCTGCTTACTGAGAGGCAAAAAGTCCACCAAGACTTATCCTGCGGGCCCTGGGCTGAGGCCCTAGCTTCTTTACACTATTCTCCTCCTCCTTTTTTTCTTTTTTCTTCTGAGACAGGGTTTCTCTGTGTAGCCCTGGCTGTCCTGGAACTCACTCTGTAGACCAGGCTGGCCTCGAACTCAGAAATCTGCCTGCTTCTGCCTCCCAAGTTCTGGGATTAAAGACGTGTGCCACCACTGCCCGGCTATACTATTCTCAATCATCCATTCGTTCACCCTGGCTGGCCTGGAACTCAGTGTAGACTAGGCTGACCTCAAACTCAGAGATCCACCTGCTTCCGGGTCCCAAGTGCTGGGATTAAAGACTTGCACCAGCACACCTGGTAGCCCTGGCTTCTTGGATATCCTCCACCTCTGCCCATTGATGGAGGAAGCTGCTAGGGGGATGGGGTCCCTTGCACAGCCCCACCTGCCACTTCAGGCTGTGCTGATCTCACTCAGGTGGGTGCTGCCCACTCCAGACCTGGTTAGCACAACAGCCCAGGAGTGCCCTTGCATGTACATTTTTGGCTGTATGTTTTACAGTTCTGCTGGGGAGGGGCTTCAGTGGTGGAGGGAATTGCTTTGGTCTGTCAGGAGTACATTTGCCAGAGGCAGAGAAAGCAAAGTCCTGCTCTTCATTATGTGAAAGGCCAACTTGAGAAAGAGCATACCCAGAGCCCCTGCTGTAGGGCCTCTGTCCACTTCGCTTGGGAATCTGGGGACAGCTAGAATTCAGAGTACCACTTGTTTGTGGGGACCTGTGCTGCCCTGGTTGTCATTAGCTTATCTTTCTCACCCAGACTGTCTCTGTTCAGGTTTGGCTGTTACTCAGAATTCCTGCAGCTGGCAAAGATCTGTTTTCTAGAAGAGGTTTAATTAATGCCTGCAGTTTGAGAGTGAGAAAGGAAGGGGTGGGGGGAAATAAAGAGAGAGTCTACTGTATGAAGGGGATGGGGGAGAAGATAGGAGAATAGTGGAGCCCTAACAATCCAGAAGAGAGAGTTCAGCTCCAGGTCCTGTCTCAGACAGGACGCTGGGTGGTAGGTAAGAAATATGTCCACATTCTGGTGTAGGGGTTACCGTTTAGTGGCAAAATCGCTGAGCTGGAAGAAAATGAACTCACAGTGATCTGAAGAAAACTTTTCTAGGCTCACTCTTCTGGTTCTTAAAAGGTCAGGGAAGCCATCTACCAAATGGACATGGCCAGATGGGAAGACACTGTAAGCTGCTGTAAGCTTGTGTCAGGAGTGTGCCCTGGGGATCTGGTCCACTGAGCCAGGTTGGTCAGGAGAGTAGCCTCGGGAGCCACCTCACTGTGGAGATGCTGTGGAACTGTCTAGAAGAGCCCTGTACACTCAGGGAGTGAGCAAGAGAATAGCCTTCAGTGGGAGAGTGGCAGCTACCCAGAACAGGGCCCAGTGGTACCAATCAGCCTGGAAATATCTCAGGTCAGCCTCTAGGGGGCACCTGTGAACCGGATGCACTGCAGGGTCTACTCTGGGTCCAGAAGAGCCCGCCCTCACCAAACCAGAATGCATCCTCCTGTCCTGTCCCTTCATCCTTAGAGCCTGCAGGCTTCCCCACCCCCATCTCGGATGGGGAAGCCACTGTCTTTAGTGAAAGACCAGTCTCTTATGAAGGGAGGGACAAACTCAGGAGTATGGAAAAATGTAACGATTAAAAGTCAACAAAACAAAATAAAGTAAAGCTTGATTGAGCCTAGTGCAGTCATTCCTGCAGCAAAGAGGCAGCCTGCATTGCTTCCTTTTGGCTAGGACGTCTCTCCACACAAGCCTTTCAGCCATGGCTGCATTCGTCCATCCCTTTACCCACTGTGCGTTGGTGGCACCTACACTGCGTTAGGAACTCTGAGTTGGAGGAGAGTTTGGGGGACTCATATCTAATATTAGATGGTAATTGGGGGTACCCCTAAAGGTAGAACACAGTCTTCAGTTCCTGAGGCGAGTTCCTCCCTTCTGGATTTTAGGACTTGCAATATTCTCCCATTCTTTCCTTGGCTCCCTCCAGAGAGTAGGGAACCATAGAAACGTACAAATTCACGTAATACTTGCACTGGCTCTCTCAACATGCACATTCACGGTTCTGTCTGCAAGGCATCTTTTTGTCATCTCCTTGCCACCCTCTGTGTCACTGTGTACAACCAACTTCCTTATGGAGAGCTGTAGCCAATAGCATGGAAACCAGACCTTTAAACGACAGAGTACGATCAGAATTATTACGCTCGGTGCCGACCCACCTCTCCTCCTCCTTTTCACTTCTGCTGGTGGGTAAAGACATCATTTATACCAACTTTATAAATAGTTTGATACTGTTTATCCTACCCCCCTTTGCTTTTTAGAGACCTGTCTTTCCAATTAGCAAACTGCAGCTTGCTTTCCTAAGCTGGCCGCATTCTTGGATCCAACACTGACTTTTAGAGATTGAATAATATTATTTTGAGCATTTTAACTGTAACACAAAATGAATATCTTGCCAACTTTATTATTTGCAAATATAGATGAATATGAGGAAAAATTTCGTTAAGTCTTTGCTTCTAAAATCATAAAGTTGGGTTGCATTAAAGTTGTTAAAGTTGTAGCGGAGTTGTTTAAACGTTTAGAAGTAAATTTGTACGCTTTAAAAGTTACTACTAGGGCTGGAGAGATGGCTCAGCGGTTAACAGCGCTGACTGCTCTTCCAGAGGTCCTGAGGTTCAGTTCCCAGCAACCACATGGTGGCTCACAGCCATCTTTAATGAGATCTGACGCCCTCTTCTGGTGTATCCAAGGAGAACCATAATATACTCACATGCATAGAATAAATAAATCTTTTTTTTTTTTTTAAAGTTACAACTTAAATGTAGGGAGATATACATTTGAACTTCCTTAAAAATATAGACAATGGCTGGAGAGATGGCTCAGTGATTAAGAGCACTGACTGCTCTTCCTGAGTACATGAGTTCAATTCCCAGCACCCACATGGTGGCTTACAACCATCTGTAATTACAGATCTAGAGAATTCGTTGCCCCCTTTGGCCTCTGTAGGCACTGCACACACGTGGTGCACAGACATGCATGCAGACAAAACATCCATACATGTATAATAAAAATAAATCTTTAAAAAAAATTGACAAAAAAATTAGACATTTGGGCAATATAGAAGTTTTAGGCCCCTATTTGTAGGTCCATGATCTCATTAGAACCCTCTGGCAGGGCAGTGGTGGTGCACGCCTTTAATCCCAGCACTTGGGAGGCAGGGTTCTGAGTTCGAGGCCAGCCTGGTCTACAGAGTGAGTTCCAAGACAGCCAGGGTTATACAGAGAAACCCTGTCTCAACCCCCCCCCCCCCAAAAAAAAAGAACCCTTGGGAAGTCTGTGATCTATATTGAAATGGCATGTGATGGTTTTGTCAAGTTGGCAGGATCTAGAAGCACCTAAGAGACGAGCCTCTAGGCATGTCAGTATGGGATTATCTAGATTGTCTTAACTGAGATGGGAAGACCCGCTTAACTCTGGGCAGTAGGGTTGTGTGGACGGGGTCCTAGGCAGAGTGAAAGCAGAAAGCAAGCTGAGCACTAATGTTCACTCTCTGCTTCTGCCGTGGATGCAGTGTGAGCAGCTACCTCCCACTGTGCATCTTTCCTACTACGCTGGACTGCATGCCCTGCACCAGTAAACCCTTGTCCGTATTTGGTCTTGACAAGAAAAGTAATAAATATAGGAGAAATGGGACTTCAGAATGGCGGAAAGGTTTCCCTTAGACCTGAGCTTTGTGGCGAACACCTTGGACACTTGGGAGGCTGATGTTGGAGGGTTGCAGGTGTGGGGAGTCCAGCCTAAGCTACATAGAGGGACCATATCTTTAAACAACAACAACCAAAAACTCTTCCCATAGAATTCAGCTCTCTTCAGTGGAGAATTGATTTGGATAATCCTGCTACAGTCGCTGGATAATCAGATGTGATTACACAGCCATTTGGAGATTGCAGGTGGCCTCTTATGTCAGGATAAGTGGGCATTGGCTTTCCTTAGAGCATCCTGCGAGTCAAACAAAACAGCCTGCGTTCTGTTAACTCCTTGAAAAGATTTCCTTGGTGTGTGGCTGTCAGATTCTCCGTTGATGGTTTCCTTCTCCTTGAGGACCTGATTTTGGTTGTGGAATTCAGCACAGTGCAGTGGATAGGAGTGGAGACTCTGAGCCCAGAGTGGGTTTGAATCCTGGCTATGTCCACCCTAACTTTATGTCCTTGGGCAAGTTATTTAACTTCTATGCTTCAATTTCCTTATTCATAAAATTGAGGTGATGCTGATACCTATTTTGTAGTATTATGTATCTTTAATAATGTATATCCCAAGGATTTAGAACCGGTACATGCTTAATGAATATTAATTACTATTGCTCTTCACTCATTGTTTTAGATGTGAGCTGTCTATGTTGAGATGCTGGATTTAGAAATGGCTCTTAAAATATTTAGGTGGGTACTGGGGATTGAACTTGCCTTGTGCATGCCAGGCAAGCATTCATCCACTGAGCTATACCCCTTGCCCAAGAGGGTAGATATAGGATAATAGACAAAATATATATGCCTGTCCCAATGGAACAAAGGGTTTTAAGCCTGTGTTCACAGCAAAGAAGCAGTATGACAGTGAAGAGCTAGCTCAGGCTCTCCTGGCTCGTGGCCAGCTGCAATGGCCGTAAGCGCCTGAGAGCTTAGGATGGAAGAGGGAGTGAGCGCCAGCTGGTGTGCGCTGGAGTCCTGCGATTACCTTGCCAGCTGTTTAAATAAACTAGAAACTCATTTTCCTTGCTCTGTCCGACCCAAGCTTGTGATTAACATTCTAACTCATTCTTGGATACAGGTCACGAGTGAGAAGTGGGAGACAAGAGACCCTAAGCCCAGTATTTGCTCACCTGCCAGTATTTCCAGCATTATTCTTGCTCCCAGTTGACAGAATGCAATCCTCATTCCTGTTTCAGATTGGGTCTTCAGCTGCCTCAGAAGCTGCCAAACTTTGCTGGAGACCCACTGCTCACTTAGGCTGAGGAGCAGTTGGAGACAGGTAATGGACTAGTCAGAGGCGAGGAGTCAGACCACCAGGTCTCTTACATCTATCTGCCTTAGCCAAGCCTTCACTGGGCAGACTGTTGATAGGTTTGGGTTTACTAGCTGGACCATCCTGCAGCTGGCCTGTGGGACCTGCAGTCATGGGGCCGTGCACTGGGAAACCTCTGTGATAGACTCTTAGGAAACTCAGCACTTCCTGGATTGTTCTAAGTGTGAGTAGCACACTTTCTTTTTCTTTTTTAAAGATTTATTTATTTATTTTATGTATATGAGTACACTGTAGCTGTCTTCAGATACACCAGAAGAGAGCATTGGATCCCTTTACAGATGGTTGTGAGCCACCATGTGGTTGCTGGGAATTGAACTCAGGACCTTTGGAAGAGCAATCAGTGCTCTTAACCACTAAGCCATCTCTCCAGCCCCCAAGTAGCACACTTTCTATGCTGGGAACCTGGTGGCCATGTCTCTTACAGAGTAGCCTGTTCATTTCTGTACGTTTTTAAACGGCTTAAATTTGAAATGAATGAGGTTTTGTCTTAAAAAAAAATCTTGTCTCATACTTGGACAGCAGAAATGGCAAATGATTTCATTCATGTCCAAAGAATCGAGTTAAAAGGGGGCAACTTCCCTGGCTGGGAGCTCTGACTTCTCTGGCTTTCCTCTTGATCCTCCAGCCCAGTCCTCTTTTGCCGCCAATCTGTCTGTCTCTATTCCAGTTCTTAATGGAGACCCAGACCTGAAAAAAAAAAAAACCAACCCAAAGCTTGGACATTAATGATTGAAGGTCACGGCCTAGATGGTTCTTTTTTTTTTTTTTTTGCTCTGTCTCCAAGGTGAAAAATTACTGACTTCTAGAGAAAGTATATTTTAAAGGCTGACTAATAACCAGCAGGCAGAAAAGGAGCCCAGTTCGCTGTCTCCAGTCTTCTGAGTTCACGGCGTCTGAGTTTTGATCTTCTCCTCTTGAGTACTCTTGATCTAATGACTGATGATTAGCCTGGTGCGGCTGGATTAATTGATGGTCTTTAACGGCTCTGCTTACAGTGGGTGAACACAGTCCGCTCAGCTGAGGGTGGTGCTTTCTCAGCTGGAGAAGTGTTAACTTTGGATGTACAACGACAGAAAGGAGTTGAAACCATTTTACCTTGGTGCTGGTCCACTACCCCGTGCTCACAGTCCACAGGATATTGTGTGTCCTCTCAGTATATACGCGTTGACTGTCAAGGGCCTGTCTCCCCAAGGTGTCTGGGAGTGGAGGGCAGAGGCTGCACCCAACACATCTCAGAAACTTACTCTCTTACCACAATGGGCGTGAAATAGGGCTCAGTACAGACTGGGCAAATCGGTGATGAGCATTCAAAGTGCTTGTTGATGAGTGCACGCCCTTGGCTGCAGGCAGTAGGGAATTGTGCCTCAGTGGCCTTAGCAAATGGCGCTGTGTAGCCAAGTGTCTGAAGGTAGGAGGCTGTTGTTTTCAGCAGCAATTGTGACAAGTCTCATGTCCCTCCCTTTTTCTTGAGTTCAATATAGGTTACAGGTACAGGTGCTTCTTCATCTGCAGTGTCCGTCCTCCCTCTGAGGGAGGAGCACATCTGCCGAGCACTGCTCTTGCTCCGATCTAATCCCCTCAAGCTTGGGGGATGGCTGGCCAGGAAACTGATGTGGGCCTGGAGTGTTCATGGGTACTGTGGGAGGCTAAGGCCCTGGGTACTGAGGTTGCTCAGGACTGGAGGAAATCGCCCATCCCTGGGCAAGCTGTCTGCTTCAGAAAGGAGGAGGTACTGGCCACATTTGGTAAGTAACTTTTATCAGGAAAGCAGGTGTTTTCCTGAAGACCCCAGCAGAACTCTCTTGACACTTGATGGTCAGAATGTATCACATGGTTGCCCCCCGTTAAAGGGGGTATTTATCAGGGCGCACCGAAGAAGGGTCATGCAAACACAGATGAGATAGCTGTCATGGCTACAGTGTGATAGAAATATACTTTTTGCACACATGAGTCTAACACTGGCTGCTCCTGATAGTGTGGGAGACTCTCTTCAAAGAGATGACTTAGGGACACATGTTCTATAGAAATGAGTGTGTCATGCTCATTTGTAGAGGTAGGAACACGGAGGGCAGTGTTGCAGAATTTTATGGGCCAGGTTCAGGGAAGCAACTTCCTTTGGCATTCCATTGGTCAGGGCTTGCTCCAGAGCTTGCACCCTTGCTGCAGGGAAGGCTGGTAAGTGTTGTCTGTGGCATATGTAAGAGGGAGAGGAGGTGAATTGATGATTAGCCATGGTCTTTGCTATGCTGTCTCCTCCAAAGTTGGGACTCCATTAGGAAGAAGAAATGGATATTACGGGGACGCCTGCCCATAGGGGGAAAGGCGCTAGGAAGGCTCTGTTTTAACAATTTGTTTATATTTTATGTACATTGGTGGTTTGCCTGCATGTCGGATCCCCTGGAACAGGAGTTACAGGTGGTTGTGAGCTGTCATGTGGGTGCTGGGAGTAGAACCTGGGTCCTCTGGAAGAGCAGCCAATGCTCTTAGTCACCGAGTCATCTCTCCAGCCCCAAGATGTCTATTTTACATGGCTGTTTTTTTGCCTCCATTAGGAATCACCAAATGACTCAGGAGGAGAATGGCAGGTCTTCATTCCTCGGCCCTGGTGGAATAGCTCCTGGTTGGTTCATCTCTGTAGTTGGAGGTTATCCCAGGGGAAGTGACCAGAGTGCCCCTTGCCCTGGGAGGGCCCACCCATCATCTAAAGTTTCCTTTCATCTAAAGCCCACTCTTAGTCCACACCTGAATACAGCAAAGAGTGACCTTGATTCCCACTCTTTATTGAGAGATGTTTCTTATTTTGTGCTCATGCTTGTCAGTAAACAGCACTGGTGAGAAGTCGCCGACTTACTTGGTTTATGCTTTCTTCAGTTTGTCTTATGTCACTGTGACGTGCTTTTCTAGCCACATTGCTTTCTGGTGCCCTCCCCTTCTCCCTTAGTCCGTTTCTTCCTCCACACCTGCTGAGTACTGCAGCTTACTTAGCTCTGAGACACACCCACCCACCCCCAACACTGGAAGAGGCCAGAGGGGAAACTGACATGAGCCCTTAATGTTGATGGGCACCAGAGGACGGCTGGCCCCGGGCACTGAGGTTGGCCAGTATTGAAGGATACCACCCAGCCTTGGATTCAGGGCAGCTATCAGAGGAAGGTGACAACTATGCCAAGTTTAAGGATGATCAGGAATCAACCAAGTCAAGAGGAGGTCATAACCAAGGCAGTGACATGGGTCCAGACACTAATTTATGAAAAGAGATGTATCAGGCTCTTGTAGTCCATGTTCCGAAGCTGGGGTGGACCATTTGCTGGTTGGGCACTGTTGAGCTTCAGCACCTGAGGTAGCGGGAGCCAGTGCATGTGACAGATGAGGGCTCAGCTTCAGTGGCACTCAAAGCCTGGCTGTGAAGTGGTGGGGCGGCTGAGTTTGGGTCACAGTTGGAGTAGGGCTTGGCTACGTACAGTTCTGAACTCTGCTCAGAGGGTTTGTGTTGGAAGCTGAGGAGGATATGGGCTTCGTGGCTTGTGCTGTCACCTCTCATGCCCTAGCCCTCTTGTCACCAATCCTCAGCTGGTCCTGTGCCCAAGCATTACTCAGGCTGTAAAAATAGAGTCTGGCACCAGAGTGCCAGCGAGAAGTTGGTGAAGAGAGCTGGGGCTGTCACCACCTATCAAGACACTTAAGCAGTGAGAGTTTTGATGCAGGGCTTTCTTAGAGCCTGAGGATGAGGCTCTAAAGCTGGCTTACCCTTTCTCTGTAGCTCTAGATTCCTGTCAGTACTCTGTGCCACTAACTCAGGGTACTCCCTACCCAGACCTTAGGCTCATACCACACACTAACTCTAAAACCCACCAAGTGGGCTCGCCTTGAGAAGTCAGGGCTCCTGTGAGGCCATTAGCCACCACCTAGCGTTCTTTCAGGTGCCTCCAACAGCAGGTGAGAACCTGGTCAGTCAGATAGGTGTAGTCAGCAGCTCTGCCTATGGAGATCGCCCTCGTGGGTACAGCGAGCGTGTTGGGCTGCTTCTCCTTAGGGAACTGAGGGCTGAGCTGAAAGCTGCCAGCTGCCCTCATTGTGATGAATGGTCCCAAGGGCAATTTCCTTATTCTCCCTCCCAAGCCTTGTTTATTGCAGTGGACTTGATGGGGGTGGGGCAGAGAGAGCGGCCTTCACACAGCTAATGAACAGCTCTTTCCCTTTGCCTCCAGGGAGGTTGGTGTGAATCCGTAGATGCTGTCTCTGGCCAGTGGTCCACGTGCTTCAGGGAATGCGATAATAACAAGGAAGAGGTAGTCACCATCCTGTCTCAGGGCTCTGCAGGGTGCATTGTCCTGACTCTGCCACAATCCCAAGAGGCAGTTAATGCTCATTCCAGAGATCAGGGGCGCCACCAACGCAAGGATTTGAGCTGATTTGGCCCACTAATCTCCATTTCTGCAAGTTTAATGGGCGTGGCACGATTGCTCAGTAAGAAAGTATTGTGTGAATCTGGGAAATCCTCACCGTCGGGGAGCCGACTGCAGCACAGAGCAGAGGTGAAGTTGGGAAGCGGTAGAGTACACACCTGTGGCTGTGACTTGTGCCCGAAGCCCTCCGTTCCTGCATCGGGGAAGATGGAGGGCCCAGAAGGCTGGAGAATGTCTTCTAGCTGCTACGGCCTTCCAGTGTCCCTCAGCAGTTCCAGTGTGACCTTCCTGTATTTTCACTTCTGTGGTTCAGGGGTGTGCTCAGATGTTCAGTGTCTTCCTACTCTTGTGGGGTCTAGTCTGCGCCCATTTGTCCTCTTCTCTGTTCCCTTAAAGCTTGTCATCAACAGCAAAGGAGTGGGCTTCAGACCTGTACCACCCTGCATGTCAATGCCCTATGGGAGGCCCTCCTGTTCTGCCTCACCATGGAGTTTCACACAGTGCCTGCCTCTTTAGCAATCCCAGCTGAAGGTGCTCCCCATTCCCTGCTCCTTGGCCCCTGTAGCCCACAATGATCCCCACGCCCCACCTCTGTGGGTCAGTGTACCCCATGCTCACTTCTGTGGGTCAGTGTGCCCCACGCCCCACTTCTAGGCCTCTGAAGCTCACAGTGCTCCTCTCCCTGCCTCTGGGCCTCCGTAGTCTTCCTCTGCACAGTACTTTGCATTTTGTAGTTTACATTTTACCTCATGCTCCTCGGACCTGGGCTTCTGCCAGTGTGGGGGTGCTCTGTGAGCTTCAGCAGCCCTGTTATTGTCTGAATCACACTTAAGCTCTGCTGCCTGCAGTGTTGAAAGGAGATACTATTTCCAGACCAGTGGCCTTTTTATAATTTATGAGGTACTTGCTTTTGAGATCTTGCTTAACTACATTGTTGAAAAAAGAAAAATAGAAGAATAATTTAAGTAAATTTTACAGCATTTCCTCCTTGAGTTTTAAAATCAATACATTTTTATTTTATTATTATTAATTTGATTGGAAGCTAGGCATATATACAAGTATACATATGCCTGTGATCCCAGCCCTTGGGAGGCTGAGGCAGATGGATTACAAATGAGAGAGAGGAAGAGAGAAACTGGAACAGGTAAGAGAAGAATGTTTCTAGGATTGCTGTTGTCTTCTCCAGGAGCATGTGAAGCCCAGCTTCCATTTGCGATGTGTTGAATTTACCTGTAATCATAGACAGACTCACTGGTAACATTCAGAGCATTTCTCTTCCTTCTAGGAAGTTCATTGTTCAAATTGTTATTTTTAAAGTAGTGTTGGAGAAGAACAAGACAAAGGTAACAGAAACGGTGTGGAGGGGCACAGAGCCTGCTAGAGAAAGGCCAGGAGGGTCTCCCTCTGCTTTATCCCTAATACAGGGTGTGACTGTGCCCCCACCCACTGATGGGAGATCAGTGCCATCTGACGTGACTGGCTAATAGGCCAGAAGTCCAGAAAATATGGGCCCTGGTCAAGCTAACTACCTCGAATTGGAAAGAAAATAGTTTTCACAATTTCCTTACGTGTGTGTGTGTGTGTGTGTGTGTGTGTGTGTGTGTGTGTGTGTGTATCTTCCATTTATTTTTTTTTTCTTCAGACTTAGCCATCATATGCTGTCTTCTTGAGGTCTCTAAGCATGGTTCAGGAAGTTTCTGTCTTCCTAGGGGAGCTGCTTTTGACTGGGCAATTGACCTGGCCCAACTGGAATGTTAGGTTTTTCTCCCTGGCCAGAGAGGCTGTTCTTCTGAGCAGGTATCTCCTCTGAGCTGTTTCTTACTGCTGTTTTCCTTGGCTCCCTCTGCAGAGATGACCCAGGAATGGCTTAGGAGGCAAATTAGAGAGATCAGGGCTCACAAAACACTTTTGGCATCCCTGAGGCTGCCAGGGGGCCCTAGGGACAGTTTTCCCTTAAAGGTATGAGAGAAAATAGTTACATTTCTTATGGGTCTTTACCCTAAACTACCTATCACCCCTCCCATACACACACACACACACACACACACACACACACACACACACACACACACCCTGAGTGCCATTAGGAATGAGGTGATGATGGAGGTGTCCTCTTTCAGCTGAAGGCGGTGTCAGGCTCCGCAGGCAGAGTACACCCCCACCCCCAGCCCTTGACCTATCGAAAAGGCCCCAAAGTACATTGGGTGCTTTCATTTTTATAACCGCAAAGTCCTCGACTGGAGCCTGGTAATTAGCATTACAAGTTAGACCGGAGGAACCAGGACAAGCCACAACACCAGGTTTTTTTTGTTTTTGTTTTTGTTTTTTTGTGGTTGTTGTTGTTTGTTTTTGTTTTTCTTAGAGTTCAAATCAAAGTGTCTTGATGGGTTTACAGGAGGTCCATCTCTTGACTGGTTTCTCTTCATTCACCTCCCTTTGGCCTCCAAGGCCGCTCTCCACAGTGATGGCCCAGCATCTGCTTTAAGGTCCTTCAGTGGCTTTAGGAGCAGCAGGAGTCAGCAGGAGTTCCCTCCCAAAGGGGTTCTAGAGAGGCAGAGAAAAGAACCTTCACTCTCACTTACTTCCTAGGTTAAACAGGAGTGGACTGTCTCTCCTGGCTGTAGCCAGCTGCTGCAGGGAGCTGAGGTCTGAACTCACACCAGGGCGGCATGTGTCTTACCAAGAAGAAGATCCTTAGTGAGAAATAGTTGTCTAGACAACGTCCCCTATGGATTCAAGCCTCGTGTGTGAGCAGTGTGATCCTCAGAGTGTGGAGGAAGCACGTCCATCATTTCAGTGGCTGCTTATAGTCTCCTACTGGATGTGATCCCCACAGCGGTGGCCAACTTTAATCTCTTCCCCCTCCTTAACTGTCAAGGCAAGATGAGGACCTGGTCCTCAGGACTCAAGTGGGCTTGAGAGGAACCTCGGGCCCTCCAGCCTTCCTTTAACCAGTTGTTCTGTTGACGTGAGGAGGAGTTAAAGCCTTACTTGACCACAGATTCACTTGAAGGCACAAAGGAAATTCTTGTAGACTAGACAATGGCTAGAATTTGCCAGATGGGCCTTCTTGAACAAGAAAACAGGTGAGTACCCACAGGGTACAGGACATTTTAGAGATGCACCACAGTTCCCTAGGACCAGGAGAAGATATTCTCCCCTCCCAATTCCTCTGACTGCGTCAGTATAGGCCTCTAAGTATGATGTCTTAATCAGTGCTCTGTTGCTGGGAAAAGTAGCCATGACCACAGCAACTCTTTTAAGGAAAGCACTCAATTGTGGCTTGCTTACAGGTTTTAGAGATTTAGTCTATTATCATCAATGTGGGGAGCATGTTGACCTGTAGACAGACATACTGTTAGAGAAGTAGTTGAGAGTTCTACATCCAGAGCCACAGGCGCAGGAAGAGAGTGACACCGGGACTAGCTTGGGCTCTTAAAACCTCAAAACCCTCTGCCCCACCCCCATACCAGTGACACACTTTCTTCAACAAGGCCACACCCAATCCTTCTCAAGTATTGCTGCTCCATGATGACTAAGCATTCAAATAAATGAGCTTATGGGGGCCATTTTTATTCAAACCACCACACCTGGCTGCTGAACACCCAAAGGGTTAACAATACCAGCTGGTACTTTTAACTACTGTGTGATCCTTAGATAAAGCTAGAGTAAAAACAAACACTTTTACATAAACATTGATTAGACATGTATTTAAGCAGAATTTTGACAGCAACGTGTTGAACTTTGACCTTAGACATCTTAATATCATAGATAAACTCATCTTTTCCATACCTTCACGTTACTTATTCAGACCTTTGTAGCTTGCTTCACACTTTCCAGGTTTTTTTTTTTCCATTCTGAAAAAAATATTCAGACATCATAGTCTTTATCGATAATCAACAAGGTCTGCTATGTTTCATAAACAGGTACAGCTGATCTGATGAAGACCTGGCTGGCCAAGAAGGCAACAAAGCAACATGGTTACTTTGTGTTTGTGGAAAGCTCAGATCCATGTTAAAATAAGCCCATTCCCCTATCGTGGCACAAGTCTCTGTGGGGTTACATGCATACACAGGATAAGTGTGGATAGTTACATACACACACACACACACACACACACACAGTAGCCTGGATATAAGGAGGAGATAGTACATGTATGCAGCCTATGTATAAATGCTTCCCAAGAAGGCAAAGCAAGGAAACATGAAGAAATTCCATGGTCTTAACTTGTATCAGTTTCTTTTCTGTTGCTGTGATAAAAAGCACCATGACCAAAAACAAGGTATACAAACGAGGGTTTATTTGGGCGTATGGTTCCATAGCAGAAGAATCCATCATGGGAGGGGTACATGGCAGCAGGCACCTGGGAGAGATCACATCCTCAGCTACAAGTGTAAAGCAAAGAGAGTTTACTCAAAGTAGGGAGAGGCTGTGTACTCTTGGAGCCCTCCCCCAGTGACGCACTTCCTCCAGGAAGCCCGCACTGTGTGCTCTCAGAGCCCTCCCCCAGTGACGCACTTCCTCCAGGAAGCCTGCACTGTCTACTCTCAGAGCCCTCCCCCAGTGAGCACCTCCTCCAGCAAGCCTGCACCTCCTAAACCTCCCTAACACTCCCTAGCACTGACAACTGGGACCAGGTGTTCAAATACCAGAGCCTAGGGGGACATTCAAACCACCAAACAACCAAAGGATGTCCTTATGCCTTACCACAGATTGTAACTGTGAATGCCAGGCAATGCCATCTGGCTTCCATTTGACTTCCTCTGAGTTCCTAGAGACAAGCTGTTGCTCAGAAGGGAACCCCATGAAAGAAGAGAACAAAATGGAAGATGTGCCCAGTGCCCATAGGTGGCGCCGTTGCTCTGGAAAGCACATGGCGGAACTAGGAAAAAGAAAATGACTTTGGTGCTGGGGTTCTTTTTTTGTTTTTTTTTTTTTTGCCACACCCAAGCTTGGGGTGGGCTGAGGTTAAATGGACCTGTGACCCTTTGTGTGACTGGAACTTAAGATCCAACTTGTTGACAAATAGCTAATCCTGATTTAATCCGTAAGTAGTCGTATGGTGGTGCCACACAGTGTTCAGTACCCTCCGTATCCGGGTTAGGGAAAAGTATATTGAACATGGTTGGGGAGTCTTTTGCTCCAGCAGAGGGGTTGGTTCGCGCCTGTCTGGGCGAGTCTGTTTTCCTAGGGTTCTTTTTACCTCAGTGATTGTCTATCCTGGTTTCGTGAGAGTTTACCTCTCAGATTCTCAACCAATTGGAAGTTTCTTGCACTCCAGTTTCTAGCGTTTCCTTAGTCTCTGATTGCTTCCTTTGTAGGGTAGTGTCCTGGGATGGGTGCTTCTTAGGGACAGGCTTACCAGAAGTCACCAAGGACACCTATGCAGCTGTGGATCAAGGTTCCGTATTCACTTCAGACCAGGAACACATCTCATTTACTCTTACCAAACTCCAGAATGACCCAACCACCAAGGAGTATGTTATGATTCTCTGTGTTTCCTACCTTTGTCTTGTGCACAAGCGTTACCCAGCCACTGAGATATTTTCCTGGGTCATCCCTGCATTGCTGAGAAACTCTCCATTTTGGGATCAATACCCATTCCCAAGTTCACCGAAGACCCTGTAGAAACTACTGAAAACATGGTGTGGGGGACATTTCTCCCAAGGGAAGGCATCCCCACACTCTGCCAGATGGATTTGAAATCCAAGATGAGACTTCAAATTGTTGGAAAAGAATAATCTTGGTGTTGCATGAAGGAACACATAAAGCAAAAGTAACTCAGCCAAGCAATTTATAAAAATTTTATTATTATTTTATGCACATGGATGTTTTGCTTATATTTATTCTCTGTGCCCTTCATGCGGGCAGTACCTAAGGAAGTGTTGGGTCCTCTGGAACTGGAGTTACAGACAGAGCTTAGTTGCCATGAAGCTGCTAGGAATTGAACCTGGGTCCTCTGCAGGAGCAAGTGCTCTAGCCTTCTCTCTAGCCTGTAGTTTCTTTTTGCAAAAACATTTGGGTGCACAGAACCCACACTGGGCTGGCGAGCATGGGTCGTGAAGGTGATCCTGTCTTTTATCCCTAATGCAGATAGCGACTGGGTCTCATCCCATTGTGGGAGAACAGGGAGGTTCATGGCACACAGTCCCTGGTCAGGCTAACTACCATTTCTCACAGTAGCAATTACATAAAATTCATCTTTAAAAACACCCACATTTATTTATTTATTTTATTTGTATGGGTGTTTTGTCTGCATATACGTCTGTGTACTACATTGGCTCCTCTGGAACTTGAGTTATAGATGTTGTTAGCTGCCACGTGGATGCGGGGATTCAAACCTGGGTCCTCTGGAAGAGCAGCCAGTGCTCTCAAGCACTGATTCATCTCTCTAGCCCCTAAGTTCATTTTTTAAAGTAGCACTAGGTTCTGAGTTCTATACAGTATGCAAATAAAGTCTCCCATTTTTGTCTAAAACAACAAAACCCAAACATTCCGCCCAGCCTTTGTAATATAGTCTTTATCTTTATGATGTTACTGAGATCACGCTGACCACATCGCACTGTAACCTGCCTTGTAGTCTTCAACATGTAGTCTGACTTAACAATACCATTTTCCTGTTATTGCTGGTTTTGTTAATTATTCACAGTTTTTATAGAAGTGGATGTGTAAACTCTGAAAAGTCTTTCCTCCTTTATGGCAGAAATAACAGCTCACCTAGAAGCTGTCTCCTGCCAGGTGTTTTTTTCTATTAGTCTTCTGGAAATTTGCATATTTATGCCAAGGTGTGCAAACGCTAAGATTTACCTAAGTGAAAAGTGAAGTTACAGTGTCCTATATGGCTTGGTCCTGGAAACCTGACTAGGGCAACAAGGGAATGAAGAAAGGACAGACACACATACTGAAAAGCTGGGATAGGATGGGCTGAGCTCACTCTAATGGAGGACACCCACTACTGTGCAGCAGCCCGAAACTTAGCACAGGAAGAGGGTTTAGCTAGTCCAGGTAGGAGGCATGTGCATCCATTGGAACGCAGATAACCTACAAGGGCTTGTGCCCCTGAAGAAAACCGACTCTTCCCCACCAGCCACCAGCCGCCACTAGCTCCTCGGCTGTGGGTGGGGCCTCGGGAGGCCACCCCCTCCCTTGTTTTTCACTAGCTCCTCGGCTGTGGGTGGGGTCTCGGGAGGCCACTCCCCCTCCCTTGATTTTCACTAGCTCCTTGGCTGTGGGTGGGGCCTCGGGAGCCAACCCCCTTCCTTGTTTTTCACTAGCTCCTCGGCTGTGGGTGGAGCCTCGGGAGGCCCACACCCCCCCTCTTGTTTTTCACTTGGCAGTGTTTCTTGGGCACTCAATTTCCCCACTTCAGCCCAGCCCTTTCTGTTTTACAGCCGAATCCTGTTCCGGTGTGTACTAGAACTGTTTGTCATCTTTTTACCCGTTCTCCCATAGACAAACGACGCCATCGTTTCCAGATTCTCATAGTAAAACTTCTAAAGCCTTGTTTGCCTGGGAGAGTGGTTTTTTGTTTTTGTTTTTGTAGGATTCTGACCTCTGCTGTGGTTCTCCAGCTTGGTGTCCAGTCCTCAGAGCTCTGAAGCAAGTGAGCTAGGCAGAGTCTGCATAGACTTTTATGACTTAGCCTATGGAAACTTACGTTGTATCTTCCTGTCACATTCTGTTAAACAAGAAAGCCCCGTGGCCTGTTCAGAGGACAACACTCGGGGGATATGGCAGGTCATGGATAAGGTTTAAAACCACACACTTTCATATTCTCCTCTTGCTCTCTCGCTCTCTGTTTCAACCTTGGCTTCAAACTTCCCTACTTGTTATGGTTTGAATAGCAAATGTCTCCTGCTTGGTCTCAGGTACTGGCTCTATTTGGGACCAGGGTTCTGAAAGCAAGTTTTTCTGTTACTCAGTCACAGCAAAGACAACAGATACACTACCTGCCTCAGCTTTCCAGAACCTTCAAGAGTGATCACAAGTAACCCCGTGTTAGGTCCAGAATGTGTTTTGAGACTTTCACCTCTCTCCTTGGGCATCTCCAGAGAGCCATGGCTACCCTATCCTACATTCTTCTCTGGAGGTAGGGAGGATATCCCTTCAGGTTTGGCATCCTAGGTACCTCTTTGTTGCCCTAACTGGGTAAAAATGGACAGAGTCTCCCACGTCCCCAGGGAGCAGTACGTTTCTGTATATTGAAAGATGTGGAGAATGGGAGGCATTATGGGGCTGGGTCAGGGGGTGGGACCTTGTAGTTCATGAACTGTGTTAGCAGTAGGCCTAGAGCATCATGGGAAATAGAAGTCCAAGGGAGATACTTCTTGGAAGAATAAGATTTCTTTCTTCTTTCTTTCTGTTGTTTTTTGTTGTTGTTGTTGTTGTTGTTTTGTTTTTCAAGATGGTTTCTCTGTGTGGTCCTAGCTGTCCTGGAACTTGCTTTGTAGATCAGGCTGGGGCAAACTCTCAGATATCCACCTGCCTCTGCCTCCCAAGTGCTGGGATTAAAGGCGTGCTCCACCACTGCCCAGCAGGAAGAATAAGATTTTGTGTTGGGTTTTAAATCAATATGTTTAAATGATTTGTCTTACAGAAGGAAGCTTCAGTATATACTGAGGTCAGAGAGAAACAGCATAGATCTTTATTCTGATTGAATCACTCAAACCAAGGTCGAGCGTGATAGGGCCTTCTGTGGTTAGTTTTCACTGAGATATCAAGCAAAGCCAGCTTTCTGTGACGAGACATGTTCAGAACAGTGAGTTACTAAACATACACTCTAGCAAACAGTACTCCTAGTTCACCACACAACTGTGCCCTGGCTGTAACTCAACAGAGCTTGGAAGCATGGTTTCTAAAGCAAGCCTCCAGCTATTGCAGGAGCTTTCTTTGCCCAGATAATATGCATTTCTAGAAACTCAGCTTCCAGGCATGGTACAGACTACCTGCTTTCTTATTTTGGCTCAACTTGGTAGAAGATGAGTTTTAAAAGGGTATCTGCCCAACTACACTTATGCCCACAGCCCCTCCCCCAAGATTTTGCTCAGCACCATTGACCTTAAGCCTTGTGTTTCATTATACCACCAAGTTAGGCTGATTGAATAAGCAATGTCTCCCATAGGCTCATGGATTTGAACACTTGGTCCCCGGTTGGTGGCGCTGTTTTAGAGGTTATGAAATTTAAGGAGAAGACGCGCATGATTTGGGGAGAGATGTAAGAATTTCTAGCCTTGCTGCACTTCTTAGTCTGTCTGTCTTGTCTGTCTGTCTCTCTCTCCCCCCTCTCCTTCTCCCTCCCCCCTCTCTCCCTCGCTGCATCTCCACCCCCACCCCCTTCCTGTGTGTGAAGCAGAAGGTACTTAGCCAGCTTTCTGCTCCCTTCCCTGACACGATGAGTTCTAGCCCTCTGGAATCGTCAACTAAAGTAAACTCTTCTCAAGTTGTTTTGGTCCTGGATTTTATCACAGCAACAGAAAAGTAACTAAGACATGGATGGAAGTATTGGGGTGTACAACGGTGCCAGACCCTTCTTTCTTGACTAGGGGCTGAGACCAAATAACAGTTTGTGTCCCTTCCCAAACTTGACATCTGTGAGTCTGTGTCACAATGCTCTAGCACAATTTAAAATGCAAAGGACAAAGAGTGTTTTTGAGAACCTTTTTAGAGCTCTGAATCACTAATCCATAGGTTCTGGTACATAGAAGACACCTAGGAGTGGCTCTCCACCGTTGGCCAGATCCATGGGCTACAAGGCTCATTCTGCACTACCACAGTCACTGCCAGCATTGGCTGGGGTGAGGGCGCAGCTTTCTGAAGCATAGTCTAAGGCCACTGAGTAACTACCCACAAGTGCTGGTGGTGACCCCTGGGGAACCTGGTGTCCAGTCCTTTCTTGGTAGGGTACAGATGATCTGGCAGTGATCCGAGAGTTTGCTTTCTGCCTGAAAAAGGCCTCATGAGACAAAACACTTTACCGTGGCCGATTTGCATGCTCTGGTCCAGACACCCAGTGAAGCAAAGCCCTGGAAATGCAAGTAGCAAGAAACACAGTGTGCATGGGAGCCCGCTTTCCCGTGTGCCAGATTCACTTTGCAGGTCTTTGAGTCTTAAGATTCATGAAGGGTTTTTTGTTTTGTTTGTTTGTTTATTTATTTATCTATTGGTTGCTTGAAAATGTGGCTTTTATCATTCTGACCTTTGTTATATACCACTTGCAACTCCAGCTTTACAGACACAATCTTTTATTGTTGTTTGTTTTTGTTTTTGCTTTGATTTTTAAGATGGGGTTTCTCTGTGTAGCCCTGGCTGTCCTGGAACTCATTCTGTAGACCAGGCTGGCCTCTGCCTCCTGAATGCTGGGATTAAAGGTGTGCACCAGCACCACTTGGCTTTCCTTGACATTTTAAAGAGATTTTTAATTGACTCAGTTTGCTTGCAAAATACAATTAAAAAAAAGAGGCAGCTCTGTTTTTGAAGAGGCTTTGGAGAGTTAGCGATGCCAAATGTATGCTGTCTCTTCTGTCCAGGTGTGGTTGACATGCTAAAATAAGAAAGAATGCTGGTTTCTGTGCTCCCAGAACTTCAGGAAGAGCAGAGTGATACAGTTGGGTGAAGCAGACTTCTCCCAGAGTGTCAGAAAGAGATAGCCGAAGTGTACGGAGAAAGTGAACTCCTAGCTTGCTAGGTTCTTTGTTTCAATCTTGAGAAATGACCAGCTACCTGGACAGTTTAACTGGGGGAGCTGGTGGTGGGTTTCCAAGAGAGACCTGGGACCTTGTAGTTGACAGATTTAGGGAAAAAGATTATTGGGCTTGGAGAGATGGCTCAGCAGTTAAGGGTAGGCACCACTTGCTCTTCCAGAGACCTAATTATGGTTCCTGGTACCCACATCAGTTAGCCCACAACATGTGTGTGGGATGCGCACACACACACACACACACACACATACACACACACATAAAAATACAATAAATCTTTTTTTTAATTAAAAATAGTTCATGCTTTTAAAAACACCAACTCTGTAAATCACGAGCTTTAGAACTCTTGGAAAGAAATTACAGATAAATAATTCATGCTGCATATTTTAGAAACGCAAATTTTGGAATAAAAGGTCTTGTTGGTAGGACATGCAGGCTGTGGGAAATGCTGTACCTGGTTGTCGCTGCTGGCTTATACCTGAGCAAGTCAGCGCTGAGGTTTTGAAAGCCTGTAATTATGACGGGATGTGCTTTGATGGCTAGATCTGAAAAGTGCAGGTGCTGTCATCAGCTGACTGAGCTTAGGGATAATTGTGTGTGTTGTCAAACTTTCTCCAGGTGTGGGTTGAACAGAACCCTGGCTCCCTCCTCCTGTTCAGGTCAGACCCTTGTCCTTCCTGCTTGGGCCTTTGCCAAAAAGTGAACCCTGATTGGTTTCACCCAGCTGTCAGAATCCATTCTTATGCCATTGGTTTGGGTGTTGAGAAGTGACTCACTTCTAGTGAGGAGAGAAGGCAAGGTCTGTTGGAGGGGCTCCTAGGAGATGCTCAGCTGCTCTGGTGAAATAAGAGATGCAGAGAATTGTCCCTGCCCACCACCAGGTGTGACAGTGATGCTTGGGAGTGTGTCGTCAGTTTCTGACACTCTTCGGGGAGCACAAACACAGAAGTTGCTAAGAGCGTAGCACACAGGAAGAACTCCTCTGAAAGTGGTGGGTGCTTCTGAGCTGCTCTTTTAGTGCTGGGACTGCGGACAGTGTTGCTGTGTCTTGTTGGGATAGCTAGAGTGGTTTTTTTTGTTTTTGTTGTTGTTGTCTACAGCCAACACATCTTCATGGCTTCACAAATAAATTAGGGTTAAAACAAAACAACAAGGATATATGTATATGTGTGTGTGTGTGTGTGTGTGTGTGTGTGTGTGTGTGTGTGTGTGTGTATGAATGATCGTGTATCCTTTAGTGTCCAAGAGTGACACTGAGCCTGGTCAGTAACGAGGCTTTTGCCTCACACTCAGTGAGTGTCTACGTTACCATAGCCCCCAGAGGGAAGTCCCTTGTAAGGGCTCAGTGTTCTGTAGTGCTGGTGGTAGGATATTTGTTTGACTACTTTAATAGAAGTAAAAAAATTGATGGCTTTAAGGGGTTGTTAAATTGATTGATTTGGGGGTTAGGGGAGAAGCTGAGAGTCTTTTAAAACAATTTGAGCTGAGAAACAATCAAAGAAATCAAGGGGATAGCTTTGCCCCTGGGGGTCGTCTGGGGGTCTCTTCATTCACTAGGCTGGTGTTTCTCATCATGTGAAATTGCTCGTCATCACCCTGGCTCTTGGCACTTAGGAAGGGAGGTGTTGGGGAAAAGGTCCAGGATGGACCGGGGCACACGACCTCCTTTTGACTTGGAATTACCAGACTCTGCTCACTCACAGATTACTGGCCAGAACTGTATTTACTACCTGCTTACAACTAGTTACCAATGAGTTTGGAAAATACTCTGACAATAATAACGTGTCCCATTAAACCTAGAGAAGTGTGATGGTAAGGGGTATAGTTAGGGGCTCCTGGTCACATAGTGTGTCTGCTGGGGCGCACAGGGAAGGGCACAAGGGCAGAGTGTTGGGTGCCACTCTGAATGTGAAGCAGTGTGGGAGCCTTATAGGGCAAGTTCTCCAAATGCTGTAGGGCTGTGTGCCAAGGTTGCTTTGCCCTGACCTTGAACGAGGTGCCATTTAAAACCTCTTCAGATTCTGACTTTCTTTGCTATTCCCAATAGGCAGGACTCTTGCTAGGAAAGGGGAGAGGGTGAGCAGAGGCAAGGAAGAAATAGAATTGGTACCTTGGGTGAACTGGTGGGCGCCAAACCATCTGAGAGTTACCGGGCTGGCACTTATAGGCAACAGTGCTGTCTGTTACACTGGTCACAACCCAGGGCTCCATTTCCTCATGGGGAAGACCATAGCTCACTGATGGTTAAAACAGAGTGCTAGACTTATGCCCCTGACCCCTGACTCCCTCCTGTGTGGAAGGGACTGAGTGAGGAGGGATTCATTGCCACATCACTGCAGGTCCAAAAAGGTGGTGAAGAACACTAGGCCTGGTGTAACCTTTTATTCAGGGCTATGCGTGGGGACTGACCTTCAGTACTGATCTGTATCCTTCCTCCTGCACCACTGCGGGTGGGCTGCACCATAACAGTCACCACATCTGGGCATGGTACTGTCGTGGGCTACGCCACCTTTCCAGGTGCTCTAGGGGAGAGAAGTGTTTGGGGAACCCAGGTATAGGGTGGAGCACAGACATTCAGAGCACTCACCTCCCCGGTCTCCTGGTGTCACATGAGAAGTCTCTGCGGCATGGAGGGCAGGGGGCTCTGGGCTTGCTCCTGGAGGAGAACAGCTGCTGGCAAGAGTTGAGTCTTAGGAGACAACGGCCGAGCCACAAAGCGAGCCTGTCCCCCAAGCGGGCACTGCTTGGTTTCATGCTTTGGTAACTTACAGTCACAGGTGCACCAACTCCAGTGCACTCCTCAGGGCAGTTTCAGTCACTTCCTCCAGGGAGCCCACCTGCTGTCTCCTGGTCTGGGTATGATCTCCTCTGTGCCCTCTCCTTTCCCTGAGGCTATGGTCTCCTGTGGCCCAACATATAGTTTACTCCTTACTTCACTGATTGGACAGTAAGCTTGCTTTTAAGATTACTATTAAATAAACTCGCTTTATTATGCTGAACTCACAAATAAAAACATCACAGAGCCAGATTAAAGTAGCTACTCTAACTAACCCTTACCCAGTCCCAAGCGTAGCATCTCCCTGAACCTCTGTATAGTTAGAATGGCCCTTCTGAAGTCCTGGAACTTTGCTTGGTGTTGTAAACTTTGATTTTTTTTTTTTTTTTTTTTGCACTTAGTCAGCACAAAGAAAAGCCACAGCAGAATGGAGACTAAAAGCAATTAGCTTTATACTCTTCTCTTATGACTCACGTCCTCTTGCCTGCAGTCCATCTACTTTTTGAAGTAAAACTTTAAAAAAAAAAACCCACTGTGGAAGCGGAGAATCACACGACGATCCCGAGGCCCCACCCAGCTCCTGCAGTCCGCAGCATTTTCCTGCCTCGTTATCCTCCCTCAAACCCCAGAGGCTTCTTCTTCCCTTCTTTTAAGATTGACTTATTTTTATTTGGTGTCTATGGTACATGCAGGTGGTACCTGCCAAGGCCAGAAGAGGGCGTTAGATCCCCTGGAACTGGACTTATGTACTGATGGTTGTACACTGGGAACTGAACTCAGGTCCTATGAGAGAGCAGCCAGTGCTCGTAACTGCTGAGCCATCTCCAGCCCCACCTCCTGAGTATTGTTTTTATAGCAAATCTTGGTCTCATATCCTTTCTTCTATAAACTTGTAATGCATTTTAGCTTTGAGTTTCAAGGTGCCTCTTTTAACCACCCCCCAACTCCCCAAAATCCTGTGCCTGAGGTCTTTTTCATTTAGAATGGCACCTGTTGATGTCAGGAAATACTCTGTCATTGAATGAATTGTTTGTGCGTGTGTGAATGAGTGAGTGGGTGGATGGATGCACGGATGCATGGGTGGATGCACAGATGCATGGATGGATGCATGGATGCGTGGGTGGATGCACGGATGGATGGATGCATGCATGGATGGGTGCGTGGATGCATGCATGGATGGGAGTGTGGATGCATGGATGGGTGCATGCATGGATGGTGCATGGATGCATGCATGGATGTGTGCATGGATGCATGCATGGATGGGAGTGTGGATGCATGGATGGGTGGATGCATGGATGGATGCGTGGATGCAGGGATGCATGGGTGGATGCATGGGTGGATGCACAGATGCATGGATGGATGCGTGGATGCATGGATGGATGGGTTGGCTTCCACTTTAGTAGCAAGCTTACAGTTTAGCTGAAGAGCTCTGGACCCAGACTAACTGCTCTGCGCTCAGAGCACCCCATCCCAGTCCGTTCTCTGTGCTTTGCAGGCAACTCTAGATTCATCCGTCTTCATCAGTCTCCAAGGTTGGTTTATTCTTAGCCAAGCAGCTTTGATTTTGCAATTAAACTCCATTCTGCTGTGACCTTGGAGTCCCCTTCAGATGCAGCCTTTGCCTTGCTTGGCTCGTGCTTACTTTACAATTACATGATTCTTTTTAAAATTATAATGCTCTTTCCTTAGGCCCAAATGATCATGATCAAAATGAATCAGAGTATAACATCTACCCAAAGTATTTTCTTTATTTAATTCTATCTTTCTATTCCTGGTAGTAGTTCTTCAGCTGCACATATGGAAGATAATTGAATGCTTATTTTCTTTCAAGTAGCCATGGTCACATTTCAGATCCTAAATTTTGTATCCTTTGAAGAGGAAACCAGAGCCTGTTGCCTGATGTGGCATTCTTGGTTCTTACAAGGTAAAAAATAGATCAGGGCTCAACTCTGGAAGCCTCTGGTGGTGGAGTCTTAGCTTAGGGAGAAGCCTTTGACGTGCTTCTTTCCCCCTTTTAATTCAGAAGTGGTATTTAACATAGTGTAAGGGGATCTGCTTATTATCTTGTGCTGTCTCAACTCTGCACTTTTCCTTTTGCTGCTCAGATTTATGGTAAAGTCAGAGGGAGTTGGCTGGATTTTTCTGTTTGTTTAAGCAGAAATTCAGTGTAATAATTCTAGGTTTGAGGTCTTTTTAACCAGGGACTAGAGCTATGCCGAGCAGACATCTCATAACAGGTAAAACCATCAAATGGCATCCTATGCTAGAACATGGACTGGTTGTTTCCGCAGGAGGATTTTGGGGAATTGGGTTTGGTTATGATGCATGTTGGACCAAGAACATCTTTTGCGTGAAAGGTAACGGGACCTGAGAGATGTTGGAGAGTAGGAAATGAGGGAGCCACAGTCCCTCAGAAGCACTTCACCCAGCCAACACAGCAGTGAGACATCCTGTGGATTTGATTTTCTGTGCTGTGAGCATAGGGCTTCCCTCTAGGTTTACAGCCCTGGCTAGTACCATTGTGATCTGTGTGAGTGTGGGGTGTCGGAGGAGCTGCATGCAGTAGCTCCCAGCAGTAGGCACAGAGCTTCTGTGGAGACATGGAGAGTGCAGGAAGGAAGCCCACATGACTTATCAAGTGCCTCCCTTAGCCTCCTGGCTGGCATAGCCAAAGGGGAAGAGTGTTGGATAACCCAGGCTGCATCCTGGACTACAGAGAGGACACACTTGGTAATCTTTCGGGTTGTTTGCTGTGGGAACTTACAAGCTGAGGCATATGCCCCAGGATGGAAGCCCTTGGTCAAGGCTGGACGCATCAGTTGAGTTGAAGTCTCTTCATGGAAGAAGAGCCACGAACGTGGCTACAGATTTGGGTGCCTGCCCCGATGGCTAAGGATGTAGACAGGTGAACAGGGAAGTGCCCAGTGGCCAGAATTTGAAGCAGGAGCCACAGTGGGGGGGTGGGGAGGGAGGGAGGGAGAGAGAGAGAGAAAGAGAGAGAGAGAGAGAGAGAGAGAGAGAGAGAGAGAGAGAGAGAACCCTTGTGCTTATGTAGGCACGGTGTCTGTGTAACTTCACTGGAGCTGGAGAGTCAGATGTGGTATGTCTCTGCTGTGTGCTAGCTGCTCTGTCTTCTGCAGTGTTTACTCCTCAACATCTCTGCTCGCTCATGTTGTTATCCCCAATTTGCTGAAGTCATGATCTCACAACTCAGAGAAACAAAGTGAGTCTCTTGTCTGGAGAGTGTGTGGAAAATACGCAGAGCTAAGAATGGAGCATAGATCTCCGGCCCTCTGCAGCCTAACCCTTCCCACTCCATTAGGGTGTCCTTCCCTGAGGGAGTGTCCCGACAGGGAATACTTGCAGTGGGTAGTTCTTTGGGCAGAGCTGTGCCATCACCATTTCCCACCGACAAGCTTCACTGACTCTTTGGCAGCTTCACTACAGCTGAAAACCACTATCTTCAAATCCCTGCAGATTTTAGGTTCTGTCAACATTATTTAGCCATTTTTAAGACTAAGAAAAAAGTATAGTCTCCATCCCCACATCTACTGAAGTAGACTCCAGAGAATGAAATGGACCCCAGAAGATGTCATATATCTATCTCAGTGTTTAGGCAACCTCGAGCTAGGCTGTGTGCTGAGCTCAAGGATGTGACCCAGCACAGGTGGACCCAACAAGACTCTGATCTTACAGGAGAGTCAGCAAGGCACAGAAACCTGGGCAGGGGGTTGGAAGAGAAACATGGGGCATGTTCCCATTGAGAAGTCAGGGTAGGCAGGAATGACAGCAATCCAGAGATTAGAAATGGCAAGGCAGCTCCCGGAGCCCAATCATCTGGTTGACCTAACATACCCTCTGTGTTTTTAGGTCTGAACTTAAATACAGTTCCTTTCTCCAAAACCGCTCAGCACGTTGAGTACTGTGGATAGGATGGAAGGCGGCACTGAGGGTGCATATTCTGGTGTGTTCTCTGGGAAAGATGTAGGACGTTTTTCTCTCTTTTCTGTCAGTTAGCTTTTACTTTGTATCAAGTTCCCAAAACCTCCTGGCTTAAAACAGCAGTCCTTATATTTGTGTGTGAGTTTGGCCCTGCATTTCCTCAGGACTGGACCTAGACAGATTCTGCTGATCATCGATGTCTGCTGGCTTGGCTGAGCTGGGAGTCTAGGGTTCCCTCATTCATGTACAATGATTGACAGGCTGGTTGGTTGGAGAAAGCCTCAGTAGGCACAGTTGTGTTGGTTCCTCTAGCAGATAAGCCTGGAAATCCTCTCAGAGCCCAGTTTCAATGCGGTTCAAGCCCCTGCATGCAGCTCATCTGCTATTTTCCCATGAAACAAATCTCTTGGCTAAACTGGGAGTCAGTTTGGGAGCTTGTGTCATCAGTCCAAGGATGCAGGAAAAAGCATGAAGTGGAAGCCACTGCTCTAAGAAATGCATCGTGCTGCAAACCCGGATTTAGCTCAGCAAGTAGCAGTTGTTGCTACCTGACGCCTACCTGAAGACTGCTCTGAGCCACATCGTGGTGAATTCCTTAGGAAAAATCAGTGTCAAGAAAAACTGCAGATTGCATGCAGCAGTTCTAGCACCCTGTTCTGCCACTCACTGAGGTGGGAAATCTCCCAAAGGGCTGGGGGCAAAGAGCTAATGAAGGGCCAGATGGAGTCCAGAAGCCAAGGGAAGTCATTGTCTCCTGCGTGCAAACATGGGGCTGCCAAACGGCGGGTCTAGCATAGGCCGCACTGGAGCAAGAGATGCCATCTGGATCCAAGAATCAGGAGGGACAGTTTTCCTGGGCCAGCACAGTAAGATTCCAGCCCAGAGTGAGAGTCCCAAGGACCAGATTTGAGGCAGAGCAGCAGAGGGAGAGACGTGGATAAGAACACAAGAATGCTAAGTATTCACCCATCCAACAGGAACCCAAAAAACTGAAGAAACTCAACCCTAAACTGTTTCCCTAGAGGAAAGAATTGATCACAAAGTGTGTAGGTGAAATGGCTACTAATAGCCATTTTTTCTAGAGTGTCTCCTGCATGCCAAGGGTTGTACTTAGCCTGGATTTTGGTCCACACAACACCCTGAAGCAATTAGTCCAAACTTCCAGATGAGAAACTGCCTCCGGGAGGTTAAGTAGCTGGCATCAGTCACCAAGCTTGTAATGTGTCCAACCCTAGAGCACCCATCCCTTTCTCCGCGGCAGGGGACTGTTGATGCACAAGGCATCATCAGGCAGCCAGGCCTGTCGGATCCTTCTCACAGTAGGACTTGGGAAGACCCCAGTGCTGTGCAGGGCTAGGGCTCTAAACAACAGGCATGTAGAGGAGGAGAATGATCAAAGATGGTATCAGCCACAAAAGACGTCAGAGGAACCCATGAAGAAAAGCCCCCATTCACTTGATGCTACAAAAGATGCCCCAAGCCTCCCTTCCCATCTCACAGTCTCTATTTGCCCCCTCGCTCCCAAAATTCAAAGGATCACCAAGGCTTGAGTAGTAATATTCTATTAGCCAGGAGAATGAATTAAGTGGATTGTAAGTTTGAAGCCAGCCTGGGCTACATGGTGATACCCTGTAAAAAAACAAACAAATCCCCACATCAGAATCATTGTATTAGGTCATTGATAGATCAACCCAATCAGGAAAGACTAGGCACCAAGGGGCTCTGGGACCCATGGCCATACAAGGAAGGCACAGAAGTTCTGACACTGTGAGTGAACTTGGCCTGTGCTGTCAACAGGCTTTGACTAGACTCAGTGTATAGATGTTGAAGGAGACACTGTCACCCATAAGAAAGAACTCTAGAGCTGCAGAAACATTACTTCACACCCTGTACCACCCACTTAATAATTTCCCACTCACAAGCTACAGTTTCCTGTCTGTGCATTAGAAACGCCCTCACCAACCTAGCAGAGTGTGAACAAGATGACAGTCGGGCGCACACAGCACCCGCTTAGTGAATAGAAACCTCTGGAAATGGATGGTTGTGAGCAGTTAGCAGTCCCTGGTTCCTGGAGAATGCAGTGAAGGTTGGCTGCTGTCTGGAAGGGGCCACCAAGGTGCTTCCCACAGATGAGGGGCACTGGTGGTCTTCTGTGAGGGGTTGGTGTATTTTAATTTGTCTTGTAGCAAAAGATCTCCCCTTGGTAAATAAAATTCTGATAGGTCCCTTCCTAAAGGAATGGTGTAGGTCCGTGGGATGAGGGTGAGATCGAGGGGTGCAGGGCTGTGGGATGAGGGTGGGGAGCAGGGGGTGCAGGGCTGTGGGATGAGGGTGAGATCGAGGGGTGCAGGGCTCTGGCTCCTGCCTCAGTCCCAACAGATCTACTTTTTCATAAAGAAGCTTATTGAACCAGCCCACATGCGCTGCACCTCACCCCAGGGAGCAGGTCAGTGGCCCCTGGTACATTCAGCCATGACATCTTCACACTAGCGGGTGAACTTCTGTCTGATTCTGTCTATCCGGACTCTTTGGGAGATTGTATTTGAAGTGCATAAAGACTCAGGTTTGTAATAGCTGTCATAATCCTATTGTTAGAATCTTAAAAAGGTTTTCAAAGGTTCTACTTAAAACCCCAGTGAGAACCAGAAAATAAGTCCAGTCTGCTGGTGAGGCGGCTCAGCAGGCAAAGGCACACCTTGTGGCCTAAGTTCAATTTCCAGGACTCCTGTCAAAATGGAAAGAAAGAACTGACATCACAGGGTTGTCCTCTGACCCGCACAAATGCACTTTACCACATGCACCGCCCCCTCAGACACAAATAATAAACAGAACCTCACATGTAAGGCTGGTAGAATAAAATTACAGTAGCCCCTTTTTTCATGGATGGAAAATTAAGGATCTTAGTATTAAAGCAGTAAAAGTTCTGTTACATATTTCTAATATAGTTGGAAGAAATTAGAATGGGGAGGGGACCTGCAGGAAGACCCCTGACTGTAGCCGAGACTCAACGGTCTGGAATGGGTGGTGCCTCTGATTAGAATGGGAGAGGGGGGCCTGCAGGAAGACCCCGGACTGTAGCCGAGACGCTCAACGGTCTGGAATGGGTGGTGCCTCTGATCAGCTGATGAAGCTGACTGGTGTAGGAGCATACTCAGCATCCCTGAGAGCAGTATTATGAGACACACTGCAATGGCTGACATCCAGATTATGATGCATGGCCAAGGTCATGTTGGCAAACAGTCCGTCAAATGGTTGAAAACTTCAGTGTTCGAGGCTATAATGGGGTGAGCTGGTCTGCATGCAGGCTTTGTTGTCTGTGACGTTGCCCGTGCCCAGGGAACATCCTTTGTACTTGTCTCTGGAATGTCGTGTCTGTAAACAGTCTCTTCACCTACTGATGGCCGATGAGAGAAGGACTAGCAAACTCTTTTCACTTGGAAGAGTGTTCTCACTTGGGCTCATCTCGGGGCAAAGACTTTTAGAGAGCAAGTGTTTGTTCTCCCGCTGGGATCCAAGCCGCCTGCCAGGGGATGGGCTAACTGAATTACTTCCAGGTGACACACTTGACTTTCTCTTTGAACACGTGTTCCTTGCATTTATTTTCTCTACAGGACGGGTTCCGGATTGGAGGCGAAACCATGAAGAGAACGTAGAACACGTAATAATGCTTTACCGCAATCGCTTCTTGGTGCTGCTGGCCCTGGCTGGGCTGTTGGCTTTCCTGAGCCTCAGCCTGCAGTTCTGTAAGTATTGAGGGGGTGTGAGGGTCACAGGAGGGTAGGTGACTTTATTGGTAAACTGAGGGCCTGGGTGTGTGGGCCGTGAGGAAACCCTGGAGCTTTTTCATCATTGGTGCCCATGGTGAATGATTGCAAGCTGAGCATCTTTTCTTTCTTGGGACCCAGGTCTCACTCTGTAGCCCAGACCAGTCTCAAGCTAATGACCTCCTTCTTTAGACCCCTGGGCATGCACCACCACACTCACGCCGGCCTTGGGATACATTCCTAAGCTACTTGCTTCCTACAATCTTTTTTACCATCCATTGCAAGGTACAGAGGGTCCTTCTTGATTTCCCATGCTGAGCAGAGGTAGTTGGTTCCTTGAGAACTGGGTGGCCATTTTATATTCAGTCACTGATGGGGCTAGAGTAGTTCAGGACAGGGTGGGGAAACTGGGTCACTGCTATGAATCCTGGCCCCTTGGTGGCAGAAGCTGCACATGGGCAGTCCCAGGTAGCACAGTAAGGACTCTGGTGAAGCTTGTCTGTGGGCCTCACCATCCCCCACTTTTCACTGGGTCCTTATGCTCACACTGTACCCCAAATCTGTGCTCCCCACACTTGCCATGAGAGGGGCTATCCTGGAGCTCAAATCCTGCTTCAGTATCTCATTGATTGCAGCCCTCCAGTGGTGGCCCACTGTCCCCTGTGTCCCACCCTCTGCTTGGCCTTCTCCAAAAACCCAGTCTTGCCCCGTGCCCACCCCTACTGCTCTGCTCCAGCCAGCTGTTCCCCTGTCTTCTTTCCATCCTTTCAGCCCTTGCCTCCCCTGCTCTAGATACCTTCCATTGCTCCCAAGGGTTGATGCTTCTGAGGTGAACATCAGGATTTTCCGAGCCAGCTCCCTTTTGCTGGTCATGAAGCCTTCCTGTACTGTTGCCCTGTATATCTCAGGACCCCACACGCCCAGTATAGAGTGGACGTCTCTGAATGAATGAATGAATGGTCTCTGAATGAATGAATGAATGAATGAATGAATGAATGAATGAGTATATGTCCACTCTGAAAGCATCTTCCTTTCCTTTGGTTTCTGTGTGCTGGAAACTGAGGGGGGGGGCTGAGAACTATGTGTTTGCTGTCGCCTGGCTTCTCTGTTTTACCACCTCACCCTGGTGGGTGGGAGAGAAGTGTTTGTTACCCCCAGGAGCTCTGTGGGGAGATGCCATTTCTGTTTCACTTGGAGGGGCAGAAAGAGGAGCAGGTGGCTCAGTCAGTGGGATGTGGTGCGTGCACAAGAATGTGGGGAGAGTTGGCCTCAGGAGCGGGTGGTTTGAAGAAAGGAAGCTTTGAGCAGGCTTGCCTGATTTACCTCCAGGGTGGTATATGGTTAGGCTCACCTCTGTGCACGTAGTAAGCTCTGCTAACCATGAAGAAGCTTAAAAATACTTATTTCATCTTTCCAATATTGGAGGTGGTCAAGAGAAGGTGGCCATAGATGTGCAAAAATACTCCAGATGGCTAATGACCTGCAAAAATAGAAATCCTTCCAAAAAGTGGCTTTTGGCTTTCAGTGGTTTCATTGTTTGTAGTTTTTCATTGGAAATTTTCCATCGTTGGGTGAAGGAGGTGGGACCTGCAGTCAGCCTGAGTTTTATCCTGAGCCCCGGGCGGGGTGCGAGAGGCGGCTGACTTGTGTTCCCCAGGCACTTCGCATGAGCTGGCCTGTGTGGGGCTGAATGGCCCTGTGTGTCTTGCTTGTGCAACGCTTCTGAATGTTCGTCTGTGTTAAGAGGGCCGCTTTTCAGCCACACTTTTTTAAGGAAAATTTTGCAGAATAAATTGGCCTGGCTGGACCCAAGCTCTTTACTTTGGAGTACCTTGCAGTCCAGAAAGCTTAAGAGATGGACGTCCGTGCTGCCTTTCTCCTTCTAGGTAAACTGCAGCCTTGGCACCTGTCTGTTTCTGTAGAAATGGCTCTCGTTTGCTTTATTTATTTGGTTGCTTTATTGCTTGCTTATTATAGTGTAAGAAACTTCATGGATTCACAAAACAAAGATTGACTCGTGCTTTAGTTCTTACCCTAAAATAAACAGGCGTTTTCTTTATTGCTCCTTTTGACAGATTTTTTGAATACCATGTGGCGACATTATTATTTGAGACAATATAGTTGAGGTTATCAACTTTAACTTTTTGTGTGTGCTTTATGTAAAAAATATGGTTTCATTTTTCAAAACTATTGTGTATCTTATTATATCTTGTTGGTAAATTTTCTTGTTGATGTTTTGGAAATGGAAATGTTTTGACGCAGGTTAGGATTGCGAAATGAGATTATTAAAATCTGGTCTTCCTGTGGGCAGAGAAGGTGAGTCGTCAGGCCACATGCACTATTAGGTGTGTGGTGAGCTCAGCGCTGTGGAGGCAGAGGCAGTGGGGAAGGGGCCCACACAGCATAACGTGCTGTCTGTAGCTTCTCAGCACATGTCTGTCTTCCATGATGCTAATGGCTCCCATATGCTGAAGGTCCTTACTGAAGTTACTGGGTTTTGTTTGTTTTTTCTTTCTTCTTTCTTTCTTTCTTTCTTTCTTTCTTTCTTTCTTTCTTTCTTTCTTTCTTTTCTTTTTAAAAATATTTTCAGTTCCTCCATATGTACAGTGGGAAAATAACTTCTAAAATTCGAGGATCCTTTGTCACGACACTGGAAGATAATAAGGGTATGAAGACCTCTAAATCATTCATTTCTGCCTTTTCTGTGCGTTTGTAATCACCCATTCATCCTCTGCAGTGTTCCTTCGCTGTGTATTTTGAGTTCATTTTTCCACGTTCTCACCAGCACTCCCCAAACGGCCGTGTGACAGGCACACACAGGCTCTGAAGTTGTGGTCTTGATTTGAATGTCAGCTTCCTCATGGAGCAGCTGGAACCTCTGCACCTCCTCTGGAAGACAGTTAAACATCGTAATTTTTCAAGGCTGATGTGAGAGTAGACACTTCTGGGAAAGCCTCTTGGTTACCTACTGCTTCTTTGCAAAATTGGTATGGGAACTTAGACTTTTGGGAAAGCCCCTGGCTCCGGGCAGCTGCTGTTTCTTCTGTAAAATGGAGCTGATTATTACTGTCTTTCAAGCTTCTGGGAAAACCCTTGGCCCACAGATGCATACGGACCATAAGTCCATAAGCTAACCAGAGTCCTGCCAGAGTACATGATCATGGTATTCTGGCATCCCAGAAGGTGGTCAGGGCTTATGTTACTTCAGCTGTTTGGTGAAAGAAAACTTAAACCTAACCCTAACCTTGATTAACCCTAATCCTAACCCTAACCCTTTTAATTAGAGTGCACTGGCTGACAGTTAATCTCTATGGTGCTTACTGCACTCCTACCTGGGAGGCATCCTCTACCTACTATAGTGAAAGCCAATATTGTCTTAGGCATCTGCGGTGTTTGCAGTGTCTTCTCTGCCAGAGGCGTTGGCCTGTTCTGTGTAACCCGAATGGACACAGAGATGGATTTACACTAGTCATGACATGGAGCTTCTGAGGACTCAGTGCTATGTCAAGGTGGCTTGAGTGGGGTATTCTCCTCACAGGAGACGATCTCCTCACACCCTGAAGGTCACTCTATGAGGGGCATAGTGTCAGGCGGTCATTGGGCCCAATCACATTTTGTGTGTTTACACTCTAAATGCTAAAGTTTATTAATTCTTTATTGATGCAGTACAGAGTATGTGAGCTTGTTGTTTAGCTAACATTTTTGAGCTGTCACAGGGCTGGGAGTTCAGACTCCTAGAGCCACAGGCAGCTCACTGACCAGTGAAAGCGTATCAGGACAGTCTAGTGCTGGGCAGGCAAGGGGTGGGGCATGGTAGTGGGGACAGAGCGAGGACCCTGGAGCCTGACTGCAAACCAAATCCCTGTCCTGCCGCTAACCAGATTTCCAGGCTTAGAGAAGCGGCTTGCCTTCTCTGTGCCTCAGTTTCCTCTCAGAAAAGAGGGACCCTTGACTGATACAGTTGGTCAAGGATTCTGTAACGTGGTACAGTGCCTGGCACAGAGTAATCCTGACACGTGTTAAGTGAATTAAGATCATATCTGTGTGGCAGGATAGAAGACAAGAATCCTGTCCAGTCTAGGGAGTCAGGGAACATTTGAGGTCATTCTTTAGGGAGAGTAGGGCAGGGGACATCTTGCTTGAGGAAGGGCGGGAGTTGTTAGGGAGGGCTCTGGAGAAGAGTGTCCCTGGCAGATGGAGGCTGGGCAGAGGCAGAGCAAGAGGGAGCGCCAGCCGCAGAGACACCACCATGCAGTTGGCATATTGGAGAGTGCACAGCTCAGTTCTGTTTTCCAGAATGTGGACATCTGAATGCTTAGATCATCATTGCCTTGGGTCTTGTTTAAAATGCACATTCCTAAACAAGCGAACAAAAATGCTTAAGGTCCCGCCTACAGAATCTGACTCTTGGTGGGAGCAGAGCCCAGAAATCCATGTTAAGAGGCAGCACCCGGGTGTGGCTCATGTAGTGTGAACTGGTGGGAGGTGACACTGGGGGATGCAACTCAGCAAAGACTGGGTGTGGCCCAGATGCTGGCCTTGGAAGAAGCGAAGCCTGAAGAGGCATGGTGTGCATGGGCTTTATGACTACTTGGAGGGATAGTGAGGCAGAGTGACTCTACCCCGAAGCCCAGGGGTCTGGCTTGAGTAGTCACTCGGTGCTGTGTTCATCTGGGTAATATATTCACAGATCTCCTGCAGTGCTCCGCTCAGGAGGAAGACACGAGCTGAGGGAAGTGAAATGTCCAGGTCATGGGTGAGGAGAAGAAGAGGGCTCGGGACAAGACACATAGTGGACAGAGCTCAGGAAGGAGAGGTGGGCTGGGGAGTCAGCAAGGTGCACACGGTGGCTGGAGACATCTGAGGGCTGGATGGATGCAGTGCCCCGCCCAAAGTGAATCTTGGAAGAAGGCCTAGGAAAGACCAGGTCTGCAGCCACCGTTTGTGGCTTTGTGCTCACCACCATGCAGTCTGGGCTGGGAAGGACTTGGATCATGTAGATACTGTGAACTTGTTTGGTTTGGCCCAGCCAATGTTTACAGGTTTTAAAAATTGTTTACCAGTTTCACACAAATAAACTTTCAGCTCTTGTTTGAAAAGTCATTGGCCTGGCACAGCGACTCTCGTCCCATCCTGCTCAGGCTCCGCTGCGGCAGTGTTTTCCCCTGCGAAAAGAAAGGAGGCAAAGCTGAGATCCTGGGGGGACGGTGGAGAGAGAATGGAGACAGGACAGCTTCAGCTGGGTAGGGCTGCTTAGACAGGAACTGTGCAGAGCCAAGGAGAGAGGTAACCTGGAAGGTCTCAGGAGGGCAGACCTGGGCAGCCTAACCAGCTCTGTGAATGGCGTGGTGTGTGTGTGTGTGTGGCGCAGTTCGGTTGGTACCTTTTTATGAGCAGAGTCAGCATTCTTCCTGTAGTCTCCAGACGCCATACTGTCTCTGCCATGTAGGGATCCCCTCTCTACTGGGAAAGAGAATGACAGCATTTGGTAGAACCCTGTGGATGTAAGCTGCCTCCTCATGTACAGCAAGGCCAAGAAAGAAGTAGTGACTTTGCCCGTGGTTGCTTAGACTTCCTGAGCCTCGTGCTCTTTATAGTTAGCTATTGGTATGTGCAGCATCGATTCCATGGCGGCCCCTGCAGGCCTGTTGTGCATGACGTACATGACCTAGCTGAGCACATGTTTGGATAAAGGTAGCTGAGAATAAGCTCCTTGGCTGCAGAACGGTCTGGAGCCTGTACCCAGGCAGGGACTGCCCTGTCCTCTGCTCTTTGCCTTGTGTACTTTTTTTTTTTTAAAAAAAAGAAGTCTTGAACTATAGCCAGCATGTGTGAACTGGTATATTTGGAAAACCTTTGTGTGTTTTCATGGGCCAGGTTTAGAGATGGAAGCCTTTAGAGAGAGCAAGGAGTCCTGGCTGACAGAGTGGCTAGTAGATAAAGGTGCCACCAGGACAACCAACCCACACGGCGGAAAGAGGCAACCAACTCTCACAGGTTATCATATCACTTCTACATGTACAGCTTGGCATGAGTGTACACACACACACACACACACACACACACACACACACACAACGTAAAAGCCAGCCAAGGGTCTAATATACTACATGCAGTTCTTACCATTCTTAATTGAAATGCTTAGGAGCAGAGTGTTTCTCATTTGGGGCTGGGGAATTTTTGCATATACGTAATGGAATTCATGTCGTGAGGACTGGACCCAAACCTAAAGGTGACGCTCATTTGTGTTTCATATATACTGAACCACCAACCAAAGAGCATATAGGGTCTGGTCTGAGGCCCCACCCAGCACATGTGTACTAGAGGCCCTCAGGAGACGATGGGCCTTAATCCTGTGGAGACTTGATGTACCAGGGTGGGGGGATGGGGGCTGCTTTCTCAGAGGCAAAGGGGAGGGGGGAGCACTTGAGGGGACAGCAGTTGGAATGTAAATAGGCACCCAGCTTGTAATGGCTTCCAGCCTGATAGGACCTGCCCTTCCGGCCATACTCTGTCATGATCCCCTGCCTCACACAGGCAGCCAGCTCAGTGGAGATCCTTACTGACTTACAGGTGGCTCATGGTGGGCAACATTAAAACGGGGGAACATGAAAGGCAGTCTGTTGTCGCTCAGTAAGTCCACAGAGACTTGAAGTTCAACTGCTTGATCAGTCTTCTCGGAGTCTTCAGGTGTGGTTTTGCCCTACCCCACCTCTCCTATAAAACGAGACCCAGCCCAGCCATTAACACAAGTGACCAAAGGCAGATGGTAGAACTGCAGGCTTTTCTTGTGGTTCTGGTTTTCATGGGCAATTACAGCAGACTTTTTTTTGATCCAGCATAGCATGGAGACATGGGATGGGCATTTAAGATAATTTCATGGTCTGAGGAGAGCTGAGGGAATTGTGGGAACTGGCTGTTAGGGGAAATCACTATCATTCCTTCACAGAAGGATGAAAGAGAGAACACCAGAGTCCTTCAGATGATGGACAGAACCTGGAGCAATGTGGAGGCAGGATGGAGGAGGTGCCCTGTGCTCAGAAAAGAAGCTGACTCAGGTGAACCGATGTCTGCGAGAGTTAGAAAGCTGCTGCTGCTGAGGTGGCTGAGGCAGGAAGACGGCTCCCTGTGCTTCCGGGGGTGTGGACAGCAGCACTCAGTGTCCCCTCCTGATCACACATGGAAGGGAACGCCTTTTAAGAAATTATAAGGCAGGGGGTGGGTGTTTCCAGAGAGATGGCTCTTTGAGGAAGAGCACGCTCTGTTCTTGCAGTTCACCACATCAAGTGGGCTCGCAACCACCTGGAAGCCCCAGGTCCAGGGGATCCGACACCTTCTGGCCTCCATGGGCACCTGCATGCTGGTGGAATTCATTTACTCACGCAGGCACATGTGCTGATGCATAAATAAAAATAAAATTTAAAGGAATTTACAGGGAACAGGAATAAGCATTTGGAGAACAGGCATGGGAGTGCCACCATGTCTTGATCCTTTAGCGTCTTCTGTGCACAGGTGACCTCAGGTCATGGAGGAAGAGCATGAAGACCCAGCTGGACTATAGTGTTGGGATAGTGTGAAGCTGTTTATCTTAGGGTTTCTGTTGCTGTGATAAAACGCCATGACCCAAAGCAGCTTGGGCAGGAAAGGGTTTATTTTAGCTTTACCGTTGTAGTCCAGCAGGAAGGGAAGTCAGGGCAGGAAACTGGAGCAGGAGCTTAGGCAGAAGCCACGGAGAAAGGGATTCTGGCTTTCTCCCTGTGACTTGCTCAACCTGTTTTCTTGTCTGCCCCAGGCCCATCAGCCCAGGGGTGGCACCATCCACAGTGGGCAGGGCCCTCTCGTGTCATTAATCAAGAAATGCCCCCCAGGCTTGCCTATAGGCCAATGTGATGGAAGCATTCCTTCAGTTGAGGCTCTCTCTTCTCAGATGACTTTCACTTGTGTCAACCTGACCAAACACTAGCCAGCACATTGCTGTCACCAGGGGTGGGGCTTCCCTACAGGAGAAAAGGGATTGTTGTCATGGCTGCAATAGCTTCTACCTTTGCAGTACTCCATCAAAGTCAGCCTGAGGTACCCATGAGGAGCTTGCCCAGGAAGCTAAGGCTCCAACAGGTAGAGGAGGGCCAGGGTGTGAGTTACTGCTGCATTACTGTGCTCACCATGCCAGACAGAAACAACCGATGGGGCAAGTTTTATTTTAGCTCTTGGTTTTGGAGAGATTTGGGTTCACCATAAAGGGGAAAGCATGGCAGTTGGAGATTGTGACTGAGATGGCAGTGGTGTGGGACCGTGTTCACACGGTGGCAGATTAGGAAGCAGAGAGCTAGATAGGAACCAAGGTTGATGGTCATCTCAAAAGACTGCCCCTAAAACTCCTTCCTCCAGCCAGATCCTACCGTTTAAAGGTTCCACGGCCTCCCAAGCCAGGAAACAAGCTTCCGGCCAGGGAACAAGTACTCAAAACATGAGTGTGTGGGGACATTTCGGAGACAAACCATAGCAACTAGGGAGCAGGAGATTTTGTCGTCTGCTCTGGGTCAGGGCCTTGAGACAGGGAGTTGAGCTGACACTATAGACACTGGCTTGACACTATAGAGGAAGAACACTGGCTGTGTCTGTGCAAGTCAAGAGATTCCCAAATATCGAGCTGGCCTCAGACACTTGGCTGCAACATCCCTGCTGACCCATTCATTACCGCGGTTGTAGGAATAACTGACGTGGACTGAGGTCCAGCCACAAGACTGTGCTGGGAAGTTATACTGGCTCTGACTCTGGGCCATTTCTTCCATCCTGTGGGACCTGCAGTAGAATCAACAAAAGTCAGAACGGAATCATCGGATGCAGATTTTGCTTCAAAGAAGTTCATAGCTCTGGCGGCTGGGCCAGGCTCTCCTTGGCCAGAAGATGGTAGTGACCACTCACAGCACATTTCTTCCATAGCACAGGCTCCACGGTGCCTTTCCTGTACCCCAAAACCAGTGATCAGAGGGTGCGGGAGGTGTCATGACTAAGGGCCTCCCCCTTTCCCTCAAAGTTTAAGTGGTTTCCACTCTCTTATTTATTAGTGGCTGCTAGACAGATGCATAGACTTCAGCCTGAGGAGATAGGGCCAGGGCTTGTAGCCCTCAGAAAGCCCCTAGACTCCTTCTCCACTACCGCTTGTAATACAGTTTCTGGCTGATGGCTAGGATTAGTGCCAGCTGAGCCTCGTCAGCACTGTCTCTGGTAAAGTCTGGAGGCCAGGCGGAGAGAGGGAACTGGGGAAGGGAACATTTTGTCATCTCCTGCTTCCAAGAAGTTTGTTGTTTGCTTCTGAGAGTACGGGACTGACTTGGTCAGTGTTCTGTTGCTGTGAGGAGAGAGACACCATGACCAAGGCAACTCATAAAGGAAAACATTTAATTGGGGGTGGCTTACAGTTTCAGAGGTTTACTGCATTGTCGTCATGGTGGGAAGCATGGTGGCACACAGGCAGGCATGGTGCTGGAGAGGGAGCTGAGAGTTCTGCACCTGGATCAGCAGGCAACAGGAAGAGTGAGACACTGGGCCTGACTTGAGCATCTGAAACCTCAAAGCCCACCCCCAGTGACACACTTCCCCCAACATGGCCACACCTCCTTATCCCTGACAAGTAGTGCCACTCCCTAATGACCAAGCCTTCAAATATATGAGCCTATAGGGGCCATTCTTATTCAAACTACCACAGAGACGTAAAGGGAAGCTGTAAAGGGGATGCTCTCTGTCATTTCTTCGGGACTCTGTCAGCATCTTCTTTCAAGCATTACAGGGGTGTGGACAGGATGAAATGCTATGGAGTCTGATAGAGATATTCCTTTCTGCTTAGTGATCACACTACAGAGTAAGTGCATACCCGTGGGTAGCCAGTTACCAGGAAGTACTTACTGTGCCTCACATGTTACTCACAGTGGTGCTGTGGCCGCAGGGCACGCACCGAGAGTCAAGGATTTTTCCACCTACACAGTGGAACTCATGAGCCTTCTGTCTGCCCACTCTTTCTGCACATGCCACCCCCCACGGTCCGTTTCTAAACTGCCCTCATCTGATTCAGAACAGCAGTGTTTCTAATCGGCCTGGGGAGGGGGTGGTGCTGCAGCCAAATTACAGGAGACTTGGCAACGGCTGATGGGATAAGTGTCTCAAACGCAGGGCAGGCTCCAGATAGTTCCCAGCCTCTGTCCTGTTCCTGTTCTCACTGTGCCTACTACAGAAGAGCCAGTCCCTAAGAGCTTGTGTGGCAAGTGGCACAGTGCTAGGATAAACACATCCTCCAGCTGCCAGGACCTGCCCCTCCAGGCCCCCTCCTCTGCCAGCCCTCTCATAGGGCTCCTTGTGTGTCACCCCTTATGGATCAGTTGGACCGGGTCTCTCAGAGATCTGAGGCAAGTCCTGAGCCAGGTTGCTGACCACAGCAGGGAGCTACACACCAGCCTCTCAGAACCTGGAAAGCTTGTCTCCAGCCATCCCCTCTCTAGGCTGCTTGGGTAACGGAGATTCTCCAGAGGACTCAGTAAGGCACGAGGCAATGCACAGGCTGCAGTGTCTGACTCAGAGCAGACCTTCAGCTCAGCAAGCATGTTTGGAAGAGCTGACCTCTGCTAGCCTTTAGGGTACATAAACATGAAAGAGGCATGATCTTGGCCTTCTAGGCATTTGGGGTGATGGACTAACAAACTGGGGCACCCCTGCTTACATGTACTCTGGTATGAGCCTAACAGCTGAAGCTACACAGACTTATGGGAGACAGAGGTAGAAACCACTTGTTAATTCAAGTAGCCTTCCTAGAGGAGGCAGCTCCTGGCAGATTCAAGCAACAGGAACTGGGTGGGCAGAATTGCAAGCAAACAGGACCATGAGGGAGGCGTGCTAAAGGGCTGGGCTCTGAGTGGCACAGATGCCGCCAGGGGATGCCACCAGGGTGAAGATGAGCTGAGACTTCACACACGTCTGCCTGAGAGCTGCTGTGAGTGCCTGTTATCTAAAGGACTCCTCAGAGAGCCCCCTGAGGGTAGAAACCCTGTCTAGATGACTCAGGGAGTTGCAAACAGCACAGGGGCACTTCAGCAAACTGCATAATGGACAAGACCAAGGAGCCCCAGTGACAGAGGAAGCAGCAAAGATCTTTCCTTCTGATTGTTTTTAATTTGTGGTCTTCCAGCTACGCTTCTTTGAGTCCTACACGGGGCTCTTGGAACCAATCACCAGGGTTCCCACTGACCTCCCCAAGGCCTCACAGCGTGCCTTTGGAGATAATCCAGGTCTCCACACACGCTGTTCTCTTACCCCTCAAATGTCTGCTTAACTGAACCCTGCCCCGGGCTAGAGGAAGTGAGCTATAAATTCAGGGAACCAGAATTTGATAGACTCCATGTAAAGCACAGTAAAGACCTGAAGGCACTACCCAGCCAAAGGGCTAGCCATTGAAGTGCCACCGTGGGACATCTGCTTTGCTTCTCCTCTCCCCACAGTAAATTAGCTCCAGGCACCCGAGCTGTGCATTGGCTGTTAGCATCTCCCAGCTGTGGGGGAAAAAAAGAGGCTCCAGCTGCAGCCAAATTCAGAACCGGGAACGGTCAACTCCAAAAGATTTTAATTGATGTTTTATTTAGTAAAGCCTGTAAATACATCCATGTGTATTAAAGCCTAGTAATAAATGTTTGATTTTTTCGCATATGGAATGCACGTAATATGTGACTACTATAAATATATTTATGTTAAATTCACACAGATATTTGTAGCAAAACAAATAAAATACTTGTTCCCATGTTCACATGTGTTCAGATGGAAAGCACTGTGGCCTTCTTGTGGGACATCTGATGTGTTGCTGGGCTCTCACCTAGGGAACAAATGTCTGACTGCTCCATGTGATGGTTAATCTTGTCAACTTGATGGGATTTAAAATCACCATGGGATCAAATCTCAGGGCAAATCTGTGAGGGGCTACTATCTAGATTCTGTTAATTAAGGTATAAAGACCCACCCTAAATGTAGGTAGCACCTAATTCCACGGTCTGGGATCCTGGAAAAGGAGAGAGGGTGATAGGTACAAGAATGTATTGTTCTCTGCTTCCTGACTGTGGATGCAGTGTGACCTGCTGACCTCCTGCTCCTGCCACCATGCCTCCGCTGCCATGATGGAATGTCTCTCCTTTGACTCTAAGCCAAAATAGATTATGCCTTCCATAATTGCTTCCGTCAGATATTGTGTCCTAGTCATGGGACCGGCACTGAGAAATGGGGCCATTGCTGGGATAAATCTGACTCTGTGGCCTTTGGAACTGCTTTGTGCAAGAGTTTGGGTTAGGGAAGTCCTTGACTACCAAGAGAGCTTACTGTGCCATTCTGGAGAGCGCTTGGAATACAAAACACTGAGAGATGCTGAGAGTGGTGGCCTGGCTCAGGAGGCCTCAGAGGGAAACAAAGATTCCATGGGTTCTGGGTTATGGTTAGGGTTATGTTATATCCTGGCGGAGAATCTGGCTGCATTCTGCCTGTGTCCTGAGAACTACGGTAGAGTTGAATTTGAAAGTAATGGATTAACTTGTTTGACAGAGGAAGTCTCAGGATGGGGTAGCACTCAAGCTATGTCATGATTACTGCTCATTGCTTTTATCCAGGTCTACAAAGAGGAAAGAAACACATGGAAGGGAGAAAAGCTGATATTTGGCCTGGAGGGAGGGAGTTTAAAGTTATAGACAAGAAGCTATATTTGTTAAAGGCCATTACCAGTAAAGAACAACCTCTTGCTGTGCAGAAACAGCAGGGAAGGCATCCCAAGGGCAAAGGAGAAAGCCTACACCGAGAAGATGCAGGGTGGGGGTGGGAGGACCCTGCTTCTCAAAGCAACTGCCTAGGGAAATGTTTCCCCAGGGTGAACAGAAGCCATGCAGCTGCAGTTCAAGGGGGTCAGACTCCATCCTGAGCTGGCAGTGGAACTTGGCAGTAGCACCGACGTAGAATTGTTTTTCTGTGGGCACAAAAGATGTAGGATTGGGGGGGGGGGCATGGAGTCTCTCCTTCAGGGAAGCCTGGAAAAGCCATTGTATAAAGCGTGAAGGTTAGGCTGAGCTTGGAGTGGAGTTCCCAGGATGTTGGAGGTGTAAGAACCACAGGATGTCAGCCGAGGAATGTGCAGTGTATGGGGCTGGAGGGGTGGGGCCTCCCAAGAACTTTGGACCTCTGATGCTTCCATCCAGAACTCCAGATGCTGGATATGGAGCTGCAGGATTTAGAGTTGTCTTGCTGGAGTTCAGTCTTGCTTTGACCTGCTCATTCCTTGCTGTGTCCCCATTCTTCCCCTTTGGAATTTTATTCTGTGCCATTGTATATTATAATATGTAACTTATTTCTTTTATAGGAGCTCAGTTAAGAGATTGCTCTGAGTCCCAGGTGATACTTGGACTTTGGATTTTCAAACAGTGTCGAAACTATTAAAGATTATGGGGACTTTTGGAGTTGGACTGAATGTATTTTGCATTGTGAGATGGCAGTGAGTCAGAGGGGATAAGGAGAGAGAGGTTTGGGTTTGCAGGTGATGTGTTTGGGTATCAAGTTGACAACCGGTAGAGTTGTAAGAGTTAATCTTCGTTGTCAGTTTGATGGAATTTAGAATCACCATGGAAACAAATCTTTGGGAATGTTTGTGAGTGATTATCTAGATTAGATTAGTTGAGGTGGGAAACCCCACCCTAACTGTGAGTAGTAGCATCCTATGGGCTGAGGTCCTGCATCAAATAAGAGGAGAAAGCTAAGTGAGCACATATGATACTCTCTGCTTTCTGTTCCTGGATGGAATGTGACCAGCTCCTTCCTGCTGCCATGTCTTCCAAGATGGGCTGATCCCTCAAACTGCGAGCCAAAAAACATGTTGTAGGGTTTCTATTGCTGTGAAGAGACACCACGACTGTGGCAACTCTTATAAAGGAAAACATTTAATTGGGGCTGGCTTACGATTTCAGAGGTTTAGCCCATTATCATCATGGTGAACAAGGCTGCATGCAGACAGAGAGGTAGCTGAGAAATCTACATCTGGATCCGGCAGCAAGAAGAGAGCGTGACACTGGACCTGGCTTGGGCATCTGAAACCTCAAAGCCCACCCCCAGTGACACACCCACTTCCACAAGGCCACACCTCCTAATAGTGCCACTTCATTATGGGCCTGTAGTTACTAACTCACATCCGTTCATGTTTTGTTGGCTGTTGCCTGTTTGTATCCTGTGCTGAATCTTCAGCTGTAGTGTTCTTCTTTACTTGGAGTATCAGTCACTTCTCTGTTACGTATGTTGCAAATGTTTTTCTCTTTTTTAAAAAAATAGCATCTGTTTGGCAAGGGGATCTTTCAGACACTTATGTAGCAGAAATTAGGGAAGTTAAGCTGATGTAGACTAGTGATTAGTTTGTTTCAGCTATTATTTGGGTTTATGCGTATACATAAATATGCATAAATATATTTTTATTATGTGGTTGGTAAGTCTTTAGAAGTTAACCAGGTTTGTGGGCTCCCTTGTTTGCAAGCATGTCCTACACTAGTTGATGCTGCAAATACAACTGCAACTGGGCAGGGGTCTCTAGAAACTCTGTGAAGCTGCCAACCCACTTCCCAATCGTGGAAGGACTGAGAACTACTGAAATAGACTGTCCGTGGAAAGACAGACAGACAGCTGCACAGCCCCAACCTGAACAGGGAGAGGCCCTCCCAGTCACAAGGAAAAAGCATTATGGTTACCCTGTCACTGCCTTCACTGATTCTGGTCACGTGTCCACCCTGCCAAGGTGAATGCTGTCACTGATAGCTTAGCCGGTCTCCCATGGGGCCCGGGGCTCACTGATAGAAAGATGGATGCCATGTAAACAAGTCATTGCATTTGACACTCGACAGCCACCGGTGACTGGGGAGAGCCAGCCCAGGCAGATGAGTAGGAACCAGTTAGGGGTCCACTCACTGCAGTGTCTACCTTAGTCTCAGGCGCTCTTCTGTGAAGCAGTCTCATGAGGACTAGTGAGCAGATTCCCGACACAGGGCTCTAGGGACCATGGAGTGTGGTTGGAGGATATTAACTGAGGTGTGACACACACTCCATTTAGCACTTAACAGGCGCCAGTGGGCACTGATGCCCCCCTTGATATAGTTATGGGAGCTAAAAGCTTATTGAGAAGAGAGGCTGTGTCCTCATGCACAGTTAGTTCCAGTAACTGGAGAGTGAAGAGTAAGTTCTCGCCCACGCTGAGGGAGCTCTGTTACTCAGGAAGGCCCAGGCTGACTTCTTGTTCCGATAAGGTCCACCCTAACTGAAGGAGAGAACACCCCTGTGACATTCAGCCGTCCATGGCCATGGCATCTTCTTTACCCACTGTGCTTTCTTTGCAGTCCACCTGATCCCAGTGTCCACCACAAAGAATGGAGGAAGCAGCAAGAGTCGGAAGAGGATCATGCCTGACCCAGTGACAGAGCCCCCCACCATAGACCCGGTTTATGAAGCTCTTCTGTACTGCAACATTCCGAGTGTAGCCGAGCACAGCATGGAAGGTAGACCCAGTGTATGACCTGTCGCTGTCTGGGTAGCCTGGGCCTCAGGACCCAAATAGATGCCCTGGGGACTAAGTTTTCTAAGCAGCATCAAACACTGATAAGAAGCTAGCTGGCTCAGCCTCAAATCCTGCAGCAAGTGCTGCCCTGTGCCTGAGGATGGGCTCCTGGGTCTTAGCACACTGTACTGAGTAGTGGAGGGAGCTGTTCTCTGGTGGGATGTGGGTAAGGCAGACCAGGGCAAATCCACCATATGCTTAGCATATCCACAGGGCTTACAGTCTTGCTATAAAGGAGTGGGAAAATATTATCCCCCATCAAGTGTCACTTTCCTCAGAGTATATCATAGGGTGGTGTAGGGTCTCTGCTCTCTTGGTGACATTAGTCACCAAGTGTACATCTCACTGATCTTCAGCTGATGGTTTTGGGGGTTCTGGGACATGTTAGTCCCTCCCATGAACCTTTGCTCTACCTTGTGGGGATTCTTCAGCATCTTCCACCCAGCACAGTGGCCTTATAGTTCAAGGCCCTGAGTAGCAGCTCCGACATTTCTGAGTTGCCCTGGGTTCTACCTCCTCAGTCCCCTAACCTGGGCATGTGCCACCCTTGCTAAAACACTTACCTGTTGTGTGGTGACAGGAAGATGTGTCTCTCTCACAGGTCATGCCCCGCATCATTACAAGCTGGTCTCCGTTCATGTGTTCATTCGCCACGGGGACAGGTACCCACTGTACGCCATTCCCAAAACAAAGCGGCCGGAAATTGACTGCACTCTAGTGGCTAGCAGGTAAATTGCACTTTTTATGAGTCATCTTCATGCATTCTGCTGTGTTCTGTGCAGCAGAGCATTATGGGAGGGAGGAACGAGCTACTCTTTGGCGGCCACAAACGGTTCAAAGTGTTCACCGTCTTGCATTGCATGCTGTTGTGTGACTCCCTTGGGAGACACAAACATCCATTCAACTCAGTGAGGCACTGATGATGGATCAGAAAAAAGACTCTACCCAAATCCAGCTTTGTAAGCCAGAGATTTTATTGGGGTTGCCTAGAGGAACATGGGTGACTCAGAGGCCACTGCCTCACTGAAAAGCCCACCCCAGCATGGGTGATCTCTCAGAAGGCTTCATCCCAGCAGCCTCCTGTACAGCGTGCAGGTGGCTTGGCTCAGGCACACTTTCTTCTCCCCTCAGTGGTTATTTCCTGCTGTTAAAACCTCGGGCAGGGCCTTTGTGAGTCTTGTAACTTTCTGAGCTTCCGAGTCTTAAGTTTTGTATGTCTTTTAAATTTCCTAGAAGTCTCCCCTCTCCCTCCAGGAGAGAATGTCTGAACTGGGAGAGGAGAGCCAAAGACAGGCCCAGAGCAGAGAGGGGATCAATTTCAGGCAACTCAGAAAATACACCGAGGCCTGAGCCCCGTTCAGTCTGAGACCCAACCTCTCGTTCTGATGTTCTGTGTAAGGAAGAAGGGATAGAGTGAGCACTGGATTAGAGACATCCCAGGAGAGGCGTTCACGGAGGCACCACCTCTGAAATGGAAATTAAAGCTCACCAGGCGGGGGAGGGGGGGAGGGGCGGGATGACGCTCGCAGCACAGAGGCCTGTGAGCCTAAGATAATGCTCAGCCATTTAATTTTTCACACATTACAGGCAGCACCGTCTTAGTTGAAAGCCCTTAGGATGAAAAATAATTGAACAGAGAATGGAAATTGCGTGCATAGAAATTAGAAGCAGTTAGCAATAAATGATGCCTTGGCCGTAGCCAGTGTGTCTGGGGGCACACAGCACCCATCCTGTGCTGAGTTTACTGAATGAGACCATGAGACACGGGGAAGTGCCCAGCAGGGCAGACGTTATTTTGATGGAGTGCTCCTGGGGTGCCAGGCTGCCTATGCAGGACCAGCCTAGTAGTGGCACTATGGCTTGTTTGCCTGCAGCAGGGTTACTCTCTGAGGATATGGAGCTGGGGGTTTCAGATAACTCTTGATGTCCCAGACCCCCTGGAGTTTGGGGAGAAGTAAGTGAAGCATTTTAGGTAGAAAGACTGTGAGGTTTTGCATGTTCTCTCTTATGCTCCAGACTACATTGCTGCCAGCCTGGGGACCCGTGTTTTCCTTGCTACATTGAGTAAACATCTGCTATCCCCAGGCCTGACTGCTCCCAAATCACCGAGCCCAACCCAGAGCCCATCCAATGACAACTTTTGGACTTGCTAGCTACAGAATGAATGTGTAACCTCTGTGGGGATCACGGGACACATTGCCTGTTGTATGTTCCCATTACCATGCTCCGGCTGCTAGAGTCGAGCCTTGGCCATTGTACCCCTGAAGTCTTTACAACCTGTTTGACACTGGGCAGATCCCTTCCCCTCTCAGAGACACCATACTCCATCCTGGGACAAGGGATGTCCTGCTTTCCTTATATCAACTTTATGTGTCCAACTAAAGGAGGGAACAAGTCAGTATGTGGCCTGGTTCTCACAGAAGCTTCATCCATGGTGATGTGGCATCGCCCACAGCAGCCTAGAGGCCACTGTGCCTGTGATGGTTTGAATATGCTTGGCCCAGGGAGTGGCACTATTAGGAGGTGTGGCTTTGTTGGAGTAGGTGTGACCTTAGTGGAGGAAGTGTGTCACTGAGGGGGTAAGCTTTGAAACCCTCCTCCTAGCTGCCTGGAAGCCAGTCTTTTCTCCTGTTTGCCCCCTCAGCTCCTGCAGCACCATGCCCGCCATGTTCCCACCATGATAATCTACTGAACCTTCGAACCTGTAAGCCAGCCCCAATAAACGTTGTCCTTTATAAGAGTTGCCTTGGTCATGGTGACTCCTTACAGCATAGAAACCCTAGCTGAGGCATTGCCCCAGGCTCTTGCCCTGTGATGGATCACCTCTGGAGCCAGTTCAGTCCTTGGGAGCTCTGCTCTAGCTGCCGCGGTCCTTGCTCCTCTGCCTGTCCATTTTGAGTCCGCAGGAGCTGCTCTAAGTCCTTTGTGGGAAGAACACAGTGCACACGTCTGACTGCCACAGCCTCTTCCCCCATCGGAGTTTTCTCCTTCCCAGCTGCCTCTGGTACAGCGGTCTAGCCACATCGAATGGACAGCTCCATTCACATGCTTGCTGTGTGCTGTGAAACCTGTATCTTATCATCAGTCGTTATAATCTCTCACCATGCCTTAGACATTAAACCTTATCATGGGTGTTGTTTGCACAGGAAAGAGCAGGTCAGAGGCAGGGGCTCAGGCTATCTCTGGCATCCAGTCCCCCCTCAGATGACAGGAGTCACTACTCTACTTAGCATTGTTTAATTAAGTCCATTCTTAAACACAGTAAGGCTTGGCTTATCACTGCAAACATGTACTTAGGGAAGGAGTGAGCAGGCATGCAGTACGTAGACCTGCTCAGGGCCCAGCGGTGCCTGCTGCCTTCCCAGATGCTGGTTTTGGCTCATAAATTAGTAATTTTGTGGTTTCCTGCTAGGCAGTAAGGCCTGGAAGGTACCCATTACTTTGGTCTATCGTTGGGGATGTCTGATTCACTGGTGGGAGCTAGGTGTGTCCATATATGTCTGTTGCCTTAGAGTGCCTATGTACAGTGCTCGCCCCCATTGTCTTTGTAGTGGAAGATGGTGCTCCATGATTGCTGTGTGCTGGGTTAGGAAAGGTTCTATTTCACCCTCATAGTATTACACTTAGTCAGTATTGAAGGTATTAACCCTGTGAGTGCCGTGCTTTTTAAAAATTATTTATGTATGTGAGTACACTGTTGCTCAACTCAGACACACCAGATGAGGGCATTGGATCCCATACAGATGGTTGTGAGCCACCATGTGGTTGCTAGGAATTGAACTCAGGACCTCTGGAAGAGCAGTCAGTGCTCTTAAACCTCTGAGCCATTTCCCTGAAGAAGAGAGTGCCGTGTTTTTAATGCCGTGTTTTTAAATGCCCCTTTTACATTCATAAAGATGAGCATGCTTTTCTACATTCAAGGAGAAAAAACGGTCCTTTCAAACATTTACGTAACAAGTTTTAGAGTTACACCCCTTTCCTGGGCCAGCTTGCATGGTAGCACAGCAGCCACAAAAGGGCAGTGGAGAAGTCCTGTGAAGACCTAGGGATAGAACGTTCTAGATGGAAGGACCAGACGTGCCGTGGGGCTGCAGCTTGCAGAGCTGGGCATGCATGGGGGATACTAGGACCAGTCTGACTGAAAGGTACCAGGGTAAGCGGGCATCCAAGGCATCACAGCAGGTGGGCTATCCTGCTCTCAGGGAACCATGAGATCCAGGTCTCATGCTGGTGCTGGGTCAGTCAAACAAGTGGAAGCCAGCACAGGTGACTGCTTTAGCAGAGAGAGAAGAGAAGAAAAACTGGAGTGGAAGAGAGGCTTTGGTAGTGCACTGGGGCCTGACCAGCAACCTTCAGCTCAGCTGATGAGACTGTCTTCCTTAGGGTTTTATTGCTATAAAGAGAGACCACAGCAACTCTAAATAAAGAAAACATTTAATTAGGCCTGGCTTACTGTTCAGAGGTTTAGTCCATTGTCATCATGGCAGGAAGCATGGCAGTGTGCAGGCAGACAAGGTGCTGGAGAAGTAGCTAAGAGTTCTATATCCCCAGGCCACAGGAAGAAAGAGCAAGTCACTAGGCCCGACTTAAACTTCTGAAATCTTAAAGCCCACCTGTCAGTGACACATTTCCTCCAGCAAGCCACACCTCCTCCAGCAAAGGCCACACCTCCCAATTGTGCCACTCCCTTTGGCTATGGGGGCCATTTTCATTCAAACCATCACAGGTAGTGAGGGGATAAGAAGGGAAGTCACTCTGAGAAAGAGACCAAAGGTGCAGGAGTCAGGAAGCAGCGAATGGGAAACTGCTCATTAGCAGTTAGACCCACCCAGGCAGCTTGGGTGCTCAGCAACTTGGCAACTTGGGGGTTTTTAGTCTCACCTTAGTGGCACGAGTGTAACACTAAAATGGGTCCTTCAGACTGCAACCCTACTGGGGAGCCTGGGTTCCGGCATAATGGAGGAGGGGTGAGAAGGTAGACACTTCTGACAGCCACAGAGTTTGTGAGAACAAGCTGGTGTGATCTTCAATGCTGTTATGTGGAAGTGATCTCAAAGCAAAGCCTCATTCAGAGGCCCAGCCCATATCCTGACAGCTGCCTCCCTCGGCCCTTTACCGTTGGCTTCATCACCCACCCTCCCAGCCCTTGGGTGTACTACTTCCAGTGTCCTTTCCCCAGGTGAGCACGCCTTCTTCCTGTCTCCTGTCTCAGTCATCCCCTCTGTCAGATCTGCTTAGAATACTTCACGTAAAATGACAGGGTGCTCCTTCCCACTCCACTCTCCTCTCCTGCCTTCTCTTGCCATAACATCTGTTATTCATTCTCTGTGTCTGACTCTGTCTCTCTGTCTATCTCTGTCTGTCTCTTTGTCTTTCTGTCTCTCCTGCTCCCTCTCTCCCTCTCTCTCTCTCTCCCTCTTTTCCTCCCCCCCCCCCCCCCCCAATATACATGCACGATTACAGTGTTTCTTGTGCAGTGTGTTTCCCCAGGCCGGAATGTATGCTCCCTCCCTGAGTCAGAGACTTCTCTTTCTTGTGTCCATTGCTGTTACCATCCAAGTACCCAGAACAAAGGTTTGTTGTTAAATGAGAAATTGACAGAGGCTGAACCTTGAGAATGACATCAGAGATGGAGGGGTGACCTTAGAGAAGGTCAGGTGATCAGAGATGGAGGGGTGACCTTGGAGAAGGTCAGGTGATCAGAGATGGAGGGGTGACCTTGGAGAAGGTCAGGTGGGACAAGTGGGCTGCACGATTGGTTGGGTGGGGTGAAAAAGCAGAGGCAGGGTCACACTGCTGATGGTGCTATCCCTCCAGGAACCAAGGGCACTGGAGAAGAGCTCTGGTTTCAGCTCTAGGTGGCCTGTGAGCTAGCTCCAGACACTCAAGGAAGAGTGTCTGTTGGGCAGACGGCTGTGCAGATAGGGCTTGGGGACATTGGCACGATGTTTTATTTGAGCATCTTTAGCATGTGGGCAACAGATAAGGCTAAAATGGTCTCAGGCAGAATGAAGAAAGCAGACAGTTGGCCATACCAAGTTTCACAAAAAGGCCCAGAAAAGTACCCTGGGATTGTCTTTTTATAAGCTGGTTTTGTTGAAATTGGAAACAACCTATTTTTTACTTGGTTTAAGATTTTTCCATGTGGTATCAATTCCTTCTAGTTTCCAGCCAGGTGAGCTTTTAAAATTACACTTTCTGGTAATAGCTCTGCTGTCCTGGCTCCAGGTAGCCCTGCAGAACCTAGATCACAGCTGAATGGTCTGTTTTCTCTTGAATGTGATTGGCCATGGGATTCTGCCTTGATCACTGTAGGATGATAAGTACATTGGAACAGTACATATAAAAATGTGTATAAGAACCCCTGAGTAAACAACTTGAAGTAATGCTTTTTATTGTCTCAGTCGTCAACCCAAAAGCAGATTCCCAAGGAGGCCACAGTCATATGAGTTATCCTGAGGAGAAGTACATCCTCAGGTAGTCAGGGCGAGTTCAGGCTTTGTAACAGAGAGACTCAAAGTCACCTTGCCCTAAACAAGGAAGTTTCCCTTCCTGGGTAAGGGTAGATTCATGCCACTCAGCCGATCTAGCTATTCACGGGGAGGGTCCTTCCAGGTTGTTGGCCTTCACCGCTCTCCAGAAATGTTTCCACACCTGGCCTGGGGTGCTGCTTTGCCCACACAACTGCCAAAGAAAAGAACGGAGCAGGAAGGTGCCAAACCTCGGGGTGGTATGCGTACTTCAGCAGTGGGTGCTAGCCAAGTTGCCAAGTAGAAATAACAGAATTTGGCATACAGCTGTACCCTCACCTACCACAGCCTTTGTTTTTAATATTCCCATTGAAATCAAAGTATTATAATAACCACTATGGTGACATAATATTCCTTATCCTGGGTTAAGGAAAACGTGGACTTGATGTTCTCACAGTTCATATAAGAAAGGGACATGCCACTGTTAATTCATTCCCACATGTTTTTGGAGCAGCTACCAGCTGTGCTCTGGGCTCCAGGGATGGAGGCAGGGGTGAGACCTGAGCAGTGGGATCCAGGTCAGTTCCCAAGGACTCAGCTACCTAGTCTTTCTACTATGGAAAAGATACGGGCACTAGTTATCTTTCCTGTCAATGTTTTTCTTCCGTGAATCTTCATATTTGTGTCCCTTGAACAACGAGCGTAATGAAGGGACTGGGGTGTGATTTGGTGGTAGAGCATGTGAGACGGGCTCAGCATATCCAAGGCTGAGGTTTCAACCTTAGTGCTGCCAAACAGGAAAAGAAGGGAAAAGGAGCTGCAGTGAATATCATTAGATAGCGCGGCGCCGGTAAACAGCCAGATGCCCCGAGAGCCTGGAGCATCTCAGCACAACACACACAGTAGTGAATTCCACTTCTAAAACTGGCAGCCAGGCATTTTCAGAGCCTCAGAAGCCACCAACAGAAATAATGCCCCAGAACAGAAGATTTGAGTTGTGTTGATGAATAGCCAATGTTGATGTGAATTCACGTTGACAGCCGTGTTGTGGGTCTGGACGTTTTATTTCCTGGTTTATAAACATTTATGTGCTCAGCCTCAGGCAGAATAAAATGTGCTCTGTTTCCCCCCCTCCCCCCCAGAGACAGGATCCCCAGCAGCCATCCTGGGGGCTTTATTTATTAGACTCTCTTGCATGTCTAGATTAGCAAACTCTAATTTTAAAACATTTTTCTAAGATGGATTTTTTTTTCCTGCTTGTGAGAGATGTAAATCCATTTTGGCGTCAGTTTTTAAAGTATTTCCAAAGTTAATTGGTCCTTCAGACAGCACGGGTTTGACGTTAGAACAATTTGTCTGCTGCTCTCATGCCAGTTTACATGAAGTTTTTCCTGCCAGTGGCTCTCTCTGTCCATGTCTGTTCAACTGGAAACTGTAGACACACACATGGGCCTTTTTACTAGTCAGAGAAAAGGTGTATGTATCCACAGGTCGTTTAGTTACACAGAGAAAAGGTGTGTTTCTCATAGGACGTCATCATCTAGGGAAATCGTCTATTAGTGATGGATAAAGTGTGCTTGTCTTTGTCATGTCTGCTCTGTGATCTCAGATCTCACAGCTTTTCTAGACATTCATTCCTGCCCAGCATTAAGTGAGATATTTTATTTGCAAAATACACAGCAGCCGGTACAGGACTGGAGAGATAGGCATTGGGGCATTGGTTATCTTATTCAGTTCATGGTTTCCCGAAGAGAATTTGTTCCAGAGGTCAGAAACAGTAAAGATGAGACAGGTCTTCCATGAGGATCTATAAAAAGGGATGGAAATGGGAAGGAACAGAGTGCTGGAGAGAAAGGAAGGTGGCTGGCTCCGTGTGGCCAGAGCACCACATCAGAAGGAAGGGGGCAGATCTCTGGAGGGGGCCTAAGGCAAAGTGACAGCTGGGCACACCCCTTTCCAGAAGGTGGCCATGTGGATATGTGAGAGCGGTGGGTGCGGTGGATGTTGATCCTTCTGGCTGTGGAGCAGGGTGAGAAGGGCAGGGTTAAGCTGAGGAAAACCAGTAAGGGCTCCACAGCCATCCAGGCGAGGCTGTCTAAAGTCAGGATCCAGGCCGTGGCTGTGAGGATGATGGAGAAGAGATGAAGAAGCAATAGGTTGAAGAATCAACAAGCCTGGCAGGTGACAAGCATCAGGGTAGGAAAGGAAGAAATCAGAGCAGCTTCCTGCCTACCACAGGACCCAGAGGCAGCAGGATGTGGGACATGCTGGGGGAGGCAAAGCCAAATCCCCGTGTATTGTATTCATCAGAGGTTGGGGACTCAGGCTTACCTCCATTGTGTGTATAGGTATCTGTGGCCAAGTCAGAATGAAATTGTAACCTTAAAAATGTCTTGCCCTTTATTTTTATGCTTATGGGTATTCTGCCTGCATGTATGTCGAAACACCACAGAGACCAGAAGAGGGCACTGGCTCTCCTGAGGCTAGAGTCACAGATGATTGTGAGCTACCATAGGGTGCTGGGAATCAAACCCAGATCCTCTGGAAGAGCTGCAAGTACCCTTAACTACTAAATCATCTGTCTGGCCCTGAAACTGGAACTTTAGAATTACTGAGCCCTGGAGCCTGTTTCTGAGGCAGTGGAGGCTGTGACACTTGTGCTGATGTGTGACTGTTTGGAGCGTCCTAACTACTGTTTCTCTTGTCCCTTTAGGAAGCCGTATCACCCTAAACTGGAAGCTTTCGTTAGTCACATGTTGAAAGGGTCTGGAGCCTCTTTTGAAAGCCCCTTGCATTCCCTGCCTCTCTATCCTAACCACCCCCTGTGTGAGATGGGAGAGCTCACACAGACAGGTACGTACAATGGCTGGCTGGTCGCTGCCCCTCCCACACACCCCTCTGCTTGTGTATATTAGGAGATGATAAGTAAAGTCTTCCGGGATGCAGGACACATGTATTCCCAGTTAGCTGTGTGGGGCCCGGCTGTACCCCACACATGAGCTGGTGAGCTCTTTCAGGGCTGGTAGTCCTGGACCGTGAGTGCCCAGAGTCCAGGGACTGGTATGCCAAACACAGGTTTTTAATCTTGAAGCCTTAAAAACTAAGAATTTACTGCTCTGGGCTTAATGCTAACAATCCTAGCACTTGGCAGGCACTGCAGTCCTTGGCTTCCAGCAGCAGTGAGTGGCAGCAGCTGGCAGAGCAAGCAGACTGCAAAGCAGCTGCGACCGATGCCTTCTAGTGTTAAAACTCTAACTCCATTTAAAGACTCCCGGCCTATAGTGACAGGGTTACACTTTCCGGCAACCTGGGCCCACAATTTCTCTCCTGTGGCTCTGAAACCCTCTCTTTGGCTCTCTACCCTCTCTTATCTGCTCTCGGTTTCTTTAGCTGTTGTCCCCTTTGCAGTTGCCACTGCCTGGGTGACTGTGCTGCTGCCTTGGCCACTGCCACTGATCTATTTGCAGTGATAGAGAGTCAGAGTAGACAAGGGAAGGCCGTTCAGAGACCTTTCCCCAGGCCTTGCAATACCAGGGGGCAGTGCAGGAGGGCTGACTAGAAAAGCAAGCTGAGCAGCCAGGAAAGGGGGTGTTGTCTTAGGGTTTTACTGCTGTGAACAGACACCATGACCAAAGCAACTCTTTTTTTTTTTTTTTAATGTATAATTCTATTTTTTTTTTATTTGATATTTTCTTTATTTACAGTTCAAATGTTATCCCCTTTCCCGGACCCCCCCCCCCCCGTATCCCAACCCCCTCCTCCTGCTTCTATGAGGGTGCTCCCCTACTCACCCATGATAACCACCTCCCCACCCTGGCATTCCCCTATACTGGGGCATCTATCGAGCCTTCACAGGACCAAGGACCTCTCCTCCCATTGATGCCTGACAAGGCCATCCTCTGCTACATATGCAGCTGGAGCCATGTGTACTCCTGACTAAGGCAACTCTTACAAGGGCAACTGGGGCTGGCTTACAGGTTCAGAGATTCAATCCAGTATCATCAAGGCAGCTAGGAGAAGACTGGCTTCCAAGCTGCTAGGTTGAGGGTATTTAAGCCCATCCCCACAGTGACATGCCTGCTCCAACAAGGCCACACCTACTCCAACAAGGCCACACCTCTTAATAGTGCTACTCCCTGGGCCAAGCATATACAAACCAACACAAGGGGTATGACAAGCATATTTGCACTAATTATAGTTGTTTCCCCACAAATAAAGGACTGCTTACACCAGTCAGAGGCCTTCTGGGCCACCAGGAAAGCCCTCTGGCCTGAGAAAATGGCTGCAGGCTTGGCTCAGGCTCACCAGGCTTATCTGCTTACATTACAGTGTTGCTTTCTGAGGCTGCAGCAGACTGTCTGTCCTCAGCTGTGTTTGTAGTGGTCTCCCGAAGCTGTGGAAGTGTCCTCAGAGCTCCCTGCTCAGGCTGCCAGGCAGAGGAGAGCCTGTCAAACAGCCTGCTCTTGGTCTCCTGGATTTTAGTCATTCTCAGAGAGCATTAAAACAATCTTTAGAATTAACTTAATAATAAAGACTTAACAAAAACTCAACACAGAACTAATGGTTTTAATAGCATTTATTGGTACTTAACATATAATAGTGTTTAAACCCCCATGTCAGTGCCCTAGGGAAAGGTTGGTCTTCTAATCTATCTCATATGGACTGGGACCTCAAGGAACTCAGAGACCCCAAGGTATCTATTTAAACATCTGCTTTCTTAAAATTAAAAATAATTTTATAGGCAAGATGGTTGTCATGAGTGAACTGGGTCTGCTACCAACCCTGGTGACTCAGGTTCGATCCCCGGGTCCCACATGGTTGAAGGAAAGAACCAGTTCCTGCAAACTGTCTTCTGACCTCTGTGTGCACACTGCGGTGCGCATGTGCATTCATGTGCACACAAAATATGTAAAATGAAAATTAAATAACCTTTGTTGTTACAGAAGCATTGGCGTTCATGAGTATAAATTACAAAAGACAATAAATCAGAAGAAAGTACTACAGTTCCAACAAGAAATAGATGAGGTTGCTGTGGAGATGGCTCAGTGGTTAAGAGCACTGGCTGTTCTTGCAGAGGACCAGGTTCAGTTTGGTTCCCAGAACCCACAAGTTGGCTCACAGCTATCCATAACTCCAGTTCCAGGGGATCTGACATCCTTTTCTGACTTGCTTGAACATCAGGCATACAACTGGTGCACATACATACATACATACATACATACATACATACATACATGCAAACGTTTTTAAAGAAAAGGACTCTTGATGCTAACCTTTCTTTCTGTGCACATGCCATGGTATCCTAGTGAACCCTGGCTTCCGTATTCCATTTCATGATGTAAGAATATATCTGGAGATGGACAAGATAGCTCAGCAAGTGAAGGTGCCCACCTCATTTGGGGGTGGAACTCTCCGAACCATTGGGACAGCTGAACATAAATGACATAATTGGTCAGACAGCCTGTGTGTAATTCCCATCCTCAGAGCATTCCCATCCGTTACTGAAATGGCGGTCCCTCGTGTTCTGCAGGCTGGAGGGCAAGCCTGCTTTTTTCTTTCAGATTGCCCTCTCCTGCTTACGGATCAAGCTTTCTCATTTCTGTAAAAAGTTCATTCAAAGCCCAGATAGGGTTGAAGGGAAGGTAAAAGTCTTGCTCCCACTTCCCACCCGCCTTGCTTCCGTGCCCTCCATTCTGAAGCAGCTGTGAGCACACGTTCTTGCTTCTCCTTCTTTTTCACTTAAAGGGGGCATGATAAACATACTGTCTCCTTTATGGTTCTTAAAATACTCTGTCTGGATATCGGAAATTGTAGAGGATGAACTAGTTGGCTGAGTTTGGCTTTCCCGCAGAGCCAGACAGCACGCCCCAGAGGTTAACAGAGCCCTTCAGTTAGGCGTTATAGTGGAAACAGGGCCAAGGAGGGAACATCGCAACTATAAGTAGACTAGGCAGAAAGCAGGTAATGGCAGGTAAGGCAGATTTTCTATCATCATCTCTGCCTGAGGATGCTGTGTCCCTGGGCAGTCCCTGGGTACTTACTTGCTAATTACAGTCTTGAGGTGGGATTCCTAGTCTCTGCTGGCCCTAGAGAAATGGGGAGTCCCGTGGGGAGAAGCTTGTGGCAAAGGCTGTCCTCCACCCCCATCCTCATGCTAGCTGACACAAACCTGTTCTCACAGCTTCTACTTCCCTGTGGGGAAGCAGGTCTTACTCCGTTAACTTCAACTGGATTCGAACATGCAGGAGACAGGCACTTGTCCTTTGTGGCCCTTTTGCTAAACTTGCAGTAAGAAAGTCTCTGTGTCCTCTGGGTTCCAGGGGTCGTGCAGCATCTGCAGAATGGCCAGCTCCTGAGGGACATCTATCTGAGGAAACACAAGCTTCTGCCAAACAACTGGTCCTCAGACCAGCTTTACCTTGAGACCACGGGGAAGAGCCGCACCCTGCAGAGCGGGCTAGCCCTGCTCTATGGCTTCCTCCCGGATTTTGACTGGAAGAAGGTTTATTTCAAGCACCAGCCCAGTGCCCTGTTCTGCTCTGGAAGCTGCTACTGCCCGCTGAGAAACCAATATCTGGAGAAGGAACAGAGACGCCAGTACCTGCTTCGTCTGAAGAACAGCGACCTAGAGAGAACCTATGGGGAGATGGCCAAGATTTTAGACATCCCCACCAAGCAGCTCCGGGCAGCCAACCCCATTGACTCCATGCTCTGCCACTTCTGCCACAATGTCAGCTTCCCTTGCAGCAGAAGCGGCTGCTTTGGCATGGAGCACTTCAAGGTGATCAAGACGCACCAGATAGAGGATGAGCGAGAGAGGCACGAGAAGCTTCTGTACTTCGGGTATTCCCTCCTCGGGGCCCACCCCATCCTGAATCAGACAGTTAACCGGATGCAGCGTGCTGCCTCGGGCTGGAGGGATGAGCTGTTCACCCTCTACTCTGCTCACGACGTCACCCTGTCACCCATCCTCAGTGCCTTGGGTCTTTTGGAAGCCAGGTTCCCAAGGTTTGCTGCCAGGCTGGTTTTTGAGCTCTGGCAAGACCGTCAAAAGCCCAGTGAACATTCCGTCCGGATTCTTTATAACGGGGCTGACGTCACCTTCCACACCTCCTTCTGCCATGACTTCCACAAGCGCTCTCCCAAACCTATGTGCCCTCTTGAGAACTTGGTCCGCTTTGTCAAAAGGGATATGTTTGTAGCCCTGGATGGCAGTAGTACCAACTATTACGATGCCTGTCACGGGGAAGGGGCCTAAGAGGTGTTCAGCACAGCAGTGTTTTATTGCTGGTTCTGTCTGTTGCTAAGATGTCAAGGTGTGGAGTTCTAATGGATGCAGATTAGGTGGGGTGGTCATGTTCATGGGTTGAGACAAACAGGAAGCACACAACAGTATATCACTTGGTACAAAATAGCCGATTCCCAGAGGAAAGGAGGTGCGGCTTCACGGACGTGTGCAGCTTAGAATGCCAGCATAAGACTCAGCACTCACGTTGCCAAGCCAACCTTGTATAACTTTTGGCCTGCCATGGAACCAGCAAACCTCTGCCAAAATCTTCTTAATCTCGGTCATTTACCTTAACCTTGTTGAGTGGAAATTCTCCCAGAGTGATGAGTTCAAAGTGTGCTTGGCAGCTTTTTTCTGGAGGGACCAGAAGGTCAGTATCTTAGACTTTGTAGACCTAAAGGTCACAGAGAATCTCTGTCATATCTTCTCAGCTGTGCTCTGGTGACGTGGCGACACATAAGTGGGCATGGGTGACCGTGTTCCACAGGCCAAACAGAATGGGTGGCAGCCAGCTCCGGCTCACGGGCTGTGTTTGCTGACCCCCGTCTTTAAAAGCATCCTGTACCATTGTACTTCCAGCACTTTGAGAGCCAACCGACTGCTGTTGGGCTGGTCCTTTAGTAACGTCTGCTAGAAGCACAGTATTGGTCTATATCTGACACGGTAAGAAGCCCGGGGAAATGAACACAGGATCAGAAAGTGCATAGGACATTATTACAGTACTTGATGCTCCTGAGGATCGTGGCACAAAATAGCTTTAAGTGTGTTTTAGATACTTGTCTGCTGTAGTCTGTTGGCTGCATATGCTGGAATTTTTATATTCCATTTAGTATTTTTATAGTCTAGGAAAATATTTTCTGAGACCAGTTTTAGATGTGTTCGGATTCCTATAGAAATATTCGATTTACTGCACCTGCTTGGGTGGCTGGAAGGAGGCCAAAAGCTTGATTCAGATACTCTGTTTTTCCCCTTCCAAAAATAAATAACTAATGACTCATTCCCTTTGACAAGCTGTAGAATTTTAAAACCATTTTCATCAATTTCAAAGGCCAAATTCCAATTGATTTTTAAAGAGGTTTCTAGAAAAAAAAAACTTTGTTACTTCATAGTTAAATAATCTTTCTAAAGTGTTTTCTATATTAGGCGTAACTACAGCTAACTCCGCTGTTAGTAGGTTAATGGTGCTAGTTCGTTCCGAAGACATGGCCCATGCAGGTGGGATTCTCCAGCATCAGCTGCCCAGCCTTCCTCTTCCTTTGTGTCTGTTGTTGCATTCGAACACGTTTTGTTTTTAGAAATAAAAATTTTTGAATTCTTAGCCTGTACAACTCACGGTGTGTATCTGTCCGTCCCTCGGGTTCTTTACAAGAGAGAAGTGGTGTTTTAGACTTTTACTTTAACTGCTTGATGTAACACTGAAAACTGTACACTTGTTTTTCCTCCCTCCCTCCCTCTCCCCCTTCCTCCCTCCCTTACCCCCCCCCCCGTGTCCCTCTCTCTCTCTCTCTCTCTCTCTCATGTGAAGCCTATTGGGGTTTCTTTTTCCCACTCACAAGCTGTCAGATTTAGAACTGTAAAACGCAGCTTGAAGATTTAAAAATAAAAGCAAAAAAGAGGGAATTTTAAAAACGCCACTTGTAATGCGTGTTGAAAGAGTAAGTGTTTTGGGTAAGAGCCAACATCAAAGTATATAGAAGACAGTTTTACCTCCTGAGACACTAGCAGCGTGAAGGACAGAGTTCTGAAACCCTTCATTCCACAGCAGATTAATTTTAATACAAAATATGAGGCTGACCATATGCATGTGTACTCCCAGACCTTGGAATCTTGGAATTGACCTAATGGCATCATCACTCATGACCGGTCTGGGAGTGTACGTGTATGTAGTTAGCTTCGTGTTTTCATATTAAAGTGAATACACTCTGGAAAGTAATCCTGAGCAACAACTTCCAATGTGAGGTTCAGCCTTACAGGGAAGAAGCAATCTCAGTTTCAGCCTCAGCCTCAGTTTCTCCCTCTGTGGTCTCTCCACACACTTCAGATGGCAGCTGAGCATGGGCTTTCCCACCATACAAAGGGAGCAATCCATTCTGCAGCTGGATGGCTTCCGGTTAGGTCCTGAGATATGTATGTACCTATGGTGTCAGACCCCCAGGTTGGGTGCACAAAACTACCACACACGACTGCACTTCAGTTGGCAGATTTTACTTGTGCCTCTGACCAACTGGATTTAGGTCTACACACCCCCATCCCCTGGGCTTAATTTGCTTGAGCCATCCCAGGGCTTCAGGGAAACACCAGTTTATTACAAGGGCTGTGGCAAAGGAAGAGATGTATGTGCTGTGGGGGAGGGGTGCAGAGATTCCAATACTGTCTTGCTGAGCCATGGTCCATTAATTTCCTGTATCTGTCTGTTGGGGACTTTGCCTTTGGCCACTGGCGATCAATATGACTTTGGCCCCCCTCCCTCGCCCCATCTCTGAAGGTTGAGGAATGGGCCTGAAAGTTTCTCCCCCTCTGACCATGCCTTGGTCTTTCAACCAAACAGCCCTCATCTTGAGCTCTCTAGAGACCACCTGCATCAGGATACTTATTGTAGCATGCAAAAGAAATGATTTTAGAAATCCTAGGGATTTCGTAGGGAAATGACCAACATCAGATATGTCATGATATACACCCTCTGAAGGCAGTACTGTGAACTGTTGGACAAACATTGCTCTAAAATTTTCTATGGGGAAGCCCAAATATGGATGACTTAAAAATAGGAACAAGATCATTCTAGATCTATTGTTCCAGAACTGGATTTTAAGGGCATATTTTTAGGGGGCTGGGAAGATGGCTCAGTGGTTAAAAGCACTTGATGCTCTTCCAGAGGACCTGGGTTTAATTCCAAGCACCTACATGGTCACATGGTGGGTGTTCACAACTCTGGTTTGGGGGACCCAACACCCTCTGACCTCTGTGGGCACCAGTCACACAAATGGCACACATCCATCCATCCTAGCAAAACCCAAAAATAAAATAGTTTAATAAATTTTGCTTTATTTTTTGGAGACAGGGTTTCCCTGTGTTCCTGGAACTTGATCTGTAAACCAGGCCTCAAACTCACAGAAATTCACCTGCCTCCTCCTCCTGAGTGCTAGAAAATTTTTTTAAAGAATGTATTTTTATTACCTTGCTTCCTTTAGCACCAACTTAGAAGTTTTTCTCATTAACTTCTTCAGCAGTATGTCTTGGAGATATTTCCATCTTGAGATGTATAGATAGACAGACAACTCTTATTATAAAATATAAAATACAGATTAGAGTAGTATATTTTATATAGAGGTAACATAAAAATTAAATTTTGTAGAACTAGGATATTCTTTTAAAAACATTTTGTTTATCTTTTTATGTGTGATGTGTATGTGTGCACATGTGTACATTTGTGTCAGTACAGGTTCAAGAGTGTCATGACGGCCTTTTTTAAAGCTGTTTTTAAAACATTTTTATTCTTTGAGAATTTCATATAAAATATTTTTATCATATGCAGCCCCATCCTCCAACTTACCCAGATTCATTTCCACCTCCCTACCTACCCAATTTCAACTTCATGTCCCATCCTGCGAGCGCGCACACCCACACCCACACCCACACGCCCCTGCCCCCATGGACCCGCTTTCTCTGTTCCTTCCCCTTCCTTTCTTCCTGTGCTGGAGCTGCAAGTGGCCATTACCACGCTGGGCTGAGCATTCTTTGTCAAGCTTTGCTTTGAACAGACTTAACTCAGTTATATGCTATTGGAATTAGAGTTTGTTTCAGTTCGGGGAATTGAACCCAGGCCCTCATACATGCTAGGTAAGCACACTACCACTGAGCTATATCCGCAACCCTTCTCCTCTTTTAAGAGAGGGTCTCAGTAACTTGCCCAGGTGGTCTTAGCCTCAGATCTTAATCTTCTGTCCTCCTGCCTCAGCCTCCTGAGTACAGGCCTGTGCTAATAATAATTAGCAATAATAAATGGCCTACCAAGAAAACTACTAAACACCTAATTGAAGGTCTTTATAGGCTCAGCAGAATTAGACTTGGAGAAGACTTAGGTAAGTCCCTTTTCCAGAACCCAAGAACTGATGCAGGAAAGGTGGGGATACTCGCCTCTCTGAATCTTCAGAAACCCCGGAAACAGGTTCAGCACCCCAGGCTGGGTGAGTCGCCATGGTGTGTTAGAACATAACTGCAAATATACAGCGTAAAGTCAGTTCAGTAGTGGCTAGTGGGGTGCCAGCCCTGATACCCATTGCTCAGGACTTCCAAACTGAGTATTAGGACTTAGCCCTGTGTTCATACCTACCAAGAACTAGCTCAGTAACAAGAATCTGTTCACGAGGAATCAGCTAGTGCACAGGCATGACCAGGCCCTCCTGGCTGCTGAGGCCTGGCTAACAGCTGGGACAGATGACTGTTAGTGAGGAAAGGGTCACCAAGAGGAGCAGAGCTCCTCAGGGCTGCAGTGCCCTCAGCAGAAGGCTACCCCTGGGGCTGACTTCAGATGTGTCAGCCGAGTGAGCGTTCTGCCTCCTTACATGGGCTCCATGAGTCTTCCAAGAGAGGGAATGTTTTTCCAAATAGTGTGTCCTGAGTCCAACCTAGGTTGACACAAGGGCTCTGGCCACAATGTACCCAGGAAGAGGCTTAGATGCCATGGTAAGGGGCTTTCCCTGTGGCCTCTGCAGCCCACCTACCACATGTTATGTTTGGTGAAGGATGTCAGTAAATTAATTAAGCAATGGGGTCGCAGCAATTACAAATTTAAATCTAAATGGTTAGGGACTATTCCAGCCATCCTGGCTTATTTTTCTTTAAAGAAAACAATGTAACTTCTTTGTAGTGCGCGATAGTGTGTTCAACCACTAGGGGGCAGCATCAAATAAGCTTTTGGTCTTTAGGGTTGGGTCTGCCTTATAGAAAAATAGGTTAGCTTGTGTTTTAAGAAGTTGACCAACTGTCCTTGTTTCCCTGTCATGGAGGAGTTTCCACAGGCAACCTTTTCAATGCCAACAACTGAGAAAGCCTAAGGCAAAGTAAAACAAGCCAGTGACTCTGGAGTTACACATTAAAACAAATGTATTTTATCCTTCACATTTTGTAGAAAAGTTTGACTAGATGATTCACAGAGCTAGCTGGTGTGAAGCAGAATTGAGTTAAAGGACCATGTTTTGTTTGCTTGTTTTTGTTTTTCAAGACAAGGTTTCTCTGTATAGCCCTTGCTATTCTGCAACGCACTCTGTAGACCAAGCTGGCTTCGAACTCAGAGGTCCACCTGCCTCTGCTGGATTAAAAACATGTACCACTGCCTGGCTAGGGCCATGTTCTTAAGCAGAATGCATCATAAAACCCTTCCGAACAATTTGGGTCACTGTTAGGTTACATGCATCCCAGACCTGGTCACCATGGCCTAAGCAAGGAAAGCAGTGTATCACCTCAAATGGGACCAGCATGCTATCAGGATCCCAGATGCCTACTGATGTCACATGGGCAGAGCAGGGGCTCCTTGGTTCTAAGAAAGCAGGGACTTTATTGGGTACATTGCTGTTCCAAACAAAGCCACTTTCTAAGTGCATTAATTACTTTTCTATTGCTATGATCAAGGTAATTTACACAAGGAAGGGTTTATTTTGGGTTTGTCTTAGTCAGGGTTTCTATTCCTGCACAAACATCATGACCAAGAAGCAAGTTGGGGAGGAAAGGGTTTATTCAGCTTACACTTCCATGCTGCTGTTCATCACCAAAGGAAGTCAGGACTGGAACTCAAGCAGGGCAGGAAGCAGGAACTGATGCAGAGGCCATGGAGGGATGTTTCTTACTGGCTTGCTTCCCCTTGCTTGCTCAGCTTGCTTTCTTATAGAGCCCAAGACTACCAGCCCACAGATGGTACCACCCACAAGGGGCCCTCCCCCCTTGATCACTAATTGAGAAAATGCCTTACAGCTGGATCTCATGGAGGCATTTCCTCAAGGGAGGCTCCTTTCTGTGATAACTCCAGCTTGTGTCAAGTTGACACAAAACCAGCCAGTACAGGGTTCTAGAGGGATAGGAGTCCAGGATGGCGGAGCAGAGGTAGCAGGCAGCAGGTGGCCAGAACAGCAGCTGAGAACTGGTATCTTGAACTACAAACAGAAGGCAGAGAGGGCAGTCAATAAGCTCAACACTGGCTTTTGAAACTTCAAAGCCTGCCCCCCGACACAACTCCTCCAACAAGACCACACCTCTTAATCCAAACAGTTCCATTAACTGGGGACTGCATATTTAAACATACTAGCCTATGGGGGACAATCTCATTCAAACCATCACACTAAGGAAAAGTGGGTGCTGGGTACAGAGCTAACAGTGAATGCCCCTCTCCCAATCCCCCCACCAAAGCTGGGGGGGTGTTGGCGCTGTGCCACACAGACCCCCCACTTTAGGACTTCTTTTTCCACTTGCTGGCAACACTGGACTATCATCCTTTCAGGAACTTGCTCTGAAAGAGAACACCATTGACCAAAGACAAGCCTCTTTCCCAGCCACATACACTGACTGTATGTCAGAACAGGAATGTAATAGCCAGGGAATAACTCAGGGATCCGTGCCCAAACCAGAGTTCTCATGCGGGCAGCAGAGGCCTTGTGACTCTCGCAGTCCAGTGTCTGCTTTGTCATCTCGCTTTACAGCAGTCATGGCCTGTAAAATTCCTGTGTTCCCTCCAGGGCTGCTTCCGGGACTGTAGAGGGCGAGAACATTCTAGGTGCCAAGGCTCTGCTGGGAGGGGTAGGGAACTGAGTCACTTACAGGAAAGGGAAAATTTATTATCACAGATTCTACCATGGAAACATTTATTGACTTATTGTGGAAGCCAAACACAGTTGTCCTTCCGTGTTAGGAGAGCCCACTACACTCAAGTTCCACCAACTATTCGGGAGTGGGATTCATTTCTCTTGAACATCTATAGATTCTTTTCCTTGTCATTATTCCCTAAGGTAACACTGCTTATCATCCAGACTGTATAGAATGAGTCATCTAGAGAGTTAAGTATGGAGAAGGATGTGTATAGGTTACAGGCAAATGCAACACCATCTTCTGTGAGATTTGAGCATCATCACATTGTGGAGTCTGGGATATGGAGGGTCTTACAACCAATCCAATACGTATAAAGACTATTGGCCTTGCAACCAATATGTATAATGACTATATATATACAAATTAAGCACTAGAAAATGTTAATTGTGGACAGTCAAGGGTAGTGGCAGAAAGGCTATTATACCAAGACTTACCATTTACTGAATATCTACTATTGGCTAGAAGCCATCCACTAGCATAGACTCTACAGTCTCCTAAAATAAATAACCATTGATTAGCCAAAAAAAGAGAAGATCCAAATTAATAAAATTAAAAACGAACAGAGACACAAAAGAAATCCAGAAAATTATAAATGCATACTTTAAAAACTTACATCCTACCAAGCTGGAAAACATAAAAGAAATGGATGAAGTTTTAACTGCATCTGACTGACCCAAGTTAAACCAAGATGAGATCAATCATCTCAACAGACCTGGATCCAGCAAGGAGACCAAAGCAATAGTAAGAGTTTTCACAACAACAACAGCAACAACAACAACAACAAAACCCTCAGGTCCAGATGTATTCACATCAGACATCTACCAGATCTTAAAACAAGAACCATAAACCATGCTTCTCAAGTCTGTCCATAAAATAGAAATAGAAGTAAAACTTACAAACTTCCTTTTTTTTTTCCCCTGAGACAAGGTCCCTCTGTGTATCCCTGGCTGTAGACCAGGCTGGCCTGGAACTCAGAGATCTGTCTGCTTCTGCCTCCTTGAGTGCTGGGACTAAATGCATACACCACCATCACTCAGCTTCAAAATTCCTTTTTAAAGCCAGTATTATGCTAATACTAAAGTAAGATAAAGACAAAGAAAAAGAAAGATAGAAAGAAAAACTACAAACCAATATCCCTGAAGAACATAGATACAAAGAACATGATGCAAAATACTTGCAAGCTCCTTAGGGGATTATTGCTGTGAAGAGACACCATGACCAAGGCAACTCTTATAAAGGCAAACATTTAATTGAGGCTGGCTTACAGTTTCAGAGGGTCAGTCCATTATCATCATGGCAGGAAGCATGGCAGTGTGCAGCAGACTTGGTGCTGGAGGAGCCAAGAGCTCTACATCTTGATGTGAAGGCAGCCAGGAGGATACTGTGTCACACTGGCCAGCCCTGAACATCTATATGAGACCTCACAGCCCTGCCTCCCAGGTGACACACTTCCTCTAACAAGGCGACACCTCCTAATAGTGCCTCTTCCTATGGGCCAAGCATATTCAAACCACCACACAAACCAAATACAAAAGCACATTGAAAAGTTTAGCACCAAGATCAAGTTTACTTTATTCCATGGCTACTGGAATGATTCTATATCTGCAAATCAATAAATGTAACAACTCATATAAGTGGACTTAAAGACGGGAACTGCATGGTTATCGAAACGGAGGCAGAAAAGAGCCTTTGATAAAATCTAACATCTCTTCATGATAAAAGCCCCAGAGAGACAGAGATGGACAAAACATACTTCAACATAATAACGACTACAGATGACAAACTTATGACTAATATCCTAAATGAAGAAAAACTCGAAGGAATTCTATTAAAGTCAGGAATAAGACAAGGCTGCCCACTCTCTGCATTCCTAAGTGATAAGACAGAGAATAAGACAAGAGAGGGAAATAAAAGGGACACAGATAGGAAATGGGTCAGTAACCCAGTCTTCAGATTGTACGATTCTGTACATAATAGACCCAGGAAATTCCACCAGAAAAATTCCTAGACTTGACAACCACTTTCATTGAAGCAGCAAGATACAAAATTAACATACAAAAAAAAATCAGTAGTTTTTCTATTTACCAGTGACAAACACACAAAAAGAGAGATCAAGGAAACAATTCCATTGACAATAGATTCTAAAATAGGAGAAAACCTAGACAAGGAGATGAAGGGGCCTCTGCAATGAGAACTTTAAAACAAGGAAGAAGCTGAGGAAGATGTCTGAGGACAGGAAGATACTCGTGGATTGAAAGACTCACTATTGTGAAAAGGACCATCCTATCCTACGGAAAGCAATTTAGAGGCTCATTGCAATCTCAATGAAAATGCGAGTGACATTCTTTACAGAACTAGAATGAGCAACCTTAAAATTCACAGGGAGGCACAAGAAGCCAAAGCAACCCTGATCAAAAAGGATTTCTTGTTGTCATGGAGACATTACAATACCTGCTCTCAGGTTACACCCTGCACACAAGTCAACTCCAAATGAAAGACCTGAAACTCTAAAAAAAAAAAAACTGGCAGAAGAAAGGGTGTGGCGTATGCTCGAGGGAGTAAGTGGGAATCTGAATGATAAGGTCATAAGCCCAGCACTGACAAACGAGACCTCGTGAAACTAAAAAGCTTGTGTACTATAAAGGAAAGAATCAACCGAGTGAGGAGGGAGCCTGCAGTAGATTAATATTAAAACACCCAAAGAACTCAAGGAACTAAACACTAAGAAAAACAACAACCCAGCTTGAGCGTGATGGTGCACGCCTTTGATCCTGGCAAGAAGAGCTCTGTGGGTCTGAGGCCAGCCTGGTCTACACAGTGAGTTCCAGGACAGCCAAGGCTATGGGGAGGGAACTATGTTTCAAAACCAACAAACAAAATTTTTTAAAAAAGAAAGAAACAAAACAATTGAAATAATAAAAAAAAAATAGACTATAGAAACGAACACAGAGTTCTCAAAAGAAGACAGATAAATGACGAGTAAACATTTTTTAAAGTGCTTGGCATCATTAGACACCAGGAAAATGCAAATTAAAGCTACTTTGAGATTCTATCTCACCAGTCAGACTTGCTATGACAAAGAAATGGCAAGCAATCCTGGTAAGATTATGAGGACAGATGTACAGCCCCTGTGGAAGTCAGGGATGAGGCTTCTCAAAAAACTACAAAGAGAACCAATGTTTGACCCAGCTGTAATACTCCTGGGCATATAGCCAAAACACTCTATAATACTGTGAAGATACTTGCCCATCAGTGCTTACTGCTGCTCCATTCACAATAGCTAGAAAATGTAATCAGCCTAGATATCCATTAACAAATGAATAGATCATCAAAATATGGTACATATACACAATGGAATTTTATTCAGCTGTAAAAATTGAAATTATGAAATTTGCAAGAAAATGGATGAAACTGGAGAAAAACATACCAACTGTGGTAACCCAGGCTCAGAACAAATCCGAATGTTCTTTCTCATATGTGGATTCTAGCCTTGAATCTCTAGATCTATATGTTTAACTTGGAGGACCTGTAGAAACCAGAGACCAGAAAGGGCCGGGGAGAAGGAACATCTTTAGGAGAATACTGAAAGTGGAGGTTTAAGCAAAGTTGGGAGTAGAGAAATGGGGAGAGGGTGGGTAGAGGAAGGGTTAACCCCCACTGAAACCTGCAAGAGTTAGAAGGGAGATACCTTGCTTAGCTGGATAACGGTGCTCCTAGAAGCCATGGTTATAAAACATAAATCTCAGGGCTAGGTGTGGGCTCTCTCCTTACACCTTGTTGGGTAGGCAGGCTCCAGGGGCAACACCACCACCACCACCAACAACAACAGGCTTAGATGGACATGGTGGAGCACTCCTTTAATCCCAGCTCTGTGAGGCAGAGGGAGAAGAATCTCTGTGAAATTGAGTCTAGCCTGCTACTCTACATAATGAGTTCCAGCACAGCCGGGGTTGCACAGAAAAGACCCTGTCTCAAAACAAAACAAAAAAACAAACACCCCAACCCCCAAACCAAGCAAACAATGTCCTTCCCGCAAGAACCCCACGGGCTTCTGCCATAGCTCTCATTTCCCAGTAGCACTAGATAAGACCCATTGCAGAAGACACCAGACACCCTGATGAGAAGATCTAGTGAGACCAAGCTGGGACTGAGTGGGAAGCTGGCTAACTGTCATAGTGCTAGACGATGTCAGCTGCCCATTTCAGTGTGAACCCAACAAACTACAATATCCACCCACCAGGTAAGACGCACCCACTGGTCCAATACTGGGGTGACTATTACAGGCACAACCAACTGCTCTCTGATTGTATTCAAATCTGGCAGTGTAAAACTCAGTCAAAAAAAAAAAAAAAACAACAACAAAAACAAAACAAAACAAAACCCATACGAGGAAGGTGATAGACCCGAAAGAAGATATTTTTACCACCGCCTATGGACAAAAAAGAGATGGAAAGAATAAAAGAGCCAGAAGCTGTGGAGGATGATGGTAAAGTGTTGTCTTCTGTGTGTGACAGTTATTGTAAGCATAGGCTCACAGCAGCTGTGGAGGCCTGAACTAGACCCGTGCAAGACTGGACTTCAGTAGCCAGTTATGGGTTGGAGAGGCTCCTGGGGTCCCTCCCCTTCCCTTCTGAGCCATTGTCTATTGAAGGATTCTAGAGAAGGGAGAGTCACTGTTTTCACAGTCAGTGCACCACACTGAGCCCACAGGACTCCACTGTGTAGCTCCTTACCTGTGCTCACACAGAGGTCCCTGGTAAACTCAGTGGGCACAAAGCAAAACAAAAACACATGACCATAGGAAAAGACATGTAGAAAGAAAAGAGTAAAGAGGGATGGGGGGACTTAAAAAAGGGTAGGGAGTGAAATTAATCAAATGTATTACATATAAAATTGTTAAAGAACAAACTTATAACTAACAACATACAATATTATTTGTATATATAATATAACACATAATGTATAATACATAATATGTAATATACAATATATAATACATAGTATGTATCTAATATATTCATATATATTATAATATATATTTATAGTGAAACTATAATTAAAATGCTTATGGCACTTGCTTATTATTCAGGCAGAGCAGGGACCTCTCTGTGTGTGATAGTTAACCCTTTATTGTGCTTTGCTTTATTGCTTACACAGATAAGCCAAACACACCACATCTCCCAACACTCAAAATCATGCGATACTAACACAAGTCTCCAAAGAAAATGACTGTGAATTGCATTAAATGTTGCTTTAATTATGAAAACTTGCAATACTAAAAGAAACATTTTTCTGCCCCCCCCCCCCCAAGGAGCTTTGTTTTGAAAAACTAAACAGTAGAAATAAATCTTAAGGAAGAAATCAATGAAACTGTCAGTCCTTTGAGATCTGGGGGAATAGACTGGCAAAACTGTAGCCATGAGAACCCCTCGCGGGAGCAAAGGCCCCTTTGCGGAGGGGGATACACCTGGGAAGTGGGCTCAAGGGATGCAGAGAACCCATGGCAAGTAAGAAATAAACCTTGCGATGAGCCGACTGGGTGTTTTCTAAATGACTTTGGTTTTTTTATTTTATTTTATTTTATTTTATTTTATTTTATTTTATTTATTTATTTATTTATTTATTTATTTATTTATTTTATTTATTTATTTTTTGGTTTGGTTTTGGTTTTGGTTTTTCGAGACAGGGTTTCTCTGTGTAGCCCTGGCTGTCCTGGAACTCACTCTGTAGACCAGGCTGGCCTCGAACTCAGAAATCCGCCTGCCTCTGCCTCCCAAGTGCTGGGATTAAAGGCGTGCGCCACCACTGCCCGGCGACTTTGGTTTTTTTAAAACTGAAATGCACCACTGTGTTTTCTCAGAAATGAATGTGAAGGCTGTTGTCACACACCTTGGGAAACCCATAATGGGTGCTGAGTGACTAGAGGTCACCCCTCAGGTGGCATTTTAGAAGGTTAGCAAATGGCACGGTGGCTGTAGCAGTGCTATAAGCAGTGATGTCCCTGCAAGGTTTCCATCCCACCATCAGCCAGGGGACAGCAGGTGTCTGCTGCTCCCACCTCTGACTTTACAGATAGTAATCCTGGAACTCACAGTCCTGTCTCAGTGTGGTCTGTCTTAAGGAGGTCTTGGGAAGCGTGATCTCATTCTACTCTTGAATCCATTTTGGAGACTTTCTTCAGAACCTGCTCCAGATAGGCTTCTTTGCACGAGACACCCGTGAATGTTGTTGATTAAGTGCAACAGCTATCAAGGTGTGTGACCCCAAGCGGGTCCTCCATCAGGAGCTAGCCATGTGGCCACTGCTGGATCTCCTTGATGAACTCTTCCCAGACACCAGCAAGGACAGACCCTGCCATGCCCCTCTACCCTCCAGCCGCTAGGGTACCGCCTTCACAGTCATGACCTCCAAGTGCACTCTGGAGATAACTAATTGCTCTCTGAAGCACTAACACAATCATGAGAGTAGCATCCTTGTGACTTTAATCGCCTCTAATTAGACCCCCCCTCTCAACACTGTTGTATCAAGGACTTTGGGGACACAATGACAGGCGTCATTGTGGCTCTGTGCATGGATGGCTTTGAGGTATGTGCTTCTGCATATTTTGTGAATGGATTATACATGTGGGCTTGCTTGTGGACCTTTAATTCTGTTATTGATGATGCAAGAATCCTGCAGACATGCCAGCGCCTCCAGCAAAAACCATAATTTTCAATACCATCCTTTACCTGACCCCTCATCTGCTGCTCGGTCTGTTTCTGCATTTACATCCATAAGTAGAGAGCCTTAGGTCCCTGTATTTAAAGCAAAACCTTAGAAAACAGAACTTGGGAAAGGAAAACGGATTTGTTTACACTCTGACCAAACTGGGGGATCGGTACGGGAAAGAGCCTAGTTCTTCAATCTCAAATGTGCCTGTGGCTGTGTCTGCCAGGTAGTAACATCCTCTCTTGAATATGAGGTCCTGGAGGAAGGGAAAGCCTGCACATTTGCTCTTTTAGCTTGGGTGGCAATCTAGAAAAAAGACCTGAGCCAATCATGAAAGTCTCTTCTTTGAACCTAGACATTTGGGCCATTCTAAAGTCTCTTCGGTAAGAGCCTTTGTTCACCTAGGTAGGAAGAAATGATCTCAGATGCCTGTAGCTGGGAAGATTATCTCTGGACATGGAGAGACAACACTAGCAACTGTTTCAAACCCCAGCTGGGGAATCAATAAAGCCCCAAAGAGTTGGGAACTCAAACCAGTGTTTAAACCACGAAGCAGGCTATTCTTGGTTCACTAATAGAATGGGGGTGACACCCCAACCCCTGAGGTCTTGAGAGTCTGCACATGGACCTGAGAAATGCCTTCCCCTACTCCAGGGACCCTCTGCTGCCTGTCTTTCTCTCTTATGTAGTTCCCATGGATTCTCCACTGCAATGCCAATGCCTCCTCAAGAATTGGAACTATGGGGCTGGCTCAACGGTTTACAGGACTGGGTGTGCTTCCAGAGGATCCAGGTTCAATTCCCATCACCCACACTCTGTCTGTCACTCCAGCTCCAGTTCAGCCAACACCCTCACACAGACATACATGCAGGAAAAACACCAACTCAATAAAATAAATATTAAAAAGAAAAAAAGAATTGGAACTAGCTTGATCCTAAAGAAATAGAGGTTAGTATTCTGCTACAATATTTTCTGTCTTCAATACCGACTGGATAGTCGGAAGTCTGACCAAATGATAAAAATACACACCCGTGGTCCTTACTGTATGAAGAGAACAGAGGGTCTGGAAGGAAGCTGGGAGGTAGGAGATGAGCTCTTTGCTCAAAACCCCCTCAGCTGGGTGGGGGAAATAGCTCAGTAGGTAAAGAGTTTCCTGCCCAACCATCAAAACCTGGTTCGGATCTCCAGCAGCCACACAAAAGCTGGTGTAGCAGTAGATGCCTATAATTCCAGGTCTGGAGCCCAGGACATAGACAGGAGGATCCTGGCAGTTTGCCATCCTAGGCAAAACAGAAAGCTCCACATTCAGTAAGAGATCCTGCCTCAAAAAATAAGATAGAGATTGACAAAGGAACACAACTAAGATCAGCCTCTGGCCTCCGAATGTGCGTGAGTGTGTGTCTGTGTGTGTTTGTGTACACACAGACACACACTTACATACACCTGACTGTTGTCCAGAACAGAGGCCCACAGACAATGTAGAAAAAGTTATCATAGTGATTTTTTTTTAATGTATTAAGAAATCTGTTAACTGTGATAACATCTGAGTGTTTACTCAAGAAAAGGCCATGGTCCTGCCTTATGTCTCAACAGGCTACTCAAGACCTTTTTGAAAACTAAGTTTACCCCATTGCCTTCCCTTAATCTCTTAAATGGGGAAAGATACTGACCTGGGTGTTTGTAGCCAGCTCCATTGCTGGATCCTTTATTGACTCTCACTAGGGCCTTTCTTACATCCTCTTCTTTCTACTGAGAGCACGAAGTTTAATTGTGTCATGTGTATTCATGGAATTTTTTTAGGTGTCATTTTCTATTTGAGACAGCAGGGATAAAATTTAATCTGCCCTAGATTTCCTGAAAAACAATTGAGTCATAAAATCTGTAGCTACTTCATTTTTACATTTTAAAAAATGTATTATGTGCTAAAAGGACTGTTCTTGGCATGTCTAACCATAAATATAAGGGTGTGTGTGTATGTGTGTGTGTGTGCGTGTGTGTGTGTGTGTGTGTGCGTGTGCGTGTGTGTGTGTGTGTGTGTGTGTGTGCGCGTAAGTAGGATGACTTTAAACTTGAAACTGCATTGTTAAAATAGTTAAAAGAACTATTGTCTTTCTGCCTGTACCAGCCTCTTTTTGATAGGGTTTTAAAGGTTTTTATCTTGGCTAGTTTGATACTCAAGGTTAAAGAAAAAAATCTCTTAAAAGTCAAGCAGCTGCTTCCTGCTTAGCTTGCTTAACCCTTTACAAAGGACACAGAATACAGGACACAGACTTATCTCTGCACCTTAGCATAATTACGTAGACATGTAGGCAGGAAAAACAAACGAAAGGAGACAAACACAAAATGAAGCAGAGGGGAAGATTTTATCCTGCCTTTGGTTGAAGAAAAAGAAATGTCTTAAGTACTATTAACGTGTTTCATCTATATTTCATGTACAAATTCTTGTGTTTTTATCAGAATATACTTATTTTATTAAGAAATATTTTTTTTTAAGTTGAGACAGAAGGGAATCATCAAGTAAAAAAAGAGATATAGAAACTTAGAGATATCTGTTTACTATAATTAAAGGTTATTTATTCTAAGATTTGCTAGGTACTTATTTCATCAATGGACCCATTCCAGACATTAGGAGGAAGCTGTAAAAAGAGGTAATGTATTCTAGTTACCATTCTGTTGTTGTGATAAACTGTCTTACCAAAGTAACTTAGGGGAGGAAAAGGTCTCTTCAGGTCACACTTCCAAGTCACAGTCCATCACTGATGAAAGTCAGAAGAAGAAACGCCAAGGCAAGAATCATAGAGACACTCTGCTGGCTCACTAGTAGGCTCCTGTTTACCTAGCTTTCTTATACAGCCCAAGACTACCTGCCTAGGGATTGATACCTCCTACAGTGGACTGGGCACTCTCTCTTATATCAATTAACCATCAAGATAATCCCTTATAGACAAACCCAATAAAGACAATTACCCAATTGAGACTCCCTTTTTCAGATGATTCCAGGCTATGTCAAATCGACAGTTAATGATATTTAGGCTACAGTGGGATCCCAGACACTACAAGTTAACTTTGAAATTTGGCTTTTGGGGTGTCTTAGAGTTTCTATTTCTGTGATAAATATTGTGACCAAAAGCAATTTGGAGAGGAAAAGGTTTCTTTTGATTATACTTCCAGTTAACAGTCTACCACTGAGGGAAATCAGGACAGGAACTCAAGCAGGACAGGAACCTGGAGGCAGGAGCTGATGCAGAGCCCATCCAGGGGTACTGCTCACCGGCTTACTCTAAATGTCTTGTTCAGCCTGCTTTCTTATAGCACCCAGGGCCACCAGCTCAGGGGTGGCACTCCCCCACAGTGAACTGGGTTCTTCCACATCAATCTTCAATAAATAGTAATAAAAGAAATGCACTATGGGCTTGCCCACAAGCCAACCTGGTGAGGGCATTTTCTCAACTGAGATTTTCCCTTCCAAAATCACTCTTGTCTATGTCAAGTTGACTAAAAACTAGTTACAACAAAGAAGAGATGAGACTAAGTTGACTCCATTGTCTTCCCTTGTTGTTAATCTTTTAAATGGGGAAGGATTCTGACCTAAGTATCTTTCCAAAGAGCTCAGGGGAAGTGATTACAAACACAAGGACAAACACAATTAATAGCCTTAGCCACAGGGAATAACGTGTTTTCCCCAGACAGATAATCAAATGATCCCTCACCGCCACCCAGGCAGAAGACAACCCTGAGGGGGCAATGCTTGCCATAGCTGTGGGAAACCTGTGTGCTGGAAAGAACTTCCCTTGGTAGAGTTCTGAAAAAAATTATTACTCCCTCTGTCGAGAGCCATCTCTAACAGTTCTGGCAGGAATGAAGATATTCTGAAGAAATGCTTGTTGCCCTCGCATGATCATCAGACTACTGATACTGTGGGCCCCAGGATACTGGAAGTTCCTTGGGAGTTTCATGCTGAGAATAGGAAAAAGTGAAGTCTGTTGCTAGCCGTAGGAGGAACTGGACTCCTGAAAGCGATTGCATACAGTTCTGACACCCTGTCCAGCTAGGGACCACACCCTGACTACGACAGTTTAGTTATGACTACGTCTTGCTTCCTATTGAAACCTAAATTTCTTGTTGGGACCCCAAAGATGGGCTTAGGGATTACTGGACCTCTCTTCCTTCTCCCTGTGGCTGTATTGAATAACTCCTTTTTCTGCTCCCTCTGCCCCACTGCCACCCCTGAGACAGGGTTTCTCTGTGTAGCCCTGGCTGTCTTGGAACTCACTCTGTAGACCAGGCTGGCCTGGAACTCAGAGGTTCACCTGCCTCTGCTCCCTGAGTTCTGGGATTAAAGCTGTGTGCCCACTGCCAGGCTCCTTTTTTTGCTTTTCACTTTTCCTTTAAATTGGCTTGTTGAGGATGGATGGAGAGTCCTAGTTTGTTAGGGTTGCCAAAGCCCAGGCTTTGACCATAACAACTCTAGTAACAAATCACTGTAACGGGCCATAATGATGGCTGTCCTTAAAGATTGAAGCTGCTCAAATACTCCTAGTGAGTTTCTGCCAAAGCAGCTACAGATAATCATTCATACATCTTGGGTGACTCAATACAATATGTAGACATGATCAATTTTTTTCCAACAATGGGGCCCTGCTCTCTGCCTTAATCAATAACTCAAGGCTTATTAGATGAACTTGTAGAGGAACCACCGTTGGTGAGAGATGTCCAAAAGGCAAAAGAATTACTGCTAGGCCTATACATCTTCTATTAATAAAGCATAACACGGAGAATCCTCAGCTGAGCATGAGGGAAGCATTCCTAGACTTACAGCTTCCCTAGATATACACTAGAACATGTGGCTCTCTAGGACATTTATAAGTTATAGCCACTGAAAGAGCATTGGTACGTGAGCCCCATCAAAGATACCCTGTGATAATTGCTGATACCTTCTCAGGATGGACAGAGGCCTCAGACTTAATGAAAGAACCGAAGGAGTTTTCTTCTAAAATAAAGTCTTTCCCTCCTGAGTCTCCACAGCTTAAATAACATTTTAGAGGCAAAAATAACTTACGTTTGAAAACTGTTAAATGATTTAACAGTTCTCTTCGAACAGGCCAAAAGAATGTGCCAATATAAGCCCTGTTTATAAATCTATCCATACTTATAACCTTACTTTATGTTTTCTTTCCTTTTGGCATGTTGGTGTAATATATATTCCATGATCACACTCTCACACTGTGGAGGGTTGGTCTGTTGCTGTGTATTGTAATGCTAAGTGAGGGCCCCCAAGACCTGGTTGTCCCAGAGACAAGAGAGTCTGCATGTAGACCCAAGGGAGCTATGTGACCTTGCCCCCAAGTTATTTCTGATTGGTGAATAAAGATGCTGACAGCCAATAAGCAGAAGAGACATAGATGGGTTTTAGGGTTCCCAGGTTTGGGGGGGGGTGTCAGAGGAGAACCACGTAGAGAAGAAGGCAAGGAGGAAGAGAAAGTTACCATGGATTAGGATTCAAGAAAACATGACCCCAAGGCTGGCCAATTGGAGTTAAGAGCAGCCCAGATGAAACGTAGTAAGTCATGGCTTGGGTTATCAATAGGAAATAGATTTTAATAGCATTGAGGGTAGATATCTGCCCAGCTCTAGTGCTGATTAAGGCTTATTATAAATATAAGGTTGTGTGCATCTTTTATCTAGGAACTAAATGGTCAAAGGCGGGGTAGAAACCCCGGACTGATATTGAAAACTTCTACAACATCACTGTTTTCCCTGTAATCTACTCTACTATTGGGTTTCCTCTTGGGATTGTTCCGGTTTTAGCACAGTGTCAGCATATAACCATCACTGTTTTGTGCAGCCCCAAGATCTCACTGCTAAACTTAAATGCTCAAAGGCAGGATTGCTGTAGCAAGCCTTGATGGCCCTAGTTAAGGGGGAGGAAACCTAACCGATGCTCAAGGGTAAATTGGTCTTGTGTCTTGTTGGGTGCAGCCGTCCCAGAGTGAGCTCACAGTGACGGAGATTCCAGCCAAGTCCGCCACACAGGACCCGGCTCTTCCTCTCCAACCAAAGGATAGAATAAAGGATGTCGTGGTAGCACACAGGCGGAGACTATGCCTCCCAGCAGCTTAGAACAGTTATGGCAGAAGGATCTTCATCCTTCAGTTCCCCCAACCACAGTGCTCAGGAAGGAACCGAGGCAGGAGACGGTCAGAGAGTGCGATCCAGAAGGCCTTAGAGCAGTGGATCCAGAATCACCCTAAGTGGGGGAGGTCAGCTGCTGCAAAGGAAAACCTGGAAGTTCGAAGGCTGAGGCTGACTAAACCCAGTCACAGGCACTGGTGTAGAAACCCTCTGGTGTTTGAGGGTAGCCTCCGAATCATTCTAGTACTAGAATGCACACCTGAGTCAAGACTTAAGATTCTGATGAGACACTGTGAGGGCAAAGTCATGCGTTAAGTTTTAATTACTGGGACTAAGAGATCTATAAAACCAAAATGTCTTTAACCTGTAAGCCCCACTTGCCCGAGGACAAATAGCTTCCTGGGATACTGGGGGCTGTTGCCCATGTAAGATAACAAGCCACATGTTTTCATTTCTGTAAATAGGGGTTGGATTAGTCACCCCAACTGCACAGGATGAGTTTGATCACACGTCGGCAGGAGGTACGTAGGAAGGGAGTACACCAGGATGCATGCTTGTCCCCAATTGGACGAAGGTGCACCTGCCTAACGTAATTCAGTGCCATTCTCTGAGAATCCTGGGTATGCACCTGGCCAGTGTCCAGCATCCTGGACAGGATTTAATAAATCTTGCTTCACCTTTGGCTCAAAACTTGTGGTAGTGGTCTTACTCTCAGCCGATGGGTGTAACGATATTCCATGTATGAAGCTCTAGGAAGAAGTGCATGTAGCAGAGGATTACTAATGAATGGAGCTCCCCCAGACGGAGGCGCGCCCCTGTCGGCTCCTTTATGAGTTCTCCAAAGGCCCGACCAAGATGTCTTCATTACGCTCCTCCACTCAAGGCTTAGGAATGTACATGGAAAAAGAGCTGAAAGGGTTTAAGACCCAGAGGTGACAGACGACTCTAAGGAAACAGCCTTTTCCAGACACAACGGGACTGATGCACAGAGACTGTGGCGGCCTGCATCTGGCAGCCCATACCAACTCAAGCCAGACAAGATCCCAACACAGAGAAAGGGGAGTGGGCACAAAGTACCACCTGTAACCAAGATGCCATTTGTAATGGATGGCTGCTGGGAAGGGGGAAATGAGTTTTCTCCAGTGGAGGGACACTGGATATATCAACACACTCTAGGACGTGAAGCACAAAATGGACTCTCTCTCTCTCTCTCTCTCTCTCTCTCTCTCTCTCTCTCTCTCTCTCTCTCTCCCTGTGCGTGTGTGTGTGTGTGTGTGTGTGTGTTTTAAGACCGAAAGAACATGAAGTTGGGTCAGTAGGGAAGGGAGAATTTGAGGGAGGAGAAAGAATATGATCAAAATACATTATATAGAAAAAATTTTAAATTTAAAAATTAAAAAAAAAAAAAAGAAAAGCCAGCCATGCTGGGGGCCCTGTTAATGTCTGGGGCCCATGTTACCAAACGAGGGCAATGTGGGTGGTCGTGCTCTGTGCTGCAGCCTGAAACCCATTGATACCTATAGGCTATGTTGCTCCTGGGGGTCATATTAGTGTAAGTGACCATGAATCCATGCTGCCAGCAAGGGCCATGTCTGGGTCCATGGTCCTGCTGAGGCCAGGGTCTGTGTTGATGTTCGTGGCCTATGTTACCAACCAAAGGCCATGCAGATGTCTGTGGTCTGTGCTCCTCCCCGAAGCCATGTTGATATTGGTGGACCATGTTGCTGCCAGGAGCCATACTGACCTGAGTGGCCTGTGCCGCCATTTTAGGCCATGTTTATGTCCGTGGTCCAGGCCCTGAGGGCCTTGTCTGGGTCTATGGTCCTACTGCAGCAGGGGCCATGTTAGTGGTCTGTGCTGTTTCCAGAAACCTGTGGCTGCTCATGATCTGTGCTTCATTGACTTCTTTTGCTATAATATAGATGACTACAGATGCATAGAGATGCATGGAAGGCTTCTGTGGCGTACCCCCCCCACACACACACACACAAAATGAACAGCCCAGACAGGAAGCCTCCAAAGAGAACTCTTAAAAAGTGTAATAGAGATGCTGAAGTATAGCTCTCTACAGCTGATGGCTCTGGCAGGGGTGTGGGAGGGAAAAGACTCAGTTCTATTTAAGGGGCAGGATGTCAAGAGTTTGACCACACTTTATTGAGTAAATAGATAACACAAACTAGACTTATTTTAAATTTTCTATTTGTTTCGTTTATTCTTATTTTTATTTTTACTTTGTCGAGAGAAAAGCGCCAAAGAACTTCTGATGGTACTCTGGCTGCTGCTTGGCACGTCTGTGGACTTGTGCTGATTCAGCAGAGCCTCGAGGTTTCTTCTGCATCAAGCCTACTGATTTGTGTTTGTTGTTTTCCAATTGGACTGGACTGCCGCTAATGATTCGTGTGTGATGTTTTAGAGTGGACTGCTGATATCCTGACAATGAAGATTAAAATCCCAGGTCCACATCCCCCTTGTCCTGTTAACCATCTTCTCCTGCTACCTCTGGCTGGTGGGCTGGAAGGAAGGTTGAAGCATTTAAGAACCCTAATTGAAGTAGATTTTTAAAAATATAAGCCTACAGGAGGTAGACATGGAAGGACTGGGAAGTGAGTGTGGTTGAGTTCCTGATGTGAAGTTCCCAGAGAGTCAATAAAAAATGGTATATTGAAAAAAATTTAAACATTAAAAATAAATAAGTTACCTCAGTGGGGCAGGTTAAGGAGCTGGCTAAGAGGCCCTAAGAGGATGGGTTCACTTTCATACAGTATTTTCCCTTCCCAGGATTCCTGCCTCCTAGTGCAGTCCTGCCATCCACCCTAAGGTTTGCCTGGGTCGGCCTGCCAATCTGAGTCCTGATTCAGAGATCATAACTTTTCTTTTTCTTCTCTCTTTTTCTTTTGGATACTAGCTAGAGCCTTTTAAACTCCCTGGTACTTTGGGCTTCCCCATTCTTTCTCTAAAGCTCCCCTCCCCAGCATGTGATTGCCTACTTGCCTGTGACTGACCTCCATGTTGGCTTCCACCTCGGGACTGCCTGCCTAGGATGACTGCCATGATGGCTTCTCTCAAAGACCTAACCTTTTACCCTTCTGTCTTCATTTTCCTCCAGTAGGCAGCTGCCAGAGCTAAGTTTTTGTCCTGCGCACCTCTCGCCAGCAAGAACCCACGCGCACACACGGATCCTTCTGCAGCAATGCGTTTATTGCATGATGAAAGGAGGAAGACCCCGGGGCCCCAGAATGGCGCTGTTATATAGCCCTGAGGCAGCGTGTCCTCCACTGATTGGCGCGCCCAAGGAGTGGGCGGTGATTAGTCATGTACACCCATAATGCGCTTCGGGGGTTTTCCCGCGCTATCCGTAAGTGTCCTTAGAGCAACAGCGGAGGTCAGCGCCATCTTGTAATGGCGAATACTCTAACCGCTCCCTACATCTCCCCCCATTCTTTCAAGTAAGAAGGAGAGGGGGGTCAGCTGGGTTAAATAGGTCACACCTCCTTACAGTGGTATCAAAACACAGAACCAGGCTTGATCAAGTGAATTCGGTCATGAGCGAATAGGAGATCAAGAGCCAATATTCTGAGAGCATTCCATCCTTACCCTTCCAGGTGCAATGGTACAAGACCCCTGGGTGCAAGGGCTAAGGAAGCTATGCTATGAGTAACACCCATCCCCGTGCAATGGAGCATATCTCCTAGGGGTGCAAGGGCTGTTAACCCACAAATGAAAACCACGCTTGAGGGGAGGGGGCGAAACGCAGC
>CM052706.1:25170864-25200066 GCA_028551405.1 Uromys caudimaculatus
GAAGCCGGACCTTTAAGAAGGTGCTTGAGTAGAGGGCTCAGCCTTCGTGAGTGGATTCGTGCTGACATAAGAGAACAGAGAAAGAGAATTAGCTCTCTTGCTCCCCTGTCTTCTACCCCATGGAGGTACAGAGATCTCTCCTCTCTAAAGAAATTCAGGGTTCAAACTACCATGGAAACAGAAAACAGCCCTAACCAGTCAGCACCTTGATCTCAGACTCTACAGCCATCAGAACTCTGAGAATTACATTCCTAAATAAGTCAGCATGTCTGGGATATTGTTAGAGCAGCACAAATGGTCTAAGACAAGAGGTCAGATTTTTATATTTTACTTATTTATTTTCATTTTTTTAATGAAAGCCATTGGTAAGACTGAAGGCAGTTCAAGTTTGGGGGTGTTATGTCCCCTTCTGTTTTACAGTCAAATTATATGTCTGTGCATGTTTGATATCTGAGTTCATTGGCCTGAGTGTGTCATAGTTAGCTTCAATCCTTAACTTGACACATGGGAAGAGGAAACCTCAACTGGGGCATTGCCTCCATTAGAGTCCTCTGTGGCCAAGTCTGTGGAGCATCTTTCCTTGATTGCTATTTGATGTAGGAGGGCCTGGTCCTCCGTGGACGGTGCCGATGCTGGGCAGGTGAGCCTGGACTGTATAAGAAAGGGAACTGAGCAGCCCAGAACGCAAGCCAGTTAGCAACACTGGCCCATGGTCTCTGCCTCAGTTCCTGCCTCAATGATGGACTGTAACCTGTGAGCTGAAATAAGCCATTTCCTCCCAAAGTTGCTTTTGGTCATGGTATTTCTCACAGAAACAGAGAGAAAACTAGGGCAGTCTGGGGGGTGGGGGTGGTATGATTTTAATGAGTGCAGCAGTCAATGAGCCTGTTGGGCATGGCCATTCTTCCACCTAAAGGGTGCAGGCTTCACCCACTTAGTTCTTGCAGACCTTTGATGTAAAGACAGTACCTTTTGTTTATTCTCTGTCTTCTCCCTATTTCATGCCATGCCTGGAATCCGTTTGACTTTAAGTTCCTCTCCAGCTTTTCTTACCCGTGCATATCCACCTTCCCTTCCCCCTCTCCATTGCTATTCCCCTGCTAGTCTAGGTAAAACCCTCCTTTTAGGGGCTTTCTTGTCATTCTCACTTTCTGATGTATTTTCTTTGAGCTTGAAATCCTCTCATTTACCTTTTCTTCCCTATACATATTCACCTAAATATGTGCTGACTCTCACTTATCCATTCTACAGAGTTTGGTTCTGAGAGTTCTGGTTACCAACTGGCTCTTTCATAATCTACACATACCCTAAGTCAGAGATATATTTGTTCATGTATCTCTAAAAGGAGTGGGATATATATATATATATATATATATATATATATATATATATATATATCTCCAGATAACCAAGTGATTCCTCCCCTACTCCACTGGGTCTCTGAATGAAATGGATGAAATGGCAACCCCTCTGTATTGATAAGGGTTCTCTGGAGAAACAGAACTAATAGAATGAATATGGCTTCTAGTCTGTGGTCCATCTAATCCAACAATGGCTCTCTACCAACATCAAGTCCAAGAGTTCAGTAGATGTTCAGTCCAAAAGGTTGGATGTCTCAGCTGGTCTTAAGTATATGCCAAAATCCCAAAGAGTAGGCTCTAAAGCTGGTGGAGGAATAGAGAGCCAATGAGAGTGAGAACAAGCAGGAAAAGAGCAAAAGTTTCCTTCTTCCATGTCCCCCTGCCTCTCTCATTCATATATATATATATATATATATATATATATATATATATATATATATATATATATATATATATATATATAATCTCCACCTCAAAAGATCTGGATTAGAAATGGGTCTTCCCACTTCGAATGACTTAAATAAGAAAAAAGTGCCTCACAGGTGTACCCAGTTGCTCAGGTTTTAGTTAATTCCAGATGTGGTCAAGTTGACAGTCAAGAACAGCCATCGTGGGGCTGCAGAGTTGGCTGGGTGGTTAGGAGCACTTATTCTTACAAAGGAGTCTGCTTCTATTTTCAATACCCACATGGAGGCTCTTCACTTCTTTAGGTACCAGGCATGTGTGTGGTGAATAGACATACATGCAGGTAAAGCACTTATACACACAATTTTTTTTAATCTAAAAGAAAAAAAAAGAATAGCCATCACACTTCCCTTGTTTTCCCCTGATTTATTTATCTCTTGCTATCTAACATAATTATTGTCCCTCAAATTAGAATGTAAGAGCAAAGACTTTTTCTGTATTTCCAAACCTAAAATCCTGCCAGGCATGTGTGTGTGTGTGTGTGTGTGTGTGTGTGTGTGTGTGTGTGTGTGTGTGCATGCGTGGAAGCCAGAGGTCAACTTTGAGATGCTTCCTCTATGGCTCTCTATTTTATTATTTTTTGAGTAAGATCTCTAACAGAGATTACCATTTCTGCGAAACTGTCTAACTAACAAGCCCCCAGGATCCATCTCTCTCTCCCCCAACTCCCACTACTGGGATACAGACCTGCACCACCCACATAACTTTTACATGGACACTGGAGTCCAAAATCAGGTGCTCATGCTTGCTGTGACAAAGTGCTAGGACCAAGGAAATGTATAAAAGAAAGCACAGTTCCATCACGATGGGGAGCATGGGCAGGCAGACGGCCTTGATGCTGGTGCAATGGCTGAGAGCTCACAGCTCCACCAGCATGAGGCAGAAAGAGAGCAAGCTAACTGGGAATGGTGTGGCAGAGAGAGTGAGTCAGCTGCTAATAGTGTGAGGTTTTAAAACCTCAAAGCCTACCTGTAATGACACACCTCTCCCACAAAGCCACACCTCTTAATCCTTCCCAAACAGTTTCACCAATCGGGGACCTAGAACTCAAATATAGGAGCCTTTGGGTGGTCATTATTATTCAAACGACCACATCAACCTTAACCAAGATATCAATTAAATATAATAATTGACTCTGAGGGCAAAGATAATTTACCTATACTTCCTTCCTTCCTTTCTCTTTTTCTTTCTTTCTTTCTTTCTTTCTTTCTTTCTTTCTTTCTTTCTTTCTTTCTTTCTTTCTTTCTTTCTTTCTTCCTTTCTTTCTTTTTCTTTTTTTTCTTCCCTGAAGACGTTTTCTGAGGACTTACATCAGCAAATAACAGAAATAAAACCAGAAAGAACAAAATGTAGGCTCATGGATGCAGCCAGATCTGGGGAAGACTCTGGGCCTCAAGAGCAGTTTGTCCAAATTGAGCGGGAGAAGTCTCAGACACACCGAGGACTTGGTACAATGCCTCATATATCAACCTAAATCGTGGTAAAAGTTCTCAGAATGGCAAATGCAGACCTCAGGGAAAAGAGTCTAAAGTCCTATACAAAGGAAGATAAGTCAGAATGATTACTGAGACCACACTAACAGCAGTTTTTCATAGTCACAATAACCTCTTTGTCCGTTGGGGGGAAGGGGCTTGTGCTCACACGTGGAGACTAGGGGAGGACCACAGATGCCCTGCTCTACCACTTCCCACTTTATCCCCAGAATCCTTCACGGAGTTTGGAGCCTGGCTGGTTCCAGCAAGCCCCTGCAAGTCTTCCATCTGCATCCCTCTTCCCAATCATGGACCAGTGCTGGGGTTACAGGTATGGGAGACATACAGGTATGCTCTGCTTTACAGGGCTGCTGGAGATCCAAACTCAGGCCCTCGGGATTGCTCAGCAAGCTCGCTTACCACCGAGCCATCTCCCAGGCTCCACAAATGTGCTATTCATCCCTAAGGAAGCTTCACTTTTCTTTTCTCTTCTCTTCTCTTCTCTTCTCTTCTCTTCTCTTCTCTTCTCTTCTCTTCTCTTCTCTTCTCTTCTCTCCTCTCCTCTCCTCTCCTCTCCTCTCCTCTCCTCTCCTCTCCTCTCCTCTCCTCTCCTCTCCTCTCCTCTTCTCTTCTCTTCTTTTCTTTTTTTTTTTTTTCTTTCTTTCTGGTTTTTGAGACAGGGTTTCTCTGAGTAGCCCTGGGTGTCCTGGAACTCACTCTGTAGACCAGGCTGGCCTCGAACTCAGAAATCCACCTGCCTCTGCCTCCCAAGTGCTGGGACTAAAGGCGTGCGTCACCACTGCCTGGTGAAGCCTCAGTTTTCTAATTATTCTTTTTTTATTTTTTTAATCCCATCCTATTCTTTCATGATACAAATGTCTTCTTAAGTTTCTCTGAGGATGTTATTGGAAATGTCTTGTTTCCTGTTTGTACTTTTCCTTTGTGTTTGTGGTTATATATTTATTTTTACCCATTTTATGTTGTAATCCTTCTTCAAATGCATGGTCATTTCTGTTACTTTAAAAAAAAAAAAAATTTGTTCGGGGCTGGAGAGACGGCTCAGTGGTTAAGAACACTAATTGCTCTTCCAGAGGTCCTGAGTTCAATTTCCAGCAACCACATGGTGGCTCACAACCATCTGTAATGGGATCTGATGCCCTCTTCTGGTGTGTCTGAAGACAGCGACAGTGTACTCATATACATAAAATCAATAAAAATATAATCTTTTAAAAAAGATTTGTTCTTATTTTATGTGTTTGAATGTTTTGCCTGTATTTGTAAGTATACCACATGTACACAGTGCCTACAGAGGCTAGAAGAGCTCCTCAGATCCCCTAGACCTGGAGTTACAGATGGCTTTGAGCCACCAGGTGGGTGCTGAGAATTGAACTTGGGTCCCTTAAAAGAGTACCCAATGTTCTTAACCATTGAGCTGTCCCTCCAGCTCAGTGCCTCTCAACCTTCCTAATGCTGAGACCATTTAATACAGTTCCCCATGATGTGGGGACCCCAACCATAACATTATTTCACTGCTACTTCATAATTATAATTTTGCTACTGTTATGAGTTGTACTGTAAATATCTGTGTATTCCAGCGATCTGAGCCGACCCCTGTGAAAGGATTGTTTGACCATCCCAAAGGGGTCACGGCCCCCAGGTTGAGAACCACTGCTCCAGCCCTTTCAGCTGTCTGTATTGCAGGCATTGGATGAGGTAATGAGGCTCCACTTCAGCTAAATTTTCTTTTGTACTTGGGTGGGGTTTGTCGTTTGACAGCTTTCCTGTGTGGTGACTTATTGTCACCTCTTCCTTGCTGTGTGAATCAGACTAACGATAACAGGTTCTGCTTTTGCTAAAAATGCACCGCCTCCTCGCTTGAGCCTACAAGGTGACTGAAAAGGCCAAAAAGCCCTCTCTGTATCTCCTTAACTTTGGGTCAGATGTCAGACTCCCATTCCACTTAGCACATAAGCATGTCCGTCATTCAAGGAGTGTCTCAGAACAAGTGACAGAAGGAAGTTCAGCCCTAATTTATCTGACCCTCTTCAGGATGAAGACACAAAGATAAGACTCAGGTATTTTACTATCAGTCTGTAGAGCATCTTTCCGGGTCAGAAGGTGCCTGAGAATCTCCAGTCTCTGTTCCAGGAATGTGAAGCCTCACAGATCATCCCACAACGAGATTGCCCTTTAAGTGGGAACCATTTCCCTGTGCTGGGAACGGAGAAACGACCATCTCGTGGGAACTGGCTTACCCTCTCAAGTGATAAGGACTTCTCCAGAGTCACCTTTCGGAATGAAGACCTGGGTAGACCACAGATTGATGGAGACTGCTGAATTATGCATGTGCCCCATGCTTTCTCCTCTACCTAAGCCTACAGTTCCCACCAGGTCCCAAAGCACAGTGGGCTTCACCCGATCTTCCCAACATTGCCTCACCTGGTCAGAATGCTCCTCTCCTTTCCCATCATTCCCTTCCCACTGCTTTCCAGGAGTAATGGACGGACTTGGTTTGTTAGGACTCCTAGAGTCCAGCTACTGGCCACTCTAGACTTTAGTAAGTGAACTAATGTGTAAGGTACTTCTTACAATGTGATGTAACAGTTGCTTTGACTTTTACTTTGATAACTAAAGATCCGGTATTTAATAGGGAACTTGCAATACCAGCATATTAAGTCTTATCTCTGAGAGGAAAGCGAGGTGTCTGAGGTTCCCCTCACCATCTGGCTGGGTACACAGACATAGAATGAGTCTTGCCTGGCTGCCAAGTGGCTGTCAAGAGGTCATCCGCTTATCTATGGAGTGTTACTAATCACCGTAGATGCGGTCTCCTGTTCACTCCGCTGATGTTTACAGACTGTTTTTGAGGTGAAGGGTCTCCCTCTGGGTTTTAGCCTCTAACCTTCACTTGTACAATGCAGGTTTGCCATCCCTTGCCTCCTTCTCCTCCTCTGTCCACCATCCATCGACAGAAATTCTTTGAACTCACATCTCTGCTGTAAGTGTCCTTATTGCTGAATGTATATTGTTTCTCAAGTGCCTTTACTGTTATTTTAGTATCATCTTGCTAGGAGAAATCAAGCATGCTTAATCTGCCATCTTTCCCTGAGTAATTATTTACTCCTTCAGTAGGTTCTGTTCTAGTGTTCACGTCTGAAGTCCTAACTCTTTTACCTGTTTTTTCCTGAAGTTGTAGATCCTTGATGTTTTCCTGAGATGAGGCAAGGTGGTCTTAGCTCAGGTGACTTGCCTTAGTTGAGAGCCCTTCAGGGATTGTCTCCAAATGCAACCCCCACTACATACAGCCTTTCTGAGCTTGCAATTAGCAGCAGGAAAGTTTGTAGGCAAAGGTTCAGGGAGGATGTTACCAGGAATGATGGAAGTGAGTAAGATAGCATCGCTGCCAAGCCCCGGCGTCCTTGTGAGCATCCTTTTACTGTAACTGTTACCGGATCGTTCCTCTGTGCCGTTGCAGGAGGTCAGTACTCATACGGGTTCCAGAATGAGGGCGGGTTCTTCCTTTAAAATGTAGGACTAATTCCATTCTGAATATGATTCATTCACTGGCTTCTAATACACTATCACCATCACATTTACAGTAGGAACATGCTGCATAAAAAATCGTGGAATGAATGAGCATCTAGGCAGCTTACATTTTTACTGGCAATTGACTCTAATTTCAACAGACGAAGACCTACCCTTCATCCAGCTATCCAGAAATAAGAGTAATCGGTAACCATATCCCTTACTAAGGGATATGGTTGTAGTTGTCTATGGCTATACTGCCCTGAATGTGCTGGATCTCGTCTGATAATAGCTGTCCATGCGTTTTTAAAAAAGCCATATTATAAAAATTAAAACATTGTGGACAATTTTCAGTATTAGGTGTTCTTAGAGCTCATCCAAGAGTCACAGGTAAAGCAAAGGCACTAGACCCCTCCCTGAAGCTGGGCCACCTGATTTTCTTGGAAATTTTAAAGAGCTAGAAAGTTGCCTGCAGTCTGCTACATGACAGAGCCCATGATCAGAAAATGGAGCAGTATTCAGCCCCAGGATGTCGGTCAGATAAAATGCATCCTGAAGGATAGGATGGGGGTTTGGAAGGAGGGGGCACAGTTAGAAGAGTGTAAGTACCATAACTCCCTGGAGTCCCTGGGGATGTGGGCAGGGATCTCCTGTGCTCTCTTCTTTCACCAAATCAACACACCAGCCAGCGTCACCCTTTCTCTATGTTGTCTCTTTCTACATCATGCTATTTAAAAACTGCTGCACTTTCACAGGGTCTTCTCAGTCACGTGTGTATTCATCACCACAAGAAAGGCCGAGAGGTAGCCAAGATCAGCATACATGTAGTCAAGATGGGATTTAAAGTGGGAAATCGGTTATACTGATGACAGAGAACCAGAGAAGCTCAGACTAGTGGCAGCAAGGAGTCACACCCAGTCTGTGTGACAGGAATAATCAGAGGGGACTACAGGAGTCAGTGACAGCAGTCAGAATGGGTAGATTTTTCTGGCTGGAGCTATCCTGTGGTTATAATCAGTAACACCATTCAAGGCCCACAAGCTTAGCAAGGCACCTGGCCTTTCCCTCCTTCCTGTCCTCCAGTGGTTTTCTCTTGGGCTAAGTCCAAGCTAGAGCCTCCCTGACCTGCATTAAGCCTGGGAAACCTGTCTGCAGAGGTTAGTACCTGCAATCCAGAGCCAGGAAGAGAAGCATGAAGAGTGGATCTGAAAGCAAATCGGCTCTGACCTGTGCATTGTGTTGCATGGTAAGACACTATGCATCTTATAAATACACGTATGCTTCTGCAGCTCTCCCTATTTAGTCAAATGAGCCATAACCCATTGCTAATATGGCTGCCAATGACATGATATTTAAAAATTTACCAGCCAGGAAGTTTATTGACCATCCATCTTTGAACAGAAAATTATTTCCATCTTCTGGTTTTATTTCCAGTCATAACACTAGGAGTATCCAAATGCACAGCTACCAATTCCATAAATGTATAAATACCACACAACCCACGAGCATACAGCTTCATCTGGGTAGCCTTTAAACCAAGGCCATCCTAGCCTAATGGCATTTGGAGGTAATTTTCACAAGAAGACAATGGAATAACACTTTGAAACCTGGGCTTTACAAGTGACAAAGGACTATTCTTTGGTGTTCTCTCTCTCTCTCCCTTCTCTCTCTCTCTCTCTCTCTCTCTCTCTCTCTCTCTCTCTCTCTCTCTCTCTCTCTCTCTCCTAAAGGAGAAGTGCTGTGTGGCTATTTTCTCTCATCTTTTTCCACCCGGCAGGTGGTAGAATAAAACATTAGTCACACACAGCACCTGCTTAGGCTCTGAAACCTGTAAGGCATGTGGAAAATGATGGAGTCTGGTTTTCTTTAGCTGAGAGCATTAAGCTACAATGGAAACAAAAAAGGCTGAGAGGTAACCCATCCTCTATCAGTCTGTGCCATCTTCAAAGACTGATGACCCTGCAGGCAGAGAGCCAGGCTGCGCCTCAGACTCCTGTGGGTGCTGACTCACTTCTGACTTTTCTGAATCAAGGGTCTCTCTCCTGTTGATCAAGACGACTTTAAATAATAAGAAAATGGAACCCTGATGCTATTGCTAGCTATTGCGTCCAGCCTTTTGCTGCAAGAAGATTACAGCTTGAAACAATAAGAAACCACACACTCATCCTAAGTAATGGCGACAAAATTGAATAGGAGAGAGAAAAGGAAACTGTGTAATAAAGTAAGGGGAGAGGGAGTAACAAGGATACACCTGCCCGTATCCCAGGGTTCTTAGGCTCCACTTTGTTTCAAGGATAGGCATAGAGAAAAATCTCCCCGCAGCAGACTGTGGTGCTAATACCCAGGACTGTACAAACTGCCACTGCCAGAACAGTTAAAAGCAGTCTCTAGGACGGCCTGGACAGTCGAGTATTTGATTTCAGCACGCAGCAGTGTGTTGAAGCCCCAGTGAGCCCTGAGCACAGTGCAGCAAGGAAGACAACAGGAGTTCCTGGAGAGGGATGGCTTTCCCAGATAGAAATCTCAGCACAGTTCAGAACAGTGGAACCCAGCAGAGGGGAGACTAGACTTGGGGAGTGGGGTGGGAGGACTCTAAATAGTACTTACACACAAGCTTTTATGTGGGCATATTTTTTTTTTTTTAATTCTCTTGTGTATAACCAGGAGAGGAATTGCTGGGTCGTATGGAAAGTTTAACGTTCTCAAGACCTGCCACCCTCTTTTCCCAACTGACTGCACTGTTTTAAACTCCCACCAGCAGTGTATAAACCTTCCTGTTTCTGCATCCTCTTCAATATTTGTTACTGTCTGTTCTTTTTATTGCTGCCACCTAGAAGGATGTGATATGTCACTGTGATTTTGATTGGCATTTCCCTGGAGATTAATAACTTGAGCATCTTTTCTCATGTTTGTTAACTACATTAAAATCGTATTTATTTTACGTGTTTGTGTGTATTCATAGGCGTGTTTAGGGATAGGTAGGGAGAAGGGTAGTGGTGACTTGTGTCATGGTGTATGGTGGTGATGGTGGTGGTGGTGGTGTGTGTGTGTGTGTGTGTGTGTGTGTGTGTGTGTGTGTAAATCAGAGGACGACTCATAGGTTCTAGTTATTTCTTTCTGCCATGTGGACTGGGTCCTGAGACTAGAACCCAGTCATCAGGTACATTTACCCTCTTAGCCATCTCATCAACTCAAACCACTTGTATATTTTCTTTAAAGAAATGTCTATTTGGGTTATCAATTATTTCATTATTGAGCTGTAAAAGTGAGTCTTTATATTTTCTAGATACAAGTCCCTGTTTAGAAATAATTTGCAAATAATTTTTTTATTCCCTGGACTGCTCTCTCTCTCTCTCTCTCCCTCTCCCTTTCCCTCCCCCCTTGTGTGTGTGTGAAGCTGGACATTATGATGGGAAGTGTATGTTAAAACAAAACTGCTCACTTCATGGTGGGCAAGTGAGCCAGGAGTAGGGCTGTCTATCCCCTTCAACTGCACAGCCGCAATGACTGGAAGAGCCCCCAAGAAGGCCACGCCTCCTAAAGTCCACCCAACAGTGCTATGGTAGACACTAAGCCTATGGGCCTTTGTGGGACATTTAACTTTCAGTTTACAGCAGCATAAGACTTTAACTTACAAATGACTTTTATTTTTCATGGATCCCTGTGTGTGGTCTGCACATATGTGTATTCACACATATATGGTCACATGTGAGTGTGTGTACATAGTCGGACATGTGCATGAAGGCCTGAAGCTAATGTAGAGAGCCTTCCTCAACTGCTCTCCACCTTACTGATTGCAAGCAGACATGGTGCTGGAGAAGTAGCTGACAGTTCTACATCCAGATCTGCAGGCAGCAGGAAGACACTGGGCTTGGCTTGAACATTTGAAACCTTAAAGCCCACCCCCTCCCAGTGACACACTTCCTCCAACAAGGCCGCACCTCCTAATAGTGCCACTCCCTGGTGACCAAGCTTGCAAATAAATCTATGAACCTATGGGGGCAGTTCCTATTCAAACCACCACAATCAAGATGTTCTGATCCAAATTTATAGCCCTCGATTCTTCCCCTCACGGATCCAATAGCTGAGTTAGTACTTCCAGCTGTAGATCTAACAATTGTAACAATCACGATGAAAGTAGAACCCTTGGTTCCTAAACTTATTCCTCCACTCTCTCTGTACCATACTAGACTTTCTAACTTTAATAGGTGGCTCTTTCTAATTTTAGTAGGTGGCCCTACTTCCAATAAGATGCTCAAGCAAAATCCTAGGAACCAATCATAACTGCTCTTCTTCCTTTAAGGTTATCCAACTCCAGCTCCTCAAAAAGCCTTGTTCTGGGACTGGGGAGATGACTTAGTGGGTAAGAGCACTTCCTGGGTAAGGAAGAGGCCCTGAGTTCAAGTCCTCAGCACCCATGAAAGAAGTCATCATGGATCGCACAGCCTGGAACCACAGTGTTGTGGGGCAGAGACACGTAGATCGCAGCTCAATGTCCAGACACCCCAGCTGAAATGGTGACCTTCTGTTTCAGTGAACAATCCTGTCTTAAGTGAATATGGTGGAAAAAGAGAGCAAGATGCCCAACATCTGCCCCTGGCCCCCATATTCATGCATGGGCATGTGACCTGCAAACCCATGATATACACATGCATGTGCCCCTCTCCCGAGAGGGGGGGGGACAAGAGACAGAGAGACAGAGAGAGAGCAAGAACCTTGTCCTTACCCTCTAAACACACCCAAGTCTGTTACCTTCTTATCCTCTCCAGAGTCTAACACTCTGTTCCCAAACTCTGTTCTCTTCCCTGAGTTTCTCTGGAAGCATCTTTCTGATGTACTTGATTCTACTGGATCATGTCAATTTGACACCATCTAGAATCACCTGGGAGGCAAGCCTCCAGCACACCTGTGTTAAGGCATACCTTGATTAGATCTGTTGACGTGGGAAGACCCATCTTAACTGTGGGTGACAACATGGGGCGGGTCTTAGATAGAATGGAAAAGGAAGGAGGTGAGCACATGTAGAAACTGTTCTCTGCTTCTCAGTCACAGATACAATGTGTTCAGCTCCCTGAGTCTGCTGCCTCTGTGACGCCATAGTCATGAGAGACTAGAACCAAGAAACTAGAGCTAAATAAACCTTTCTAAAGTTGCTCTTATCAGAGTATTTTCCCCCCCATGGCAACAAAAAAGAAACTAAAAAACCTGCCTACAATCTTATCTCCACATCAGAGTCAGGATGATGCTATAAAAGCTCAAAGCAAATCATATCATTCTGGTTCAAATTCTCCTAAGATGTCTCATCACACCCAACCCAAATCCCAATCCCAACCCTAACCTTGAGACCTCGAGAGGCTGTGCCTGACCCCCTCCTGGTTTCCTCTCCCACAAGGACTCCAGTCTGGTCTTCCTGAATCCTTTCGAATTCCATCAGATTCTTCTGTGGCTCTCTGTTCATCTGTTACCCTGCCTGTGTGATGACAATTCTTGATTGTCAACTTGACTACATCTGGGATTAACAAAAACCCAAGCTTCTGAGCATACCTGTGAGGGATTTTGCTTAATTAAATCATTTGAAGGGGGAAGAATCACTTTTAATCCAGATCCTCTGAGGTAGGAAGGTCCATCTTTAATCCAGAACTTTTGTGAGTTTTTTTTGTTTGTTTGTTTGTTTTTTGTTTTTTGTTTTGGTTTTTCAAGACAGGGTTTCTCTGTGTAACTCTGGCAACTGGAACTCACTCTGTAGACCAGGCTGGCCTCCAACTCAGAAATCCACCTGCCTCTGCCTCCCAAGTGCTGGGATTAAAGGCGTGCACAACCACTGCCTGGTAATCCAGAACTTTTGAAGTGGGAAGATCTACCTTTTGTTGTTGTTGTTTTGTTTTGTTTTGTTTTGTTTCAAGCCAGGGTTTTTTTGTGTAGCCTTGGCTGTCCTAGAACTAGCTACGCAGACCAGGCTAACCTCAAACTCACAAAGATCTGCCTGCCTATCTCCTGAGTATTGTGATTAAAGGAGGGCAACACCACTGCCCAGCTAGAGAAGATCCACCTTTAATCTAGGCCATTCTGGAATTCTAGTGGCAGCCTGTATAAAGGACATGGAAGAAGGCAGCATGCTCTCCCTGCCTGCCTGCTCTTGCTCTTACAGTCCATTTCTTCATTGGCACTAGAGCTTACTTCTTTAGGATTCCAGCTTGTACTGAAGACCAACAGAGACATCCAGCCTCATGGACTGAACAAGTACTGGATTCTTGGAACTTTGATTGGTAGACAGCCATTTTTGGACTCGCTGGACTACAGCCAGACAGCCTATAAGCCACTCTGATAACTTCCATACATAGTTATTCATACATAATATATGTTCATTACATTAGTTCTGTTCTTCTAAAGAACCCTGACTAATACAGCCTGCAGCACTAGCTCATATAAAATCTCTCTCTCCCTCTCTCTCTCTCTCTCTCTCTCTTCATTCAGGTCTCTGCTTCAATGTCATGATATCAGATAGATTCAAAGTCCCTCCTACCACCCATTCACTCTTAATTTGCTTTTGTGTTTATTTATAGAACTTAATGTTCCCAAAATAATAAGATGTGTTTGTTTATTTTGACCTCTGCTTCCACCCCTCATTAACATGCCCAGTCTATGTTGGAAGAAGTCTCTCCTTTGTTTAATTCTATATTCTTAATGCTCAGCGCTCCCAGTACTTTATGGAAATTCACCTTATATTACTGAATTACAGAGGGCATAATCATTATCATCAGAAAGCACTCCTTTCTTTGTACCACTTACTAACTGATTTGCTCCAGGCAAACCATACAATTCTTCCAGGTCTGTTGTCTCACCTACCAGGCAACCTAGCAACACTATGGATGAATTGAAAACGGGATGGAGCTGCTTGATATTAGGTGCTTAACTGAAGGAAAAAGGGAGAATCATTGCTAGGGTTTGAATGTTTAAAGCCATGTTGAAATGAATCACCACTGGGACGGGCCTGGAGCTGAGACCGTTAGGAGATGATTAGCTGGAGGATGAATTAGTGTTGTGGTCACAGTAATGGCTTCATTGTAGACTGAGCTCTGTGTCCCCTGCCCACATACATGTCCTTCTGCCATGCTTTGATGCAATGTCAAGGCTCCTGATAAATGCTGGCTCCAGGCTTCAGATTTTGCAGCTTCTAGCCGTGAGTGAAAATAACATTGCTAATAATTTATCTAGCATTAAGTTTGGATCTTAGATTTCCACCCAAGGTCCCTGCATTGAAGGCTTGTGGGATGCTGTTTTGGTGCAATTTGGTGAGGTTTGGCGGGTTGTCTTTAGGTCCTTGAGGGTCTTCCGGGAAGGGTGTGGGACTCTAGTCTCTTTAGCATTATGTGCCAGAGGTGAGCAGTTTTGCTCTCCTATGCATCTTTTGTCACAATGGCTACCTTGACACAGACCCCCAAAGCAACAAGGCCAATCATTAGAACAAGGCCTGCAAAACTGTGAATGAAAACAAACCTTTCCTCTTTATAATCACCTCAGGCCTTTTATTATAGTAACAGAAATATGACTGAGCTACCCTGTCACAGTTATTTTGTTACAGAAGCAGGAAGTAGACTAAGGCAGTCACCAGTCCTGCTTTCTTAGGACCAGGAACTTATGGACTGCAGCTATTAGCCTGAGAGTCACCCACACTCCTTTAAATAACCAAATAACTCATTGATTCACCAAGCTAGACTCAGGAGGAACTGTTTGTTAACCGTGTCTTATATGGGTTAAACAAACATTTGTTCACAGCTTGCCAGGAAAAGTCACACAGTATAATTGGTACCTGAACAGAGAGACTGAATCAATGATAGGTTTACAAGAACTGGTTGTATGGCCCCTGCTGTAGGGGATGTTGGACAACTGAGACTGATCCATCTACATATGGAATGTTTCTAGAGACAAGCCCCATATGGCTACCTTTCCCCATGTGGCACGGGATGATGCACCTCCTTGCTTAATGGCAGCGAAATGCCCCCACATATGTGTGATAAGATACACGACCAGGACTGAGCCATCCGAGGATGATGCATACTTCATAGGGAACCTAGGTGCCATATTCCTCTACGTGGTATGGGGGAGCATGCATCCTTGATAAATGAGAACTGCCACTCCAGTATAGGAATGTCGCCCAGTGGCTGATGCACTAGAAAATACATTGCAGACTTCAAAAGTAGAACGTGAAGAATGGAGTTGGGAGCAGGTCGTGGTGGCAGTGGCTTTGTCTTTGCTGTGGGTGATAAGATGGGCACCTAGGGCTCAGCTCTCTTCCCAGACAGAACCTACCCACCCAAGGGAAGAGTTCTAAGAGGCGCACGCGCTGCGGATGCTGCTCTCCACATTAGCTTCTGATTTGCCAGGAAAAATGGGGACAGGAGAGGATGCCCAAGGGTCCCCCGTGCTGCTGTAAGTAATGCCAATGAGCCCACTGGCTTAGCAGGCTGCACGTGGATGGAGTGTCTGTTGTCAGTCTCCTATCTGATGTGAACAGGTGTTTGTTTACATCCACTCCGGAACAGTCACATGACAGAGGAGATGGTTCAAGATTACCTCAGCTTTTGTCTCATCTGGTCCTATAACCAGGCCATAGGCAACGCCTTACTTGGGGTAATAATTCCCCTTACAGCTCTCTGCTAGGAGATGCACTGATAAAGTACCATGTAGCAGCTACAAAGAGCAAGGCATTTCTCTATGTTTAGACAATGAAAACTAAACAAGACACATTTTGGGGTTAAAAACCCAATGTGCAAATAAACACAGAGCTGTGTACACAGTAAGAACACCTTACCACACCATATGACATATAGTGGTTTAAAGTGTAAACAGGATTACACTTGAAGATGTGTAGCCACAGACACTTTTTAGCCTTACCTGTGATATTTGATTACAAAGGAGACGTGCTGGGGCTGGAGAAGTGGTTCAGCAGTTATAAACATTTGCTGCTCTTGCAAAGGACCCAGGTTCAGTTCCCAGGACCCACATGTGGCTCAGAGCCATGTGTAGCTCTAGCTCCAGGCCCTCTTCTGCCCTTCCTGGCACCAGGCACACATTCATGCACATACATACACACTGGCAAAACACACACACACACACACACACACACACACACACACACACACACACACACACATGCACTTTCTAATTTAAAAATATTTTACAAAGGTACAATATTGCTTACTCATTAAAATTATTCATTTAAGAAGTATTCGTTTTTATTTTATGCATATGTGTGAATGCCTGCAAGTATATATGGGTGTCACATGGGTGCCTGGTGCCTGCAAAGTCCAGAAGGGGTGTCAGAATCTTTGGAATTGGAGTTCCAGGTAGTTGTAAGGCACCTGCTGTGTGTGTTGGGGACTGAACCTGGGTCCTCTGAGTGAGTGCTCTTAACTCATTTCTTCAGCTCCTAAATTATTTCTAAATATTACTGCAATGAGATGATGCTCAGACATATGATATTTGAGATAAAATGAAATGATCTACTTCCCACAAGTCAGTGTCCTCGAATGATAGCTCGCTTCCCTTGGAGGGTATTTAGAAATGCCAGGAGCAGTTTGAGTTGTTATAGAAACTCCTTGGGTGTTAGAGGCAACTGGTATTTAATCCCCTAGGGATGGGAGACACTAAATATCCTATTATGGGAGAGTCTCAAAGCACACAATGTGCCCCACTCAACTGCCTGTGCCAGCACTACAGTAAAACTACACAAAGCCCAATCAGGTTATACCTGCTGATTAGTCTCTGACCCTACAAGTATAAGGATTTTTTTTTTCCTTTCAACTACTAAAATGGCCGGCAACTCCGTAAACTAAGTATCATTCAAGAAGGATGAAGTGCATGCAAAGAACTGGCACCTGAGATGACTGGGGTCCTGCAAACCGCAGGACATTGACCCTGCCTGAAAGGTGAGTCATTGCCCTGTGAAGAAAAGGTATCTAAGTACCCAGAGAGTGGGGACAGAGGAACTGCTCTCATCCGTGACTCTTAGGTCAATTTAACACATATCCTTGGCAGGAAGGAGGGAAGAAGGGAGGGTGGTGAGAGGAAAGGAGGAAGAGACTTAAAGTTGGGGCATACCCCCATATTTTCACTGGGGGATACCCGAGAGCAAGCCTGCACTTTCACAGTTATTGGGAGCCTCTTCAGCACTGTAGTCCCCAAGGAGCTTTCTGACTAAGGGTTTCTCATGAAGCTTAGCCTGGAACAGTGCGTCCTAACTTTGTCTACACTCATATGATACCACACATTTTTAGAAGCTGTAGAATGCAAACCAAAAATGTTGGTTTTCAAGAAAAAAATGATGTTTTGTTCTGGGGCTGAGGAAAACGACTTACTGAGAGATGTGAGCATCTGTGTAACTTTAACCTCACAGTGGTAAATGCCAAGCAGAGGCGGGCAAAGAGAAATGGGACAGTGGTTCTGAAAACCATCCCTGTGAGCGATGTCCCACTCAGCGTTCCTGGGCCTGGCCACACCTGCCACGATGTCGTAGCCTCATTTTCCTGACCCCCAACCCTAACCCCAACTCCTTGTACGGAGCTAGACAACATGCAATTCTGTCTTCTGTGCCCAAATAAGACTTTACTGGACACCTGTCTCTGCCCCGTCTGTTGGAGTCCTCAGAGCTCTGTGGAGGCATAGAAAATAGAGACATGTCTCTTCACTGTGTGGAACTCCCTCTGACCAGTCACGTGTGGCCTTTTGAGACTGTCCTGGATTTAGATGGTGTTTAGCCCTTTTCTACCATAGGCTGGCTGTTTCCTGCTGGTGTTGTGTAGAACATCCATGTGGTCCAAATCATTTCTATTCTGATGATTTCTCTGTGCTACAAAGGTGATTGACAATGTGAGCTATGAATTTCCTCTAGTATCCATCACGGTCACTGTGGAAATAATAGCAATGGTCACTAAATTTTCAACAAGCATCTATGATTATTATTATTATTATTATTATTATTATTATTATTATTAATGCCTTTGAAACCTCACTGTAGAACAGACATGAGTGAGTCACCTTCTCTGACTCCTTGCCCACACTGGGCACCCTGGGGCTCCTCCAGGTGCCTGGGCCTTGGGAATGGGCATTCAGGCTAGTGCTGAGGGCAGCGGATCCTTCATCCTTATTGAAGCAAACATCATAGAGCACTCGTATAAATTATAGCCCTTCCCAAGCTCTGCAAATGCAGCAAAGTGGCAAGTCTGAGCCCAATGTAAAGGACAGGTGGGTCAGATTGTGAGGAGCAGAGGAGACCCTAAGTGAGTGAAGTCCTGAGTTAATGTCTACTTTGATATGGGCGCAGCCATGTCTAGAACTCCAAGGCCTTGGACCCATGCATTCAGCAATGCAGTTCCTCACATGGGCCAGGCTCAAGAGGGGCAGAGAAGCTCTCCTCCAGGAGTTCAGGTGTGTGTTTTTATAGAGCAATGAGTGCAAACACTAGCAACTGCAGCTTCCTCTTCTCCACTGGAGTGCTGTTGAGAACCATCTGATCCTACCTTTACTGCACATGTGTCTGTATTATCTGTTCTTTTCTATTCCCTCGAGGTCTTTAGCAAGGGTTCCAGGACCCAAGCTGCATAGGGCTAGGTATCAGATGAGACACATACCAGCATCAACCAGAGCCCATGCCCAGCAAGGAGGTGTTGTAAGCACATCAAAGCCATGGGACTGAGAGATGGAGACTTGACCGGGAGCTAGAGTGACTGGGGCAGGTGCCAGAGGAGCTGGGACAAGATCAGGGTTTCATTAACCTTCCACAAAAGGAGAAAATGAACTCTGAGGAGTGAGATGTGAAAGACAGAACCAACATGGGAGGGAGTGAGAAGGTGAACCTCGAGGGATCTGATGCTTTTCAAGAGATAATCAACAATTTAACCAAGGCGGGGTGGGGGTGGGGGTGGGGTTTCCACTAGGAGGAGAGAGAAAAACAAGAAGCAACAATGAGATGCCAAGCTGCTGAGCTGCTATTCCTGGCATGAGCCTACAGGGAAGCCTATCGTTAGCCAGGGAGCATGCGCAACTTGTCTGAGGCTCACCCTCTTCCCAAAGGGTCAAAGCTATGGGACTGCTGACAGTAAGCTACATTACCTTCCATTTATTCACCAGGCATCAAAGAGCATGGTGACTCATCTGAAGTCACTCATCGGAAGACTCCAGGGGCTCTGACTCATAGGTCTTCCCGAAAGAATCTTCTCTGGGCAAGGATGAGTGATCACCAGGCAGATGAGCAGCCTCCTGACCAGGCTGGGGCCTCTTGAAACTCTAGATACCCACACTTATAAGAGAAAGAGCCACAACCATGGCCACCGTGCTGGCATCCTGTGACTCTTGTGGCCAAAGAGTGCTGGTCTTGTACTACTGTGGCTGCTCGTAAACTATCAACACACACACGCACACACACACACACACACACACACACACACACACACACACACACACACACACACACGCACACACCCTTGCATGCACGTCACCTGTAGCAGGAATGCGCATCAATGTTGAGCACAGGGCCCATGGGGGTCAGGGCTGTGTGTGAAAGGCAGCAGATGACAGCCTTGGAAGATAGTATTAGACTTCATTTCCTTTTCAGACACCATGACAATAACATATTTGGGCTAGCCTGCTGTCCCTGACTTTGTTCAGTGACTGCCTGGAGTGAAACAGAGTCCCCTTATGGGAACCAACGATAGCCTCTTCCCATTACCCAGAACTCAGCTGCCAGCACATGTGTATCTCTGCCACGATTGCTCGGATACACACACCAACATAAAAGCAAACAGGACCTTAGGTTTGATGTCATAGGTGATTCACCAAGCCAATGTGGGGATGATTATGAGCAAATACTCAAAGAGACGCTGCCCTCAAGGGAGACTGTAGTTGAAGGGACCCTACTTTCCTCTTCCCTGGATCCTTATAAGAATCTGGGGATGGGGAAAAACATGTTAGCTGACAGACTGGGTGAAGGTGGATAAAGCCACTAGGAGCCTGAACAAAGCAGAACGCGGTCTCTTCTCAGGTCCTCAAGTTCCAAAGCCTGAGTGATTTCAAAGAACTCTACAGGATGGGTCAGAAAAAGGGCAGAGAGCGAGAGAGCAGGAACTTCCAGGTGAGGCGTCCTGGCCATGAAGGGGGTCTATTCTAGTTGAAAGGCAGACTTAACTTCCGAGACCCATCTCCAAATTCTCAGAAGTCTGATCTGGAGGCTCCAGCTGAGGCCCGCATTCTCACATTGGGGCCTGGTAGTCAGGAATGCTTGGGAGCTGCAGTGGCAGCTGGTGACTCAGCCCAGATGAGAAGGCCAGATCCCCTCCCTGGAGCCACTGGTACACTCAGCCCTGAGCTTCAAAGAATCTCTTTTAAGAAGCCCTGGGCTGGGAGCCTTTCCCATGATAAACATACCACAGTCTCTCTGATGTTTATCAGTCCAGATAGTCTTTCTAACTAAAACAAAACACCACTACCACCACCACCAACAGCAGAAACACACCACACACACACACACACACACACACACACACACACACACACACACACACACACACCAGGGGGGAAAAAGCAACACCAGCTTAGGTATAATCTGCCTTCCTTAGTCACAGGTCTGCATTCCTGGATTCAGTCAACAAAGTATCAAAGATATTGAAAATGTGCTGAGAGTCTGGTCTGCAGTTGGTGCCTTGCGTCAGAGCAAGGCACAATATACCCAATTCCAGCTTCTCTAGAGGTGTGCCTGTGTGTGTCCTGTCTTCAGTCCCCCATTGCCCCAGTTACTTCAATCCCTGAAGCTGTGCAGAGACCACAATGTGTCAATGTCACTAAATGTGTGCTGCTCAGAGGCTGGACACGTAGCTCAGTGATACAGCAAGTGCTTAGAGTGCTTTAACCCTCAGTTTTAAATATTTTGTGTGCACACATGTATATGTGGGTATGTACACAAATATGGTATTGACGAAGGCCATAGGTATACTAATAGAGATGAAGTCATAGGCAGATGTGGGTGCTGGGAACCAGACTCAGATTAGAACTTGATTTTAATCTCTAACACACACACACACACACACACACACACGTAGAACTAACTCTCTGTACTTCTCGATGTACTTCTGAGTACCGCGTGCTGGGCAGTATATCCTTGCCTTCCAAAAGAGAAGATCAGAAAATCAGGGTGTGAAGTGTAATGGCCCAAGAGGGTGCGGTCCTCACCCCTTTCACTATTGCACCTTGAGTATTTAGACCAGTCTACTGAGTACAGTGCCAGAGTTTGCCGTGGTGGCAGCATTGGGGAGGAGCACCCATGACACTAAGGACACCTATGTCCTGAAGAGGCTTGGGTTGAATATGGAGAACTAAGCAGGAGTAGATCCTGGAGGAAACAAGGAAAGGTGGGCTGGGAACAGCACAGGGTGACGAGGTGGGGATCGTGACAGATTTAGTGTGCTAGGCTCGATCCATGATGACCGAGAGTCTGAAGGGTTGTCACGTCGGAGTAGCATGGCCGAACCTTGTTTTGGAGACATCCCTGTACATTCAGGGTTCGGCGGAACTCACGGGGCTGGAGACAGCAGTTCAGCTAGGGAGCTAAGGCCAACTCTGTGAAATGATACCCAATGACTAAGCTGCAGAGATTGGCAGGAAGGCCCAGATCCAGGAGACACTGAGACATACATTGCATTCTTTGGTAGTTTAATGATTCTGTGGGATGTGCAAAGAGTCCAAGGTGAGTCCTTGATTAAGTAGATAGAGTGATGACATCATTCATCAGAATAGAGGCGTTTTGTTGAATAGATACTTTCAAGAAGCAGTGGCCAGAGTAGAGTGTCTATGCTTAGCATACATGAAGCCCCGGGTTTGACCCCCAATACTCCCCAAAAAGAATGATGAACTCGGCAAGGGTGGGGGTCGGGTTATGCTGAGCACCCTGCCAGACTTGATTCTCATGTGGGTTAACCCCGGGGAGATGCCTTTCATCCTGTGGGTATATTTATAGACCGGGCAGTTTCTGCAGGCAAACAAGGCAGTTATCATATGCAAGTGCAAGAAGAAACCACCTTTGATGATGGATATGTACAAGGTAGTCAGTGAAGGAGATGGAGGTCACCTGGGAGAAAAGGTGTCACTGTTTGAGCTGGGAGCAGGGATGTATGAATGTGTGTGTGTGTGTGTGTGTGTGTGTGTGTGTGTGTGTGTGTGTGTGTGTGTATGTATATATATATATATATATATATATGAATGAAGGGAGACTATATTGTGGAGAATTCTCATCTATCCAATAGACAGTTTTCCCTACCATAAAAATTTCCTTAATTTCTTTTCATACATGGGAAATTTGCTTTACAAACCAATGCCAACACATTTCTAGGCTTAAGCCTGGGCGCTTCATTCTGTTTCCTTAATTTTAAGTCAACTTCCCTTTTCTATTCTACAAAAGCATTGTGGTAGTGACACGTACTTAGTTGTCACTTTCCTTCAGGCTCCTCTGGCCTTGTATGGTTTCCCTATTCCTTTGTTTTTAAACTATCTAGAACAGTGGTTCTCAACTTGTGGGTCGAAATCCCTCTAGCAAACCTCTATCTCCAAAATTATTTACCTCATGGTTCATAACCGCAGCAAAATAGCAGTTATGAAACAGCAACAAAAATAATCATATGGTCGGGGGTCACCGCAACATAAGGAACTGTATTAAAGGGTCACAGCATTAGGAAGGTTGAGAATGCCTGATCTAGATGGACTGGAAGACTAATGGTCAAGTATTTATAGAATTTCCTTTCATTCAGCTTGATAATTTTTTCACAGTCCTTTCTGGCCTTGGGAGGGAGACTCCAGAGGTGAAGTGACATCAAAACACATCACGTGACCTATCAAGGTAGGGACTGTCAACACCCTGTAGGTGTTAATATTGATCGAATGAGTAGGGGTTGTGTGTTTTCTCCTCAGTCGAGTTACCCTTCTCACCCTTGTGTGCACTGTGCTCTGTGGAAGGAAGCCGCTGGACACCTGTCATCTTGTTCTGCTTCCTCAGGAGGCGATACTCAGAGTTCTGAATCTCACCCTGCATTTGTTGCAAGAAAGCATCTCTTCAGCTTTCTTTTAGACAGTCTTTCAAAAACACATAGGCCCGTCAAGCATAGGGGCCTAATTCTAAGACAACTTTAACGGGACTTAACATTTCTGAGTTTATCTACTGGGGCTGGACAGATGGTGACACAGTGGTTAAAGGTACTGGCTACCCTTCCAGAAGACCCAGGTTTAATGCCTAGCCCCCACATAGCAACTCACTGCGATCTGTGATTCCAGTTCCAGGGGACCCAACCCCTTCTTCTGGCCTCTGTGGGCATTGGGAATTCATGTGACACACAGATATACATGCAGGCAAACCATTCATACACATAAAAATATATTTTAAAAATATTTAAATGTATCTAAGTGTGCAAACCTCTAAAGGACTACCCCGCAAGGTCGTAACATGCTGGTCAGGTGACTCCTCCACTTCTGATCTGGAGGTTCCCTTGAAGCAAGCCTGAGTGGATGTTTTCCAGGATGCTGCCTGGCAAAACCTCATGCTTGTGTATCTCGTGCTAGTACCTCATGTGTGGCTGGCTTAACCACACAGTCAGGAGGAAGTGGCCTTCACCTCCCCCCAACGAAGGTATCAGAGGAAATATTTGAGGAGTGGTGTTAGAGAGATTCTTTTCTATCTAACACAAAGTGCTTCCTTGTTCTCCGAAGAGCATTCATTTGCACCAAAAGTGGCCTTGCAAAGAAGGCTCTGTGAGAACAAACATCACATGGCTATGAAGAGGAGCCAGAGGTCCACACTACGCATGACAACGGGAAAGAGCCCTGTTCTTTTTAAAGACTGGAACTCCAACAAGAATAACTGTCGTGGCAGTCACAAAACACACTACTTGTATTGTTGTGTAATAAAATTTTATAATGTTAATTTAAAAAGGAGTCATTGTACCCTGATAAGATAAGAACCTGCCTCCCCCCACTTCAATTTTCCTCAGTGGCTGTGTTTCCCTGCTCCCACAATCCCCTGCCTCTTCACAGATAAACTGTTTTTCTCCCTCACATTCTTCTCCTTATTGCCTGGACTTTGAAGTCCAATGTCATGTAAACATTAACTTGCTTCTTAAATAAAACCACAAAGAGCAAGCTGTAACCCCACCGTATAACTCACATTTCCCACGAGCTCTGAGGAGTCTGATTTCTCTCCCAGTGGGTCCCAACTTCACAGGATTTATTTGGAAAGAGTCTTCCCTTATTTTTTTATAGAAGTGTTTGGCAAAGAATAGTTACTAGAGATGATTTATCATGGAACCACTCACCATTTCCTTTTAAATTTGGTCAAATCCCAAACGATTGTTGACTTAAAGAGAAAGCATGCTAAATAGAAGTATAAATGGTTAAAGGAGATGGGGGGGAAGAGGGGGGAAACCCCATTGGCTGGAGTGTGAGAGTCATATGTGATATAGACTGAACGTTAGAACCTTAGGCTTCCTTTAACTTCTGACTAACCCCTGCCATCTAAGGCAGTGCATGCGTCCCTTCTGCTGGTCCTGAGCCAGAGACTACCTGTATCACCAACAATCATTTGCTTGTTTGTTTTTAATACACTTGTGGGGATCATGAGTCCAAATTCCTCTGGTGAACTCTTCAGTTCTCCCTAGCACGTGCTTTGTTGGTGTAATCTATGGGAAGCTGGCATCAAAGGGACGGATTTTTTTCTTCTGAATTTCCTACAGAGATGTTTCCAGACTTTGCCATACATTATTTTGATAGCCTCTCCCAACATGGTAGTTTGAAATGGTAGTGAATTTTCCTAACGTGGAGCATTTTCATGGTCTATAAATTGTTCTCCGGGTTACCGAGGAAGCAGTCTTAGTCTTGAGATTTTGACAGTAAATGGGATACTTTTTTTTAAGCATTCCCTTCTCCACCAATGTCCACGCTATTCAAAGTGGACTTGCTGGACCTGAATTGTGCAGCTGTATGACCTGAAATATATGAAAGACTGATACTAAAAGGAGATATATACATATATATATATATATATATATATATATATATATATATACACATACATATATATATATATACACATACATATATATATATATACACATACATATATATATATACACACACACATATATATACACACACACACACACACACACACACACACATATATAAATATATATATATATATTCCTTTATCTTTTTTTCCTCCTGAACTGAGTTATTTTTCCTTGATACATGATTAAATAGACGGAGCATTTGCCGAATTACTCTGTGGCTAATCTCAACAGCAGGAAGCCTAGTGAATTTCCTCCACGCACCATTTCTGATGAGCTGACCTTTTCCAAATGCCAAATGGAACAGTTGGAGTCAACTCCATCGCCTCCACCATTGGCTCCCATTTATTCCCAAAACGCCCGTTTGCTGACCCAAAACAAATCTTGCTTAACTGATTTCCTTTGGAAGATCGGCAGAGACACAGAACAAACGTCTGCTAAAGTTAGGAAGAAACTCTGACTATGTCTTGAAATATGATTGATACTGTTTATACACACGTACTAAAGATTATAGTTTGCTTGTCATTCCGCTGTTCTTTTATCCTTTATCATTTTGCAAAGTGATATTAAGTTGAACTATTCTGGGTATTAGTGATAACGCACCTGGCTGGTTTGGAAAACAAGATGGCCGTCAACACGTTTCTCTAAACCTTCCTCCTTACATCAGCCTCCAACCCTTTCCTCTTCCTTTCCCAAATGCTTACTGAGCACCAATGTGTCAGATAAGCACTGCTGGACCCTGGTGAATTGATGGCAGCTAAACTCTAGGACTCCATGAAGCTAGGGCTGTTGACTTAAAATCTTTCCTTCTTGCCTGCAGAAAAACTCATTTAGAGAAAAGACACTATTGGAATTCCTGGCAAAGAAAGTCAACACAGACAGCTTTTGCTGAGCTAGAGGCACGCCACCAACCTTTAGCTGTTGTAGCTCATCTTCTTCCAGGACTGGCTATGCCAACATTCTTCTGTTCTCCAAGAACTGGCTCTGGGAGAGTTAGTCTTCCTCCTTAGCATCAATAACCTTAGATAGAAGGGTTTGAATGGACATCGATTGGATGTCACCTTAGGAAGCCAGAGCTTTCTAGAGAACTCAAGTGCTCACTCTCATCTGATGCAGCAGCCTGAGTCCCCAGCTACAGAGCCCAGCAGAAACCACAAATGTACAGGAAACTGGAGAAAATCAGATAAAGGCAAACCATTACATGACACATGTTCAGAAGGGAAACAGTTAAGAATTAACTCAAATTAATTTAAGGTTACAAGAGCACGTGGCACAACGGTTTAGTTAATAAGAAGCTACTCGCCAAAGCTGTCAAATGACTAAGCGCTTTCAGGGATATCAAGGAGCAGGTGGCTAGACAAAGATAAATCCCAGTGGGAACTGGGAGTGCACATTTCAGGACGAATGGAGAAGGATTTATTTATATGTCCATCTTCCCATATGTACATCTGAACACATACATTTGTAGATCCATTCACCAAATGCTTACCGAATACCGCCATTACAGCAGATAGTATTGGGGATACTGAGGTAAGTGGAAATGCATGCTTTTAGGGAGCTTAGAACTCACCAGCACGCAGAAAGCTCGTTGAAAAGCCCAGTGGACTATAGGAAGGGATTGGGCTAAGAGGGAAACCTGGACCTGATGGCCTTGGCTGGCTTCTTCGGAATATCAAGGCGGCGTGGAATAAGCTATCATCCACCCCTTCATCCTTCCCTACTCCGTACGCTTCCACAGTTTAGGTTCACAGCCCATCTGATCCAGAACCATGTGGCATTCCTTACACATTTGATTTTGCATGAACTTTGGTTGCTGTGCCTTCAGAGACCTTCAGCTATTGCCAAATGATCAACAATTTAGTTATAATATAAATAGGGTCATGACCCATAGTTTAAGCTGGGATTTAAGGGGTTTGGGATTTAGCTCCATGGGCTTTGGAAGTTAGGGTTTAGATCTCTTTATGGTTTCCTAAAATAAGTTTAGATTCAGAGTGTGGCTGAAGGCGGAACTGCTGAACTGACTACTCAACTCTTTTACTGGAGGGTTTAGACGAGAGAATAGGGCCGATGAGAGGAAAGATGCTGATGTCTTGCTTGACTCTAAGAGGGGGATGTACTAAGACATATATTTTTAACAGGGTGACTTGTTTCTGACGAAGAGATTGTGACTTGCAGATCATAATTACATCAAGGTTTCTATCTTGCTTTGTCTCTCTTGGATCACATGATCTGGGTAAAACTAGCTTTTACTCAAAGCCTGATGGGAGGCCCCTATGGTCAATACCTAAGGCCTTGTGTCAACAACCATGTAAGTTCACCATCTTGGAAGCAGAAGTCAGAACCACCTGGGTATTTCCAAAGTCTCAACACAGAGAAACTATCAGATATAAATATTTGTTGTCTTAAGTCGCTGTGTGTGGGGTAAAAAACACAAAGAAAAAGATGCTGGGGGTGCAGATTCTCTGCATGGTGCCCCATTTCATTATGCAATATTTTTTTAAATTACATTTTCTAATTTTTGCTTTATGCATACTTCCTACATTGACACAGACGATTAGAGGGTCATGTCCTTAAGGTTCAGATCTTAGTAAAATGAATACAGCTCATTCAGGACATTTTAAATACCATCATTTTCTAGATCTTCCTTCTATAAGTTCAAGAGTACAACTACAGACACAGTTCAGTGCCTGATTCATTCACGCCAAGGTGCCAAGGGTCACGTTTTATCCACCGTTTAAGATGTAAATATATGTAACTAAAATTTCTTTCCTGGAGAAGACAAAACAAGGTCTGTCCCTCCTCATGAGGTCCCAATGACAAACAGAGATAGGATGCTGCCAAAGTTCTCTCTGGGGAACCAGTGAGTTCACAGGCTTACTTACAGAGAGCATGGGCGACGGGTTACTTACAGAGATGAAGGTTCTCCTCCCCTAAGGCCATACCTGGAAGATTTTACTCATCAGGGATGATGGCTTCCCTGAAGTTGCATAGATGGAGTCCTCCTCCCTAGTTTTGCCAGGTTTAAATACCCCAGCCACTCCCAGAGGCCACATGCAATTAAGGCAGAAGTGCATTTTACAAGTTGGTAGGGAGCAACTGGATATTCAGGAGAGGGTCTCGTGACCCTCCCCAGCCCCCCATGAAGGGATGTAAACAGTCAACAAGCCCAATTGTGATAATCCTTTTGTAAGGGGGCCCAACTGAACTTCCCAAGACAGAAGACATACAACAAAATATAACTTTAAAAAAATGCAAATAACATTATTACTGTGAAAACAGGGGGTTTTTTCCTCCTCCTTTTTTCGAGTGGGGATTTGAGATAGGGTTTCATGTACTCTGGACTGATGTTGAACCTAATATGCAGATAGGGATGCCTTGAAAGGCGTTATCTTCCTGTCCTCCAAACCCACACGCTGGGATTACATCCAGTTCCTATAAATAGCTTAGACCCTAAAAGGGTCTGAGAGACCTGCACAAGGTTCAAAAAACAGAACAACATGTTAGTACCTCTGAGCAGTCTATTCATGGCTGCTTGCAGGATTGTGCCTACGATACACTGTCTCGTAGAACACACTAATACCAGTGGTTGTAGCTCCCTAAGAGTTAAGGACCCATTTGACTTAGGAGTTTAGGGAGGAAAATTACTAGGGGCTGTATAAACATCCACAGTTCTGAACAGGTTTTACCACTTATTGGTGGTACAGCAATTATCCAGTACGTGCAAGGAACTGGATTCAGGACCCCAGGACACAAAGGAAAATGCCAAAAACATTAATGGTAATGCGTGATGGGCCACACCTATAATCCCAGTATTCTGGAGGCCAGCCTTATCTACTCAGTATCTACTCATTCATAGGGTCCGAGTGGTGTTTGTTTTTAATCAGAGTGCTTGGGAGACCAAGGCAGGTGGATCGATCATTCAAGGCTAGCCTGATCAGCTAGGGCCAGCTCAGGATAACGTAGTGAAACAGACAGGAAGGAAGGAAGGAAGGAAGGAAGGAAGGAAGGAAGGAAGGAAGGAAGGAAAGAAGGAAGGATTCTAATGAGAATTAGCCGCGTTAGCTTTTTCAGTGGTGCACATTCAGCCTCATTCTCACCATCATTAACCTTTCCATTTTCCCTATTATCTTTCGGCCCTCTAATGTCCTGCAGCTTCCTCTTAGTCCACTCTGTTCCCATTTTTTGAATAACCCCCATCTTAATCCTCAGGTTTTTGTTTTGTTTTGTTTTGTCTTAAGGTAGAGGAAAGGGATGCCGGGGGGGGGGGGGGGGGGGGGGGGG
>CM052706.1:25216385-25300841 GCA_028551405.1 Uromys caudimaculatus
GGAGTGGCCTAGACTCCACCCCTCCCAGGGAAACAGAGCAGGGAGACATCCAGTGGCATTTCTGTAGACAGAGAAGCTGACTGTTATCACTTCTCCTTTGATGAAGAGCATGTGGTTTCTTTTCAGATTCTCTGCTAATTCCACCTGCCTACGCATCCAAACTCCACTAAATAAGTGTGATTCCTGAGAATCACAGAACCACAGAGCTTTCAGGAAAAGGTAATTTCACAGTGTCCCCTGGCCACCAGAGACAGACTCTGTGAGCCATGATGAGAGGTCTCCATGACCAGAACCTGCCCTGTGTCTAGAGAGAGGGGAAATGCTGTGAAACCACATCATTGAGACCAAAGTCTCCAGTGCCTTTCCCTACAGGGCTGGAAATTCCTGGCTTTTGTCTTCCTCTTGAAATGAGGCATTTGAGAGTCATGGAAAAGTACAAGACAGAATCACAAGCCACTGTGGAGAAGGTACCAAGGAGCTCATCCTGATGGGGGCCCAACTCTTGAGCAGACTTTCTTCCTGACACCCCTGCCTTGCCACGTAGAGCACAGCAAGGGCTCTCCGTGTGTTCTAGCCATGTCACTATTCCCAGTGGGACAGAGATGGCCTAAGAAAGGTGCTGCTATTGTTAGGCTGAGGCCCCTTCTCATCCTCAGAAAACACATTTGTTTCACCTCCTCATCTGGGCCGTCCCGTTCTCCAGAACATCCCTGTGTCCTTTCCTGCTTAGCTTCCCTACCTGCCCAAACCCATCCCTTTAATCTCACCACAGCACGCGGAGTCCAGGAAGACAATGACGAGGTAGCCATGGCTTCCTCTGAGGTGCTCTACCTGCTGTAGCTCTTCCACCACAAACCAGAGCTTTGACCACTGGGCTTCCCTTGCTTTGTCTTCTGGCTCTAGCTTCTCAGGCCAGACCAGTTGCTTATCGAACCTGGGCTGTGGTATTGGCCCATCAAGAGCACAGGAGGCCTATCTCACTTAGATAGAACATACCTGATAGCTCTGCGATGTTCATTCTGAGGTTTATTCTTGGTTTTCTGCCCCTGGGAGGCACATCAGTCAGCAGTCCTTCATTCACCCCAGCCTCTCAACATGGAAGCTAAAAGAGAATTTTAGGTCTGACAGCCCAGGCTCTGCCACTGATTAGCTGTGAGACTTAAGAGAAGCATCTGAGAACCCATTTCCTCATCTATAGACGTAGGAAGCACAGCTTTGTCACAATAATAGGTGAAATACTGGCAAAAAGTATTTACCGTGGAGACGTAAACATTCACAGGAAGTTTTCAGTATATGCCCTCCACATTTATTTTAAAGTTTTCATTCATTCATTCATTCATTCATTCATTCATAGTGCACTTAGCTTCATGCCAGGTACTGGGGTATGACTAGGTCTTCTAAGACGAAAGCCACTGAGACTCAGGCTGAACAGAGCAGAGAGCTGAGGCCTGCCTCCATAGAACATGGAGAAGCAAACACCCAGAGCACTGGGGGATGCCCAGGGACGGTGACAGTGAGTCCATCTTTCCTCATCTTTAAATACCATTAAGACTCTGCTAAGGTGAGTGCCACAAGAAGGAAGACATGTGACGGGGAAGAGAGAGGGTCCTGAGGGAACCCCCCTGTTCTTCCAGGCTTCTCAGTTACAGAGAGTGGTCATGCCGTGGCTGTACAGGAGGGCAATGCCCTTCAGGGAGGCCTTGTTGAATCTGTCTGAGACTGTTCCGGAAGGAGGAAGGGCGGCGGGTGGGGCGGGGAGACGGCTGGAATGTTCTGGCCTGCTGTTCAGTGCAGCCTGCAAGAGAGGAGGGCCTCTGGACATCAAAGGTTCCTTTTGTCCCTTTCCGAGTGGCAGGGCAGCCGGGCCACTGGCTATGACTCAGGCCTGGCCCTGACGTCACTCACGGCCACTGGCCTCGGTTTGCAGCCAGGAACCTGGCCAGGGAGTGGTTCTCATAGCGGCAGCAAATCTCAAAACTGGGAGCTCACTAATGTGCTCTCTCCATTTCCCCACAACCCACCTTATTTTTTTTTTTCTTCTTCTTTTTTAAGCGTTAAGGAGGCCTTTTCTTGTAGATCAACTTTCCAAATGTAAGCAGTCAGAATGAGTGACATCATCAGAATATTATGTGGAGCAGATCTCAACCAGGAGTTGAGGAATCCAGAGGAAGAATGCGGTGGTAACTCCTGAGCCCAGGGAGTTGGCAGAGTGTGGGCTTCCAAGGAGCCAGCACCTCCGAGTAAGTGAAGGCCCACCCTTAGCCCCTCAGACATGGCCCAACATTATGGGCGCCATCTTGCTCCTGAGAGCTGGGCCTGCCAGGCCGCAACCCAGAGAGGGTGTGGGGGCGGCCTTTGGGATACTTTCTAAATACGGCCTCAGAGGGGCCTACCCTCTCTCTTCCCCACAGGGCCAAACAAGAATGCATAAGCAAAAGCTACTCAGGGGGGAAACCAGGGATCAGGCTCCTTGTTTTCTCTCCCGACCTGAGCCCTGTTTCAAGAAGGCCACAATGTTTGTTTGGGGGTCTGGACTGTTTGTTTCCTGGATCTTCTATGGGGTGATCAGACTTTAAGGCAAGCCCCATTCTAGGCAAACATATGCTCTATGTCTGCCAAATAGTATTTTCACACTTTGGGGGCTGGGGGGAAAATGGCAAACTTGGTAGGAAGGGTTTCCGGCCTGCCTTGAGAGGTTGTTCAGCACTCGGGCTGATACACCTTCATCTTCTCAGGGCTGTCTTGGTTACAGCTCTTCATTTCCTCTTACGCTGCCGCAGGGACATTAAGCACAAAGGTAAAACATAGGTCATCTGTTTTAATTTCGTCTAAAAACTCCTAGGTCTTTGCATAACCTGTCATTTATACATTCTGGGAGTTTCTACTCAGGAAATTTCAGTTTCTGTGAAAGCATTTTATTCTCATGCATGAGAACTGCGGAGCAGACAGCCATGGAGATAGATATCTCTCTGTTCTTCTGGCTTCTCAAGTCACCTCCCGAGTGAGCGTCTACTTTCTGTGTGTTTTCCTCAGCACACTAAGTCTGTTCTTCATACATTAATGTGGTTTTGGGCACTATAAAAAATGGGCCTTACTTTAAGGCAATGCGGAAGTTTGTCATTTAGTGGGAAACACAAGTCCGTTGTGAACAAACGCCCTGTGAGAGTAACTATCGCACTTTAATATATGGTTTGTAGGTAGGTCTTGTGTTTTACTTTTAAATATAATTTTACATTCCGGGCTATCTTGAAGCAAGGCTGTGCTGGCCTACTATGCCTCAGGCTGAAAGATCTGAGTGCTGTGTGACAAATACTTGGTGAGTCCGTACATTTAAATCTCTAATTCTACTTTGTTTTGTTTTGTTTTGGAATAATAAAGAAAAGGATAGTACAGGGCCCAGATACTTCTGCACATAGCGACAATGGTTATGTCAAAGAGGACACATGTCCTGACAGGCTTACTGCTGTCATAGACCTCAAATATAGATTGGCTCAAACACAAGTGTTTACCTCTTGGTCATGTGACAGTGCAGGTTAGTTGGGGGTAACTGTCTTTCTTTCATGCATTCATTCAGATTCAAGGATGGGGGTATAGTTCAGTGTGAGACTCCTTGCCCAGTGTGCCCAACTCCCTTGGTTGAACACTAACAGAAACAAGAAAATCAGAGTTTGAAGGAGGCACTGCTGTCTACTGTGTGTGGTTTTCAAAAGTCATAGGTGTATCTTTGCTTTCTCGGTAGAAGGAGCAAAGAACCTGAGGCGTGCCTGTGGGAGGTTCTTATGGGTGGAAGAGGTATGCATCCTCTCTCCTCACATTCCATTGGCTAAAACAACATGACTATAACTAACTACAGAGCACCGCTTCTCAGAGACAACTGGGGAGAATTTCTGGGAAAATGGTCATTTTCATTGGCATTGAATGTGAGAACTTGGAAATGCTCAAATATAAGGCTGTAGAGTAGAGCAGGGTGGGGGGGCAGTTAGAGGATGGATTAGAGAAATGCCTCTTGTGCTGCCCTTGCAGACGACCCAGGCTCAGTTCCCAGCACACACTTAGGGGCTCACACTTAGGGGCTCACGACTATTTGTAACTCCAGTTCAAAAGGATCCAATGCCGCCTTCTGGTTTCCTTGGGCACCACGTGTGCACATAGTGCACGAAATACTTTCAGGTATATAAGTGCATACACACAAAATAAAAAATAAATAAATCTTTAAAAAATATCAGAATGCCAGGCATATAGCTGCCCACCTGTAAGCCCAGGTAGGAGACAAGGGCAAAGAGGTTGCTCATGAGTTCAAGGCCAGTGGTCTACATAGTGAGTTCCAGGCCAAACAGGGATACAAAAACAAGACCCTGTCTCAAACCAGCCAAAACAAATTATGGGATATGTCGAATTCCCCATGGATGCTCATAGGTTTTATCCTGCCATGTGGACAAAGAACAATGAGAGAAATTTCCCAAGATGCCTCTGTCCATTCTATTCTTAAGACAAGGTAAACATACCCTGCTGCCAGTGGCCAGTGAGGCAGGAAGGGCGTCCCCTCCCCCACCTTATTTTTCCTTTACCCATTCATTTGTTCAAGGCCTTTTCTTCTTTTGTTCCTGATGTATTCTTGAGTCAAACAAACTGGATTGAATTTCTCAGTGGGATTCTGCTCCTATAACCATGAGCTACAGTAAGCTATCAAATACCCCTGGCATCCTGAGCTTATGGTTCTGCCTAGTCCTGGGAACAGTGGGTGACTATTCTACTCAGTCTGTACCAGGCCCTGTGATGCTTCAGTAACACGAGGGATCCTCTAAGAAGAGACCTTCAAATAAATGTGTTAGAAAAATATTTTAACATAGACTAAAAGACTTGGGCAGGAGCATTAATGCTAACCCCCCATCAAAATATAAAAAAATATATACCCAATGTATAATTCCAGCCTTTTCGGGAAAAGTCTCATTTGCCCAAATGATGAGAGGTAAAGGTCTGATCCCAACTTGGAGACCCTTAGCTTGTTTTTATACTCTGTGTAGATTTTCTGTCTCTGTAGGTCTTTGTACAATCCTCATCTCGCTGGTAAATACCAGGAAGAAGCTCCAGTAAAGTCTCTGCCTGGGCTGCCTGGTGCATAGTTCTCTAGATTTGTGGTCAATATTTGTCTAAACAGATTCAATCTTGTCACTGCCCTTGCTATTCCCGGCTTCCATATCACCACCCTGAAGAATGAGCATTGTCCATTGTGTGGGAGGATCTGTTACTGGCCAGCTGGACGGCCTTTCAGATTGCTGTTTGTCCCCTCACCTCAGGAGTAGACCGAATAAATAAGAAGTTGATTTAAAAAAAAAAAATGCTTCTACCCCTGAAAGTTCACCTTTCAGGACTGTCGAGGACTAAGTGTCCACTGAGTTTGGGGCTGGCTGGGAAAAGAGTCAAGAGTAAAATATGCTGAGTGTAGGGGTGTGCTGCTCGCTGGAGGCAGGCATCTGAAGGAGTGAGTTGAGAATAAGCACAAGGCTTCAAAAGTCTCAGCTTAGCAGATTTTCAGGAAGCACAGAGCCAAAGGCCACGGTCAGAAAGAATGGTGTCATGGTCCACTCACTTAGGAGACTGGCTGTAACGGTGAGAAAACACTTGGCAGGATGACCAGAGGAGGATACATTTATTTTGGCTCACGGTCCCAGCGGATTCACTCCATGGTTATTGTGATTTGTGCTCCCAGGCAGAACATCACATCCTGGCAGCAGCAAGGTGTGGTGGAGGAGATTCTCATCGTAGATGCAAAACAGAAAGACATCTATGAAAGAGACCTAGGAAGGGACCAGAGTCAAACAGAGCAATGACAATATGGCGTCACTGACCTGCTTTTTTCAGCTAGGATCCGTCTGCCAAAGCTTCCAAAACATCCCAGTGTGATCACCAACTGAGGTCCATGTGTACAACCCAGGAGCCCATGGGGGAACATTTCCTATTCCAACAGCAATATTGACTAATCATGGCTTGTTAATATCAGCTACCATCTGACCTGATTCCCTCCATGCACACAGCATATCGTGTTGACGCAGGAGTGATTTCTGACATTTCTCATTACATTATATGACAAGGAGACGTGTGTGACCATCAAACGGAGTCATCAGAATTTCAGTACAGTAAACATGAAGTGTCTGAAAGAAAGCCACAGATCTTCATGACCATTGACATTGTTAGGTTGGCAGGTGTGGTGACCCTAGAGATGTCACCAACAAGGCAGGATTGTGTACAAGTATACATTTCATATTTTTGGTATTTGACATTTTTGAAATGGCATCAAAATAGATCTCAGCAGAAAAGGGGGCTTTTGTAAGTTAGTTTCACTTTGGTCTCATAATTTATTATTTTTCCACTTTAGTTATATGTGAGTTGTGTATTCCACATTGGAGACACCACAGTCTGTGCAGAGTTGGGACACCTGAAGATGTTCGTCTGACATTGTTTGTCCATGAGGAACACTGACATGTTGAACACAGCAGTCTCACATGGGCAACAGCTGGCCCAATTGGTTACATTGACCTCAGGGGCTTTATAGTTTGCAAAGCACAGAAGTGTTAGCTCCCTTCTTCCTGGCTCAGCATTATGAATGCCCTGTTAGCCCTTTTAGAGAATTTTGCAACCAGCTCACGTCATATTTACGAAAGCTAAGAATTCATAGTAATTGGGCTTTGTCATTTCTCACACTGAAATCCCCTAGTTCTCGTCAAGAACCAATCTGGAAAACACCACACAAAAGAGTTTGGGGTTTTGTTTTTAACTCAAGAAGCCTCTGGCTTTTACCAGAATTTTAAAGTTCTTTCCCTCCTCCTAAATAGTGCTTTAAAAAAAAAAACAAAAAACCTGCAATGGTGAGACAGAGTGAGCGAGGTTCTTCATGCAGAATGGTTTGGGCAACACAGGATAGTGAAGGCTAAGTCAACATGCTGTGAGAACAGTTGTCTCCCTTATGGTCAGTGTTGGTGTCTCTGCTGTGGAGACTGCTGTGAAGAATCACTGTTTTGAAAAAAGAAAACATTGTCTCTGAATCACCTTTCCTCTGTGACCCTTAGCAACATGCCTAACCAATGAGGTAAGGACTATTTCCAAGTCCCTTGATAAGGTCTGACTGGACCAGACACCCAAAGGGCTGCCAGTTTCAGTAAAATCTTTGAGAGAAACTGATTGAGTTCTCTCTGTGCCAAAAGGTGATTCCTGGGATTCTACTGAGGGGCCTAGCACATTGGAACAAAGAGGCTTGATATCTACTCCATGGACAAAATCTTAGGTTTTTGTTGCTATGATAAAGTACCCTGGCAAACACAACTTCAGGAAGAAAGGGTTTATTTTGGCTCATAGTCTGGGGTAGTCCAATATGGTAGGAACATCACCGCAGCAAGAGCTTGAAGCAGACATACAGGGCATGTCCACAAGCAGGAAGCAGAGAGCAATGAATGTTCACACCCGACTTCTCCATTTCAAACAGTACAGGGTCCCTACTCAGGGAATGGTCCTGTCCACAATGAAGACGGGTTTCCCCACAGGAATGAACCTAATCAAGATACATTGTATCATAGTCATTCCCAGAGGCTGTCCTTTAAATGACCATTTCTCACAGGTATACTTGGAGGCCTGAGTGCTAAGTGACGATTGAGCCTGTCAAGTTGACACTGAACACTGACCATCCTAGAGGCATTGACCCTGGGCTGTACTTCCCAAGCATGCAGCAATGTAGTCAGTTGGTCTGCTGTAATGGGGTTACACGTCTGTCCAGATTCTCATCAGAGGCTATCATCCCGAATCACAGAAGGAAGGAAGTAGCCAGGGAGGCCTTTCTCATTGACTTGAGTTCTTTGGTATCTGCTATCCCAAGGTTGCCTTGCAAAAGACGTAGCTTAAGATTTCCCAGGGATAGATTGCATCCTCTGTCTGCAGCTAGATCATGCTTGACTAGACTTTCAACTTCATTACAATATTTCTCTTCCTTTTTCCATTCTATGTAAGACAAATTCCTTTGTAGTTTGTTGTTTTAGTCTTGGCTGTTGTTGTTTGTTGAGTTTTTGTTGGCTTTGTTGCTGTTGTCCCCTCTTACTGTTATATTGTAAATATCTTTGCAATTCAATGAGTACTCTTTGAAAACATGATTATTAATGGCTATTATCTTTGGACAGGCATATTTTAATTTAGCCATTTTTTAAAATGGCTATTTTGATTGCCTCTGGTGCTCCACTGTTACAAATATGTAAACACTCCTGTGGGTGTTGATGGGCACCTTGTGAACAATTTTAGAAAAATTCACAGAAGTTGATTACTCTGTTTTTAAAGTTACTAATTGGTAAAGTCTGACCCAGAAAGGCATCAGTAGCTATTCCAGAACCTGTTCCCCTTTGGTTTCTCAGATGAAAATGCATGCTCATGGGTCCCAGTGATATCAGAAGTTCTGATCACAATCTCAAGCATTTTAGATTTATCCATATCACTCTATGGAGACTTTGGCTAACCATGTCTAGGTTTCACCTACTTATCTTTCAGATATCAGAAAAGCACACTTTAATGCACCCTTCATATTCATATACATGTCAGAGCCTGAGACCTGCTTATATGTGACACATGCCAACATGTGTCTAGTTTGATACGTATTCATTCCATTGATATTTATTACACAAAAAAGGTAGGGAACCCTGAGCTAATAGATTGTCATATTCTATATTGCTATAACAAAACACCTGATAAATGAGAATATCATTAAAAAGATATTTATTTAGCATATAGTTCATGAAGAACATGGCGCAAACATCTGCTCTGCTCCAATGACAGCCTCTGGGCAGATGACATCACAGCAGTGGGGACACCTGTTACACAGAGAAGAGGGATTCAGGAGAGGTGCCAGGTTTATTTACAGCAGCCATGCTCATGGAAACTAATCCCACTGCACAAGACCTATAGTAACCCCTCCTGTGAACAGTGCCCCCATGACCTAATTACCTCCCCTGAGCCTTACTTCCTAAAGCTCTCACTGCCTCAACACTGCCAAGCCTCCAGCAACAGACTCTGCAGGAAAACCTGCCAAATCCATAGCACACATACAAATGAGAAATTAACTTAAGATTCTTTTTGGCTTCTGAGTTTTTGCTTTAGCTGGTATGTTACAGCATAAGATGATTATTAGACAGGGAACCAGGAAACTATTGTAAATATGAAAGCAATGCAGTAAACATAGATCATTTACTTCCTATGATTGCCCATAGATTAAGGGGCAGAGAATGAACTAGACACAGGACCTGAACCTTCTGGTAGCAAACAGAAGGAACCAACAACAAAACTGACTCCTGAAACATCCCCCTGCCTCAGCCAGGGAAATTGTATCATTTAAGAGGACGTATAATGGTCCATTGCATCTGTACAACACTGCAGAAACCATTAACCCATACTTACCTGTCATGTGATAGTCTGACAGTCCCCTACTTCCTCTCATTCTAACTCAGCTGTCAAAGGGGCACATCTCATCATATGCCCCCCTCTACCCCCCCCGTGTGTGTGTGTGTGTGTGTGTGTGTGTGTGTGTGTGTTGTGTGTGTGTGTGTGTGTGTGTGTGTGTGTGTATGTTTGTTTCAAGACCGAGTTTCTCAGTGTAGCCCTGGCTGTCCTGGAACTTGCTCTGTAGACCAGGCTGACCTTGAACTCAGCTCAGGTAGAACCTCCTCTGCCTCCCGAGCGCTGGGATTAAAAGCATGCACCACTGTCATTTGTTTCTCAGAGTCTGTCTCTACAGACTGCTCTACTGTCCACAGCCCCCCCCCCCCGGTCCACATTCAGATGCTATAACCCTCCATGTAGTTCATCTGTGCCTACCCATGGCCACACTGTCAGCTGGTGAGGAACAAAACCCAATGATAGCACTTCTCCATACTGAGACACTAGAGAAGCTGCTGTCATGACCAATCCTCACCATCTCATGGCTGTCCTCAGTCCCATTGGTAACGCTTTTGATTCTTGGCTTTCTAGTCCAGAGTTATGGATACAAGTTCAGATCAGCACAGATTCTAGTGGTGTTGACAATCTCCCCCGAGGCTGGGGTTCAGCTGATGAAGGCTGATACTTCAGGAATGGCCGGGGTAATCCGTGTCCTCACTGTGTTTGCTCCATATGAGGTTCACGTTCCTATTGTCCTGCAATTTTTTTTCAAAAAAATTATTTCTAGCCCTGGGAGTAGTGGTGTGCACCTTTAATCCCCGGCAGGGGCAGGGGCAGGGGCAGGGGCAGGGGCAGGGGCAGGGGCAGGGGCAGGGGCAGGGGCAGGGGCAGGTGGATCTCTCTGATTTTGAGGACAGCCTGGTCTACACACTGAGTTCAAGGACAACCAAAGCTACATAGTGAGACTTTGTCCCCCCAAAATATTTAGCTTCATATTTTATGTGTATGAGTGTCTGTTGGCACGTATGTATGTACAACATGCACCTGCTGTCCTCAGAAGCCAGAAAAGCAGGTCAGATCCTCTGTAAACTGCAATGAGTTAGCAATGGTTGTGAGCTACCATGTGAGTGCTGGGAACCAAACCCAGGTCCCCTACAAGAGCACTTAACCACTAAGCCATGTCTCCTGCTCCTTCAAAGCCTTCTCATCTGATGTATATTCCGATACATGACCTTCTTGTCACTCAAAGGACGGTCCTCAGCCTAGGGGCTGGTGAGACTGATGCTTTTGCACATAGCCAATGGGAGAGAGAGATCAGAGTTCTATGACTGCACCCACTGTGGTCCCAGAGCACATAAGCAAAAGCAAAAGGTGCTCAATAGGGCTTCTGATTGCCAGGTACTCTGGTTTCCCGACTCTACCTGTCTGTGTTGACTCCATACCCCGTCTCCACTATGAGAGTGGCATCTACCCAGTCTACAACCATAGCTGCAAGAAGGGTCTAGCCCAAGAAACTCTGTCCCTTCCCCATGAATTTGTATCACCTTCCTTGCCCTATAGAAGTGAGTTCCACTAGTCCAAGGGGACCTTGGCTCAGAGAGGTTCAGCAGTCCTTGAAAGGGGACAGGAGCTACTTGGTGAACCTTCACCCATGCAGAAGAGACCAGCCATTTCTCATTGTCTAAATGCCAGGCGGCATGAATGGCCATGTAGACAGTTACCAGGAAAGCTGGAACAGTGACTGTGGTTTTAGGGACCATCCTACCCAGGATCAGGAGCCCCAACTTTATTTCCATTTTATTGTAAGTGAGCAAAAGGAGCCACTATATGTCTACAGGAATTACTCAAAGAGAAAATACTACTGTCAGCAAGTACAAGCCAGGGCGTGGGGAAACTGGATGCCTTGTAGCTTGCTGGTGGAGATCTAAGATGATACAGCTACCCTTTGAAACAGTTGATAGTATTCTTACAAAGTCAAACATTCTTTCTACACCACCCATCAAATCCTCTCCTGGATACTTACACAAGAGAGATGAAAGCGTATATTCACATAATGGTCTGTAGGTAAATATCCATGGCTTTGCTGGTAACACCTAAAATCTAAAAGCCAGCTAGTCTTCAACAAGTGAATGGATAGCCAACTGTAGAGTGTGTAACACTGGCCATGAAAAGGACACCTTTTTGCCTACAAGTTGAATGGATCGGAAGGGTTTTATACAGGGTAGAAGAAGACCTGCCCAGAGGGTTATGTACCATATAGAATACTTTCACTGGAGCTAAATGGCAGTGAGGGAGGTGAGTTCTAAGATTGCCAGGGTCCAGCCCTGGGGCGATGTGACTCTACAGGAGGCCACAGGAGTGGTGCTGATGGACAACTCTGTGTGCAGGTTGATGCTTTCTGTGAAAACGAGCTACAGAGCTACTGAAACACACTAAGCTCATGTAAAACCCAGAGAAGTCAGACAAACTCCGTCCCTGAACTCACAGAGTCAGTGTCCTATTTTTTCCATTTTATAATAGATGAGCAAAATGAGCCACTGTATACCTACAGGAATTACTCAAATAGAAAATACTACTGTCAGCAAGTATAGGCTAGGGCGTGGGAAAATTGGACGCCTTGTACCTTGTAAGATCCCCCTAGAGTACTACACTTACTACCTACCCACTTCCTTACTCTGCAACAGGGTCTCACCCTGAGCCCAGGCTAGACTTCAGTTCCCCATTCTCCTACCTCTGCTAGGATCACAGGTGTGTGTCAGTTTCCTATCTGTTCTTGTGACTTCTTGTGACTCTCCCGCCTCATTGCCCAGAAAAGAAAGAAAATGTTATTTTTAAAATTTCTTAATTTTTGTTTTCAAAACAGGGGGCTGGAGAGATGCCTTAGCAAGTAAGAGCACTTGCTGTTCTTCCAGAGGACTAAAGTTTGCTTCCCAGCACCCATATCAGGCTGCTCTCAACCACAGATAACTACAGCCCCAGGAGAGCCAATGCCTCAGGCCTCTACGTGCACATATCATATGCAGACACACATGCATAACTTAAAATAAAATAGGGTCTGGAGAGCCAACTCAGTGGTTAGGGGCATGTATTGTTCTTGCAGAGGACCCAAGCTGAGTCCCAGCTCCTGTATCAGGTAGCTTACAGCTGTGAGTTCAGCTCCAAGAGATCCACCATGCTTCTGAGCTTTTAGGACATGTGTGTGTGCACGTGGGCCTGTGTGTATGTGTGTGTGTGTGTGTGTGTGTGTGTGTGTGTGTGTGTGTGTGTGTGCGCACGCATGCTCCCACATGCGCACATGTGCATGCATGCACATACACACAAATAATAGTAATAAACTTAAATAATAAGCATCTTTAAAAGGTTTTACAAAATGACAAAAAGAAGCAGAGGACATTCCCCATCCTAGGAGCAGCTCCCCTATTGTGTACTTGGCCAGTCAGTGTCTAATTTGGGGTTGGTTAGGCCTGTTCAGTGTCTTGGCAGCTGTGGCCTCACCCTCTATTCCCAGATATCCCAGCTCTATGGAATGACAGCTCAGCTATTCCTACACTCAGTGTAAACATGCCCTCTTCCTCCTACCTGAGGCTGTAACTTCAAAGCTAGGTAAAGACCCCAAGATCTAAGAAATGGTCACACAGTGAAAATCGGAACAATCATCCTTCTCGGCCTGCTCCATAATTCCATTTCCAGAATGTGCTTTGTCTGGTCTGCACTTCATACAGACTATTCTCTTCACCTCCACCAAGGGGCCCCTCCCTAATGGAGGGAGATTAACCCTTCTGTGCCCCCTTTCAATCTCATTTAGCTGAGAGCTTGCTTCTCACAGCACGCTACTTGCTGAGCGCTCCACAGCGAGATGGCGCCTTCCCTTTAAAGCATAGGAATCGCTATTAAACACCTTCTTGCCCGACTTGGCCCTGAAAAGATGGTTTTGAAACTGAACTTGTTGTGAGTTGCCTGGGTCTGCAGTATGGAATTGCATAAGAACGTGGGCATTTGGGTCAAGGGAGACTCTGAACTCAACACCTCAGAACCTGTCTTCATGGAAGCCACAGCTTCTTTATCCCCTGGCGCTACAGAAGGGTCGCTGGTACCCCTTGAGATTCAGGCAGAGCTGGGCGAAGTGTGTGTGACATCGTGTGCGGAAGTGACACATCCACATACAAGCCACTGTCCCCACTTCTATCCTCAGCAACTCGTTTCCTCCCCCCCCCCGTCTGTGTGTGTGTGTGTGTGTGTGTGTGTGTGTGTGTGTGTGTGTGTGTGTGTGTGTGTGTGTGTGTGTGTGTGTGTGTGTGTTTCATTTCAAGACCATGAGAAGGACAAAGGTGTGAGGTTTTTCAGGCCTGGTGGTGACCTGGTCATCAAGATAGGAATGGAGACAGTTTGAGTTGCTGATATTTTTTGTCAGGTTTGTACCGATTGGTTTCGAAGCCAGGGTGAACAACAGAAAACGAAACTCTCAGCTTATTTTTAGCTGTTCATGCTAACTCATGAGATGTTTCTTTGCAAACCAAATAGAAGAAAGGTGACTTCAACGAGCTAAATTTAGAATGCTTGACTTACAGCAGTTAAGCCTGGTCGTCTGATAGTACCCAAGTATCAGAGGCACTTGGGCCTAGGAAATTTTGAAGCTATACTTACAATTTTGTTTAAAATTATGTTTAGTTGAGCTTTTTAAAGACATAAGTGTATTTGCTTTGGAGAGGAACTGAGAAACACATTAGAAATGCTCGTCTTCTGGCATCTGATCATTTTTGTATAATCTACAGCAGCTTTATAAGTAAGAGACAGTCTGGAATTTCTTCTAAAAGGAGCCAGTCTATAAAATCACAGAGAGCAGAGCCCTGCAAAGTAAGGAGTGTGGTTTCTCTCCCGCTGCCAGGGTCGTCAGGCATGCCGGTACTCTCTTTGAACTTGAGACAGTGTAGATGGCATTTTCTAAACCATCTTTCTGTCTTACAGTTCTCTGAAGCACACTCTGGCCCCAAGGCCTGTGGAGATGACGAGGTCCTCTTTGGAGGCAGAGGTGGTCTGTTAGTCCACCACCATTTCCCCTTTCCTGTCCCAGAAAGGGCAGGTTTCACAGCTTCTCAGTCAACTTGGGGTTTTTCTTTGAGGAATGAATGATGAAACCTTTAAAAAGTCTTCAGAGGGACCTCCAGGGCTGTTCTTTCATGCGTGGGCCAAAGCTCTCCAATTCTAGAAAGTGTCTTGCTAACCCCAAAATGGAGGATGCCCCTGGCAGTGAGGGAACTAGTGAAAGAGTACCATCCTTGAGTTAGTAGTCAATAGCACACTCTAATGAGCCATTCCACTGCATGAGGTAAAACCTCAGGTGCCCAGGGAGACACAAAGACCCCACAGGAGGCAAGCCAGAGACCCAGGTAAAGATAGCTACTTCAATACACCAAATGCTTACTGTGCTTCTGTTCTGTCCAAGGAAAATGGAGTCATTAGGGTATGTTGGTTAAGCTGCCCTGGCTTAGGTGAGGTACACAGTTGAGATTCTGAGCTGCAGATTCATTTATCTGACAAAAGAAAAGACTTAGGTTCAGCCTGGGAATATTTGATGTCAAGGAGTGGTACATATAGGAAGGGAGGACCCTCTTACATGAGGTACATGGTATAGTTCCATAGGATTCGAGGGAGGAATGGTTCTCTCACAGGAGGTACGTGCTATCCATCCACATGAAATCTTGTTTATAGTCCCACCTTTCTTTTTCTACCTGATTATCATTCTCTCTAGAAAAAAGAAACTTAGCTAGATTAACCTATTGTCTCGTCGGTCTGTTTGGTCAGTGGCAGATGGTCACAGTAGCAAATGGGCCTGGTATGGGAATGCCAGTGACCCACATGGACTCAAGGTCATCTAAATATTGTTCTTCAAATACCACCCTTCAAATGCACTGGGAAACGAAAGCAAAGATCATGCAGTTGCTAAAGCTGACGTAGCAATGCCCATTGCGAAGGTGGCACGTCTTGAGGTTGTTCCAAGTGAGGATGTCCGGTGGACTAGCTTAGGTTGAGGGGCATGGTCTCCCTTCCATCTCACCAGTTTTCCCTTTGTTGAAACCTCATTTCTCAGTTTCTCCTTCTTCTAGCTGTTTCTTGGAGTACCCACCTGTGTGTGGTCCCCGAGGCTTGCTGTCTGATTCTCACCAACAGTCTTTCCCACATGCTAATGGCTAGAAGTAGAAAGCTGATGTCTAAGACCTGAAGGCTTCTTAGTGTTCCAACTGTGCAGGCACCCCACTCACTCACCACCTCACTACACAGAGTGAGGTCATCCTCTTCCCGTTCCCAGGCAGTGGAGAAGGTTGCTAAGAAAGCCCTTTGGAGAGCCATCTCACCGGCTTACAAAACTGCTGACAATCAAAATAACCTGCCACAGATACAGGAGGCAGGGGCTTAGAATCTAACTCTTGGTCTACCCAACTGAGAAAGCAAGCTGGGGTGGGTTCTTTTAGGATCACATACAAAATAAAACTTCTATATGTACAAAGTGGATTTTAGATAGGAGTAAATGAACCTCTGAATCCCAGCACTCAAGAGGCAAAAGCAAGCAGATTTCTGAGTTTGAGGGGACTCTGGTCTAAATAGCAATCTCTAGGACGGCCAGAGCTACATAGAAAACCCATTTCAAAGAAAGAAAGAAAGAAATGAAGGAAGGAAGAAGAGTGAGCAGCTGTTGAACATTCATTCATTAAAATGATACATTTAAACACTTAGTTGAGAAAAGTGACTTATGGTCTTACACAAAAATTAGACTTTCAAAAGCACACACAAATCATGAAGGAGGACTTAAATAACTTAAGTGTTTTCTACATTCAACTCTGTTTTTTCTTTTTTATGGTGGGAAAGTGCATTAAAACATAGTTGAGAGAGAAGGTGTAAACCCTGAGTGGAACTCCTTGGCTTCAGAATAGGCATTGTAACTTTGGAAAAGTTTTCATTGAGGTGTACAGCGTTTGGGACTGCAAAAGGTGTTTGTTTGAATGGCAGCCTTAATCTAGCTATGTGGTATTTTCATTTGTGAGTTTATTACAATAAAGTAAATTAAAAAAAAAAAAAAGTCCGCTAAAAACCATGTAGGAGTCTGAAAGGGCTAGGGAGATAGTCTCAGGTCTCAGTGAGAAGCAAAATAAAAATGGAACAACAAGAAAATGGTGGACATTCATCCAGAGAAACAGCTACCATCCAGCCAAGACTGAATTCTGCCGTCCACATGCATGTGTGCACATGGGCATCTATACACCCCCCCACACACACACACACACATGTACCTATACATACACACAATAAAAATAAGATAAAGGGAAGATACAGGTTGGGAAAAAGGCCTGGTAATATGTACTTGATTCTCTGTTCAAGATAAGAATACTGTTTGAAGTTGAAACTAAGATGTCCTTGATGGGCGCATTGACCTTATTTGTAACTGGAATTAAAGTCTAGCAAGTCCATATAAAAGACACACAGTCCAGGTATTTAATTTACAAGCTGTAGGCCTAGACTGGGCAGGTTTGGAGCTATTCTAACCTGCATCCCAGCCACATGTCACTTGATACTTGCTGTTTCTCCTGGCCATGGGCTCATGGTCCATGTCCTCTCATGGTAGTCTCCTCCACTCTCCTGAGTCCTTTCTTCTTCTTACCCCTCCTCCTCTTCCTCCTCCTCCTCCTCCTCTTCCTCCTCCTCCTACTCCTCTTCCTCCTCCTCGTTCTCTTCTTCTTCCTCTTCCTCCTCTTCTTCTTCCCTCCCTCTCTCCCTCCCTCCCTCCTTCCCCCCCTTTCTCTCTCCCTGAAATCCCCAGTTAGGTAACTGAAAACCCGCCTATCTCAATCTATTGCCCAATCACAGGCTTTAGTCCTTTATTGACCAATTAACTTGGGGAGCAAGGTTACATAGCATCATTTGGTGTCTGTGACTGTCTCCTTGTGGGGGGGAGGCAACCAGATCTTGGGGGCCAGTATTTAGCATTTGAATACACAGCAGTACCAGACCAACTCCTACATTTTCCTTCATTGCTAATTTCGATTTAAAGCCAGATAATCTATAAAACCTTGTTCATAAATGCTAAACATAGTAGGTATGAAAGAAAGTCAGCTCTTATTTTTAATACAATGAATGGGTGAACTAAATTATTAAGGGTGTGATCTGGGTCAAATCTGTGTTATGTGGTGCTAGGGAGCAAACTCAGAGCAGTACCTATACTGAGCCACACCCCAAACCTGAGGTGTAACATGGAGAAACTGAACTTTCCTCAATGAGATGTTAGCACTTGCAGAAATGTGAGCTTTCCCCACCCACTTTGCACCATGAAACATTTACAAAGTGCAACAAACTTGCCTCCAAAATTGTTGCTCTGTTTTCTATTCCTAATTTCCCAACATGGCCTATTTAAGATTTTTGTTTTGTTTTGTTTCATTCTTCAAATGGCTGGGCTCAGGCTGCCTCTGGTTGGTGACAGCTTAGGTACCCACAATTCCCTAGGCCTGGTTCATATAAACAGAGCTAGCCCCAGCTACAGGGGACCAGGGTACACCATGAGAAATCTTTTTCCCCAGGATGTCACCCCAGTGGGAAGATTTCTGGAGTTATTTGAAGAGAGATGCAGTTTCATCCCTTAGGGTTGGACAAAGATCTAGGCTTTCAATCTTCGAGTGTCAGATTTGAATCCTAGTCTCTGTATTATAGTGATCTTTAAAACTGATGATCGTGGTAACACTATAGGATAGGATTAGTATTATTAAGTTAGAATTTATTAATATTACATAGTTAAAATAAGTATAATTTTCAGCTTTGATCAGTATACAGAAGTTCCTGCACAGATCTCTAGGCAAGTTGGAACTCTGATGGACTTTCCTAAAAATGTCAGCTAAAGCTGGGCAGTGGTGGCGCACGCCTTTGATCTCAGCACTGGGGAGGCAGAGGCAGGTGGATGTCTGAGTTCGAGGCCAGCCTGATCTACAGAGGAGTTCCAGGACAGCCAGGGCTACACAGAGAAACTCTGTTTTGAAAAACCAAAAAAAAAAAAAAAAAAAAGTCAGCTAAAATATTCTCTCCATTATATTTTTAGATTATTTTTTTAAAATGTATATGAGTGTTTTGTCGACATATCACAAGTGCGTCCGGTGATGCACAAGTGTGTCACAGAATTCAGAAGAGAGTATTGGATCTCCTGGAACTGGAGTTACAGATGGTTGTGAGCCTCCATGTGGGTGCTGGGAATCAAACCTAGATCCCCTGAAAGAAAAGCCAGTGTTCTTAACTGCTGAACCATGTCTCCAGCTCCCCCAAATTATTTTAAGTCAGTGATAAATTACTTTATTGAGGGTGAGGCAGCACATACCTTTAATCCCAGCATTTAGGAGGCAGAGGCAGGCAGGTATCTGTGAGTTTGATGCTAGACTCACTTACATAGTGAGTTCCTGGCCAGCCATAGCTAGACAGTAAGATTGTGTCTCAAGAATATAGATACTAATTAATAATTAAAGAAGGAAAGAAAGAAAAAGAACTCCCATATTGTTTTCCAGGCCTGAATTTCATCAACCTTATAAAAATTTTTCTGCCTCTTACATTTTAAAAATTTAAACAAGATTATTAAGCATGGTGAACATTTATTTTTAAAATTCAGTTGTCTAGCTAACCTGATCATGAGTTCACCTACTTGTATTTGATTAGGTATAAAATGAAACCAGCTGCAATTTTTAAAGCCATGAATGGCATCAAGAAACATGCAAACCAATTCAAATGTTTATAAACCGAGGATTCCTCTGGGACTCGGTGCCTTGACTTGATGGTTTTTTTAAATGAGAGGAGTCCAGCTCTGTTCAGACTTGAATTATGTACTTTGCATAAGCCATGCAATTTAACTTTAACCCACAGGCCTGGAAATAAAATTAGCTCCGCCTGCAGAGCACAGAGGCCATGGGCAAGCAAGAGCGTAAGTCAGAGAAAGACTGACTTACGTGCTGCAGCCTTGCTCTGGCCTCCAGCTTGTCCTTGCTGAAGTATTTTGGGAACCTTGTGTTTGGGTTGTCAAAACCTACAGTTTTCATTGTGGAAAGGGGATTCTCGTCTGAGCTAATGTCTGTGCATGTTCCCTGAGGATGAGGGGCATGCCATTTTTTTAAAATCCTAAGCGAAGGCATCTCTTTGCCACTTGTAATTGCGATAAACTTAAATATTTCAGACATGAGCATGGCTTTTTTTAAACCCCAGTACAAAACAAGATTTATTAGTTGACAGCATCTACCCAGACTCATTCCTTACAATATTTACAGCTAGAGTTCATATTTGTTTAAACCATGTAGGTTTGGTAAATATATCATGTTTGGGGACATCACAAAATAACATCCAATATCTGTCTTTTTGTCCATTTTGACAAAGAATGAACAGGGCGCTCGACAGAGAGGTGGAAACCCTTAGACCTGGCACCTTGTTATAAGAAGTGTAAGTATGGGGCCCAGCCACAGCCTCCATCCTTCCCTATAAAACAGCGGTTCTCAACCTGTAAGTCGTGATCCCTTGGGGATCAAAGGACCCTTTGCATATCAGATATTTACATTATGATTCATAACAGTAAGAAAATTAAAGTTGTGAAGTAGCAACAAAACTAATTTTATGGTTGGGGGTCACCACAACACGAGGAGCTGTGTTAAAGGGTCACCCATAGCCTTTAGGAAGGTTGAGAACTGCTGCTATAAAGGAATGTATGCTGTTCATTCCCTCGTCCCCAGGGAACCTGGGATGGATGACTGCTGCTGTCACCGTCATTTATTATCCCAGACCGAGGAGGCACTCACGTGGCTCGATGTAGTCGCCACTGATTCTGTATCTTAACAGTACTTTGTGAATGTGTAATGTGAATGTCCAGCCTTCAGATGCCCTCATGGGACATGGGACTGTCTCAACTGGCACTGTGTGTCGAATGCCAGGGTGTTTCTTTCAGCTTTCTATTCATTTTGAAGGGACCCTATAATGATATTTTTGAGAATTCTTGAATTTTGGTTTCTTTACAAACACACACACACACACACAGAGAGAGAGAGAGAGAGAGAGAGAGAGAGAGAGAGAGAGAGAGAAATATTAGAAGAATGTGGTTTTGTTTTAATCCCAGGTGTGGGGATGTGGGGCTGCTTCAGACTGTCCAAAGCAGCTAACTAAGATTTGCCTCGTGCTCTAGCAGAAGCATGATTTTACAAGCTGCAGATAGTATCTGCAATTATGTGATATTTGGAATTCTGGGAACTTTTCAGAGGGTGCTAGGGCCCCCCCCTCCCCGAGGCATGGTGGGTGGTTGTTGTTAGTTTAGGGAGGTTGTTTTCAATTTGTTGCTAGACTAGTCAAAGAAGAAACAAAAGGAAAGAAATTGGATTCAGGGATTTCCTCTCTATCCTTGCTTCTCTCCAAACAGGGGGAGGGTGGGGCATAAAGGCTGGGAAAATGAACGCACAAAGTAGCAAAGACCAGCTACAGGACCCTGCTTTATAGATGATCACATGGTAGTTACCTTGGTGCCTGTAACTCCGCCTAACTGTCTAATTCTAGAATGCCCTCAGGAAAGAAGGAATTCGCACAAGGACACTCATTCTAATATTCTGTCACTGTCAATGTTATCCAGAGCCTAGAGAGCAATGAAGCAGGGTAGGGAAGATGGCTCCACCTTTGGTGGCTACTATTTTCTTTAAAGCCACATTCATTTCTGGAGTACTTGTTGGAGAGAAGTGAGCTTCCACAAGAAGAGGTCTTGCTGTGGATCAGGCAGGACCCACCTTCCCGACAGCCTACCCCACTGACAGATTAAACCTCTGGGCTAGAGATGGCCAGGTGTGCTTTCCACACGGTTAGAAACCACTTCTGCTCTAAGGAAGAAGATAGGGTTCAAACTAGAAACAATCCAGGTGTGAAGCCTGGTACCCAGGCTGAGATTTTTTTCAAATGTATTTTCTCCTTTAAGCCACTTTTAGGACACACGAATGCTTTGCTAACCTCATTATTTCCAGGCAGTCCTCACAGAAGATAGTGTTGCTAAAACACCGGCAGACCCAGAAAATATTAATTCATGGTTGCATTGTTAAAATGAAAGAACATTAGCATGTTTGGTGATGCAATCGGCCATTAAAGGCTGTGTGAGAGATGAGATGAGAAATGTAAAGATATTATGTATTTTGAATCAGGCTGGGAGCGCTTCGTGGAAAGGCTGGCTTGTAACGATGGCTCTGGGGGTGGGTATGGTCTCTGTAGGAAAGACTCTCTTTTGTTTTCTTAAAAGACTACTTGTTATATAGCATGTTAATTTTTTTCCTGTTTTTAATCAGCTGTTAGGATCTTAAAAAAAAAAATCTACCAAGCTACTCTTATGTCACTTTGGTTTTATGGCAAAATAGTATTTGCTTATGAGGTATTTCTTTTAAATCTTGAATAAGCAGCCATTTAACAGTTTTTTGTTCCACATGTTAAATGTTTTGTTGCAATTTGAACTCCAAGTGTGAGTGTGTGTGCGTGTGAGTGTGTATGTGTGTGTGTGTGTGCGTGCACGTGCGTGCACACGCACATACATATGTGTATGCATGCATGTGTATATGTCTGAGAGAGGAAGGGTCTGTGCATAAGAATTCTTGAAGGCTTTTTAAAAAAAAAAAACAATTCCTCATAATTATGAATTGGAGTCTATAGAAAGCGACCTCCGTTTATTACGTACACACTAGGTCCCATCAATCCTGAGCACTGGGGGAGTGGCGTGAAGAAGACATGAAATTTGGTGTCTGAGTAGATGATTTTTAATTTTCAGGAAACATTTCACTCATAAAATGGATAGCAACCCTGCATCAGCCCTGACCTCCTAATGTCAATGCCATGGTGCAAGTGTGAAGCTAAAATAAGCCTCCAAGTCAGACAAAGGGACATCGCCTCTCAGCGCCCGTCTCTTCTCGCCAGCATATACCGTCCCCAGCCTTTTGCTATTCCTGTAACGGGCTTGTTCGCTTTGGAGGGGGAGGGGGAAGACAAATCACTCCTATGTTTGGACCATGTATGGTATGCTGCTGTAAATCTTACTATTATTTAGGTCAATATCCTAAAGATAGCTCTAATTGTTCATGAGGGCCAGCTGTGTATCTGAAGGAACCTGACATCAGTTTGGTTTTTTTTTTTTTTTTTTTCTGTACTGATTTTATTTGGTTTCACTTGCATCTTCATACAATCCTGTCTGCAGCGGTATCTGCCGTTCTGTACTGCAGATACATTTAGCTGGATGCATTTACACTGCCTGTGGTTAAAGGTTATAGAACGGATACAGACAACTGATCATGCATCCTTCTTCTACAAGCCTGCCGGCACCTTGGGGTTTTGAAAAAACAACCTACAAATGCTATTTTCTTTATCAGAATCTGTCTTCACTTGGCAGTAGCTTAATAGGTTTGTTGGGTTTTTTTTTTTTTAATTATTATTTTTACTTTTCTTGCTGCTGCTAGCAATTCTATGAAATTAACAGTCTATAAAATGCATCCCCGAGCAGATACCTGCTGTACTGCAAGATTTCTCCAAGAAGAGGACATGACAGTATCCATTCCAGCTGGTTTCCTTCCTTAGCACAAGGACTGTTTGATTTGCAGAAGCAGACGATTCATTCACTGTGCAGCCGCACTGCTTAAGTGCATGGAATGCCTTCGACTGCCTGGTTGCAGAATTTGGAGTTTGCTAAGCAGTGGTTAGTGATTGGGCTCATCTTGCATCACCAGTTGATGACATTTTTCTTTGTTCCCTCCTACCCAGTTGAACCAAGACTCTGAGGCTGATATGCAATGTCACTTACAACATTAATCAGATACTGCATTTAAGGTGAGCTATCCCTTGCCGCCGCCTGCTTCTCTCACGCTCGTGTGCTGCATGCAGTTCGTGTCTTGCTTGTGTGAGCCTAAGATGGCAGGCAGGATTAGCCGTGCTGTGCTGTGTGTGCATGCTGTGTAGAATTCATTACACGTTGCCTAGTATTTCAGATGTGAGTATGTAAATGCTCTTTATGTCATATCATCTGGTAGGGAAGACTTGTTTTGCCTCATTACAACCCTCGTTATTTCGACATGATCTTTCTTTCAGGATTCATTTGCTTCTGGAGGTTTGCTTTTCATCCCATTCAAAATAAGATGATGTCTTTTTAAAAAAAAAAAAAAACAAAAAAAAACCAAAGCCAAATAAATCCCACAAACCCCTAAAACCCAAACAAGAACAACAAACCCTGTTACCAGATGGTGTCTCCCCTTTCTTCTTGCATTTGCTGTCTTTTAAATAATGTATGTTGTATTGTTAATTAATGTGAATATCAAATTAAACACCCGAAACTTACATGTTTATTATGCAGGTAGGAGTCAAGGTGGACTCTATTTTTAACTCCCAGGCACTGCATCCTGTGCAAGCGACTCCAGTTCTCAGGTTTGTGTTTGCAGAGCCCGTATCAGTGGTTTGATTTTCAGCAAATGTGACAGTGGCCTTTGCAGTGGTCAGTTCTGAGCTTTGAACTCTCAGAGGAGCAAGGGAGAGAGAGAGAGAGAAAAAAAAAATTCAACACAGCACCTCCTTGGTTGCACAGCCTCAGAGAATCCTTGGATAAGAAACTTCTTTTTTCAGTTCTGTTTTGCTGTTGATAAATTCAGTCCTCGTGATCACAGGGCTTCCAAGCTGTTCGGCGGATGATTTTTGGTGTGTGTGACAATCGCATCTAAAACTTGTGAGCAAGAAGCCGGAGAAATCAGTTGGTCTCCATCACCTTACATAAAAATGGCCGAGTGTCTTGTTATGCTGCCACTGCCCTGAGTGATACGCACAGGTACGTTGGAATTTGCATGCTTTATAGACTCTTTTTCTTGAGCCATGCAGGAGAGCATCAGATGCATTAAAATGTGACTTTTACAATTAAAAACTAATATCCTTGTAATCTTTGGGGATGGCATTAAACTGAATAGCCTCTCCTATCATATACTGCATAGATATAAGCATAAACTTATAAGGTGATTCTGCTGTTAAAGTGGGATTATTTCTTTTTCAAAAAAAAAATTCAAATGTAGGATAGGTGTGGCGCCATGAGACAAAAGAAAAATTGGAAAAGTCTGGTGATTTGGCTCAATTTTAGTTTGAAACTAAAAATCAAATGGGTTTCTGGAGACAATTTCAAAGAGCGTAAAGAAGCTCAAAAGGAACTATCAAAAATGTTAATCTCTAAGACGCGGACTTTAACTGTGTTACATGAAAGATGAAAGTTAAATCTTTCAAAATCATATTTTGTCATATACAATGATAAATCCACTATTTGTTTGTGCATGTAGCAGGGGGCGGGGAATTATCGTTTTTAAAGGGAAAAAGGCAAAGTTCCCATGGCCCTCTTAGCAGAAATTAAGCTCCATTAAATGAAGCTGTGCCCTACAATGGCTCATTGCAGAAATACAGTTGTGGCTCTCCAAGTGCCAAATCCTGGCACCTTTCAAAACCATGTCATGTGCTCTTTCCTCTGAGTCTAACCCCTCAAAAATATTTTAGTTTCAAATTAACACTGGGCCAGAACCTGTTTCCTTGGCAACCGACTCATATCTTTTTGTTTTGTTTTGTTGGGTTTTTTTTTTTTTTTTTTTTTTTCGAGACAGGGTTTCTCTGGACTCATATTTTAAAATGCAGTAATAGATATGCATAAGAATGTCTTAGAAAAGGAGACACATGCCAAGTGAGAACCTTATAGTTTTGTGTCCTCTCCTATAGAATTTGAACTGGCTTTAGACGGTTTTTAAATATGGTCCTCAAGCCTTCACGTCAGCTCCATTTGCAATTGTACCGAGGCTTGCTCAGGACAGCCCTTCTCTTCCCTTTGTGCTCAGTTCATTCTAAATTAAGGTCTCTCTGCCATGCGCTCTAGAATGCAGGTCAAGGTTTGTGGAGAGGTGTACTCTCATTCTCATGCGCTCACCTGAGCCTCTGAAACAAAAGCTGTTTCAGAAATTCTCCTGCTTCTAACTTCCTCAGCCTTCCATGGTAATCTCCCAGCTCAGGGTAGATAGAGCTGGACCCAAACCCAAGCCTTCCTTCCCCATGACAAGTGCACCCTGAGCCCTCATGGGACCGTCTCTGTAGCTGTTGCTAGATTAGAAACCTCCGGGAGCTGCTCCCAGGTGAAGAAATTTGAGACTCAGAGCTGGGTCTGTAAATGTTTGTTTCCAGCAGACTTCCTACAGTGTGATCTGCATGGCCAAATCTCTTATGGGTTACAGAGTGGTTGCTGTTTATTGTTATTGTGTTTTGAGGCCACCTAAATGATTGTCTTTGGGATCATTCTGTGGCTCGGTTATATCAGAACCCGAGTCATCTAGTGAGTCTGCTCCCTGGGTCTGCCGTAGAATAGCTTTCTTTCTGCAACACCTTTTTTTTCTCCCAATCTTCTTGGGAGCCATTTTGCTTCTTGCCCAGGTCTTAAAATGACTAAGTGCCTTTTGAATACAGTATGTATCCGACTGCAGACCACAGGGAAATGTCAGAAACCTGATTTAGTATGGACATTTATTTTAAGAGCAGCATCATTAACAACTGCAGAAGGATGGGACCGATTGTCACTTGCTCTTGGACAAATAGTAAGCTCGGCATTTGTAGTTAAAACACTTGCTGTTCAGAAAGATTCTAGCAGTATGCCTTCCATCTTGATAGGCCAGCACAAATTAACCATTTTAAATGAATTTGAATCTTAACTGCAAGATTCGGTGGATGAACCGCAGTTGTTCTGGCACGAATGGATGCCTGATAGAGCCCACACTCTAGACTCTCCGTCCTTTTGTTTCCAACTTAAGCATGCTTGCATCATCTTGTACATTTTCATAGCTAATAATTTTTTAATGACATTATTCATTTGTGTTGCTCGTAGTCATGCCTAACAGAATTTCAAATATAATTCACAGAGCCAGAAAACCAAACAAAACTGTTGGGAAACACAGTGCACCATTATCACCCTAATAAACAGACGAGTGAATGGAAGAATTCTTTATCGCGGTGTTGTGTGTCGCTTAGTGCGATGTTTGCCAAGGCACAAAGCTTTTCTAAACTTACCCATTTACAATTATTGTTGGATTTCCTAGATTAGCTGAAATGAGGGGAAATGGTACTTACTCTCTGTGTTTAACTGACTAGGTAGGCTTAACTCATTTACACATTTTGGCTGAGGTGCTTGCATCAGGCAGGCCAGAGCAGGCTGAGAGGAAGACTGTGCAAATGACTGCTTTGCTCTGACACCAAATGAAACGTGCAAATGTGTAGCTTCTCTGCCTGAATGATTTATAGTACACAATTCTCAACTCTTGTTTTTCTTTGGGGAATAGAAAGCTGTTTCTCCAAGCTTTAATTCAGCAAGAATACAAGGCTACATCTCCAGTTACTGCACTCATGTGACTCTAACTCAGCCTTTTCTGAGGATCCCCTGTAGCTAGTCTGGTGGCTAGGCCACAGCTTAGACTTACAGCCTCTTTATATGTGAGGAGAAAAGAAATCTAAAAAAATAACCTAGCACCTTTCTCATTACTAACTCATGCTGAGTAAGCCTCTGAGTTTCTGGTCCCACATGGCTTGTTCTAACAGCTAACTTCCCCAGGTTAAATAAACACTTGGTGCATTTACTGAGTACCTATCATCTACCGGGTTTATTCTACAAGCTAGAAATTCAATGATCAAGACAGGGAAGAGCTTGCTTCTCATGTTCCCGCCTTTACCATGGCAGGGTAGGCAGTAAGGGAGGGGCAAAGGCAAATGTGTAAGCAACTAACAAACACAAGAGCAAGAAAGAAGAGTAACTGGTACGTGCCTGTAGCTCCAGCACTGGAGAGGCAGACTGTGAGTTCCAGGCTAGCCTGGGCAAGTGACGCTGCCTCAAAAACACAGAAAGAAGAAAAACTAACAGTTAAAAAGCAAGGACCATGTGCTGTAGGGGGGTACCTCCTTTGGAATGGTGGTTTTAGGAAAGCCTTCCTGGTGCTGTGGCGTTGGAGCAGAGACCTGCAAGGTAAAGAAAGACCAAGCCAGGCAAGGATCTGCTGGGGCCCGTACCGTGCAGCAAGTGTGTAAACACAAACTGTACCCCATCTTTCTTTGTGGACCCTTCTGCCTCTTGAAGCCAGGCTTCACAGCTTCATGGCTGCCCCTGCCTTAGGCAAGCTTCTGTGAGAAAGTGGCTCAGAGCCCTGCGGCTGGTTTCAACCTGTCAGATACCAGATATGTATCTGACAGATATGTACCTCTGACCCCAGAAGTACCCTGAATCTATCTGGGAAGGTGAGTGACACTCTTGGCATTGCATCCCCAGGAATGATGCAATCTTGGCAAAGACCCAACATCAACTCAGTAATGGCCTCTTGGAGCAAGGAATGTTCTAGAAAGTATCTTATTTTGCTTTTCATGAGGACTCTGGGATTTAAACTCATAGCAAAACACTTGAGACTTCCATTTCATTTTCCCCCCAAAAGGCAAAATGGTGGAAAGGTCAACATGTCAACTGGCCAATAAACAATCTTTGTCTTGAAATGCCCAAAGCACATGGGCTCTGTCGCGGCTTTACTGATGTAATTGTTTCCTCTATTATACTAATAGGCTAAGAGAGGTCTTGTGAGCCAGTGTGCCTCTATCCCTGTGAGGTTAGTGTGGTGATGAGAATCAGAGAGCAGAGATGAGCTGTTATACAAGTTAAACGCTGTATGGTTCGTAAAAGCCTTCTGAACTTTCTAGAAGCACTTTCTAAAACTGAGCCTTAACTTAGCAGGTCATTTTGTACAACAGAGGTGGTCTGACTGGTTTCTCGGACATTGGTCATTGGTTTTGTGAAGCAGCCTACTGCAGGACAAGCTTGTTCTAGTTGTTTGTAGTAGAGAATTGCCTGTCATAGGCGGAAGGAAGAGACACTTTGGCGATTTGGTTCGCATCTTGGTATATGTGTTGAGTATTCTCTAGAGAACTAACACTGTTTTCGGCCAGGCAGAATGGAATATGACAGGGCCCCCATGAGACTCTGTTCAGGTTCCCACAGAAGGCTAGATAATGATATGAACAGGCAAAATTATGTATCATTCCTGGTACAGAAGGAATTCTTTGTTACTGTTCCCTGAAGTTCACTCTTCTGTTTCCAGGCAGCTCAGCCAATGTCAAGGACAGGTCTTCGCTTGGACCCTGTCTTTTCTCTCACCACCTTGCTAAGAAGAGTTGGCTCCTAATAAGCCACCGTATGCCTGTCTACCCTTTTCCAAGCTGGTCTGCCTACATTGCCAAGTGACCTCAATAACGGCTGCCACTTTTAAATTCACGAGCAGATGTTAGGTTGAGAAGCCCCTGAATGCAAAAATTTGAATTTGCGATGCAGGCAAATGCTCTTGATTTCTCATGGTGCATAGTTGACGGAGGAGGGGGAAGGCGGGGGGGGGGGGGGGCCGGGGCTGCCTTCTGGCAGGTCTGTAGAAAGCTTTCGGGGCAGCAGGTAAATTGAACCCAGTCGCTAAATCACTCGCCTTTATTAGGTGATCCCAGCATGTCGCCGCTGTGGCCTAAAACATCTCAGGGACCAAGAAAGTGTTCTTGGGTCTTGCAGCTGCTTCTGCATCTTTAATGGCATCTTTGCTGCTACTGCTCTTTCTGCTTAAGGGTTGGAGACTGGTATTTATGTCCACTCTCACTGTGCTAGGCCTGCAGAGGGAGTTTGTTTTCTAGAACTGCTTTGTTTATTAAAATGCCAGTATAAATACTTTGGGCGCTCATGAATGTACAGAGGCTTCCGTTGTATGCTTTACATAATAAAACGACATCTTCTTTACCCTTGCTCATTGCTACCAAATGGATATTTTGAAATTCCTTTTCCTTCTGCATACTAAAATCCCTTACCAGGTCTGAGGCCTTGCTCTAATTAAGGCCTCACTTTGCCACTGAGCTGGCTGCAGAGTGCCTGCCCGAGGGCCTTACAAGCCAGTGAGATGAGAGAACAAAAGCCACCAGCCGAGAACGTGGTTAAATCCGAGAAGGGCCGTGCCCTCGTAATCCTTACCCCCACCCCCTTTTTTCTTTATTTCTACAGCTGAGAAAGGGGAAAGGAGGAGAACTATGCCATGGATTCTTCAGAGTATGCAGGGTATTGGGAAATTCACATGCAGAGAACAGGGGTGTCATCTGGGAAATAAGGGCAACCTGAAGGCAGGTTGGGGTGCAGAGAATCAGCAAATGGGAACAAAGGGAGCAGCCAGCAGCCACGGGCAAGGCTGCTTGCCTTTGAAGCCAGGGGTACAAGGTACATGGGAACGTGGAGAGGGCTTGCTGTAGAAAAGTCTTGGAGAGCCCGCAGGTGTAGGCTAGCTGCATAGACGGAGGCATAAGCCACTCTCTTAGTCTTTGGATATCTCACTGACAGTGTTACTTGATTGTTTCACTTTGCCTATTGGGAAGCAACCAGTGATGGATATTCTTAAATGTGATAAATCCAGGAGCATTACAGCGTCTCCCTATTGGGACCCGTGAGGAACTCTGTGTCAGAAGTGTCCTAGAAATTCTATTTAAGCTGGGCATGGTGCTATACACCTTTATCTCAGCACTCCAGAGGCAGATGAAGACAGAGCTCTGAAAATTCAAGGCCAGTCTACTCTACATAGTGAGTTCGAGGCCAGCAGGGTTTTAGAGACCCTGTCTCAAAAAACAAAGGCTCCACTCTTTGTGCCAAGACTGCCGGGGAAGACCCCCTTCCCCACTGTCCTATTAGATTTCCACCAGCGTTTAAACAAGATGAGAGGGCATTTGGTTTCTACTCTGCCCAAGTGCTGTTGGATTGCTACAGAGCAGAGATTTGGGAGAAGGAAAGACAGACAAACAAAGGGACCAGCAACCCAAGGGCAGCCTAGACTTTATTTGGGAAAAGACGTGGAGGGGTGTAGTCCTAGGACAGAAAAGGGGGGAGGGATGGGAAATGTCCCTTTGGGGCCTGGGGTGTTGGCCAGTGCTTAGGGTAGCCAGAGAAAGAAGGCAAACAGTGGGTTAAAGAACATCTGTGAGCAATAAATAAACGTTTCCATGATGTCAACCTTTACTAAGGGATGATAGGTTAGGGAGGGTAAGAATCTAGAAATACAAGTTACTTTAGTTCTAAGGATTGTCAATTTTTTAAAAACCAAAATAGGGGCTTTATAAAATGGTGTGGCCATGGCTCATAGTACCCAAAAATGTCTGCTGTAAGCTGCAGACCCAAGCAAGTTTCTTTCCTAAATCCATGCTTCCTCAAAGCCTGCCTCCCCCTTCCTTCTCTTCCTCTCTCCTTCCTTTCCTTCCTCTCTAGTCTCCCTCCATTCTTCTCTCCCTGCCTCCGTTCCTCCCTCTGTGTGGTCTGAGTCCCTTGACCATCCCCAGAGGATATTCTGACTGTCTGAATTGCTAGGTCTGCAGAAGGACAGGAGGGGGGCTGGTAACACTTAGTAAATTGTCTTCCTTGTGCTTCTTGCTTGCCTCTCACAGAAATTCAAACCAGACTCTTGCCCCAGGCATGGCTTTTCCTCTCATTGAAAGAACTGGCCTGAGGAGTTGTTCCTTCTGGAGGTCTTCTGAGGAGTCAACTGTAGACTAACACAAACTCCTGGTTTAGAGCCCTTCCACCAAACCAATTGCCTTCAGTTACAGGAAAGATTACCCCCCCCTTTATCTATAAAAGGTCAGATAGAAAGTAGCTGAGGCCTTTTTTCTTTTAATGCAAAATAAAAAATTTTACTAGGAATATGGAGTAGGGTGTTTGCCTAGCATACATAAAGCCTTGGGTTCAGGCCCCAGCAAGGCCAAAATAAGGAAATAAAACTTCAACAAACTGAGTTTAAAGATGGTATTGACTTTGCTGGTGTTCACTAAAGATCTGTGAATCAGGCAGCACCCGATCTATAAAGGCCATGGTCTGCCTTGGGCTTAGAAGAAGAGACAAATTGTATAAGGTAGCTTGAGTGGGAACTTAGAGGTTCACATTGGGCTTCTTACATTTCTTCCCTTATGATGGTTAAAGCAGAGGGACTTCCTTATCTGGCCGCCAGGGCTGGCCTCCTTCAGGATTATCTACTGTTTCCTCAGACGGTCAGACACCAACCTAATTCAGTTTAGCATTTGGGACTTTAGTGAGAGTGACTTCTTTTTGGTTCTCCTATTGGGATCCATGAGGAACTCTGTATCAGAAGTGTCCCAGAAATTTTATTTAAACTGGGAATGGTGCTATACACCTTTAATCTCAGCACTCCAGAGGCAGATGAAGACAGAGCTCTGAAAGTTCAAGGCTAGTCTAGTCTACATTGTGAGTTCCAGGCCAGTAGGGTTATAGTGACCCTGTCTCAAAAAATAAAACAACAAAAACAGTGAGTTGAAGCAAAGCTGAGGATACTATACAGGTGTTTATGTAACAAAGAAAAAAGTAGATTTCCACAAATTTTGTATCGATGAAAGAAAATATAAAATGCAGTATTAACTATAATAACTACAACAGGTATGGCTGTGATTATGTCTCTACACCATTATGAGCAATGGCATTTGAATTCCACATGATTTCTCATCATATAATGTTCTTCTTTTTGACACTCCACCCAGTCACTTAGAAATGTAAAACTTGGGCTGGAGAAATGGCTCAGTTGATTAAGAGAAAACCATGCTTTTGCAAAGGACCCATGCTGGACTCTCAGAACCCACCTTGCTCAAAGCTGTCTGTAGCTCTAGCTCCAGAGGACCCAAAGCCTCTGGCCTCCTCAGCCACCTGCGCTATGTGCACATACCCCAACACAGACGCATATTATGAATACACATAAATTTAAAAATATTTTTAAGCTTAAAAAATGTAAAGCTATTCTTAGGCCATATAAAAGCAGGTCACAGGTTAGATTCATATTTGAAGATTGATCTTTCTTTCTTTCCTTCCTTTCTATCTTCCCTCCTTCCTTCCCTTCCTCCTTTTATTGAATCAGGGTCTCTCTCTGTCGTCCAGGCTGAGTTTAAACTCATGGTCCTCCTGCCTTGGTCTCCAGAGCAGTGGGGTTACAGGCATAGATGATGATTCTATTTTGTAAATTATAATTTGTTCTGGGGACCAATTGGCCAGATTGAGTCAATATGTTTTTATTTCTAATAATATTTTTAAAAACTGTGTGTGTGTTTGTGTGTGTGTGAGAAAGAGAGAGAGAGTGAGAGAGAGAGAGAGAGAGAGAGAGAGAGAGAGAGAGAGAGAGAGAGAGTGAGCGCATGCTCATGGGCATATGCATGGCACACATGTGGGATCAGAGGAGAAGTTGTAGGGGTCTGGGGTTTCGAACTCAGACCATCAGGCTCAGCAGGATACATCTTTACCCACACAGCCATTCCACTGGCCCCAATTTCAGGAAATATTTTCTATTTAATGTTGTCTTCTAATTTTATTACTTTTTCTTAGAAAGCTAAGATATTCATACTGTGAAATAGCTAGAACCTTAATGTTTTCCCACAACCATTTTAATCTTTTATCTACACACAGTAAACATTTTACTACAGTGTAATGTTTGCAGACACATTGTATATTTTCCTATCTGACATCACAGCACACTTTATACCATTTGAAAATCCTTCATAACCTTTTCAAACTTTACTATGAAAGTCTTGAACATATGCAAAAGCAAGCAAGCTTCACACATGTCCCCTTCCTTCCTGCCAGTTCTTTGTTATTTCAGAGGAAATCCCACTCCTCTCTATCCTTTTGCTGTTGCTGTTTTCTGGACAGGGTCTCACCACTATATAGCTCAGGCTGTCCTGGAACTCACTCTATCGACCAGCCTGGCTTCGAACTCACAGAGATTTGCCTGCCTCTGCCTCTGAAGTCCTGAAACTAAAGGCCTGCACCACTAAGCCTGGCTTTCATACCTTTTTTTTTTTTTTTTTTTATCTCTGACTCTTGAGCACGGTTCTCTAAAAGAGATAGATTCTAAGAGAAAAAAGTTTGTCTTAGAAAAGAAATACTGAACTATGTAGTGCTAAAAGAATAATGTCTGCAACCTTCGAAGGTTCAGGAAGGAGGAAGGTGGGAGGGAGGGAGAGGGAAGCAGGGAGGAAGGAGGTGGGAGGAAGGGAAAGGCCCATCACCATCCCCTTAGTTCTTCTGGAAGCTTGAAATATTTCTTTTTAAAAAGGGAGGGGGGGCTTTAAACTGTAGATGATTGAAACCATGTATAGCTGCAGGGCCAAACCCGAGTGCCAAATGCCATCACGTCTCATAGGCAACGTATGAATTTGTTCAATTAGGTTATTAAACAAGCACAACTCCAAGTAAGTATCACACAGTCCATCTCATATGACACTGAATTTCGTGCATTCACAGGCTTCCCCTTTCTCTTCAATCCTTGCTGCCTTGTGGAAGACGCCTTGTGTGGGTTTAAACAGGCAACATTTTAGTCTTTTTAGCTGCTGTATTGGAGTCCTATAAAGAATAGTCCTTGTTAAACTGCCCCATAATCTTAATCAGAAAGTACATGCAGTATAACAGAAACCAAACTTAGTGGGAACTAAACAAAATGAGACAGAATACAAAGTCAGCTTCCTGGGCAAGGCCTAGGAGCCATGGCGCAAAGCTGAGCAGACAGAAGTTTAAGAAGAGTTAAAGTCTTAGAGTCTCTTTTTTTCCTTTTTAAATGCATTAAAATGGAAATTATTACAAAGAAAACACTACGCGTAGTTATTTCGGAAAAGAAAATTGTAAAGGAAGCCTTTACAGAAAAGGGCACACTTATGATAAGATGGGATGTTTCCGGAAATTTCCAGACGGCCCCCCCATACTCAGAAGGATGATTGAGAGACTCTAGTTATGAGAAAGGATGGAAATTTTTGAAGGACTGGCTTATTACATAATTTCAGGCTATTGCTGTGATAGTTTAGCTATTAAAACAATGTGAGGAAATATGCTTGCTTCTGGAGAAATATTTGGCTCTAATAAGAAAAAAAATGCAACTGTGTGTGAATGGCCCACTAGGGGTGAGGAGCCATTCACGCTAAGACTCTTAAAGCCAGAGCCAAATTTCACTAGGCACACGCTGTTGACAGGACCTGATCAAGACACCTCCCGGAACACCCTGGAGTCAGACTTAGGTCATAGGTCCCAAGTGGCCCTAGCAGATCACCCATGGAAAACCACTATAAACAACAGAAGCCCTAACTCAGAATAACCTTCAATACTCACACCTGCTTGAAGTTAAAGAGCACTTACAATGCCAGGTGCTACTGTAAATGTTTCACATGTATTATTTAATTCAATTTAAAAAACCACCTAGGAGGTAGACATTAATACCGAAACATATTGCATGTTAGTGGCCTTATGTAGAAACAAACCTAGGCTGTCAACACAGGCCTGCTGAATCCAAAAGGCCAACCAGCCTTGCCCACCATCTCCCACCTGTCCCAGGGAATCAGCAACAGCAACCCGGCTCACATTCTTCCAAATCTATGTGGACTAGTTTTCGTTTTCAGAGTTTCTAAAATCCTCAATGGAAACATACAAACATGCAATTAGACCATGAGTTTCCTCAGTTTTGTTTTGTAAGGCCGGTATCTACCACTGCCAACAAGTTAGCTCAGGTTTTGTGGAAGTTCTCATTGGCAGTTATGTAGACAAAAACATTTCAAGCTTTTTTTTTTTTTTTTTTTTTTTAAGGAGATGAATCATTACTTAATAAATGCAGTTTAGTGGAGTTAATCTGTGAACACAGGCCTATGGAGAGAGAGAATAAAGGGGTGTTTGGCATTGAGAAGGTCGGGAACTGCTTGTTACATGTGTATGCACGTTGCCCAACCTGTCAGCCTTCACGACTCTGCATTTTTAAATGACACCATTCTCCCTGCATCGTTTAAGGGGCTTTACTTTGCATATAGTATTAAAATCTACTCAACTCACTAAAATGATCATATTCTTAATGCTTGGTCAGGAACTGGGATGCATAAATGACAAGCACTGTATTCCAGGAAAATACTCTTTTTCAAAACCTTAAAGTTTCACCTAGGAGCGAGTCTTTTCCAAAGGAGAAAAAATTGAAGCCTCAATGATGGATGGTTCAAAACAAACACCTGCACTTAGGTGTGCATGAGGCAGTAGGTGCCACACAGCGAATCTGTGGAGGAAGGATGCCTGCGGGCAGTCGGTGGCTTTTATTTTATTGCCTGAGACAGTTTTTATATCATGGTGGGAAATAATCCAGGCGTCCCCTGATAGCCATGGGAAAGCACAGGTGACACCCTGTTCTCAGAATTTGGTGCCGTTAAAACTGCATAGGGCTCGGGTGCGCGATACCCGCGCCGGGTGCCCAGGGCCTGCTCTGTGGCCGCGCAGCCCTGTGCAAGCCTGGCTCTGCGGCGGTGGCGCCGGGGTGCAGGAGCCTCGCAGCCCGCAGCGCCCCAGAGGCCTGCGCGTTGGCGCCCGAGGTCGAGCGGCCGTCGGGCCTGCACTGCACCGGGGGCGGACCGGGGCGTCCGGGCCCAGCCGCCGGCGTCCATTTTCTGGGCGGCGCTGCGGCCGGACTCGTAGGTCCGGAAGCGCCATGGACCCCGCGGGAAGCGCGCGGGCGGCGGAGTGGAGCCCCGTAAGTGCGCCGGGACCCGCGCGTCTCCGGGGCGTGGGGGTGGGGAGGCGGGAGCCGGTGGGCAGCGCTCGTGCCGGGCTGCAGCGGACGCGGAGCGGAGTGTACGGAGCAGCCAGTGTCCGCAGGTGCCCGTGTCCCGCCCCACCAGGCTCGGCTGCAGGGGGGCAGCGGGGAGTGACGCGCACCTGGGGCTCGGGACTGTCGCACCTCCCCTCCCCTGAAGCGCATACCCGGGCTGCTTCCTGACCCTACCAGATCGCGATGAGATCCTACTGCGACACCAAGCCCCGGGAATTGAACCGGACGTTCTAAGGCAGGGCCCTGCCCCTAGGGGTTGCAGCCTCGGCCTCCTGCTCCTACTGCGTCTGTTAGGACAATTCAACAGTCGGCCTTTAGACACTTCTTTGCAGGTTAGCTGATAAATAACTTGAGATTTTAATCTATCTGCGCTTCCACTTTATAACTCCTGCTTTGTGGTGGGTAAGTGCCTGATTCCCATTCTGGATGCTGGGCCTGATTGAAAAACCCTTGTAATGGTCTATGCTAAATGATAAGCGTTTATGTAGCGTGTGCATATTTGAAAGGTTAAAGGCCATTCTCCTAATTGGGACGCTCAAGTGCTTGCTCTGGTTCTCGCGGCTGGAAAGAATAGTTTTGTTGTGGTTTCAGAGAAACTTATAGCATCTTACTGTAGCTACGATCAAAGAGCAGAGTTTGTGATTTGTGACAGGGTCTGGCTAAGGAGCCTAGAACGGTTACTATGTTAGCCCAGGCTGGTTCCGAACTTGCAACTTGCAGTGGTCTCAGCGGACTGCTAGGATCATAGGCCTTCTACCAGTGTTTTTCTGAGACCAAACACGTATTAGTAGAATTTCTTTGATGGGTCATGCTGAAAATTTTTAAAAGATTAGGATATATAGTACGATAGAAAAGACTAGGAAAAGTAACCGTTGCACACAGTACAGATAAGCATAGTTTAATGACGCCTTCTACTTATATAACATAATTTGTAATAAAATGGGTCACTGTCAAAAAAGCCTTTAAGACTCCAATTTGGTGTTCTGTGGTGCGGATTTTGCACTCAAATCAATCTGGGTTTGTGCTGAAGTTAACCAGGGTTTGAGTCCCAGCACTCACCCAGTGTGACCTCCAGCAACTGGTTCACAGCAGTGTTTGCAACTATAAAATGGGGAACTGTCCCTACAGCTGAGGCATGTTACAGAGATTTACCCATCCACTGAGAGCACTTGGCGCAGTTCCCGATTTACCGAGGCACCTCACATATACTAACGGCAATGACTTTTGCGGCTGAAATCCTGAATCCTAGACACTAGTCCTGAATCGCTGCACTTTCGTCTTTTCTTAGATCTTGATGTGGAAGACATGGAGGGCTCAGAACCAAGGATTTCCAAGTGATTTCTGCCAAAGCACAGAAGCTAACTCTGTTAAGGCTGGCGTGTTCTGACTGAGGTAACTGAGGTGTATGTCTTTCCTTAGTCTGCGTGAAATAAGAAATGGCAGTTTCTGAAAGACTCCTCAAGGTGTCTGAATCATGGCCTGCCAGGTTTGTGTACTACAAAATTTCCAGGACTCTCAAGCAGTCTGTTATGAAGGTCACATGGTGTGCCAGGCAGGCCTCTGCGCTGAGGAAGAACTGGCAAACAGAGCTTCAAGGCAACAGGCTTCTCATGTTAGCTCCTCCGCTGGTAGATGTGATGAGAACGTTTGTGTGTGTCTTGATAGGTATGTGGCTTCCTCAAGTCGTAAGGACCCCAAACAAGATGGAAGCTCAGAGGGTTTAACTGAGTTTTTGTTGTTACAGTGGGGTTGAGGTCAGGGCAGACATGCTGCCAACCTCTCCACTTGCTGTAGAGTGAGCTCTTTGCTAGCTGTAGAGTGTGTAAGCATGAAGAGACATTTGTGATTCTCACATAGATGTCTTGACAGCCCAGCACACTAAGCTCTACGTTATAGATGGTTACGAAGTCCTAGGCAGTGACAGAAACAGCTACCATTTGTCAAATGATTGTGTGTCTTTATGTGCCAGGCAGTGTGTTAATAATTTACTCCTCTGGGGGCTGGAGAGACCGCTCAGCAGTTAAGAGCACTGACTGCTCTTCCAGAGGTCCTGAGTTCAATTCCCAACAACCACATTTTGGCTCACAACCATCTCTAATAGGATCTGGTGACCTCTTCTGGTGTGTCTGAAGACAGCGACAGTGTACTCATATACATAAAATAAATAAATCTTTTAAAAAAACAAAAAAAAATTTACTCCTCAACAGTACTCCTAAGAGTCGAGGAAGAAGAGATTTACAGGATTGAAATGTGCAAACTGCAGCAGGTCATGGGAGGCTTTGCAGCTAGCTCTTCCTTTATTGGGTACAATTTTTTACAGTGCTTTGCTGGAGCCACAAAGTTCACAGTTAAATGCCTGTCCTCCAGAAGCCTGCAGTCTAAATTCTACCTAAAGTCAAAAGAGGCAGAGTTGGTGGGCAAGCCCACAGTCATGGCCCTCTCTGCCTGGCTGCTACACAATGCCATCTGTCACCCGGACAGACCACAGTCATTGACGTTTCAAAGTTCTTGCTTTTCGATTGGAATTTTAATTCTTGTCTACTTTTCACATCTATTAAACTTATGCTTTCAGTTGATATACAATCATAAGGCCTCTGGATTCATTTATTATTTTAACATCTATTAAACTTATGCTTTCAGTTGATACACAATTATAAGGCCTCTGGATTCATTTATTATTTTATTGAGCTTCTCTGAGATTCTTGGGTATTCAAAGAGATTTTTTACACTGTTATAATTATATTAGTCATGTCCAGCCTTTTAGCGAGGAATTATTTGTTCAGCTGTCAGCGATTTGCTGTTGGTAATCAACGTAAAGATGCTGGAGATTGACTTACGACATTTTCATTTTCAAAATGAAATCTAACTTTAAAATTTTCATTTTCTGTCTCTATCACTTACCATGGAGACCTTTTTAAATTTATGTACATAACCCATAGGCGGGGAGGAGAGGAAGCAGTTTGACAGGAGAAGTTTTTGATTCAAAACAATCTCTTGGCCTTGTAGACCAGACGACTTCGGTCATTCTAAACTAAAGCAATTGAAGAAACACAAACACTTTTGTGTGATTTATGGGCTAGAACGACAAATGGCAGCCCCAGGAACTTCATTGAGCGCTAGAAATCAGATTACAGAACCTGACCACCACTCGTTACAACATAAGTCTCATACAAAAACAAATGAGACCACAGATCTGCACGCAGGCTTGTGAGCTTTATGAAGTTCTATAAATGTTAGGCAGCAAATGCTTATCAAGTAGCTGCCATAAGTATGTTCCCACCAGAGAGACTAGAGGATTCAACCGAAAAACAGCTGACACTTCCCCGTGAGGCTGTTGGTAGAGTTTGAAAAAATGAACCAGAAACACACACACACCTGTCACACTCACACACACACACACCCGTCACACACACACACACCAGTCACACACACACACACCAGTCACACTCACACACACACACCCATCACACACACCCCCCTCTCTCTCTCTCTCTCATACACACACCACACACACACACACACACACACACACACACACACACACACACACACCCCTGTGTGTGTCTCCAGGACATAAACGTAAAAAGAATCCTGGTAATTGGAGGAGGCTTTTGCAGTAGGAATAGAGGAAGACTGAGAGAGCGCGGAGTGCGATGCAGGAAAGGCATCAAGCCCAGTTGAGTTAGAACTGGCCTATACAGGCATCCAGGGTAAAAGAGAACGGGAGAATATTTGTTGCTGAACAATAGTGGTCTTGAATGCCAACTAGGAAATTGGAATGTGTTAATCAATGGCGTCATTAAGGCTCTTTGAACAAGGAAATGTCATGGCTGTACCGGAGGAGCCTGTCCCTGTGCAGAGCTTAGAGGAGGTAGGGAGGAGAGGAAATACTGAAGAAGGCTGCCGCAGTCCTCCAAGAAAAGGGGCAGGCCCAGAGTAGCTGGCATCCACCTGGGGTAGCAAGTGAGGCAAATGAGAAGACATAGCAGTCAGCTGTCTCACTGGAGAAGGAGGACCTGATGCTGGCATAGCATTCCCAGAGCGGTGGTACCATGGGGACCCTGAGAAGGAGGTGATGTTACATCCTAGGGGCACTGAGTGTAAGGCACTGAAGCTGCCACCTTTCATCTGGATGCCTTAGGAAGGGGAAGGCCAGACCAGGAGCTACTGGTATACAGGAAAAGATGAAGAGGTTTCCCATTAGAGTATAGGAAGACTGTGGTTGAGGATTGAGCCTTTTAAGAAAAGAAATGACTGGGGAGCCAGAAAGAACCCTGTAAGGAGAGCAGAAAGCCTCAGAGGAACAAGTTTCCAGAAGGCTCTGGAGCAAAGTTCCCTTGGGCCCAGGAACAGGAGACTGACAAGCGGTGCATTATGTGTTCGTGGGCATTTTCCTCTGCACGGTAATGTGATATGCACAATGAATATTAAGTGGCTTCGTTTGCATACATTTCTAGCTTGCACAAATCGAGAATAAATCTTGTCCAAATTGCTGACCTTTGAGTACTCCCAAGCACACTTCTCGTTACTAAAATTCAGGCTGCTAAATGTGGTTTTAATAGTGGCATTAATACTGTATCAGTGTTAACAGAAGACAAATCAGAGAATCTTTCTTAAAAGAATGAATGAAAAAAAAAGAATACCTTTCTGTTGTAGCAAAAAGTTCTAAAAGTAACTTAATTCCATTGCCTTTGAGCTTGTATCTGTTAAATACTGGGTCTATTTTTCTGAGCATATGAGCTTAATATACTGGAATGAGGATGCTGGAGTCAGATAAACCCAGTCTTGAACCAGCTGGGCCATTGTCCAGGCTTGTGGCGTGAGCAAAGTCCTGGTAAGCTGAGTTTTTCCATCCTAAGCTTAGGTCAGTCTATTTTGAAACTTTGAGTGATACTTTGATCAGGAGCTACAGCATGGCAGGTACATGTATGCTAAGATGGTGAACATACATGTACATGCTAAGAGGAAGCCACACTGGAGGCCTACCTCCCAGCGCCATTTCAACGTATTTATTCCAACCATTACTCTGTTCTGTCCTGTGTGTGTTGAAGTGACCAGGAGTTTCGTACACAGATCAAGGCTTTACCAGGGCTGTCTCAAGAGATGGCTGTAGAGGTTAAAAGCACTTGCTGTTCTTCCAAGGATTTGTTCCCAGCACCTCTATGGCGACTCACAATGGGCTGTGCCTCCATCTCCAAGGGCTCCGGTGCCCTCTCTGTCCTCTACATGCATGCCAGGTAATCGGGAATGGCATTACCCCACCTTCCACTGCTCCCTGCAGTGTAACCACAGCAGCCTCCCCAGCTCTGTGTGCTTGTGTGACCCCAGAAGCCTCTCTTCAGCTTTAGCAGGATTGTGATTGGTTTCTGAATGTAAATGAGGATTTCCTTTTTCACAAATACACCAGGCTTTCTGCTTAAACATCCATCTTCTGGTCCTGTGGTCCCTGACATGGCTCAAATTCTCCACTGCCTCAGCGCTGAGTCACACGTGTGTTTGATGGAAGTGTCACTGTCACACCCTCGGCGTGCTTGTTGAATCACACCTCCCGGATGTGTCCCCTTCCTCTGGCAGAATTGGGTTTCACCTTTGCTTTCATGGGGTGACTGAGTGGAGCTGTCCCAGGGCTGGGCCTTGGCGCCCTGCTGCCCTTGGAGCCTTTGCTAACTGGGGTGAAGAAAACAGCCCTGACCTCCAGTTCTTTTCCGACCAAGGTCCAGTGATGGTGCGGTGTCTTAGCCCCTCACCATGAGTTGACTTTTCGCACAGATGTGCTGTCATCCCAAGGACACGTCCCTCCCTAAATAGAAACATACTTCTGAGTGACTTCTGAACCTGCTTCGGTATCCATTCAATCTCTCAGTGTTCATCTTTTTCTTTTTGTTTTGTTTTTACATTTTACCAGGAAACCAATTAAAAGACTTTTTGTTTGTTTTAAGACTTTTTTCTGTTATTTTCTGACAAAATGCTTTGCATTTCTCTTCAAGAAATACCTGTCAACATGGTTTTCCTCTTTTATAAATAAGAGTCTTCCTTTTAATCCTAACAACCGTCTTGCATTAAAAATAATGTGTTTTCCCCATGAGGCTCCCTTGCTCCGGAGATAGTAAAAGCTCTGGTGGTTACTTACCAGGGTATTTAGCAAACAAATCCAGTATTGGTGGGAAAAGATGGTTCTCTGTCTGGAGGGAATGTCCCCAGAAGGTGCACTGCTTGTAGTGTGCAGGCCCAACCCGGTGGCCATTTTCTGCACTGAGTGTACACAGTGAAGCTCCGCCCACTGTGCAGCCCGTGAGCGTGTTTTCTAAAACGAAAGCACAGACAGAGACTGGAGTATTCAAGTAACATAACCTGTATTTAGGCTATTTTTAGATGGGTATGCTTAAAGCACAATTGTTCTAAACAGCATACTGTGGGCTTTTGTCTGTGATGGCTTGGGGTTTGTGTGGGGAGTTTTACTTTTTTACTGTGTAGATAAATTCTCTCTCGAACAAGTGAACAGGGGAGCTATTTAAATACCCAAAGAGTGCCAGAAACACACATTCTGAGTTTTGTTGTTGTAGAGATACTACCTCTCAGTATAGCCCAGGCTAGCCTCCGACTCATGATCTTCCCACCTCAGCCTCCCCAGGGCTTTTGACATCACCCCTGATGCATTCTGCTTTAATGAAAGTAATTCCAGGGTGGAGTTGGCGAAAGACACCCCAAAATGTGGTTCTTCATATTCCATTCCCACTCCCAGCCATTTTTTCCTACTTGTTTTTCCTCAGTCTAGACTATTATGCGTCCATTTGTACACTGGCTAGAGTTTCTGTAGCCTTTCCATAGTCAAAAAAGCCATGCGCGTGTCTCCTCGGACCTTCTGGCACGCTTGTTCAACAACTCTGCAGATTACCCAGCATTCCCAAGGTCTAGGAGGAAGTGGCTTTCTCAACCCCCAGAGGCCTCAGAGGCCTGTGCCACCATACGTGGACTCTCTCGGGGATTACTGCTGCTAACGGTGGCTTCAAACTGGAAACATGGAGGAGGGATTATGGGAAATGTGTGCATAGGGAAAGTACAAACATCTAGGGTTCAGTCCCAAACCTATGACTCTGCATCTCGACACCGTGTGTCTAGAACTGCGTGGGAAACCATAGCAAATGGGAGGTTGTCAGTTGAAGGTAGAGAGGTGGTGGGGGCAGAGTCGGGCAAAAGCGCCAGAGTTGTCTCCCAGGAATTCCTAATGCATAGTGACCACTCAGACTATTCTCCAGACCAAAGAGGTCAGCTCTGTGTCTCCATAACCCCTCTAGAGAAGGAACTGGCCTTCTAGCATTGGCTTCTTCTGTTCTAAGGAGCAGTTTTGATTTTGTGTCTCTATAGATGTGTTTTCTTGTGCTGTCCCATTGTCTGTTTGTTTGTTTTTTGTTTTGTTTTGTTTGTTTGTTTGTTTTTTGAGACAGGGTTTCTCTGTAAAGCCTTGGCTGTCCTGGAACTCACTCTGTAGACCAGGCTGGCCTCGAACTCAGAAATCCACCTGCCTCTGTCTCCCAAGTGCTGGGATTAAAGGCATGCACCACCACTGCCCGGCTGTCCCATTGTCTTGAGACTCTGACTGCCAGGCTCTGTTCTCGCTGTCATTTTGTCCTTGTCATATTATGGAGGGCACAGCGATGCAGTGGGATGATGTCACCTCAGAGTCCTCTAACACAGTTAGAGCTAAATAAAGTCCTGTGTTACTCAGCCATTACCATTCCCTGTTACACCACCTGCTGAAGGAGAACATGGGAGGATGGGTAGATCTGATGGTTTGATTAGCTCCTCAAGTGTGAGGAGACCCCGTCCTGAAAACACACAGACTGAAGGGAAGAGTTTGCACTCTGCCTCCCAGGATTCGTGTGTTAGGAGTTTCCCCATAGGAACAAGCAGGCTGGGGATCCTGGAGTGTCACCCAGGTGCAGTGCATGTGAAGGCTTCGCGGAAACCTGGGGTACTGACATGTCACGATTTAAATTTTAGGACAGTAAGTCACTGGACAGATGAAATTTTAGAAACGGAATAAAATTTGTAGTGACATTTTGCAATTTTGTTTCTTAAAAAAAAAAAAAAAAAACAGAAATATTATAAGAATGTGCTTTTGTTTTAGGTGTGGGGATGTGGCAGCTGACTATGATTTGCCTCATGCTTTAGCAGAGGCATGGTTTGGCCAGCTGCAGATAGTATCTGCAACTGTGCGATGTTTGGAATTCTGGGGACTTTTCAGAGGGGATATAAATGCAGAAGCCCCAAGAGGCAAGGCCATTGGTCATTTAGGGGGCTCGTTTGCGGTTTGTTAGTAGTCATGGTCAAAGAAGAAACAAAAGGAAAGACATTAGACTCAGGGATCTCTTTCCCCTCTATCCTTGTTTCTCTCCTATCTGTATTAGGGGAATGGGGAGGGTGGCAAAGAAGAAAAAGCCATAAGACCAGCTACAGACATTAAAGTAACTTAAACTTACATTTTATAGATTAAGGTCTAAAACTCAAGTGCGTACAAGTTCAGGGAGGTAATATGAACATTAAACACAGGCTAATAATGACAAGTCAAGAAGTAGTTTTAATGCCTTTTTACTTATTTTTAAGCTTTATTTTGCTTCTTAAGTGTATGGATGTGTATGGGTAGTGCGTGTGATTACAGGAGTCTAATCCTCTGGAGCTGCAGTTACAGGCGGTTGTGAGCCTCCAGATGTGGTCTAGGAACCAAGCTTGGGTCCTCTACAAGAGCGGTGCCTACTCTTAACTACTGAGCCATTTCTCCAGCCCCAAGACGTTTGAAGATCACTGTGGATACTTAGAGACTTACTGTATACAGGCCACAGTCAGTTGTGGATTCTACTGTACACTGTCTGAGTCCTCCCAACAGGACCCCCACAGTGGCAGCCTGTGCAGTCTTTTCCTATAGGGCTCTGGCTTGAGGTTGTTCTGGGCCCAACCCAAGGAAAGGTAATAACCACTGACCTTTCCTTCTCTATGTCACTACATATAAATCACCCACTTCATATATAACTATGCCTATTTCATGTGAGCAAAATTCTCTCTGTAAGGTCTGTAACAGAAAGCAACATAGGTTGTGCTATCTCGAGAGGCATCAGGTACAGGTAACAACCTTTGTTAGGCTGCCCAGTACTGGGTGAAACAGGAGAAGCCCATCAGAGGAAGTCCCTCCTTATCTGGGCTGTCACTCCCAAGGCAGCAAGATGGAGCCAAGCATCAAGAGATAGGTACCAACAAAGGACAGCAGGCATCCCCACACACACAGATGTGATTTAAGGTGTTGACTTAGCAAGGATGTTCATTAAGCTATCAGGCAGGGCTTTCTGAGTTGTCCTGGAATTGCCAGAATTGTCCTCGCCCCTTCCATTAAGACTTTATTGACCATCTCCACGGAGTATGAAATGCCCTCCCTTACTTCTCAGCATCCTTTAGCGACTCCCACTTTGCTCTTGGTGGTGAGTCATGGTGTGTGTGCAGCACTCAGCACAGGGCTTTGCATGTAGAAAGCGCTCAGCAGATGTTAGCTTTGATATCACCAGCTTCATCCCCTCCATCATAGCTGTTACTGCAGAGGCAGGCACCTGAGCTTCTGTAGACTCCACCTAACCCGCGTGTGTAGGTGAACTGCCGGCATCTCTGTTAGACGTGAATGAAGATGGCACACACATGTAAGGCAGTGCTTAGAGGCTGTTCTGCTTCCCTCACCCTCATTTATTGCAGCTATCAAGTCTTGTTTTGAAACTCTTGAGCACTTAAGGCATGTTTCTGCCATTGTATAAGCAAGGCTGTAGGGTTTGGTGTCAGATGGGGTCACTACTAGGGAGCTAGGACGTAGCTGTGCCAGGGATTTGCTCCAAGGTGTGTTGACGGATGAGAAGCCATCAGCGAGTGCTGCAGGGAAGTCTTGCTTGGCCCTCAGTGTGGTCCTTGACCTGGCAGTGTGGATCTAACCTGAGATCTTGCCTCCCACAGCACTCCAGTCCCGCTATGTGGAAGAACGCACCTAAGATTTCCCTGACTCCTGTGAGTTTATCCTCTGGAGAATGTTGCCGTACACGTAGAGAAGCACAGAAACAAACTTGTGCAGACGAGTTTGCCGGCTTGCTAAGTAGGGCATGTTTTAAGGATGGTCTTCAAGGGTGTGGGTTGGATTCTGTTTAGAAACACATGCTGGAGTTAACAGATCTCAGTAAGACTCAAATTCTGAAGACTGTTGAAATGGTTTCCAAGAAGAGAACTTTCTGTCTGAAGGGGCAGAAAGCCTTTCCGTGTATCTGGGAAGTAACAGGGATGAGTAGAATGAAGGATTTTAGTAGGAAGTGTCTGGGCTATACGATAGGGGGGAGCTGCTCCCAGTGAAGGTGTCTGGGACGGCAATAGGGGGGACCCAGAGCTAACTCCAGTGTTGGTGACTAGCATGGCCACCTGATCCTAAAGAAACAACGAAGTTGGGAATAACCCCATTCTGCCATGGTGGCTTGTCCAAACTTCAAGTAGAAGGGTAGAGCATGCCACTGTATTTTACAGAGGAAATCTAATCTTCATATCAAATTAATCCAATTTGGAAAATGAACTAAGTCTCTTCAAGGCTTTCAAAGCACTTGCCTCTGTTTAGAAGGTGGCATAGTCCTTTTAACTCTATTAACTTGTGGGCGTTTTCCCCCCTAACCTGTAGTGGCCTTTGCCCTGATTCTTAGCCCCATGGAGTCTCTCAGTACCAGGGAGTGCTTGTGAGTGCCGCTGTGTATATGAATGGTCTCTGTGATGATTCTCCTAGTCTTCCTTCTCTGTCAGCTGGTAGGGAACTCAGCCTGCAGTTTCTGGATCCACACCCTTCTCCCATTCATCCATGAATTACTGCCATGATGGTTTTACTGGGCTGCGTGATGCAACCTCCCGAAAGACATGCCTACAACCCAGAACCTGCAAGTGGGATCTCATTTGGAAAAAAACAATCTCATATATTATCATAATTATGGAACTAGAAATGAGATCATCTTAGATGATCAGGCAGCCACACAGAAGAGAGACACACACATAAGGATGAGAAGAGAAAGGTAAGAGTGAGGGTCCTGCAGTCATAAGCCTAAAAGCAGCAAGGAAGGACTCTGCACCTGCCCCATGATCAGAGAGAGCCTGGACCTGCAAACACCTGCCAGGCTTCTGTCCTGCCTTGTAGGGAATAAATCTGTGTCAAGTGTGTGGGTTTGTTACAGCACTCTAGGAAACTAGTTTAATGCCCCAAACCACCTTCGAACTAAAGACACCTGGGTGCTTGTTAAACTCAGATTTACTCCAGGCTATTCCAGTTCAGGTGACAGCTAGAAACAGTTTTTAATAAGGGTCCCCGGTGCTGGTTCTGGTAGCTTGGCTGTTCCTCTCAGGCTCCTTTGGGCCTGTTGTTTTCATGCAGTTGGACAAAATCCATGATCACATTTGCAGCCCCCACCCCATATCAGTACACTGCACAGCTTCCTATGGCAGCCAAGAGCCACCTGCCTTCCCAAGGCTACTTAGAGGGACCCAGGCTTCATTATCCTGTTAATGGCTAGTCAGCCATCTTTTCCTCTCTCCTCTAATGTCTCATTAGGAGATTCTCTCACCCAGATGACTTTGAAGCCTTTCTCTTCTTTCCACTCTGTAGTTAGGGCTAAGAATATTGGGACTCAAGGGAAAGACCGGGTCCTCATGAGGTTGACACTCCGGTCTGGGGTCCTGCCATTCCTCTACCTCTACAACTCCCATCAGGCCTTGGGAAGCAGCCAGCCCCCCTGTCTATCCTTCTCCGGATGTGTCACTCCATTTCCTGGCTCTGTGCTACTTAGTCCTCTGCCTGGAGTTGACTGCTATGTCACCTCCTGGGTCCTTTTCTCTGACTTTCCCCAAACTAAGCTTAAAGCTCCCTCTTCCTCAGGCCTGGACCAAATATAGGAGTTTCTGCTAGCCCATTTATGAAGTGGAATTTCTGGTTTCTTTGGAAATTCAGTTGTGTCATGATGTTTTTGTAGAAGCTGCCTTGTGAGAGGGCATGTGATGTTTTGCTGAAACAGACGTGTGTTTTACTGGAGCAGATACTTGAGAGGGAGTGTGATGTTTGGGACAAGTGTTAGAACCCCACAGACAGTGAAAGGCTGCTCTTGCATTGTGACCCTGTGTAACACTTCACTGATCTTTGTTGGCCATACAATGCTTTGCTGGTCTTCACTTCATAGAAACGCACCAAAGAATTTCTTGTGGTATTCCAGCTGATTCTGGTCTCTTCCACTGACTCAAGTCAGCACAGCCTTGCGGTTTTTGCTGGATTGTACCACCACTACTGATTTGTGTTTGGTGTTTGCTATTGAGCTAGACAGCTGGTATTCTGACAAAATAGACTGAAATCTAAACAGGTCCACAAATCCCTTGTCCTGTTAACCATATTTTCCCATACCTTTGGTTGGTGGGCTAGAAGTGAGATAGAAGTGGTCAAGAACCCTAAATAAAGTAGCCTTGAAAGATCTAGGCCTACATTATCTGTTCCATGAGACAGCACCTCCAGGAGTGGAGTGAAGACATGAAGGAGTCCAAAAGGCCAGGAGAGGGAAATAGTTCTGTTTCTTTGGGTCAGTATTGCCTCAGACACTTGTTAGTAAAATTAAAAAGTACGTAATTTTAGGGAATGTATTTAAAGTGCATAACTAGTAATATGTCATACCATTGACTGAGCATTTTCTTGCCAAGATCTATTTTTATCATAATTACCATAATCATCTTGGGCATTGCTGTCATTTTACAGAACATATTAAACAAAATGCTATGGTCAGGTAATGAAGAATGGCAAAGCAGAATAAGGAAATGACCGCATGCTCTGTAGCGTGGTGATGACATACAGGCTGGCCAACAAAAACTTACAAAAGTCCAGAAATCAAACATGCTACTCTGACCTCCCGATGCTCCCGGAGACTGGATCACCAACCAAAGAATACACATAGAGGGATCCATGGTGCTGGCCACATATGTGGCAGAGGAGGGCCTTGTTGGCCATCAGTGGGAGGAGAGGCCCTTGGGCCTGAGGGTGTTAGAGGCCCCAGTATAGGGGAATGCCAAGGAGGGAATACAGGAGTGGGTGGGTGGATAGGTGGGGGAATACCCTCATAGAGGCAGGGGGAGGGGGAGGGGATGGGGGTTTCAAAGGGGAGATCTGGAAAGGGGGAAACATTTGAAATGTAAATAAAGTATCCAAAAAAAGCTACTCAAAAGGAGATGGCAGTTTATGTTTAGTAACATTGAGATCACACATGCACAAATATTTTTGAAACCCAGAGCCACACAACCAAGATTAGAATCCCATCCTTGCTATAAGCTGTATAGTGCTAGGACTCCAGCCTAACTCTCCTGAGCCTCAGCATCTCTTTGGAATAGAAATATCACTCCATAGCTGCATGGACATCATGTGAAGGAAAGTGAGTCGGTGTGTATGAGAGTATTTGTGAATGAGACAGGACCAAGTAGGATGGATACAGCCGGGTGCTCTTGCCTTTGTTCTGTGTTTGAGTCCACAAAGTTGGCCTTTGGAAGGAGTCAGGATGGGGAAGGAGGTATTCTGCTTGGTAAGCAGATAGAGGAGCTGAAACAATCACAGGCTGTCTGAATTCCACAGCCAGGCAGAGTCCAAGAATGCTGGGAGCGCATGATGCTGGGAGCACACGATGCTGGGACTGGGTTTGAGAGGATGGAGGTGAAAGGAAATTGGTCCAGCACCTGTTGAAACAGTGAGTGCAGAACACGCTGCTTGCTATGGTTTTGTGCTCAGTTCCCAATAAAGAGCAGCCCGAGCCACAGGTCACTAGCTCCAGAAATAGTGAGATCTTGTTCTCTTGTTCTGAGGCTGTTCCTTGCAGCTCTGAAGCTTTCTGGATCTGAAGTCAAGAACTCACTTACCTCGTGTTCTTAGTGTCTTGATTCTGTGCATTGGGGTGCAGTCGCATGCTGGCGGTATAACTTCAGCTGCCCTCCTTCAAAAGGAGACTGAGGCTTTATCATTCCTATTTTGAAAGATAGAAAAGTGTGTCTTTAAGGAGTCACAGATAAACAGTACTGACTTGCAGAGATGATTTGGGTACATGCAAGAACATTTCCCTTCATGCCTCTTAGTCAACGACATCCATAGTGGAAGCAGGAAGCAGTTTAGCACATTTAAGCAATCCATCGATGTCTTTTAAAATACACTTAGTGCTTTCAACATTCCAGCAGGTGGAGAGGGGAAGGACCAAATGAACACATTTAAACAGAATAAGAATAAACATGAAATTTTGAGTTTTGACTGTAAAATTCAGTCCTGGTCATTTGGAAATTGGAGATGGCAGAAAACAAGGAAAGAAAGAAGCCTGTGTACCTTCCTCTGAAATACGTAATGGAAATAAAGCAGACAGCTGTGCTCAGATTTTCTGGCTGCTCCTGCATGCTTAGCTCCTGTCTGATCCAGCACCCCGGAAGCAGCCTGAGCTCCTTTCACAGGCTGAAGCAGGCTTAGTGACGTCAGGCAGTTTCCAAGGTCAGAGGGTACAGTCCTGGCACAGCAGTTTATAGAGCCTGGTGCAGGAAGGCCTGTGAAACCAGAAATCTGGAGACCTGTTTCCCTGGGCTTCTCTATAACGTTCTCTTTACAAGGTAATGGCTGAAGGAATTAGATTCAGAGCAGGAAAGGAAAGACCTCAAAAGGCTGTGGGGTCTCTTGAGTGAAGGCTTCTCAACACAGAGTGGGGCAGCCTCGGAACCAGCTCTGGAATCTGTGGCAACTGAAGAATGAGCTCCAGTGGGCTCCTCCAATGCCTTTGAGTGTCTAAGTAAAACTGTGCCATCTTGTTGAAGCAGCTTTTTCCCCCAAATTTACCCTTCTTGTTTTGAGAGACATTTTGGTGGGAGTGGATTTGCCAGCTGGTAAGGATTCCAGAGTGTTTCTTTGGGTATGTTACATCATCTTGTAGGCGTCGCACTGTGAACCGGAAGTGGGCTTTGGTCATCATCTGCGAGCCAACCCAAGACACAGCCCTGACAAAGCTTCCACCAGCGAAGGGCTTTGCCCAAGGAACTACAGAACTATGTTAGTGACATTGTCATACAGCAAGTAAGTTAGCAGAACTAGAGCAGAGCCCAGGTACTACAGTAGGGGCCAACCTTGCCTTCAGAGGAGAAAGATAATTGCCTGAGAGAAAGGCTGGGCCAGCCAAGCAAGAAGACTTAGAATACTACTTAACCCCAGCACTTATTGATGATTTTGATCAAAGAATTTGATGGCAGTTTGAAGCATAATTTACAAAAAAGTACAGCACTGTGCTAAACCTCAAATTGAAACTAATTTGTTTAACTGGGCAAACTACAAGCTAATAAATCTATTAATACTTAAACTAATATATAAACTATATCAATATATGTTATATATTAATTATATATATGATATATATACTGTATATACCTAAGTATTACACATTTGTATATAAATATATATTTAAGTATTAATAGATTAATATGTTGTATACTGTATATATACAGTTATGGTAAATACACTGTATACAGTATGCATACTGTATATATTGTAAACTAAATTGCAACCAAACAGCTAAATCCTTAGGGTCCTAGATTTAAGCAAGAACTAGCTAGGAGGTCCCAAGACTGCACTCTTAAAAATCCCTCCTGCGTGAAGACAGAGGAGCAGAGATGGTCTGTGGAGAGTATAAAAGAAGGTGGTTAAGGTAATAAGATGCGGTGTGGGGGAAGGGAAGAGACTGCTCTTACCTGAAATAACTATAGAAGGCCAAAACAGGTAATACTGGTCTTGTGAGTGTTTATTCCTAAATCCATAGCCAGGTTTGCATGAGCCTCTCAGAGAAGAGGGAAAATGCACATCCCAGAGATGCACTGGTCATGTAAGCCGTTGTCTCGTTTGGCCTCCTTCCTACCACCTAACAAGTAGTTACCTTAAAAGACTCTTGTTAAACTGCTAGTGCCCTTTTGCATCAGCCTAGAAGAAACATGAGCAGTGCCCATATTCTGCTTCCAGTGCCATTTGGCCACTGAAGAAACTGCGGTACGGAGAGTTTTAAGTCATGGCAGAACCAGGATGACCTTACACCAAGGTCAGAGTCCCACAGGGCCAGCCTGCCTCTTCCTAAATTCTCCGTCGGTAGAACCGCATCTTATGAGTGCACTACTTTAGGCATTGAGATGCTCTCTGTTCTCCTAGATCAGTGACTTCCACCCCCACCCTTCCTTCTCTATTACCCCACCTTGTGATAGCCCCTGTATTAGATGCATAGGTGGTAGGGTGGTCAGCCTAGAAACAAAAGTAGATAAAAAATAAAAGCTAAAGGGATATTCAACTGCCATATATTACTTTTAGGTTTATGTATTTTAAGAAAAATGAATGAAAATGTTATGGAAAATACTGATTTCCCTTGTATGTTCTTGCCAGGGCACCTGTGAAACATCTGGTACCTTTGAGCTTATAAGAGAAATGGCCCCTTTCTGATAGGTACAGGCCCACCTGAGGCACATAACTGACCAAGCAGAACATGGGGTTCCCTACCACTGGATATAAACTGTATACCTAGGGCACATGGTCGCCCTGCCTCAGTCTAGGATACAGTCTGTAAAGTGCAGTGGGAAGAAGGCTGATACCATCCAAGCCTCTGGGACTTCAGCTCCCAGTACATTGCTCCATGCAACCTAGAAGACACGGAAGCATAAGTTCGTTCTTTTCTGAGATTCATTTATTTTATGAGTGTGCATGTTTTGTCTGCATGCATTCATATGTACCACATACATGCCTTGTGTCCATACTGGTCAGAAGAGCTGAACAGATGCCCAGAACTGAAGGTAGAGATGGTTGTGAGCTGCCATATGGGTGCTGGGAATGAAAGTTGGGTCCTCTGCAGAAGAAGCAAGTACTCTTAACTGCCCAGTCATCTCTCCAGCCCCCAAATCTAAGTTCTTATTCTGTCTTCATGTTACTAACTTGAAATGAAAATCACAATTTTGGGGACAGTCTGTGATTTTAATCCCAGATCTGCCTAAATGATCTTATCCAAGCTCCACAGCCTCTCCAAGTCACAGTTTTATCACTGTAAAATATGATGGCCATTGGGACCAGCAAGCTGGCACAGCAGGTAAAAGTCCTGCTACACAAATCTCACACCTGGGTTCAGGCCCCTGGACCCCTCCGTAAAGAGCTGAATGTAGTGTCACACATCTGTAATCAGAATGAGATGAGGGGTGGGGACAGGAGGATGCCTAGAAGCTGGCCTAAAGAGCAGCAGCAGGGAACTCTAAGGGAGGCCCTGCTGTAACAAGGTGTCCTCTGACCTCCCCATATACGCCACATATACACCCACAGATAGTTTAAGGGGGAAAAGACTTCAGCGAGGCTTACTGGGGTAATGTATGTAATATGTACAATGGTGCTAGGCACAAACTGTGCTTGTTAGGTGTTGGGACCAGCATAAGGATGCCAGCAGACACGTTTTCGGTGGGGCTTTTGATGAATCTGTGAAGAATGTGAATGCCATTTTACAGTAACACTCGGAAAAGCTACCCAGGGGGGCTCCAGTATAAACATACATGAGAATAGTCATTTATTTCATAAAGTAGTCAGAAGTCTGCTTCTGACTCAAGGGCACGCCATAATTTCTTGAAGGATGCAGAGCACACAGTGGGATACAAGCATGCTGTCCTGTCTCCACAGCCCGGATGCAGCGGCAGTGACATTGCTGGTTCTTTCTGAGTCCCGCTCTTACATCTGATCGCGCTCTTGTGCTGAGCACTACCCCAGGAAGCCCATACTGCTGTGCATTTTTTCAGTTTGCTGTTGGTTGCCTCACGGGGGAAGACAGCACCCGTGCATCCTTCGGGTAAGTCACATACTGGGCACTGGTATGCACAGACACCGCAGTCCTATGGCCCAGAAGTAGGCCACAGGCCCAGCACTGGTTCCAAATGAGCTACTCCTCAGTAAAGAAGGCAGGAGCTGTGGTCAAAGGCATTAAAGGTGACTGCAGGGAGCAGGGAGCCGTGTGAGAACCAAAGGGAGGAGGCCACTCAGAAATCTCCATACCCTTTACACACCCCTGACATCAATCACACATACGTGGGACCAACTTTACATTTTTCGTGCAAAGAAAATTCTTAAAACTTTTGTGATGCAGTCTTACTTTGTGGCTCTGGCCGGACTGGAGCTCACAGAGATCTACCTGCCTCTGCCCCCTGAGTGCTGGAGTTAAAGGTGTGCACCACCACACCTAGCCTGGAAATTATTTTTAAAACGGTTGCCAATTCATTCTAGGTATCTGAGACAAAGGCCTAAGCCATGGGCTTTAAGCAAACTGTTATCATAGAGCATAAAGGACTGGTTTCTCCTTTGGTTCCTTTGTGAGTCAAAGAAGTGATACTGTTGGCTTGGGATGGAAATGGTCATGGTTGCCAGCCAATGGGCTTTGGGGAAGTAATTGGATTCTGAGGGATCTGACCTCCTCAGTGGCTTGCTCACAGATGACTCCATGTTCATGTTATGAGTCCGTAATCTGATGGCATTGCTAAGAGCGGGTGGGAACAAGGAGACAGGGCAAGTTCGAAGAAGTGGGCCAACATGCTCGTTCCCAGCACCGCTCACTCATTCTGCTCCCTGGCTGCCAATTGGTAAGCAGCCTTTCTCCTCTGTGCTCTTCCTCGATGATATCTGCCTCACCAAATGTGGACAGAAATGAATGAAACTGTGAGCTAAACAAATCCTCCCTCTTTAAATTGTTTTTGTGGGTGTTTTGTTACAGAGACTGAAAACCAACACAGTACCATGTTCACCATTACAAACTTGGGTGTTTTTTACTTGTGTGAAGAATATCTCTGTGGATGATGGATAGCCCTGGCTTGTCCTATACAGCCCAGCTCACATGGTGTAACCTGGCAGGCAGATCCCCCAAATGGTTTTGTTTTTCCTCTTCCAAGTCAGACAGCTTTGACTTTCTCGCACTTGGGTGTTTTTCCCCCAGTAGCACAGTAGGAGATAGCAGAGATGTTCAGGATGCTAGTGCTGTGCCCTGAAAACTGGGAACAGCACCAGGCATTGTTGCCTAATGCTGGTGCTGTAATAAAGAAAACAATAGTGGCAATTGCAGAGCTGAACAGTCTGGGAAGCTGGTAAATAGTCTCAATTACCTAGAATCTTTACTCTGTAGTAAAGCATACACTGCCAAGTAACTTTTAACCAGTATACTGTAAAGGGGGAGGGGGGCTGCATGCCAAGAGTGTGCAGCAGTTGAGTGGTTTGTGGGAAGAGGGGGAGGGAGTGTCAGATAGAGACCAGGGTGTCTTGTAATCTGGGCTCCAGGGGAAAAGGGGCATGTTAGAGTAGCAGAAAAAGAGGTTGGATCATGAAGGGACCTCAGATACAAGATCCAGATACAAGAGTCTGACTCCTCCCCTGCCGAGAGAATCGTCCATGTCTCATGAAGGAGTTTCACACTGGAAGCCAGTCTCCCCTTGCAGGATCTCTCTCCAGAGTCCTGAGGCTTTCCACAGTTGATCTCATGCTATGACTAGAACCTCACAGTCCTCCACTTCACTGACCTGTAACGAAAGGGTCAATCTATACTCTTGTTCTTGTTAGGGGAAGCACCAGAGCTTGCCTTTCTTCAGGCCAGCACATCTAGGCTATGTAGATGTTTTCTGGGCTGTGGGGTGAACACTGACTGATTACATACCAGGCTACACCTAGAAATTGCCTATGGTAAACACCTGGTCTGCTGGGGGCTCCTCGGCCCAAAACCCATCATCAAGACCTGTTGTCTAGCAATGCCCAGATTGTCCTGAAGACTGCTGTGAGGGTAACTCTGGCCCTCATCCTCCACTGCCCCACTTGGGGGCCCCTAAAGCATATTCTTCAGCAGCTTTCAGTGATCTTCTGAGCTGCAACTCACTGGCTGTTATGACAGCCTTTCTGCTTAAAGCCCTATGGGTCCATCTCTGCCAACTTCTTCAGCAATGATCTTGTGTGATAAATTTGTAGTTTGGACACAGTGCCCTTTTGCATATAGAACGAGTACTTTCTAGCAGGCTGAGCACCATCCCCCATCAGAAACCACATCCCTTGTTAAATGAGTAACTGCTATGGGCTCAATTTCTCCATCTCTCCTGTGAGCATGACAATGATACAGCTTCTATATCTCAAGCCTTGCCTCAGTTCATTCGTTTAACCCTGTCAGTGTCTAGTAATCTTTTCATTTTATCTGCTAGAATCCCAGGATCGTGGCAGACATTAAATGAGTTAATATGCAGAATGCTTCACAACCTGAAATGTATTGAGAAAAATAATGTTATTCAGAGTGGATCTGGGGCCTGGCTCAGTGGTGAAGAGCACTTACTACTCTGCAGAGAAGCCAGGTTTGGTTCCCAGCACACACATCAGATGGTATTCAAACCCCTGTGATTCCAGTTCAGGAGATCCAACGCCCTCTTCTGGACTCTGCTGGTACTGCACATGTGTCATGCACATAAACTCATGCAGTTACACACAAATGTATAAATAAAAGTAAATGAATCTTAGAAAACAAGGTGGATTTGGAGAATTTAGAAGGTGAAAAACTATAATCCACAACAACTGTCTTTATATAGTATTGATTTATAAACATATACCTATTTCTGGTAAAAACTTATTTAGTTTTTTAGTAAGTATTTACGGAAGGCCTTCTACATGTCAGGCCTATTCCAGGTGCATAAGACCCATCAGTGAAGTAAAAGCTTGCTGCACTGTGGGGCTTAATTCTGTGAAGCAGATGAGTAGTCAGTGTAAGTGCAGCGTTGGCCTGCACCACACACTGTGGAACCAGAAAGCTATGGGCGTGGATGGAGATGAGAGTGCAAGAGATAGACCTTTGCATCTTCATTTTTGCTTGATTTTAAATTAAGGCAAGGTCTCCTGTGTAGCCCAGGTTGGCCCGAAACCTATGTCGCCTGTTACTTGTTATGCAACCAGGCTGCCTCAAACTCCCAATCTTCCTCTCTTAGCATCTCTAGTGTTGAAATTCCAGGCATGTGCCACCACACCAGGCATCACAGGCCGGGTTTCTCATCAGGCTGAGCCATCTTTGCTTCACACACTCTTCTCTTCTCACTGCACAAAACCTGAGCAGCTTCTGTGTGTCGTGAGCAGTGAGAGTAGAAAGCCTTGTCCCTCCCACAGCTCACTCCACTTCCTGGGAAGACAGTGAAGAGGAAACAGTAGCCCTCCTTTATCTACAGTTTGACTTTCCGCCATTTCAGTTATCTAAGGTCAGGTCTACTCTGATTATATGGAATGGAAAAGTCTAGAAATAACTCATGAGTACTGAGTAACTTTTATTATAGTCTGTTTAATTGTTTAATTACTGTTAATGTCTAATTATGCCTAATCTGTAAGTCAAACTTGCTCATAGCTGTATGCATAGTGAAACTGTATTTGTATGTGGTGAGGGTAGAACTCTCAGGGCCCTGTCATAACTAGGGACTAGGATATGTGTGGTAATTGTAGGTTGAGGAAGTGGTGTAAAGACAGTGGTGAGGGGAGTGCTGACTTACAAACACATTTATTTTTTGGTACAAATTAGTGTTGCTTTAAACAAAATGTCTCAAAGAAGCAACATAAGGGAGAAAGAGTGTGCAAAGAAGGCATAGAAGAGTTAATGATAGCTGAAGATGGCCAGAAACATGAGGCTGCTTGCTTTCGTATTGCCTTGAATCAAGAAACAACACAGGGGCTTGCCACCAGCAGCCCACTTCCTTCAGTGAGGCACTGCCAGCTGAGAGCAAGTGTCATACATAGATGGACCTGTGACAGACACTTCCTGTCCAGGTCAGAGCAGAGGGAAGGTAAGACAGGGCCATATGGAAGACATGCCTCAGGATTCAGAGCTAGGCCAGAAGCATGAGGGACGCTATCCCTTGGTAGTGCCTGAGCACATTAAAGGTTCCAGGGCCGGAAGGAACTGGGCAGGTGAAGCAAAGGGAGCCTGTGTATGGAGCAGGGAGGGACAAGTGAGGCAGCAGAGACTGGGGTACCCCATGGATGACGCAGTGCCCTGCGGCTGCAGAGAAGCCTGGATTTTATCCCAGGATGGAGAAAGGCCTCTGAAGGCTTGTAGCATAGATTGGCCAGATCTACCCACAGTCAATTGGCAGGTCACAGTCAGTCTAGTTCTGTTTGCTAGCATTCGCTGAACCCCTACTATGTGCTACATACTTCACTTGCTAGGTTGTGTTGAACCCCTACTCTGTGCTAAGTGATATACCTGCTGGGTTACAAGTGACTCACAGAACCCCTACTGTGCATTCAGTGAAGCACTTGATGGTATCTGTGTCTGTCTGTCTGTCTCTCTCTCTCTCTCTCTCTCTCTCTCTCTCTCTCTCTCTCTGTGATTTCATTCCCTCTACCAACTTCTAGGAAGAATCAGCATGAACTGTGATTTCAAGTCTTGTGTTGAGTCCACAGGGAAGGTTGGGGACCGATGGCAGTAGATTAGGAGCTAAGTAGCAGTTGGTACTCTGTCCATTTTAGGATAACCTGTCCTTGCCACTCGTTAAATGTGCATTCTTGTTCAGAAGCCAGAATGTGCAATAACCCTTCCCTGTTACCGTCCCGGGGCAGTCGAGTGAGAAAGGAAGGGCCATCCTCCACTCAGCCCGCCCGCCCTTTAAGTTCACAGGAAAGCAGAATTTGCCCTTTAAAAACCAACTATCTTAATAGACAGCTCATCCCTGCAGTGAGACATTTCAGAGAACAGGAATCTGTCCTAAGGAACAATATTCAGATTGAAAATGTTTTCAACATTTGGGACTCTTGACTGCTGGTGGAATTTGCTGAAATGGGACACAGCACTCTGGGGCTTAGGAGACAGGCTCTGAGCCTGTTTGCCAGGTTTCTCAAGCCAGCAGGTGTCTGGGCAAGCTTGATCCTGAGATGAACCCATGGTAGGCAGGCCATCCTAAACACTGCTCCATTTCAGCCAGGGAAAAAGTACCCACAGACCTGTTCCCCTTCCATCTTTGAAAACAAGCAAACGCAAAATGTTTAGCTGAACCCTTTGCATCATTCACGAATCTGACAATACCCGTTCTTTCAGTCTGTGCACACAACTACAAGTCTGGAGGCCTGTTGTTTACGTACACACCATAATGGGTGAGGTTGTCCCAGCCAGCCACCCCTGTGTGGAGTGCGTTCAGTAGCTCATGATGTCACTCTTGAGTTTCAGGTAAGAAAGCGAACTTCCCTTGTCACACTGTGTTACCTCGATTCTGGAAGCTTTCAGTGTGTTGCAGCCTGGCACCCGCAGCTCATCTGTGCCCCTGCTAGGCCCCATTTTGAAGACAAAATCAAAGGGACATTCCCCTTCCTGGACACAGCTCTGCGCTATAAAGGGCTTCTGTTTTGTAATCTGTTTTTGAGATCTGGTGCTTGTGTTTCTGACACCCCATCACGTGTGGTCTGACGTAGACCTCACCATGACTATGAGCAAACGTACTGCGAGGACGTGTGTGGGATGGCGGAGCCAGCTCCCTGCAGCAAACCGTCCTTTGTCAGAAAATTTCCATAGGCCTCGCAACCCCACACAGTGGGTCCTCCTTCCACAGGCCTGCGGTAGCCGGGTATGGAATGTGAGTTTGACTTTTGCAGGATTCCAGGTCAGTATCCTCATATAGAGCATTCTTTTTTTAGTTAGGGTTGATTTCTACATTTCTTTTTATAGAACACGACTTGCAGTAGAGAAGGGAGAAAGTTGTTTGTCAGTTCACCTCTATTATTTTATTTACATTAGGAACTGAGCTGTCTGAGTGCTGGCTGGAGGGCTCAGCCTTCTTTGATCGGAGGATTTAGAAAGCTGAGGTCCAGACTGGCTCTGGAGAGCAGCCTTCCCCTAGAGAGAGCTGTTTCCTCTCCTCTGTCATGCCCTAGAGATTTACTGATAAAATGCAACAGTCTTCAGGGGTTGGGGAGATGGCCCACAGGATAAAATGTTTATTTTGCAAGCTTGCGGATCTGAGTTTGGGTCCGCAACACTCAGATAATGCGGAGTCTATAACTGTAGTGCTTGGGGAACAAACGGGAATATTGAGAGCTCACTGTCTATCTGACTGGTAACCTTCATGTTCAGTGAGAGACCCTGGCTCTTAAAAACAAAAACCAAACAAACAAACAAAAACAAAAAGCAAAAAACCCTAAGGTGGTCTCTTTATATGCACCCATGGACATGCACACATGCACACACGTGCACACACGTGCACACACGTGCACACATGCATACCAAATGCCAGATTTTAATAGCAAGCCCTATAAAGAGGTATATGGTAAATCATATAGTTTATGTGGGAACTATAGTTCTAACCATTTTTATCTCTGTATATTTTGGTAGAATTGTTTTAACTGGTTACAGGGAAAAAAGTGTCAGTTAAGCTGGAAATGTTGGGAATGAAGGTTGCATCATCACCGAGAAGTGTTTTCTTATTTCAAACTCAGTCTGAGAACAGAGGCCTAGGAGCAGCATCCTGCTTACCTTACCTACACATCCTCACCTTAGGACGGCGAGGGCCTGGTTTGTAAATAAATGAGTGGATAGAATCATTTGAACAGGGAGATCGTTGTGACCAAAGTAGTTCTTGAGACTTAGAAAACAAGATGCAAGCAGATAGTAACTTGTATAGAGTTTGATGGCGGCCATGCCAATCAAAGAACGGTTTTCACTGGGAATAGTCAGGGGCAGGCTCTGTGGTGGTCCCCTTCCCCCACCTTCCACCACCAGCTGCTTAGCCACACTCAAATCCAAAGAGAATAGTCAAGGTGGGCATCAGCTCGCATCTGTGTAGCTGTGCACGTCTCCATCCCTCCATCTCCATCCCTCTGTCTCCCCGTCTGTCTGGCATATCTGCTTTGCGGCTTACTTTCAGCCATTTTGGTTTTGGTTCTTTTAGGCATACATGTGATTTTTTTTCTTTAGTAAAATAATTTCCTGGAGGTTGAAATTATTTCAAAGTATTATGAATGTTGCCTTGAAGATTAGCATAGTAACTTTAAAGTTTTTGTCCTATGATATATTTATCCTCTTTTTAATTCTGTGTATGAGTGTTTCATCTGCATGTTTGTCTGTGTGCCACTTGCATGCCTAGTGCCCATAGAGGCCAGAAGAAGGTGCCAGATCCCCTGGGCCTAGAGTTATAGATGGTTGTGAGCCACCTTGAAACCAGTCCCCGGACTTATTTATCATTGAAGATTCAAAGAGGTTTTGTTCATCTGAGGTCTGTCATTATTTACCATATTCAAAAATTCAAATGAGTATTTAAATACTTCTGCAAAATGACTATGGATACCCTAATTAAACAATAAAGTAGTATTTCATGTAAAATGACGATTGTGTGAAAAAAAACCAGTGAGGAGTATGGTATTATATTTTGTCAACTATCTTCAATTTTGGCTTAATAGAAATACAACTTGATTTTCATATCTATACCTATATCCAGTTGTAATACAGCATGTTATATTAGTTGAGGTATATAAATAAATTCATCTTTGCACAAATAAAGAGCTGAAAAAGACTTTAAAAAATAGCCTTTCTGGTTAACTGTGGATATTCTTTAATATTACACCAAAATTTGACATCATGATTTCTTACAAGTTAGTTGGAACAGGGATTCTGAGCCTTTTTTACATTTAAGTCTCCTAGTATCTTTTGCACCTTTTAGCAGTGCATTATTTTGTTTTTAAGATTTATTTATATATTTACTTTACGTATGTGGGTACACTGTCGTTCTCTTCAGACACACCAGGAGCAGTCATTGGATCCCATCACAGATGGTTGTGAGCCACTGTGTGGTTACTAGGAATTGAACTCAGGACTTCTGGAAGAGAAGTCAGTGTTCTGATCTGCTGAGCCGTCTCTCCAGCCGTCAGTATGCACTCTTAAGTGTTTTACATGTACCACTTTGTTTTATCACACAGGACGCTTAGATACACACACACATCTCAAGAGTAAAAGTTAATAAAATGATTAGTCTTTGCTCCTCCTATTGGGTATCTCTGGCGTGGTGTCTGCTGAGGTGCCAGCACACACCTGTCATCACTTGCCCCAGACTATGCTTTTCAACATAATACTCTATCTATATCATCACACAGTAGCTTTGATCTCACATTTTGGGAAATGTCTTAGGAAATGCAGAGGCCCTTGAACCAAGCTTTGAAAACGGCCAGGCTAAAGGAATAAAGTTGACAGGAACTAATTTTTGTTTTCCACTTAATTATGCTCACAGTTGGGCTCTTTGGTCTGATTTTTAAGGCTCTACCTCAGGAGGTTCTGTTTGCGCAGTATGTATATTAAGATATAGGCAGCATACCTCATGCTATATGTACAGAGAGTACGAAGATGGGCAAAAGTGTTCCTACTCATCAAGAAAGATCCGTGTGACAAACACATCTGTCTCAGGTGCTCTGACGTGGGTACGAACACACAACCAGAAACCCTAGAAGGATCTCTAGAGGCTGCTCGGATGAGCTGTTCCTTGAGATGAGTTTGTCTAAAGACTGCCAAGGAGAGCTCTGGGCTGGGGCAGGAGCAGACCTTGAAGAGACAAGAAGCAAGGTGGACACAGAAAGTCAAGGTCTTCCAAAGCTTATGACAAAGGCGGTCCATGAAGGGGAGATATGCTGATTGGACATCTGGGTGTGAGACAGGAAGGCCAAGATGGAGTAGAGACTGCTGCCCCCGATTGTTTGAATCTACCATGAATAGAGATTTGTTTCGTTTTCTTATGAGGTAGATAAGGGGTCTACCCCATTGTGACTATGGGTCACTCAGTTAAGTTTGCTTCACAAACATGAAGACCCCAGTTTGACCCCATTACCCGTGTATGAAAGTTGGGCATGCTTGCAATCCCAGCACTGAGGATAGACTTAGGTATATCCCTGGAACTTGCATAGCAGAAAACAATGAGTCCTAAGTCCCAATGAGAAACTTTGTCTCAAAACACAAGGTAGATGGTTCCTTAGGAACAACACCCGAGATTGACCTCTGACCTCCACATGGACATGTGCTCACATGCCACGAACCCCCCGATATATGCATCTGCGCACACACAAACACACACACACACACACACACACACACACACACACACACACACGGACGCACATACACAAGGTAGTTAATTTTGAAAGAAAGTATAGCAAAATAATTTTATTACTTGTATTTACTTATTTGTTAGATTTATCTATTTTTAAACAGGTTCTCCCACGTAGCCCAGGCTGGCCTTGAACTTACGGTTTTCTTGCCTCATCCTGAGTGCTAGGATTACAAGTTTACAAGTGTGCAGCAAGGAACATGGTCTTGTAAAGTCATGTTAGTCATGGGAAGTATCTAACTTAGGTGCCCGTGCTTACACTGCAGACCTGTAGTGTGGCAGGAAGCAAGCCAGCAGAAGAGTCCAAGTATGCTGATTAATTAGAATTTCCCTGTGACATACTCACATATGATATATTTTATATTAACACACACAAATTTTTTATTGAATTTTATAGAACTATATATTCTGTTTATATATTAAAGTATTAAATATAGGGTAACTGTTCATCTTTTTGGGATTGAGTCCCAGTGTGTGCTATTTCTCTGATATTGTTATTAATTACACTTCTTTCTTTCTTTAGTGTCCTGTTTTAGGCTGAATTATTTACCCTATTTCTACATCTGTACTTATAAAATAGAAGTATAATACATAATATGTGCATATATTCATTTAAATGTTCATATACATTCATAAATACATGTTTGTATACCTATATATATTTATATATTTAAAAGGTGATTTTATTTTATTTTTTGGTTTTTCAAGACAGGGTTTCTCTGTGTGGCCCTGGCTGTCCTGGAACTTGCTGTGTAGATCAGGCTGGCCTCCAACTTACAGAGATCCACCTGTCTCTATCTCTGGAGCACTGGAGTTAAAGGTGTGCACCACCACTGCCCAGTAAAAGGTGCTTTTAAAAGTTATTCTGGATAAAACAAACTTGGGACTGATATGATGGCTCAACAGATATTAAGGCACTTGTCAGGCAAGGCCGATGACTTGAGTTCAATCCCTGGGACCCACACAAGAATGAAGAGAAGAAACAACTCTACAAAAGTGTCCTCTGCCCTCCATGTGTGCTACTTCACGTGGCTATCACCTCCCTCTCTCCCTCCCCCCCCCCATACTCACACACACATACACACACACGCACACACACAATAATAGTCAGTAAAGTTAAACAATACAGACTCAGGAGAACCACAGCACAGGTGGAGTGGTGACAGTTCTCTAGTTACAGATTGTTTTAATATTGGCTCACTAAAATTTTTATATCTAGAACATTTTTATTAGCCTTTTAAAATATTTTTTATTTTACTTGTATGGATGCTTTGCCTACATGTATGTCTGTCTACTCCATGTGTGTCTAGTGCCCACAGCGGCCAGAAGAGGGCATCATATTCCCAAGAACTGGAGTTAAGGACAGTTGTGCGCTGCCTCGTGGGTGCTGAGACTCAAACATGGGTTCTCTGGAAAAGCGGCCGGTGCTGTTAACTGCTGAGCCAGCCCTGCCCCCACCCACCCCCAGCCTCTTCATGCTTCTCCACCTCAGGAACACTGCTGAGAATGACAGACTTGTTGCATGAAACTCTTTTTAGAAAACATTTTAGTGATTACACAGAAATCTAAATCTTACCTTCTTTCTGACTTACATTCTTTGTTCCAAAATCTATTGTGGGTCTTCTATGTGCAGAGGCTCCTGTGATTTCAGTTATTCTCTGGGAGAACTATGGAGGGTTTGCTGTGAGGTGCTTGTATCTGCAGTGTCAGAGAGTACAGATGTTGGTATGAATGGCCCCCCTCCCCTTCAGTGCTGCCCTAAGTCCCCATTTGCCTGCGTCCTGCTTCCTTTGCTGCTATTGTGATAAACCATTCTGTGTTAGGCTGACAAGATCATTCAGCTGCCACCACCCACACAGTGGTATAAGAACAGGCGGTCAGTCTTGACTGTCAGCCTGACTGGATTGAGATGTAGGAAACCTGTGAAGCATGGCTTGGGTGCATCAGAAAGGACAGGAGTGAAAGATGCGCCTGGATGTGGGCAGGCCAGGCTGGGAGCTTGAGGAAGAGGAAAGCTAGCTAGCCCAGGCTCCTCCTCTCCCTCTCTTCCCTCCTCCTCCTCCCACCTCCATCTGTGAGTTGCCCTGAACTGCCACCCTCTCTTCTACAATCAACTAAAACCTTTGAACCATTGTTTCTTGCACATTTCACAACAGTGACAAGTCTAAAGAGAGTAACTTGTGCATGCTCCATGCATAACAGCTTTAGAACATCCAAGAGCCTTTCAGTTGTTCTAACTTCGGAAGCGGTGATGAGACTCAATTATCATAGAATTAGAAACATACTTTCCTGGCCTACTGTTTTGTCATCTCTTTGTCTGCCTTTAGTATTCCACAGGATTCATTTTAAAAACTATAGTCTAGTCTGGTTATAATAAAGGGGAAATCAAATAAAGAGTAGGCTGGTTCTCACCAGGCCACATGTGGAAAGGAGGAAGGGTGTCCCTGGTGGTCAGACTCAGTCATAGACATTGCCACTCAGAAAAGAGTTAGAATGGTTCCTTCCATTCTTGCTGCTTCTCTGAGCAGATAACCCTCACATAAAGGTACGGTTCACTTATGGAAAACTTTTAAAAATAAATTAATAAATTGTTTCTGCTTTATAAATTATGTTTGGTCAGATTATCAAGGTTATCTTTGAAAACATATAGAAGAGCCTGAGGTTATGTCTCAATAGTAGAGCCTCTGATCAGCATGTAGAGGCCAGGGATTCAGTCGACAGCGACAAACATGCATGCATTCTCACGTGCTCGTGCACGCACACGCGCACGCACATAAACAGACACACATGCACACATATACACATACATCAAATGAAGCCGGGGTATTGACGAAGGCTTTTCCACCTAGTACACAGCAGAGCAGGCTGAACTCTGTGAACTCAGTGCCAGCCTGGCCTACATAAAGTTCTAGGCCAGTAGGCTTGGATGTGACTCACCTAGCACATGCCACAGCCTGGCTCTGATCCATAGGTCATGGAGTATCAGGAGAGGACGCTTGAAAGAAGACAGAGGTAGGTGGATCTCTGAGTTCAAGGCCAGCTTGGTCTAGATAAGTTGCAAGCTAGTTGGGACAATACAGTAAGACCTTGTGTTAAGGGGGGAAAGTCAGATGAAACATGGATGCTTCTAAAAGACCATGATGCCGCTCAGCTCTAGAGTCTCCATGCAGCAGCCTCAAGTGGGGACACCCTTTCTGCTTGGACATACAGAAACTTGCCCTCCCCATATTTGGATACATACACATAGCCAAGACTTTGTAGAAGGCAGGGGAAGGAATCCTGGGAGGATTTCCAACTACAGCTACTTGCAATGGCATGAGAAACAGTCTGGGGCGAGAAGGCTGGCCTTCTGTTGACTTCCAAGTCTTAGGGATAACAAGAGGATGAGATAAACGTCTGAGTTCTTATGTGTTAAAAAAAAAAAACAGGTTTCCCAGAAGTAGCAAATAGCCTAGAAATGACCAAGGCACTGATGGGAAGCCCCTGACCATTTGTTTCTTGTTTCAGATGACAGTCATGTCCCTCTCCAGGGACCTCAAGGACGACTTCCACAGTGACACAGTGCTCTCCATCTTAAATGAGCAGCGCATTCGGGGCATCTTATGTGATGTCACCATCATCGTGGAAGACACCAAGTTTAAAGCCCACAGCAATGTCCTGGCCGCCTCAAGTCTCTATTTCAAAAACATCTTCTGGAGTCATACAATCTGTATTTCCAGTCATGTCCTGGAGCTGGATGATCTGAAAGCCGAAGTGTTTACAGAAATCCTTAATTATATCTACAGCTCCACCGTTGTGGTGAAGAGACAGGAAACTGTCACTGATCTTGCAGCTGCAGGGAAAAAGCTGGGAATATCATTCTTAGAAGACCTTAGTGACCGCAACTTCTCAAATTCCCCAGGTCCTTACGTAGTCTGCATTACTGAAAAGGGCGTGGTTAAAGAAGAAAAAAATGAAAAAAGGCACGAAGAACCAGCTGTCACTAATGGGCCAAGGATCACAAACGCATTTTCCATCATTGAAACGGAAAATAGCAATAACATGTTTTCTCCCCTGGACTTGAGAGCAAGCTTCAAAAAAGTGTCTGATTCCATGAGAACAGCCAGCCTTTGCCAGGAGAGAACCAGTGTCTGCCATGAGGCGGAGCCTGTCCGCACCCTTGCCGAACACTCATATGCTGTGTCTTCCATCACCGAGGCTTACAGGAGTCAGCCTCTGAGGGATCATGACAGCAGTTCATCTGGTAAAACGGGAAAAGAAAATGGTGAAGCTCTTGCCACAAAAGCAAAGCCATGCCGAAAGCCAAAGACCCAAACCCAGGATTCTGACTCAACCACAGAAAATATGCCACTCCCTCTAGTAACCTGCCCAGCGGTGAATCAAGAAAGAAGCCCACAGCCAGCTCCAATTCTGTCACACCCAGAACCTCCCAGCAATGAAGGAGATGTCCATTTTCCCAGGGAAGATGATAACCAACCCTCTGACACTCCTGGTCCACCAGCAGCAGAGGTCCCACCCCTCATTTATAATTGCAGCTGTTGTTCCAAATCCTTTGACAGCAGCACACTGCTCAGTGCCCACATGCAGCTCCACAAGCCAACCCAGGAGCCTTTTGTGTGCAAGTACTGCAACAAGCAGTTCACCACCCTCAACAGACTGGACCGGCACGAGCAGATCTGCATGAGGTCTAGCCACGTGCCCATCCCAGGAGGAAACCAACCATTTTTAGAGAACTACCCCACTATTGGACAAGATGGAAGTTCGTTCACAAGCCCAGAATCATTAGTACCGGAAAATAGGATTGGTGAACTATCCAGCGCTGGGAGTGCCTTGTCCGACTCCGACCACATGGTGAAATTTGTCAATGGGCAGATGCTCTACAGCTGCGTCGTGTGCAAACGTAGCTATGTGACTTTGTCCAGCCTCCGGAGGCACGCAAATGTTCACTCGTGGAGAAGAACATACCCTTGCCATTACTGCAACAAGGTCTTTGCCCTGGCTGAGTACAGGACGCGACATGAGATCTGGCACACTGGAGAGAGGCGCTACCAGTGCATTTTCTGTCTTGAAACTTTTATGACCTACTACATACTAAAAAACCATCAGAAGTCTTTTCACGCCATAGATCACAGACTCTCCATCAATAAAAAAACAGCGAACGGAGGCTTGAAGCCTACTGTCTATCCATACAAACTTTACAGGCTCTTGCCTATGAGATGCAAGAGGGCACCTTATAAGAGCTACCGGAATTCTTCCTATGCAAGTGCTCAAGGAAATGGTCAAAGGGGTGAATCTGCACCTGATACCTTTGTCGTTCCCAATCTGCAAAGCTCTGAAATGCCCACACTGAACTTCCAAGATGGCAGAAACACACTGACCAGCAGCCCTGCCACCCCAGTGGAAACACCTTCACGGCAGGGCACACCCGCTTCTGCCAAAGTAAAAAATGCAGAAGGCATCAAATGGAGGAAGCAGGCACTGAAAACCAATCTCATCGATAACTTCGATTCAACTGAGGTGTCAGTTTCTTCCACTGGAAACACTGTCAGCGCCACCCTACAGGCAGAGCCCGCATGTGTTTCATCTGTGGGCAAAGGCAGTGAGCACTCGGCCTCTGTGATCAGCTACAGGGGCTCAGTGCCCTCCGTCATTGTGCACAGCAGCCAGTTCTCGTCAGTGATCAAGCACAGCAATGCCATTGCCAGCCTGACCAACAGCAACCACAAGTCCCCTTCACAACCAGTGGTCAGTCCATCCCTGGCCAAGGACAGCAAGCCTGAGTCAGATAAAGCCAGTAAACTTGCAAGCAGACCCAAGAGCATTAAGGAGAAAAAAAAAGGTGTTCCGTGTAACAGGGGAGAAATAACAGAGGAGGCAAAATACGTTGCTGATCACGGGGGATCTTCAGGCAAAACCACAAATGTCGAAGAAACCAGTAAGATTGAAACTTACATCGCAAAACCTGCTCTGCCCGGCACCTCCACAAATAGCAGTGTTGCACCCCTTTGCCAAATAACAGTGAAAATTGGGAACGAAGCCATCGTGAAAAGGCATATCCTTGGGTCTAAGCTGTTTTACAAAAGAGGGAGAAAACCCAAGTATCAAATGCAGGAGGAGACGCTGCCTCAGGAGAGTGACCCGGAAACCCATGGAGACAGCCCCCTTGGGCTTTGCCAGGCTGAATGTGTAGAGATGAGTGAAGCATTTGATGAAGCGAGTGACCAGGACTCCACTGATAAGCCGTGGCGCCCATACTACAACTACAAGCCCAAGAAGAAATCCAAACAGTTGAGAAAAATGAGGAAAGTCAAGTGGAGGAAGGAGCGTGGGAGCAGAAGCCCCATCAGCCGGTGCAGATACCCAGCTGAACTGGATCGCGCAGAGGTGAAACTGCCCCCAGATAAGGCCTTTGAAGAAGAAGAGAACAAAGAGATGCCCAAGCTGCAGTGTGAGCTCTGTGACGACAAAGCAGCAGGGGCAGGAGCGGAAGGCAAGCCCCACCAGCATCTCACTGTGAAGCCTTACATCTGCGAGCTCTGTGCAAAGCAGTTCCAGAGCTCCTCCACGCTCAAGATGCACATGAGGTGCCATACTGGAGAGAAGCCGTACCAGTGCAAGACCTGTGGGCGGTGCTTCTCCGTGCAGGGGAACCTACAGAAGCACGAGCGCATACACCTGGGCGTGAAGGAGTTCATCTGTCAGTACTGTAACAAGGCGTTCACACTGAACGAGACACTCAAGATCCACGAAAGAATCCACACTGGGGAGAAGCGTTACCACTGTCAGTTCTGCTTCCAAGGGTTCTTGTATCTCTCCACGAAAAGGAACCACGAGCGGAGGCATGTCCGGGAGCACGATGGGAAAGGCTTTGCTTGCTTCCAGTGCCCCAAAATATGCAAAACAGCTGCTGCCCTCAGAATGCACCAAAAGAAACACTTATTCAAGACCTTAACGAAGCAAGAGGAAACAGGCGACATGTGTCACGAAAACTCCGATCTCTTGGAGAGTCAACTTTGCACTGATTCGGAAGACAGCGACCAAAAGGATGACATAAAAACCTTTGCTGAAAATGTCCGTTGAGTGACAACAGTTAGAAAAGTCTTCAAAATTGTTTGTGATTTTTTGTTTTTTAGTTTTTTAAGCTTAGTTTTGTTCACATAATAGTCACAAAGGATGGGGGGAGGTATTAATTTTCATTTGTGTAAGCTCCAAAAAAAGGATCCTAACAACTATTTTGGGTTTTATCATTCACTTCACACAGAATGCATAAAAACAAAATAGCTGAATCCTCTAACGACCCGAGTATTTTGTGAAGGCTAATGAAGTTCTTAGCTGTGGGATTTTGAACAGTGAAAGCAGCAGCTGGATTTTAGCCTAATTTGAACCTATCTCATGAGCACTAATGAGGTCTGCTGAACTGTTGTTAGTCACTGGAGAGAGTAAGGGTCAGGATCATGAAGATACCGTCTTTGAGACGTGCTAAACGAGCTATGACAGTATTTATTGCCATTGAGTTTCTGCACTATTAATCTTTGGTAAATTAATGGGTATTTACAAAATACTTAACAATATAACTGAAAATATGTAATGGTTAACCTAAAGTAGGACATTCACATATCTAGAAATACTTTTCTGCAACATAAACCTTGTAAAATACATATATGAATCACTATAACTTTTAGCTATATGTCCCTTGTAGAGAGTCATAACGAGCAATAGACCTCAGAATGAGGACTGCTGTAGAAATCAGTAGAGCATTTGGAATCTGACTGACAAGCATGTGTGTGCTTCTCAATGGAATGCTGTGCTGTTCCCTTGAAGTATGGCTGAGCTGTTGCTAGAACTGGCCCACTCAAGTCACACAGAACACAGGTCATGCCTTATCTATGGGGAAAGCCTTCCCAGATTTACCTGAGATTACCTATGCCGTATAATCCTCTACAGTGGCCTCACCTCAGAGAATGAAGAATGGTCAAATTCTTCAGAACTCTCTTCAGTCTTCCAGTCATCCCAAGGCCATGGATGTTGGGGGCTATCCCACCCAGACTTAAGGGGTCAAATAATCCTGATACCTCCCATTCCACTGAAGCAGCATGCAGGAGGTTGAGGGCAAGACACACCTCTGTGGTAATCAAGTCTCAGGCGCGTGGAAATGGCAGAAAGCCTAATTCCTCAATTTTACACCTTCTTGGAGATAATGCAGCCCACAGGTACATAGTAGTTAAAAGGACAACAGACTCCCCTCTGCCACTGATAGCATAAGGACCAGGGGACCTGATGACCTTCTGTGCCTCTAACAGCAGCCTTGGTTTTGAGGGATGGGGAGATAGAATGTGGAAGCACAGGGTTCTTCCCCTTCCAAACATGACTCGGAAGCATCCACAAAGCCAGGTGCTCTGTCCTCATGTTTGCAGATGTTAGCTCCCCGTTAAAGCCCCACTTACATTTCTAAGTCATTTTTTATATTAACACAGACTGTCGACATTGCCCTCAAAAGTCTTCCTGCCCTACAAGTATTTCTTCCTCTGAACTAGGATCCTGGAAAGCTGGAACTCAAACATTCTTTACTGTTAAAACTGCCAGAATAGGAAGGAGGGAGAGCACACCCTGCCCTTCCTGCACCAAGACGGGCAAAATTCAGAACAGTTCAAGCAGCCATTCCTGTCATTGGATTTAGTAGATGGAAAGCCAAGGCCGGAAGGTTGTCAGAGGACTCCAGTTTCTCGAACCAAATGTTGGGTTATCTCCACGAAGAAGGCTTAGTGTGGTTTGGGGTAGGCAAGAACACATCTAAACACCCAGAACAAAAAGGACATGATTCAAGGTGACCTTTTATACTGTAGCACTTTGCTGTTAACCCCAGTATGTATCTGCATTTATCATTTGTTCATCTGCTTTCACCTACATACAGTATTATATACGAGAGGAAATGGGGAAATGCAAGCAAATTGAGCTTTGTTTTGTCCATTGTATATATGTACACCCACATCATTTGAGTTTTGTTGAGATAGTCACAAAGGGCTTATGAAAATCACTTTTGAATTAATAACTAGATGACAAGCAATCCTGTGATCCACTAATTTGTTTTATCTTGATTGTGATTATAAAACAATTATGGATTTAAGTTGTTTTGATTTAACTACAAATATAATTATATGTATTGACATCTCCTGGCCCTTATATGTGGATATTTTTTAAGTGGACTTGTATGCTGATAATTCTAGACCAAAGTAAATATGGCAGAATATTTATACATACAAATAATTTTACAAATATTTTCTATAATTGTATTATCCATTTAAACTGTTGATAGCTTGTGTTAGTTTCAGGGAGGGGTGTATATTTTGATAAAATACTTGACTTTGTAATTCTGTATATTCTATACAATTTATAGAAGAGCCATTTTAAGACGACTGGTTACTTTTTTTTGTTGTTGGTTGTGTAAATGTTATGAGTGGTGTTTAAGTTTGCATCGAGTACATAGCGACCAAGTAGAATTAAAGTGTAAACAGTGAACATGCTGTATGCCGTACAAGACACACTGTAACTTGCTGTTTTAGCATCTGTATTTTGGTTAGGAAATATGATTAAATGCAGATGTTAAGGGTTGGAAAGGTCTAATTTTATTTTTAGAAATAATAAATATAAATTTGTTTTGCTTGATTAAAATAGCTTATTCCTATCTTAAGTCTCTTTTTTTAAATGACTTACTTCTTTTATGCAGCTGTTTCATCTTTGTGAGTCACGGCTTTGTTACATAGAGCACTCATTGAATATAATTGTTTCCTGCTTACATTTCATGGAACCTACATGCTTAGAACTCATAAGCTATGATATTAAAATCGGGACCAGACATAGTGGCAGATTCACTTAATCCCAGCACTCGGGAAGCAGAGGCAGGCAGAACTGAGTTTGAAGCCAGCTGGTCTACATAATGAATTCCAGGCCAGCCAGAGCCACCGAAACAAACCAAACAAAAAATAAAAGCAAAAACTGAATAAGAGACATCAAATGCTTCTAGTAAATGAGTGTTGGGGATAAGCCTGATGGTATGGTACCTCCAAGTGAAGTCCTCACTGGAAGTATTACAGAAAACAAATATTTACTGATATTTCCCAGATGCTTGGCCATGTCTGTTAACCCCCAGCTCTGAAGGGATCCCCATTACCTGTTTTGTAGCGACTTTGAGACAGTTTCACAGCTAGGCAGTTTGAACTTTCTTGGCTCTTTCAATAAAAATGCTTATAACACACTGGCGAGTGAGGGGACAAGACCAAGTCGTGCAGCTCTGGGTGGTTCTAGAGCAGTGGTTCTCAACCTTCCTAGTGCTGCGACCCTTTAATCCAGATCCTCATGCTGTGGTGACCCCACCCATAACATTATTTCCATTACTACTCCATAACTGTAATTTTGCAACTGCTGTGAATTGCAATGTAAATATCTGTGTTTTCTGATGGTCTTAGGTGACCCTGGGGAAAGGGTCCTTCGACCCTCAAAGGGTTCATGGCCTACAGGTTGAGATCATTGTTTTGTAGACTTGTGTGAAATGGCTTGAAGGAGGCTGTTTCCAGATTGATGTCAGGTGTCCTGAGTGCTGAGTTGCTTTTCTGGGCCAGGGATATTGCCCCATTGAAACCTGCTTCCAAGACAATGGAGTGAAGCTATAGCTTCATGTCGCTATCAGCTGGCAATATTTCACATGAAAAGAATCCCATTGCCACAGGCTATCCCTTAGCCCATTATCCTGTGGCAAACGCAGGCAATCATGAGGAAATGTGCAAAGAGGGTTCCAAGCTGGGCAAATACAATCCACCAACACAAAGAAATTCAGATTTTTTTTTTTTTTTTTTTTTTTTTTTTTTTTAGCACAAGTGGCTACTTGTCACATCAGTTTTCTATTTGAAGGGCAAACAAATCAGATTTACCCCAAAACTGATCACTGTCATTACTGCTTTTGTAAAATGCTCTATCTAGTTGTGTAACATTTTAAATGGTGAAACCGCTTGTAGCCAGGCATTGCGGCACATACCTTTGATCCTTGCAGGGAGGCAGAAGCTGCCAAATTGAGACCAGCCTGATCTACAGTGAGTTCCAAGACAGCCAAGGTTATTCAGAGAGACCCAGTCTCAAACGTAAGAGCCGGTAACTATTAAGAAAGTACCCACATTAAAAGCATTTAAAGCAGGTCAGGTAAGGCAACACCACTGCTACATATTTTTAAACGTATTTTAGTCATCACCTCGTTGATGTAGCTTCTTTATCACCCTCACTCTCTACAGTGGCAAGAATGTCTCCACTTAGATTTTTGTCTATATCTGAGAACTTTTTACATCTCTCTCACCAAACTCTGGCCATCTAATTACCTCCTGGTAGGAATTCTTTTTCCCTCCCTAGTTTACACCCTTTGACCCTGACTGTGCACTGCAGTGTGGTCACTGAGCAGGCATGTTGGCATGCAGTAATCTCTCCAATTATGGACAATGGATGAAAACCCTAGTCATGATAGAATTGCTATATTTATTAATTAGCAATAGCAAACGTGTCAATTCTTTTAAATGTTTTTGTGTGCCAAGGAGATGGCTTAGTTAGTAAATGCACTTGCAGTCAAGTCTCACTACTGGATTTGATTCCCAGGACCCACATGGTGGAAGGGGAGAACTGAAGGGTGCCCTCTGACCTCCACATGAGCTGTGGCAGAACACACATATATAACACGCACACATAACATGCACACAGCTGGTCTTTGCCACTGTGCTGATTCTTTTTCCCACCCTTTATCTCCTAGGTTTCACCCCCTATCACTAGATAGGAGAGAAGGAAAGGGAAGAGAGACTCCCTGGATCTACGTTCTTTCCTTTCATTTCTTCGTTGAGCAGGACTACTAACAAAATACATCCAACCCCACTTCCCAGGTCCCCAGCATTTATATGCCCTCTGAAAAGTTCCCAGAACTCCAAACATCACACAATCACAGAAACTAACTACAGCCGGCAACGCCATGCCTCTGCTAGAGCACAAGGCAAATCATAGCTGCTGCAAACAGTCCAAAGCAGCCCCTCATCCCCAAACCTGGGATTAAAATGAAAGCATATTCTTACACTATTTCTGTGTTTTAAAAAATGATTCCAGAATTGTCACTATATACACACACTGTAATACAAATATTTTTAATGTTTCTAAAAAAAAGAAAGAAAGAAACTGAGGTTAGTCTTCTGATAAAAGTTAACGCTTCTGAGTAATTATAGGCATAGGTATTTTATACTTAACATTTAAAAAAAATCCTTTATAGACAGAGATAAAATCTGGACCAGTTCTATTATTAGAAAATTTTTTTTTGCCTGTTTGGTTTGGGTTTGGGTTTTTAAAAACAGTCTGGCTATGTAGCCCAGGCTGGCTGTTTAGCCCAGGCTGGCTGTGCAGCCCAGACTTGTCTCAAGCCCAAGATCCCCCTCCTTCCACTCCCCATATGCTGTGATTACAGGTGTGGGCTACCACATAGCCTTAAAATACACTTAATTCTTAGTGTTGTGCATTTTATCAAGGCTTAGGCCACAGATATATGAGGCAGCATGCATGTATGCTCCAGGTACTTAGGTCTCATGAAGGAGGCTGATGAAGCAACAGAGAGTTAGGAACTAGAACCAGAGTTTCTGAGGGTTCAAAACCAGAGAAGAAAGAAGACAGGGCCCCCACCTTAAGCTCAAGTCCACATTGGTATGATAGGGACAAAGGAACCATGGGTAGATTTAAAGCCTGCGTTTGGGTGAGCCTGGACAGGCAGTCAAAGGACACAGCACTAAAGTTCTCTTCTGACACATGGGATTGCGGTGGAACTATGGGGGACTGAGTGGTAAGGGGATATGGTCAGAGAGGTACCCAAAATTCCAAAGTAAGTAAGACCCCTTAGGAGGGCTTGCACAGAAAGAGAATGGATCTGGTGTATTTGAGAATCACTTCTTCCTGCACTGTTGTGAACAGACAGGGAAGACTGGAGACGGAAGAGCAGATGTGAGTGGCTGCGTGGGAGGCGGTGGTGACTTGGACAAGGTGTAAATGAAAAGGACAGGGTAGAAACAGTCAGGACATGTCCCATTCTGGGCATGTATTTTCAGATCTTTTGATGTGGAGATTTTCAAATGTACAGCTTCCATATATCCATAATCCTATGCCAATAACAACACCAATCATGGTTTAGCTGTACCCTGTCCTGCTCTCCCTATCCACTGAAGCGGGGCCTAGGCAGCATATGATTTTATATGTACTAATGCCTCTATGCTCATTCTAAAAAGTAAGCAGGGGGCTGCACACACACACACGCACACACGCACACACGCACACACACACACACATCCACCTGCACATGTGCACATACATTTCACACCAAAAACTGTTACTTCATATTAAATTTCATCAGCCCAAATTTTTTTTTTTATTATCTTGGGCTATCAAGATTGCTGTGACCTCGTGGCTTTGGACTTGACCTGCCTGGGTACCGGGGAATGAAGAAGACAGACACACATGCATAAAAGTTGGGACTGAGAAGGTGATGCGTCGGCCGCGGCCAGGAAACTCAAATGAGTTTATTAAACATAGCACACACGAGGAGGTGGGTTAGCTCATCTCAGCGGGGTCTCTGTGGGGAGCATGGTGACCTGAAGTCATCGGGGAGAAGGAAAGCTGTGGCTGGTACTGCACACAGAACCAACATCTGCTCATAGACCAGGGGAAGACCTTGCCATGGGTCTGAGGCTCATGGATGTCCTCATGTCAACTATACACATTTCCCCAGGACTTCTGCTCCCCCAGAGAGATGGCTTAGTGGTTAACAGCATACGGCTCTTGAAGAGGACCGAAATTTGATTCCCAGCATCCATATCAGGTAGCTCAGAACCACCTGCAACTCCAGCTACAGGGGACCCAAAGCCCCAGCCTCTGCAGGAACCTGCACTTACAAGAACAGACCTTCTCTTGCCGTCACTTCACATTCACACAGACTAGAAATAATATACACAAATCTTAAAATATCCTGTTTTTATAATTGCCAATTTTTTTTAATAATTTGAATGAGAATCCAGTGAGGTCTGTGGTATAATTTCCTGATCAGTAGACTTTCCTCTCCATTTCTCCCCCTTTTAAATTTAGTCGTAAGGACATGAAGCTGTTCACAATGGAGGAATTACCAAGAAAGCTTCCTCATGTGGAACCACATTCTTCTGTTAGGAAGTGCACAATGTTGAGGACATTGGGTATATCTTGAAGATAGATTTAATAGTTGTTGGTGGTGTTTAGGTACCAGGAAGTAAGAAAAATGAAGCAAGGATAATGCTTTAAGATTTCAACTCGGGCGATTAGAAGAATGGAGTTGCCTACAGACCACTAGTCACATGGTCAGAGATTCAAATGAGACTGGCGCCAAGTTACTAAAGCACAACTGAGTTAGGTATCGAGAATCTAGGAGAAGCAGAAAGCAGTTTTCATGATCCAGAGGGAAACACCAAAAAATGAGTAATTGCAACCACTGTAAAGTGCTATGAAGAAGAGGCATTTGGTGCTTAGTGCTTAGTGCTAGGAGGCCATCTAATGAGGCAGTATGCCCTAGTCCAGTGGTTCTCAACCTATGGGTTGTGACCCCTTTGGGGGTCAAATGACCCTTTACAGGGGCTGCATCTGAGATATCCTGCATATCAGATATTTACATTATAATTCATAATAGCCACAAAATTATAGTTAGAAAGTAGCCGTGGAAATAAATTTATGGTTGGGGGTCACCACAACATGGGTATTAAAGAGTCACAGAATTAGGAAGGTTGAAAGCCACTGCCCTAGTTAAACCTCAAGGAAAGCTGACCTTGAAGAAGTAACATTTGAGCTGACATCTGAACAATGAGAGACAGGTAACAAGGAGAGGGGTTCTGGGCCCAGGCAATGGTGTGTGCTGAGGTCCATCTCTGGAGAGATCACAATGCACGGGACGCCAGTTGAGGCCAGAATGCAGGAGAACTGAACCTGAGATCAGACGGGGTGACAAAGGGCTGAGGTATGCAGGGCCTTTGTGCAGTAGCTCTGGTTCTTGTGTGAAGAGCAACACAGAGGCATTTAGGTCAGAGATGTGGCTCAGTGCTTGCTTAGCACGTGTGAGCCCCTGGGCTCGATCCAAAGGATGGAAAGGAGAAAAAGAAAAAGAAAGGGAGGCAGGGAGGAATGGAGAAATAGAAGAAAGAGTCGCCCCCTGAGTTCTTGCCCAGGCCAGCCAGGACTACATAGTGAAACCCTGTCTCAAGGGGGAAAAAAAAGCAACCCATAGTGGCTGAATCCTTGGTGGCTAGAAACAGCTGTTAGGAAACTGACTGAGCTAAAGGCAACAGTGACTTCGATTATATGTCTGCAGTGACAATGGGGGAAGGAGAAGAGCTGAGAGATACTTAGGAGGTAGAATCTGTGAGACTTGGTGTTGGGTTGGATTTGAGACACTAGGGTTAAGAAGGGATCAGAGATCATCTTTTGGTTTTAGAATGATTTAAACTAGAAATGAAAGATGTTTCCCATGAAGCTTAAATGAGAAAGAAGCCAGAGTTCTAGAGAACACCAGTATTTGAAAGATGAGTCAAAGAAATGCCCCCACTCAAGCGGGTGACATGTGAAGAAGGCCAGAGCTTAGAAGGGAGTCAGAATCTCCCTTCTAAGGACAAACCAGTATCTGCAGAGACCAAGTTCCCTTGGTGCCCTCTGCTGTAGAAGAGCAAAAATCCAAAGTCTGGGCAATCAGCTACACACCTGATCCCCCTAATGGTAGGGCACAGAAATGACATGTCAGCCAGAAAAGGTTACTCACGTCATAGAAGCCGCTAGACATTGCCAGAGAGAAGCTGACGCATCTCTGGGATGGCTGCTTTCTCTCCCACAGTCAACCAACCAGAGACCATGTACAAGAGGAGAATTAAGACCTTTAGCCCTGTTTATAACTTTTAAATATCCAGACACACAAATATACAGGACTCCATCTGTATTCTTGGCCTGTAAATTTGGGTTTAGGGAGGGACTGGCTGTCACCCCTTCCACAAACATCAGCCAGCTCTTTCTCCACTGTATGTCTGTGTACAAGCTCTTGGCCATATTAAAATGGTCTCTTCTGCCCACAGAGTCATTTCTTAACACTTAATATGATAGTTTCTGCATTCCGGTGCTGTTGAGGGACAGACTGTCAGACCTCTGCTTCTCTTTGCGTGGGGCCTCACTGCTACTCTGTGGGATGAAGTCCTTGATGAGTATGTGCTGGGGACATGGCCATAGCCAGGTCACAGACCCTAATGCCTCAGACGCATGGGAATGACGAAGCCTTTCCTTTAGCCCTGTGCAGATGTTGGTAGTATGAGCAGAAAGCATGAACTACATCTTCCTCCTCCCCAATGCTTACAGCCTGAGACAGCTCCCCTATAGAGACCTCCTACCAGGATAAGCTAAATCTGATTCCTCATTAAGGCAGACAGACAGATATAGGTATAGATGATATAGATATAGATTAGATATAGATATCCATCTCCTCAATTCAGTTGTATAAAACAAATGCACTGTTTCTGGGCTGCTGCTGATGTGTCTCCACCAAAGCAGACAGTCCACCTGATCTGAGATTTTCTGTATGCATGTCTGTGTGTCTCTCCTTTCTTCAAAGATTCCTTCATTGCTCCAGTTGGGTCAACTCCACAGCCATTTCAGGTCTTGGCATGCTCCCTGGGGGAATCTATCCTCAACACAGCCCCTGCCATCAAGCAGGAGCCTCAAGAAGACTGAAGCCCAGGGTCACTTTCCCTAGCACCATCCTCCAAGTAACTGTAGAGTGACATCAAGGTGAGACACCCACCAAACATCCAGTCTGCCATGCAGTCTGACCAACATCCCAGTTTGCCCAAGACTGAGGCTGCTCCCAGCATGGAGACCTTTCAGCATAAAAACTGACAAATGGGGATGGATGTTTGGGCGTGGTATTAGGATGTCTCTCTACAAAGGTGGGGCTAAGGAGAGGAACTAGCAATCATTAATGGAAGGAGAAGTAACTGGGAACTTAAGTGAATGGAAAGCAACCGGGCCACACAGAAATGTGTCCTGGCTGTACACGTCCGGGCTGGGGGAATAGAGGGGATCCCCACGGGGCCCCACTTGGAGACTCTACTGAAGTCCTTCAGTCAATTCACATAGCTCCGCCCACTCCCACTTCTCTGAAGAGCTGAGTGGCTTTTGGCTGCCCACACAAGGCATTTCCCCCCGGAATTTTTAAGAGTCCACTTTAAGAAAAAGTGCTAGCCTTTCCAAGTCTTCTTAGTATGGAATATCTGTGGGTTTTCCTGCTGAGCCCTTTCCTATTTTTCTGAGAAAAGCCCCTAAATTTCCTTCAAAAGCCACCCTTACCGTCTTCTTCAACAGCCCTGCTTTCTGAGCAGATCTGAAATCAGGATCAGGTGACTGGGGCTTGAGTAGGACCTTACCGAGAACTTCTCAGATGCCAGAGACAAGCCTGTTGTTCAGCATAAGGAAAGGATTAGACGTATGGCCTTGTGTTGTATGATCAATGACATACATACGGGATTTAGATGGAAGGTCCCATGAGGGTATAATGGAGCTGAAAAATTCTCAGCACCCAGTGGCACAGTTGCCATCAGAAGGTCAAGGCCAGTGTCACTCAGGACTTATGGTCACACTGGCATGACCATACATCACTGTATATACACTATATATATACACTGTATATACACCTATGTATACACCTATATATACACCTATATAAAAACAGGGCAACACAATTCTGTGTGATGCACAATACTTGATAATGACCATAAAGTACTAACTGGGTCACTTTTGCTCATCACATGGCCAAATACTTGACAGAATCAAGGAAGGGGGATTTATTTTGGCCTAAGTTCAGGGGCTAGGATCCATCATTGAAGGAAAAACATGGGAACTTATGGGTGGTCTGTCCATATCTTGGTGGATCAAGAAGCATTAAGGTCTCAACTAAAATCAAGCCTCAAAGGCCCACTCCCAGGAGCCCACCTCCAGGCCCTACAATCTCCTGAAATGGTACCACCAGCTAGGGACCAGGAGCCTATGGAGGATGTTTCAGACTTAAGTGTAACAACTGTGTTGCTGGTGTATGCATTTCCTATACTGTACTTTTTATGGTTATTTTAGAGTGTGTTTGTGTGTGTTAAAGTTTTTTGTAAGGCCAATAACAGCCCCAGACATCTATCTCATGGTCGCCATTTTTCTCCAGTGCATCAAGAGGCCACATCCAACAATCAACCTATACTATTGTATGAGGGTCTGATTTCTGCACAAAGATGAATATCTCCAGCTAAGTCTGTCTTTGCTCTGTATGGCCTAATAGCGGCGGGACAGACTGCATTAGCATTCTCATAAACCAATTGTGTAACAAAAGGAACTCCTGCTAAAGGAGCTCCAAAAATTCTACTAGCTGCTTTTCCTGAGGCTGTGATTGAACTGCAGGCTGCAGCCAATGGAACACTGGCAGTTTAACTATAATTTTCAGGTTTCTCTTGTAACATCAGAACACAGCCATAACTTTGGAAAAACTCAACCTCCAACAATCTAGTCTCTCCAAAGTCACCAAATGATTCACCCCCATGCTACAAAGTTTAGCTGCCAGTTCCTGCACATGAACACAGGACGGTGTGACCTCTAGTACCCCAAAGAGACACTGCCCTAAGTCCTATCTTTTATAAGTCTGGTTTCTAGGATAAGAATTACATAAAATATTACCCAATTTAAACGTATCTTTAAAGACCTGTTCCCCTGGGTTGGCTCATGCCACATTTTGCTGTCTAGAATGACTCTAACCCTGAGTTACCAGTTTTAAGCCCACTTTTTGTCACTGAAGTTACATATTTTTAATCATACTCAATAATTTATAAGCCAATACTCTATAACCAAGACATGTAGAATATTTTTATACTTTTAAAACCAATCAGACGCAAAAATGAAGTGACCACACATTTACTTATTTAGATCAGACAAAATTGTAATTTCAAGAGAGGAGCACCTTGTTACTTGCTGAACCCAACAATCAGAGAAATTTTTCTAGGAGAAACAGCTGTCAGCTCCCTTACCATAGAAGCTGAAAAGCTGCTGGCCCTTTTAAGAGCACTTTTTGCATACAATTAAGCCTCTGGCAGTGCTCCTCCTGCTGCGTTTGACTCTAAAGGTCAATTGAAACTGTCTTTTAAAACAAGCTAAGCTAAATCAAGGGGTAGATAGCTAGCAGATAAAGTTTTAACCAATTTTTCTTTTCTTTTCAACATAAAACACAGGACAACTTCCATTCATACGACACAGACTTAACATAAAACAGACAGTTTTAACACATGGACAGATTGGTGCACCAAAAACATGCAAAAGACAGAGAGGAAAGAGAATTAGATGTCTCAAAGGGACTCAGACATCCTACCTAAGAGACCCAGACTAGAAGAGCCAGGACATCTCCCGAACTCCTTCTGTCTCTAGGAGAGCTCCGAAACAGCTTACATACATTTTCCTTCCCTGGATAGTCGGGGAGGTTTGTTTTTATCAGAGCCATTCTCTCACGTCTAGGATATAAACCGTCTCTCGTCAGGGTCCAAAGACTAGAAGCACCTATAAGAATTATTTTTGCTTCCCTAGATTTTAGCCTAACTCTAAACACATTCATAAAACACATTTTACCATTATTTGTAAACACATATATAAAACACATTTTACCATTACCTTGTCCTTCAGTAAGGTTTATTTATTGCTAGTTCATCTTTTTTCACAAAAACATCTCTTACTCTAGTCCATCTCTTATACAAAATCTCCCTTTTTAACTTTATACTACTTTACAGTTTTCACACAATGAAACATTTCCTTTCTAAGTTTATGTTACTTCACATAGAGTTTCACATAAACTGACCATAAGTTTGTGTTACTAATTCACAGCTTTCACACAAACTGTCCCTTTTACCCGAGTATCTCGTGCCTGGAAGGAGAATTTTCTGTGAACAAAATTTCCTGTGGAAGACTTCTGTTCCTTTAATCGTCACTCACCTCCTAGAAGTCCATTTCGTCGGTCAGGTAACTCCGCAAACGTCTCCGAAACAGGATCCTCAATAGGACCACCAGGCCAGGCTTTTCCATGAGTGATGTCCGACAGCCATACGATCCCGTTCCTCAAGCTCCAAGACATTGGGCACCAACTGTCCCGACCCACAGGACGGTCAATGAGGGTCCGAGGAGGGAACTATCGGATGAAGGAAAGAGACAGGAGACAAGAGATACCTTGGGAGCAAGACGACAGTCCGATCAAACTCCAAAGAACTTTATTTCTGAGTCCGTATATAAAGCACTTAAGGTGGGAAGTGACAGAGGTAGGGGGATTCCCGGGGTTACTTTATCGTAGCCAAACGTCACACATTGCTGCAAGGCAGGATAGCAGGATATCACAAGATTTCTTTAAAACCGCAGGCTACTTCAAACAGGATGTCTTAACACCACAGGAAGCAGTGGGAATGGGGAAGGGTCAAAGGAATGATTGCTGTGAAGCCTGGGGCACTCAGGCCTACTAATCAAGCCAAAGCCTGTTGGTCTCCCGACACTTTCCTTCCCTAAGTTGCTTTGGGTCACATATTTTATCAGAGCAGCAGAAAGGAAATGCCCCATCCCCACTACCAACACACCACACGCACATACTAGATGATGATGATGGTGATGATGGTGATGATGATGATATATGTGGCGGCACATGCCTTTAATACAAGCACTTAGGAGGCAGAAGCATATGGATCTCTTTGCATACAGGTCAGCCTGATCTACAAAGTGAGCTCTCTAGGTCAGCCAGAGATACATAGTGAGATCCTGTCTCAAAAATATTTTTTTTTAACTCAAGCATAGTGTGGTAGCCACACATCTTAACCACTCAGAAGACTGAAGCAGGAAGGTCAAGAGTCAGAGTCCAGAGGATCAGGGAGTTTGCTGTGAGACTTTGTCTCCTAATACTGTCAGAAGCTACACCCATAGCCTCACCAACATGGCTGCTTGAATATTAGCTGAACATGGACACCAAAAGACGTGTCAGTGTTGAAGGGCAAAAGACCACAAAGCTTCAACCCTCCACAAGGAACCGCAGACAAGTAAGGAAGGCTGGGGGGGGGGGGGGGGGGGG
>CM052706.1:25300941-25459933 GCA_028551405.1 Uromys caudimaculatus
AAGTGATGTCATTATATTATCATCTCCTTCGCATATACAAAACAGACCTACAGCAGTGGCAACGAGTCGGGGGCCAGCCTGTCAGCAGCAACAAAATTCAGAGAGCCACCTCTAACAGTCTCCTCTGAAACTGACTTCAAACCCAACACAGCGCTGGCTCACAGCTGATTCTCAGTCTCTTCCAATGTAAGTGGTACAGCCTCCTTTTAGGACATGTTGAAGAAAAGCTGATTAAAACGGCACCAAACATTCAACATCAGCCAAGACTCAGCCAGGCTCTGCGCCAGATGCTTTAATCTTTATTTAAAAGAATCTGGGGGAAAGGGTATTACTTTCACTAATTACTAGATGCAGAGCCTGCAGGCCCAAGCCAGCAACTCCACTGGTCTAGGTGTTGAGAATGTACTTAGAACAGAGATGAGACACCCTGTTTATTTACTGAGCAATTCCTCAACTTCAGATATCAACTTACCAGTCCACAAACTACACACTTCCGCATTTCAGTCTGTGTGGAACAAGCAACTGTGAACTTCCACATCCCTGGTTGCACAAGCAGCTTGTAGAAGCATGTCAGGAAGCATGTCCCCAAGCAGTAGGGACAGTTACGAAGAGCTACCCAATCTCCAGGAGCTCTCAAGGTTAAGAGAAGTGTCTCCTGTAAAATATATTATGTATAAACTCAATAAAGGTGAAAAGCAGCCTAGTATAGTTGTGTGTACATATGTACCCGCTGTGTAATGAAAGGGTTAATACATGTATATGGGAACATTCGGTGGATGTTAGAGACGCCTCTCCCCACCCTGCACCCCGTGTGTGTGTGTGTGTGTGTGTGTGTGTGTGTGTGTGTGTGTGTATGAACGTGGACATTCTTGCCCTTTTTTGTAATATAAATAAAGTACACTACACACACCACTCTATACTGTTTCTCTAAAATAGACTCTGGGAACAGCCTACCAGTCTTGTTCTTTCAATGGCTGCCTAATGTTTAACTTTTACGATGAATGTGTAACAAGTTTCCTAATGGTGAGCATTTGTTTTCAATCTTTTGCTTTTGTTTACCCGTTTTAGATAGATTTTTATAGCACATATAGAAGTAAATTGGGGGAAAGGCTTTCTGTGTCTCACTCACTTTTAAACACAAAGTCCTGATAGGCAGACCCCCCATCCCGTTATGAGGTTTCTTGGAGGTTTGCAAATTCTGAGTTTCTCAAAGGTATTCAGAATTCTAGCCTTTGTTTTGAATGTCATTTAAACAAAAGCTCGTGTCTTCGAGAACTCTCCTTGTTTCAACAAATGCCATGGTGGAAGGGAAGAATGGTATACAAGGAGGCTGAGCCAAAGCTGAACTAGAAGCAGAAACCTGTGACATCTCATCTCCGCTGCGTCCCACTCTCCAGTCATCTCTGTGTTCTCCCTGAGCCGAGGAGCCGCCTCTGCTCTTCCAGGCTGTGGGTGGAAGATGCGGTCTCCCCCACTTCCCAGGTATAGGAATGTTATCGACGACCCGCCATGCCCCGCATGCGAGGATTGGTTCCTCCATAGTCAGGAGTTCACCCCTGGTCCAATGAGCCCTCACTGTAGAGTCAGAGCCCCGCAGGGAAGATGGCTGCACAGGCCCCACCCACAGGTGAACGTCATGCTGGAAAAAGCTCTCGAGTGCCACCCCGTGGCCCTACAAAGACAAGAGGTTTGTGAAAACGCTGTTAAAAACAAAACCCTGCAGGATGCTGGAAGATCTGTCACCAGGGCTTCAATTTGACTGCCTAGCTCCCTGGGCTGGTATCCCCCAGGACAGATGTGCCTGGACAGTTCATCAAAGATCTGCTTGACTTAGAGGTGGGCTAATGCGTGAGCAACAGCAGCATTTTGCGTTGATTTGTGAGTTAGATGAAGTGCAGCGATAGAAGATATGAATTTGTGCATCTATAAAGGGCACCTCAGCAACTGCCCACCGTGGACCACAGAGTAACCTTATTCTATCTATTTCACTTTGCTGTGTTGTTAAATATGCTGTCTTTAAGGAAATTTGGGCTGGTATGGTGGTGCATGCCTTTAAAGTAAGCATGCACAAGGTTGAGGCAGGTAGATCTCTGTGAGTTCGAGGCCAGCCTGGCCTACATGCCAAGTTCCAGGACAGCCAGGACTCCATATGTTCAGATTTGTTTAGCTAGTAGCATTTGGTTTTAGACATGTTCTTTTGGGGGCTTAAAATTTGTTTAATTAGTGCATACCAGTGTGTTCGCACATGCATGTGTGTGTATATTCAGGAACGAATGCCATTTCACACACGTGGAGGTCACAGGACAACTTTCAGGAGTCAGTTCTCCCCTTCAAACCATTTGGGTCTCAGAGAGTGAGTTCCAGTATTCAGGCCGAGCCATCTGACTGGCTCTCTTTTTGAGAATTTTGTTTTAATATTCTTTTTTTTTTTTTTTTAATTTTCAATTCTGTGTGTCTGTGTGCAGACAGGTGCATGTGTGTGCAGATGCCTGAAGGAGTCAGAGGTGTTGGATCCCTCCGGAGCTGGAGTGACAAGCAATTGTAAGTGGCTGATGTGGACCCTGGGCCCCAAACTCAGGCCCGCTGCAAGAGCCGTCTCTCCAGCACCCTCTTTGAGAATTTCTAAATAAATATAATTGTATCTGAAAGTGAACATACTTTGAGAGGACGCCTGTGAAGGCAAAGACAGGAGCCTTACTTAGACTTCCTGCAGCTGCAGTTCTGCCCCCAATGAAAGTGTTAGCAGGGACACCCACCAGCTCGGTAGTGTAGCATCAGAACGCCATAGAACCATGGTCTTGGAGGGAACGCTTACTTCTGGGCACAGGGAGAGGGAAATCCTACCAGCAGAGGTCACTGATGTACCAGGCGGGAATCCGCAGCAGGTCCTCTCACACTTGTACCAGCCTTGCTCCCTCTCAGCACTTTGAAGGGAATCAGTGCAAAGTGTGTGCAGGCTGTCAGCAGAATTTCTTAGTGATGTCCACCTTTGGCACCCTCAACCTAAGGCTGTTTATTTTACATTGATTTAATACTCAATCTAAAGCAGCCTTGGATTGTATATCACCAAGTTTAACCTGGCCCAGAAAATAGTTGTATGTGCTTCTAATCTGGAACTTAAGGGAGGGACTACCTTCCCCAACACATGCATGCCTATGTATACACACATAGGCACACTTGAAAACACACACACACACACACACACACACACACACACACACACACATCCGAATGGCTTGAGTTTGCATACAAAGCCCCCTACTGAGTAGGAATAAATGCCATGATGTGACACGGAATGGTATAGACACCAAGAGGAGGTGCCTGTGGACTATGCATCTGAGCCACTCAGGGTGTCAGAGCTAGCTATGAACAACAGCTGTGTATAATGGAAAGATCCGATGGCCTTCTTGAGTGGCCATCATTGGGCATTCTATTAAAGGGGTAAGGGAAGAGAGCGGTGGGGCACCTAAACACCATCACATCATCACAGAGCAGGACTCGGCTCACATACTGTCTTAGACTAAGATGCTGCCATGAGGAGCCAATAGGACTGTGGCTTATCTCCCATGCAAGCATCTTGGTGATGGGGCAGTCAGGTAAATGCAACTCACAGGCACTGGGCAAAAGATGGCGATGACCCTGTAGTGCCAGAGGGATGGATGAAGGTAGGGTGGCTTCAGGGGATTTCTTTGGAAGAAAAGGACGTTGTCTTTTGCCTAGAAAGAATGCTGAAGAAAATTATGTGACTTAGGCTATGCATTTTATGCTCCTTTAGAGCAATGGTTCTCACCCTTCCTCATGCTATGACCATTTGATACAGTTCTTCATGCTGTGCTGACCCCCAACCATAAAATTATTTTCATTGCTACTTCATAACTGTAATTTTGCTACTGTTATGAATTGTAATGTAAATATCTGATATGCAGGATATCTCATAAGCAACCCCTGTGAAAGGGTCATTTGATACCCAAAGAGGTCTCAACCCATAAGTTGAGAACCACTACTGTAAGGGACCCTGACTAATACAAGCCCTGAGATATAACTAACACAGAAGAGCCCCGAAGTGCCTGGAAATTGAGTCCCAGTAGCATTATGTAAGCACCAAATCAAGTCATAGCATCATACCTGATGCTTATGTTATACCTGGATTTTTCAGTGTGCAGGTGAATTTTTCCTTTGCTAATTAGAATTGCATTCCAGGTCCTTCTTGGGTAGAAGAGACAAGATAGATGTTTTGATGTTACTACCTTTAAGATTCCTGTTCATTCATTCCTTTCTTTTTTTTTAAAGATGTGTTTATATCTAGGCATGATAACATAAACCTTTAATACCAACAATCAGGAGACAGAGGCAGACGGATCTCTGCGAGTTCAAGGACAGCCTACATAGCAAGTTCCAAGCCAGCCAGGGGGATGTAGTGAGATCCTGTCTCAAAGGGGGGGGGGGTAGAGATGGAGAGATGGCTCAGTGGTTCTTAGTTACTTTTCTATTGCTGTAAAGATACACTGTAAAGATATTGCTATAAAGACCAAAGCAACTTAAAGAAGAAATAGCTTATTTGTAGGCTTGCTTACAGTTTTAGAGGGTTAGTTCATGGCCATCACACCAGGGAGCATGGCAGCAGACAGGCAGACATGATGCTGTAGTAGTAGCTGAGAACTTACATGTCAAGTCAACCATGGAGCAGAAAGAGCTAACTGGGAATGACATGGGCTTTTGAAACCTCAAAGCCCATCCCTAGCGACACACCTCCAACAATAATCCTTCCCAAACAATTCCACCAACTGAGGGCCAAGCCATTCAACCATAGTAATCTATGGAGGCCTTCCTTAGTCAAACCACCACAGTGGTTAAAAGTACTTACTGATTTTGCAGAAGACCTGAACTTAGCTTCCAGAACCCTAACTCAAGTTCCAGGTGATCTGATGTCTTCTTCTGACCTCTGCAGATACTAGGACCATACATGGTATACATATGCAGGCAAAACACTCATACACATAAAATAAAATAATAAAAATAAACCACGTAGGTTTTTTATTTTTTATTTTTTACTTTTTAAATCAAGTAAAACATGTTCACAGTACAGTGGAAATCCTGTGTATAGCTTCATAAATTTTAACACATAGAAAACAAAAGATTTGACCTCTCTGGGTGTGATGGTTTGTATATGTTTGGCCCAGAGAGCGGCACTATTTGGAGGTGTGGCCTTGTTGGAGTGGGTGTGTCACTGTGGGAGTGGGATGTAATACCCTTGTCCTAGCTGTCTGGAAGTCAGTATTCTGCCAGCAGCCTTCAGATGAAGATGTAGAACTCTCAGCTTCTCCTGCACCATGCCTGCCAGAATGCCGCCATGTTCTCACCTTGATGATAATGGACTGAACCTCTGAACCTGTAAACCAGCCCCAGTTAAATGTTGTCCTTATAAGAGTTGCTTTGGTCATGGTGTCTGCTCACAGCAATAAAACCCTAACTAAGACACTGGGCATCCTCACTGTTGAATAAATATTAGTGAGACAGCATATATTGTCTTTTCTCAGAAACCATCTTCCAAGCCAGTGACGACCATTTTTCATATTTTGGTGTAGATGCTCTTAAATCTCAGTTGCAGTAGTCTTTTTCCCCTACCTAAAGCAGTGGCACCAGCATAGCTGACACTGAATGAATCATTTTTAGACTCTAAAGGTCTTCTGGCCCTGTCTCCAGAAGATTCCAGCTTTGGGTGGAGGAGGAAGAGGAGGCTGCAAACCAAAGAGCCTGCAGTCCACAGCCCACAGCCCACACTGAACATTGTACCCAGCGAAGGGGACCCAGAGACCCCATCACCAACACACTGAGAAATACGAGGACCATTGGAAACACATGGAGAATGTTGATAGATATTGATGTGTGGAAGAGATGGGGGGAAGGGGGGAGGGGAAGGGGAGAGAAGGAGAAGGGAGGAAGAACATGATCTCAGTTCTGAATCCTTCAGGGAGAGAAAATAAATAATTAGATACAAGACACCGTTGTGGGGTAAGAAGCTGCCCACTTGGAGGAAAGGGGGATTCTCTGGTCCTTAGCTGTATCCCCATCATTCAAATCCGTTTCTAGTGCCTCACCACTGTGACAGCGAAGTCTCCAGGAGTTCTCTGGAGAGCAGCATCTTGCTTGAGACCCTAACAAAGCCAGTGTATTTATTAATGTTTGCTGAAGAATTTGTTTTATTTCTGACCTGATAAGGAAATGCTTGTATTATATACCATCAACAAGGATGCCCTGGACAGAGGCAGAGAAAAGCCCACAAGGAATCCCAAAGTGGCTGCTTTTCTGGAGCTCAGTTACGCCAGTAAGGACTTGGGCCTTTATTCACCTCTCAACTCTGTCCTTCATGCCTGCTCATGCAGACAGAAGATGACTGTGGTGGTCTGAATATGCTTGGGCCATGGGAAGTGGCCCTATTAGGAGGTGTGGCTTTGTTAGAGTAGTTGCAGCCTTGTTGGAGGAAGTATGTCGCTGTGGAGGTGGACTTTGAAGTCCTATGCTTAATCTTTGCTCAGGGCAGAAGACATGCTCCTCCTAAGTTGCCTGCAAAAGAGAGACTTCCTGGCTGCCTTCCAATCAAGAAGTAGAATTCCTGGCTCCTCCAGCACCATATCTGGCTGCATGCTGCCATGCTTCCTGCAATGATGATAATGGACTAAATCTCTGAAACTGTAAGCCAGTCCCAATCAAATGTTTTCTTTTATCAAAGTTGCCTTAGTCATGGTGTCTCATCACAGCAGTAAAACCCTAACTAAGACAATGACCAGGAATAGTCCGAGCATTAGGGCCTCACTAAGATCAATGGGAAGAAGAAAGGGCAGCATGCCAGTGCATTCTGCCTTCATCAAAAGCCCTCAGTGGCCCACCACAGACCAGTCCTGGAAAGGCAAGAGTAGATGACCCCTTAAAAGGTTACTCTTGGAAATAACTGTACAAACTGGGGTTCTGTGGCCAAGCACTGTAGGAAAAGGCACGGATTGTGGGTGAATCAACAAGTTTGCTGGGGAATCACCACATTGCCAGGGTCTTGGACATCATCCAGGACAACCCAAATCCATCCAAATAAATTATTCAAGTGACCCATTTCCACAGGGAAAAAAACATTGTATCACAGCCATTGACTAAGCAAGCAAGAGCCCCGTGTGAAAAGTCCCAGCGGCTTCTATAAACTTGATGACAATGAGAGCCTTCTTGCTCTGTTTACCTCATAGTCTTTGCAGCAAATGAAGAGACTTGACAAGTGTGCTTGGCCTCTTCCTGGGTAAAGGTCATGGGCAGGAGAAAGCAGCTCCTTGTATAGCTTAGCAGAACAGTCACCATTTGTTCCTTCTCAAAGAAATGCCACAGCTTGGAAGCAGAACTGAGGATCCTCCAGAGCCTCTCTTGCTACCCCCCACCTCAAGAGCTCACCCACATGAGCTCAATAAATTACTGTGAAGAGGAGCGTTGGGGTAGGGGGATGGGCAATGACCCTGAAAGTGGCCAAGGGAAGGGCAAGGGGTGATTTCCCAGGAAGTAAGGAAAATGTCACCTAAGAGGCGCCTCTACAATGACTGGCCTTCTATGCCCACCCTTTCTCTGCACTTGTGTAGCACTGAGTTTACTCTGAATGGGAGGGGGAGGTCTATACCTGTGTGTGAGTGGGAAGGAGTGGCGGGGCCAGAGGCCTAGAAGATGAACTGTACCTGTTACAATTAACCAACCCTAAGGATCGCTCTGCACCCACAGGCTGCCACTCTTTCTGCTTCCTCCCGTGGAATCAACTGCCTCCCCCACTTCAGACTGAGGCATATTTATTTCCATAGGGAAAATTGTTGTTTTATTTTTAATGAAATCTTAATTGTTTGGTTTTTGCCAATGAAGACTCAGGACTCAGATGCTAGGGTGAAAGCCTGCTAGCTCAAGCAGCAGAGAAAACACTCAGCTGACCTTTCTCCTTAGCCAACACCCCAGAAGGCATCTCTTCCCTCATGCCATCTCAAAAACTTCTTCAAACAGAATGTTCTTTTCTTCTACTCTCTGTGTGTCTCTCTATCTGTCCTCCTGACTCCCTCTCTATGGTTTTTCCTTAATAATCCTATGTTGACTTCCTGTCAACTGGTTGCTTGTTCTGCCTCTTGACCTATGGTTGACTTTATTTAATCCTGTTTACAGTATTCAAACAGAAAGCTCTTGGATTAAAGGTGTGTGCTAAGGCTGAGCCACACCACATCTAGAAACAGGTTTTTCCAGTAAATAACACAATCTTGGAGTTCACAATGTGATCAAATATCCTGCAACAGAAAATGAAGACACAGAATAAAAGAAAGACATCTAGACCTATATTAAGTTCTGTTACAAGTCAATAACAAAAATGACAACGCAATTAAAATGGAAATATTATTTAGATTAGGTATCATTGTATGTGTAGTGTGTGTGTGTGTGTGTGTGTGTGTGTGTGTGTGTTCATATGTACACACACACATACATATGTGCAGGGTATGTGGTTGATATCAGGTGTCTTCTATTGTTCTCTGCCTTATGTTTTTGAGACAGAGTCTCTCAGTCAACCCAGAACTCACTGGTTTAGGTAGACTAGCTGGCTAGCAAGACTCAGGGATCCTCCTGTCTCTGCTAACCCAGCACTAGGAGGCAGGTGCATGCCCAGACTTTTTATGTGAACTCAGATCCTCATGCTTCTGTGGTAAGCACTTTACAGACCAAGCCATCTCTCCAACACCTAAACTAAATTTTACCCTTTCAAAAAGTCTATACATTGATTATCAGCATTTGATGTTCAAAATCCTTGATTGAACACGCAAATCAAAACTATGATGCTACCTTATAACATTAGAGTGTTTTTTTTTTTCTTTAAAGAACAGTGTCAAGAGCCAGAGAGAATACAGAGAAGTTTAAACCTCTGTGCATTGCTTGTAGGACTATAAGATGATAGATCTGCCTTGGAGGCAGCCTAGCAGTTCCTCAGAAGCATGGAGTTATCACATGGCCCCAAAATTCTACTCCCAGGTCTATGTCTGGAAGTGTTTCTGTGCCAACACTCGCAAGGGAGTGCTGACAGCACTATTCATAATGGCCCAGAATGTGAAGAACCAGAATGTTCGTCGATCAGTAGAAAGGCAAACCAAATGTGTTATGTGCACATGATGCTGGAGCCCGAGACAATAACACCAATCAACTCTATAACTATAGTCAATTGTCAACTCTCAGGTCTGATGTTGTGCAGGAAGAGAGAAAGAGAGATGGAGGAAACAGAAAGTGATTTCTGCTGACCATGGGATTTCTTTTGGAGGTGAGAAAAATGCAAAATTTTGGTGATGTCTGTATTCTAAATAAATAGTATAAAATTTTCATTATATGCTATAAATAGTGAACTGTGGAGCTGGGGAGATGATTCAGCAGAGAAAGTAGTTGCTGTGAAATCCTAAAGACCAGAGGTCAGATCCCCAGAATTGCATGGCTCCTACCTAGAAACATCTGGAACCAGGACCCCAAGAGCAAGCTGACCTGCTAGACTAGATGGATGCAAGAATTCTAACCTCAAATGAAAGCGCCCACCTCCATACACAAGTGGTAGAGTGCTAGAGAGAGACAGGCAACTCAGTGTCAGACTCCACACACAGATACCACACACATACCAAAGAGAATATATTTTAAATTATTCGGCAAAACTACAAGAACAGACAGCGATCCGTGTCTTATGCATGCTCACTTGAATTTCTACCCACCTGATAAAGACTGAGGGAACCCACCTGGTTTCCACATGGTGGAAGGAGAGAATCCACTCCTGAAAGCCAACCTCAAACCTCTACTTACATGCATGTGCTATGACATGCTTGTACGTGCAAATCTGCACACACAAACACACACTTTTAAAAAGTAAACATAAGAAATCAAAATGGACAGCATAGCTTTTCATTAAAATGCCTTAATTTTCTGGGGCAGCTGGAAGAAAGACACCCAGGCTCCTGCCCCGGTTCCCACAGGCACCCCTACAGTGAGTGAATCCGTGATGCAGAGCTGGGAAAGATGGAGTAGACAGGGGAGAGATGGGAGAGGAAGCGGAACCAAGCTGTTTGTGCACCGTGGAGAGAGGTGAAGCCGGAGATGCAACAGCAGAGAGGAACAGGCAGCCATGAGGAACCTGTACAATCATCTGAAGCTATGGCAACGTTTGAGCCTAGGCTGCCGCCAGCGGCCATGTCTGGGTCCATAGCCTTACCGAAACCAGAATGTCTGTGGCCCCGTGTTGCCACCAAAGGCTATCTGGATGTCAGTGATCTGAGTTGCGGCCTAAGACCATGTTGATGTCTGGGGGCTATGCTAATGCTGAGGGCCAAACTGATTTGAGTGACCTATGCTTCCTCCTGAAGCCATGATGACATCCTGGCCCAGGCTGCCACTTAGGGTAATTTCTAGGCCCATGGTCCTGCTGAAAATTGGGTCTGTGTTAATGTCCATGGCCCAAGATACCACCAAAGGCCAGGCAGATGTCTATAGTGTGGGCTGCTGCCTGAAACTATGTGGATGCCTGAGGGCTGTGCTACTGCACTGGACCATGCTGATCTGAGTGACCATCTGAGGCCATGGAGACATCTGGGCCCGTGCTGCTACCAGAGGCCATGTCTGGGTCCGTAGTCCTATCACAGGAGTCTGTATTGATATCCAAGGCCTATGTTACTACCCAAAGGCCATGTGGATGTCCCTGGTCTGGGCCATGGGCCTAAGGCTATGTTGAAGTCAGAACACTTTGCTGAACTGACCCCGCCCCTCACATGCAGTGGGAGAGTTGGCCCCGCCCCTAGCCTGTGGTGGGAGGGAGCTGGCCCACTTCTTATGAATGGAAGAGCTGGCTCCGTGGCGTGGGCACTGGAGAGCAGACCCCACACTTTGCCTGGGCAGCACAGTAGAGCTGGCCCTGGTGGTGTGGGCACAGGAGAGCTGGCCCTGGTGGTATGGGCACAGGAGAGCTGGCCCTGAGGGTGTGAGAGTGGGAGAGCTGGCCCTGCCCCTCACCTTGACAAAGTGGGAGAGCTGACCCTGGTGGCACGGGTACAGGAGAGCTGGTGGGCTGACCAACTCAATTTCCACCCAGGCCCAAATCTTGGGCTCTGAGTTGGCCCACCCCATCTATGAACTGCTGGAGCACATGAAGGGCTGGTCCTGCAGATCTAAAACTGCAGGATCTCCGTGACCCAGGGCAATAACCGAATATCCGAGAGGAGACCTAGTGAGGATCCAGTATTGATAGTGTAGCAGAAGCCAGAGGCCTCGAACCAGAGCAATGACTTATTGCAACGAACATTTGCAAGTAAAGATGTTTGGACCAAAGGGTGTACTTTGTGACACACTGCAGCTTCCATAGTGAGATTTTGTTGTTGTTGTTGGTGGTGGTGGTGGTGGTGGTGGTGGTGGTGGTAGTGGTGGTGGTGGTGGTGGTGGTGGTGGTGGTGGTTTTGTTTGTTTTTACTTTTTCTTTTTCTTTTGGGGGTTGAGTTACAAGGGCAGAGGGCAGTTATGAAGAGACAGGGAGGTGAGAGGGATTGGGGTACATGATGTGAAATTCACGAAGAATCAATAAAAGGTTTTTTTTTTAATTACCTAACTTCTTCAACAACATAAATAACAAGTACAGATTATGATGATTACAGAACTCATGTTAACCCCAATTTTTAATAATAAGGGTCTATTTATTTTACTGTGCCCAAACTTCCTTTTTTATTTGTTGTTTGTTTGTTTGTTTGTTTTCTGAGATAGGTTCTCATCATATAGTTTTAACTGGCCTGGAACTTGCTATGTAGAACAAGACTACAGTGGACTGGGCTCTTCTATATAATTGGCAATAAAGACTATGTGCCCACACATTCACTGCCTCTGACTCCTGAGTACTGGGATATATATAAACCTTCTCACAGCTGTAAAGTGTAAAGGCCATTAATGTCCGACCTGGACCCTCTCACTCAGCCCCAGAATGAGGACTTAGGATGCACATCTCCCCGGCAGTGGTCAAGTTGCTGTAATTCATTGCAGAATATGGGCTTATCTAAGGAGTGTATTGTTTGTTTGTTTTTGTTTTTTGTTTGTTTGTTTGATTTCTTAGGCTGTCTTGACCTGTGTAGACCAGGCTGGTATAAGGGGACTTTTATGGATCCACCATTAGTTTAAATAAAGACATGGAGAATCTTATATATTTTAAAAGCTTAGGCTTTAAGCTTGGGCTCCCTCCTGGCTACTCTAATCTAACTAATTCTTGCCTACATCCTGCCACCTGGCCAGGTCTACCTCTCTGCTCAGTCTGAATCATCCACCCACTCTGCGTCCACTGGCACAGTCCTCTTTCTGATCTCTTCTCTCAGAGACCCTTTCTCTATATTGAAGTTCTGCCTTCCATTTCCTGCTTGGCAATTGGCCATCAGCTCTTTATTAACCTAGTCAGCACGTAAGGAAGGATGAAGGTTTACAAAATACCTGGTGATGGGTCATAAGAATAACAGTACCAAGACCTGGCCTGTACTCAGCTCTCGGCTGGCTTTTTGGCAATCAACAATTGAATAGACAGAAACAACCTTCACACAGTGTTCAAAAGGGTTTCCCAATGAGCTGATCTCTAATTCACAGAGACCCACCTGCCTCTGTCTTCCGAGTGTTGGGACTGGTGGCACCACTACCCAGCTGGTTATTTTTAGACTCATGTGTTGCCATTCCCAATTTCTGCCTTTACATTTTATATAGCATCTAATTTTCTGACACGAATTAAAGAGGCTTTGAATTCTAACTGTACTGAATGAGCCTGTCCCCTTCTTGTGTATTTTGAGATTTCCCGTGTATGAAGCAACCTTAACTGTTTTATGTTCATGCATGCATGAATGATTCCCACTAAGCCTTCCCAGTGCTTTGTAGATATAAAGTGTATATAAATGTTTATAAGTGTAGTGGCCATTATTTCTGTCAACATTTGGTAGCTTCTTACATATGTGCTTTGAACAAAAACAAACACAAACTTTGCTGAATACGTGTAAAGGCAGTGAATCAAAATCCTAATAATTACACCTTTGGAAATGGCAAAGTGATCCTAATAGTTTGTCTGGAAGAATGAACTCTAAAGGAAATCATAGTTAGGAAGACTTGTGTATTAAAAGGTATGAGGTAACCAGGGTGTGGTGGTGCATGCCTTTGATTCCAGCAATCTGGAGGCAGAGTCAGGCAGATCTCTGTTAGTTTGAGGCCAGCCTAGTCTACATGTGGGTTCCAGGCCAGCAAGGGTTCTGTAGAGAGACCATATCTCAGAAAATCTAAAATGATAATGACAACAGCAAGTGTACAGAGTAGTTATCAGGGTTAGAACTGTGTGGTATTGACACAATAATTAATAGAGGGCTTCAGGGAACAACATGAAAACCATAAATGTTTTATTCGTGCATCAGCTTTGTTTCTAATAAAGGAAAGAGCACAATCCATGTGTTCTAGTTTGATTTCTGACACTATGACCATGACCAAAATAGGAGGAAAGGGTTTATTACACTTATAAATTACAGTCCAATGCTGAAGTCAGGACAAGAACTCAAGAAAGAGCACAGGCAAGTACCCCAAAGCAAAGCTGTTAACTGGCTTGCTCTCCTGCTTGTGCTTAACTAGCTCTCTTATATAGCCCAGGCTTCCCTGCCTAGGGATGGTACCACCCACTGTGAACTGAGCCCTCCTAGTAATTAGCAGTCAAGAAGATATCCCATGGGCTTATCTACAGGCCTATCTGATTAAGTCAATACACCAATTGGGGTTCTCTCAGATAACTCCGTGCTGAGTCATATTGACAGCTGACACTATCTACAAGACCATGAAAAAGCAAATAGTCTATTAAGCAAAAGGTGCTGAGGTTGGACTTGGAGAAAATCCATGGCATTTGTTTCAGTAATGTACAGAAGTAAATTTCAAATGAATTAAATTGCTAGGAAAAATTAAATCATAAAAACAAAATAAAACTAAACACATATGTACTGGATAGCTAGACAAGAAAGGAGAAGATAGAAATTATCACAAAGAAGAAGCCAGGTGTGGTGGCATACACCTTTAATCCCAGCACCTGAAAGGTAGAAGCAAGGGGCTCTCTGAGTTCAAGAGTAGCCTGGTCTACAGATCTATTTCCAGAACAGCCAGGAAATAAATTATCACAAAGGGAAAGTTTGATTATGCATACATAAAAGTTAGCTATCTTTGTTTTTAAAATACCACAAACAAGATGTGAGGGGGGGGCAGAGAGACAGAGAGAGAGAGAAAGACAGAGGCAGAGAGAGAACTCAAAGGTGGGGCTGGGGGGCTGGAGATGTGCATAGGTTCAAGATTCAATCACTAGAACTATACACAATTTCCCTCCAGAATGACTAAGAGAGATCACCAAAAACATGACCACAGGGAGATCTCAATATGGAACCAGTAACCAGAAAAAGAAAAGAAAAACAAGACAAATACTAAACCACAGACTTTTAAAACGTTTAACAGTTGGTCCAAAAATAAAGACAAACAAGCCAACAACTCTATTTTAAGGTCACATGATAAGCCACAGCATGAGACAGTGATAACATCATTTGAGTCAATGAGCATTTCTCTTAAGGTAGACCAGATGACTGAGGTAATTTTTAGAGCTAGATTAGCTGTAAAGAACAACCATTAATGTCTAGCCATGGCTCTATCAACTATTGTTGTCATAATTTTTCAAGTATAACAAAGTTTACAATAGTAACTGTGTGCCTCTGAAGTTACTGCTCAGCAGTCTTGGATCAAGGGCAATATCGGCAGACCTTTGCTGTAGTGTGTTTTCTACCACAAATATCAAGTAATTCATACACGGCACATAAAGTAATCTTAGTAACACTTCACTCCCTGACTACTTTTGTGAAAGAGACATTTCACAATTTAATAGGATTTATCTGACAAGTGAACTGTGAGGTAAAACAAAGCTAGTAGTTAAACGGTAAATTAAGCAGAGAAAGCAAATCAGATAATAAAAGATTTTAAGGGCCAAAGAAGAGTCTAGATAAAATTTTCAAGTGAGATTACATATTTCTTCATAAAGGGAAAATGTGGTTGTATTAAAAAGCTGGATTTTCTGTTTGATCCAACAGGGGGCACTAAACTACACTATGCTTCTCCTCTGGGAAGGAGAGCTAGCTAGGCAAACTATGCTGGGGGATGGGGGTGTGGAGAAGCCAGCACTTCCGGTCCAGAACGGAACATCAATTTGTAAGCTCATTCTATTTACTTATAAAACAAACAACCAATAGCAAAACCCACAGTCCCCTGACAAGGAGGCACTTATAAAGCATGGTGGTCCATCACTCCCCCACCCCACCCCCCGAACCACATCCACTTATTCAACCACTTCTAACTCTGTCAAGTTTGGTGAGGACTAACGGTCAGAGACCCTGGCGTGGCAGTGGAGTGACAACAGTGAGGAAGTTGATGAACCCGAATCTACATGTGACATGTTTTAGTGGGAAAAACTCGAGCTACCGAAGGCTCCTGTTAACGAAGTCATCACAAACGGGACTGAGTGAATCAAATGAAAAGCACAAGGCAAAACACACCACAGATATCAAGATGAGGTAAATCAAGGCCGAAGAGCTGGGCAAATCCAACCTAAGTTCTATGCAGGTGAGAGAGAAAATAGGTAGAATGTTCAAGTCTGTTTATTAGGATATGTCTATGACCCTCTGAAAATTCACCCCACTCTTCATGCTTATAGACATAGCATTACACTTCATCTTTGACTCGGTTGGATTCCAGCTTTCTCTCCTAACTGGCGTTCCTACCTCTCTAGCTTTTCCACCTCAAAATGCAGAAAGTCAACCAGAGGCTGCATGTTAGCTTGTGTTTAAGTTTCCTGAACTTGATTTTCTACTTGCTGAGTCCTTTCAGCTCGAACCATCTCAATGCTGACCTGCTGCTTTCTTATCCTGTTACTCAGATCTCCAGAGCCTGTTCCAACTGCCTTCCAGTCCTGTCTCTCACACGCCCTGTGGACAGAGACAGACACCTGCCACCGATGGAGAGACATCAACCATCTGTCTTCCTGTCCTTGGCTCTGTGCATTCTGGTTATCTGAAGTGGATTCTACACTTGTTCATCTGTTAGCAATGTCCTCTGTCAAAGTCACCTTTTTTTTTTTTTTAGATGTTAAAAGTCCCTTTAAAAAATTATTCTTTTTCTTCTTTTCACATGTATGTGTATGTAGTATGCATGTGTTCCTACATATTCAAACACATGTAAGCGTGTGTAGTATGCAGGTATACATACATATTCAAATACATGTGTGTGCGTGTATATGTGCCTATGCCTATGCCTATGTGAGTGAGTGAGTGTGTGTGTGTGTGTGTGTGTGTGTGTGTGTGTGTGTGTGTGTCCAAGGTTGATCTCAGGAATCTTTCTCATCATTCTGCCACCTTATTCTTTGAGGCAGGGTCTCTCAGTCAAATCCAGAGCTAGTCTTGCCTTGCTCCAAGGATCCTTCCCAGGCTGAATTATAGGTGGGTGCCCTCGCCTTCCTGGTATTCCATGACATTTGCATGGGTGCTGACTATTCAAATTCTTGCTTGAAAGAGCAAAGAGCTATAACTACCAAACCATCTCCACCTCCTGAAAAGTTCCTTTTCAAATTTTTTTTCTAAAAGATTTGTTTATTTTTATTTTATGTGCATCGATGTTTTGCCTGCATGTATGTCAGTATGAGGGAAGATGTTGGATCCCCTGGAACTGAAGTCACAGAGAGTTGTGAGCTGCCATGTGGGTGCTAGGAATTGAGCCTGGGTCCTCAGAAGTACAGCCGGTCCTCTTAACTCCTGATTCATCTCTCCAGCCCCAAAGTTCTCTTTTAAAACAGCAGAAACATTGATGGTATAAAACCACAAATAGTGATTCTTCTTAAACAAACTTACCTGCAAAATAAAAGATTGTTATTCCTATTTTATTCCTTTCATAGAAAGATTTTGTTTTGTTAATCTTCTGAAACTGGACCTAAAGAAGTCTCTCATCAAAGAACCTGGCCTAACTGAGTTTGTGACAAAATTTGCTCCCATTAGAGAGACTCCTCATCCTTGCAGTCCAGACCCGAGGACAGCAAAGCACCCCTCCTCCTGTTTGTCAGCAGTTGCCCTGCGTGTTCTAGTTTCCTGTCTGGGGATCTGTACTTCTTCTGGCCATTGCCTGAACAGATGTGGTTTACCCACAGGGCTGTGGTCTCAGCCTGCAGGCAGGCCTCAATGGAACATCAACATGAGAGATGATGTGTGGAAGGCAAACTATAAACATATCCATGGTGGCAAATAGCTTTTAAGCTATCAAACATGTGTCCTCCTTTCTCACTTACCATGTACCGACCCTCCTTTACCTTTCAGAGGTGTCCAGCTGCCTTGGTAAGCTTAGAATTTTACAGAAGAAATGCAAAGAAAGAGTAAACAGGAGAAGGAAATGTTAAAATCCTCTACTAAATAGACTTTTCAGACTTTTTTTTTTAGCCAAATAGTGTAGGAGAGACTGTCCATACAGAGTCACAGATTGCTTTGCCTTGCTTGTTGGCACCAGAGCCAGTTAATCATGGAGTTTTATGTCAAGTGCTGGAGCGCCATAAACTCCTTAGGAAGGGACAGAAAGATGAGGGAGGTCACCATCTGATTCAAGTATTGTCTCCCCTCTCCTGGCCCTGGCTATATTGGGTTGGTGGGGGAAGATGGAGGACGCCTGAAGATCCCGCCTTTGGGACCCTGGGAGGGAGGGGTTCACCTGCCATGTTGCTTAGCCCCTAGGAGTAGCTGCAAGGTTATTTAGGGAGAAAGGTTAAATACCATGTCCTGGACTGCCCCCCAGACCACAGTAGAAAAGTAGCTAAGCTGACTGAGCTGAGAGCCAACAGACCTCCATGTGCCAGGCATCACGAGAGAAAGGTGAGTCACTAGTAAGGTGGGGGTGGACACTCTGGGGACGAGCCAGATGGAGGATGTGGGGTCAGAGTCCTAGCCAGAGCAGCACTGAGTCATCAGGGAACACACGCAGGTCCTTCCAAGCCAGGAAGGACCAGACCACAGGCAGTAGAATCACTGCACAACAGCAGGTGCACACAAATAGCCTAGGGGCGGAGTCAGGCTCACCCTTGCGGGTGAAACACAGGCAGCATCCAGACCACCCAACTAGCGAAATTCAGGAGGAGTGGACCCAGGGAGCCCATCTTTGCTCTGTCTCTGAAGAATCTGCTAGCCACAACTCTATCCCAGATCAAAATACCATCTCTAAAAGATTTTTTTAAAAAGAGGAAGCAGATAACCAAAGACTAAGAGTGTTTTTGACCAGGCAAGACGGACTATTTATTTGTTGTGTTTAAATAATTTCATTTGAATAGCCCCCTCTATTATGTGGAAAGGAGAAAACCATTTTAGAAAAACAAAGATAGTATTCCATCTCTGCACATCTGTGAGTGGGGTGACAAAAATCTGCAGCCCTCCTCACAGAGAATTGTTGCCAGCCCTTTCCAGCCTCCCCCCACTGCTAAATCGGGTGTCACTTGGGCTGCTCAGTTCCTCCCATCCACCCACATGCAACTGTGCAGAAGAACTTAGAGGGTCCAGACCAGATCTTTGGGCTTTGAGGTGCCAAATGAAGGGACTAAGAAGGAGGCAAGAAATGGATAAGCCAATGGGTGGATACTGAAGAACAAATAACCGACTTGTCTTGAAAGACCCTCTAGAGAGCACAGGACATGAGTGTGTCCAAAGGGATCAGAGGGGGAAGGGAGACAGACACATAGAAAGGACAGAACATGGTATTCTGGGGGAGAGGCAGCATGGAGCCCAGCTACTGCTGTACGTTAGAGGACATAGAGGGTGGATTTGAAGAGGCGTTGCTGTGGATTCCATTCTTGTATCTTTGCTATTCCTTGAGATCTATGGGACTATTTCTCTGAACTCCACCCAATCACCGGTGAACAGAGCTCTCAGCCTTGACAGATTGATGACCACAATGACCGCAATGCTGTATTCGAGATGGCTAATATAGAGCAAAGATTCTCAACTGGGGGTGATTTGTTTATTTATTTATTTATTTATTTATTTATTTATTTATTTATTTATTTATTTATTGTCTCCAGGGGACATTTGAGACAGGGTCTGATGTATCCCAGGCTGGCTTCAAACTCACAATTTGGCTGATGAGGACTTTGAACTTCTGTTCCTCCTACAAGTGCTTCTAGAGTGCTGAGATTACAGTATGTGCCACCCTTCCTGGATAGATGCGGCTCTGGGGATTGAACCCAGAGTCCTGTGCATCTAAGGCAAGCACTGTGGCAACTGGACTACCTCTCCAGCCCCTGCAGACATTTTTAGTTGTCACAAGTGAAATATGTAAGTGGCATATGGACAGAGGCCAAGGACACTGCTAAGCACTTTCCAGTACGCAGGACAGCCCTTCACAGCAAGGTGTCCTAGGTAGAAACATGACCAGGAAAGGCTTGTTTCCTTACATCATCCCTTTCTAGTGACAAAAAGCAAACGATGGCTTTTCTCCTTTTAAACGTTCCTTTACATTTATGATTTTCTTTTTTAAAATGTTTATTATATTTTATTATTTGGTGTGTGTATGCATGACAGAAAGCACAGGAGGGGGTGGGATGGGGAAGAGCACACAGTCTCTGGAGCATGGTATTTGTGTATTTGTGGAGGTCAAGCACTTCGGGGCGTGGTTTCTCTCCTTCTACCCAGGTGGGTCTTGGAACTCAAACTCCTGTCAGTCTTGGTGGCAGGTGTGTTTACCTTCTGGGCTATCTCACTAGTTCATATCAGCTCTTATCTGGTAATCTGAATAGAAACTGGTTTTGAAAAAACATTAAAGTGGAAGAATTCCTGTTTAAGAATTCCAAGACCGGGGCTGGAGAGATGGCTCAGCCGTTAAAGGCTAGGCTCACAACCAAAAATATAAGAATTCCAGTGGCGGCGCATGCCTTTAATCCCAGCACTTGGGAGGCAGAGGCAGGTGGATTTCTGAATTTGAGGCCAGCCTGGTCTACAGAGTGAGTTCCAGGACAGCCAGGGCTACACAGAGAAACCCTGTCTCAAAAAAAAAAAAAAAAAAAAATTCCAAGACCCAAGCTGGAATCCCAGCACTCAGGAGGTAGAGGCAGGAGGATCTCTGAGTTTGAGGCTAGCCTGTTCTACAAAACAAGTTTCAGGACAGCCAGGACTACACAGAGAAACCCTGTTTTGAAAAACAAAGAAAGAAAAGAAAAATCTAAGACCCTGTAGGGAGAAAAGAGATTTGAATAAAGAAAGTTATAGAATATCTTATTGAATGTCTATACATGTGTGTACGTGTGTGTGTGTGTGTGTGTGTGTGTGTGTGTGTGTGTGTGTGTGTGTGTGTAAAGGACCAAGGCTTAACTCAGGAGTCTCCCTCAATGCTCTCACATTATCCCATTTCCACAAGCCTAGCTAGCCAGCTTGCTCAAGGGCTACCCTACCTCCACCTTCCACCTTCCCAGAGCAGAATTATAGGCAGGCTGCCCTGGCTGCCCAGCATATTCATGCTTTCTGGGGACCCAAACACTACTAAGACATCTCCCTGGCTGTCACAGTATAAAACAAACACACCAGATGAACAGCTGTCACGATCACGATGGACAATTATGGCTTCTCTGCATCTGTGGCTCCCCAAAGTGGAGTCCCAGAACCTAACTCCTTCTCAGCCCTTTCACACAGGGACTAAGAGCTTTGTTTTGCTTCATTGCAGGTAATAGACTCGCCAAGGACTACTGGGAGAAAGGGTTAGGGAGCAACGGCATAGTTAACTTAAAATCTTTACTATAATCTCCCTGGCTAGGTTCCCGTCAGCCCTCTCTGTCTCTGTGAAGGTATCCCCAGGCTTCAGTCCTAGGAATCTATACTATATAGCTTTGAAAACAATAAAACAAACTAGAATGCTTAAATTTTGGGTCATCACTGGTTCAATTATCCCAAGAGTCTACAAATTTATCCAAACTTCTATTTCTTTTCTGCCTTTTCTCTTTTCTCTTTTGCCTTTTCTCTGAAATGTGGTCCTGTGTTTTGGAAATTAATATCAGTACCTCATCCATGCAGTCCAAGATAATGGCTTGGCTTGCTCCAAACCCCTACACTTCTCTAGAGGGACATATCAAGTGTCCAGAGGTAGAGCACATGGCTAGAGGCACTTGCCAGCAGGCTTGGCATCAATGCTATCAAAATCTCTACTGCCCTTGGGGGAGACCTACCTTGTTCCTTCAGTAATAACAAACAGCTGGCAAGGCCACCCCTCGATGACTCCAGACCGTTGTCCATCAGGTGATTTGTGAATGAACAACTTGGCCCTTATGAGATAGAGGAACAGCATCAGCACATAGCATGCAAAAGTCAAAGGTGCAACCAAGAGGAGCGGCTTTGGGCTCCACTAACTGACAGATGGTGGCTTAGACAAGGAGAGAGTCTGTTACACTCTCTCTCTCTCTCTCTCTCTCTCTCTCTCTCATAACAAAAGGACTGGAGGCATGCAGTCCACAGCTGGCATAGAAACTCAGGGTTTCAGAATCAGGGCTCTTTTAAACTTTTTGTGGTGATCACAAAATGGCTGCTGAATTTCCAGGCGGGGCTACGGGAGAACATGGTGACTGTCTTAAGTATCCTTCCTAACGAAAAACACAAAATCTTTTTGGAAGATCAAAGCAGACACCCTCTCAAGTCTCACCAAGTCATAGAGCCAGCACAAGCTGCCCAGGAGCCTGGAACATGTGAGGGCGAAGTATGGGAATGTTCATGGCTTTAAGCATGACACAGAGGTCACCCTGTAGCCTGGCATCTTAGACTAGTGTAGTCCTGATGGTGAAAGAGGGGAAGCCCCAAAGCTGAGAACCGATTTTACAAGTCTCTCAGCCCACACAGTGCTACTTGGGACCTAGAAATCAAAGAGTGACCATTCTTGTCAGCTTTGCCCCATGGGTTCTGAAACATGATGCTCTTGACTTGGGTCTTGACCTTCCCTTTGCAGGCATCACAAAGTAGTGAGAGTCCCACTATATGACGGAAGGAAGACCATAGCCACTCTACCCTCCTCTCACAATACAACCAACCCCAAGATGCCAATGGCAACCTCATGAGACCTCCTAGAAATCAACTGGGGAGAGACTGAAGGATTTGGGCAGGTGGCAGGCAGCCTCAAGATGGAAAACTAAATTCAATTTGTAGCCACAGAGTGATAGGCTACCTGGAGATTTCTTCATAAGTCCCAAAACAGCTTACAACAGTATATTCACTTTTCCTTCATTCTGCAACAACCCACAAAAAAAAAAAAAAAAAAAAAAAGGAAGACATTTACCTCTAAGCCACTGCTAAGAACAGTGTATGACCAATGAGCTCTTGGCCAGATATGAGCTTCTTGTGACACACAACCCAGCCCATGGTAAAGACTTCAAACCACATGCCTTGCCTCTTTCTCTTTCTTCTTCCTCACTTGACTTCTGACATCTTGCATGCCCTCTGGCCCTAAACTTTAACCAAAGCTCTTGCTTAAGCCCTCTGGCTCTGTGGTGAGCTCTGGTTTCTCTTAGCAGCTTTAGGTGCAGAGTTCTGGTACACTGGTTAGCCACTTCTCCACGCATCCCATCTTAGGCCTTTGTTCATCCATTCTTTTTTTTTTTTTTTTTTTTTTTTTTTTTTGGTTTTTCGAGACAGGGTTTCTCTGTATAGCCCTGGCTGTCCTGGAACTCACTCTGTAGACCAGGCTGGCCTCGAACTCAGAAATCCACCTGTCTCTGCCTCCCAAGTGCTGGGATTAAAGGCGTGCACCACCACTGCCCGGCTTGTTCATCCATTCTTAACTCATTCAGTTGTTGTCTCCTGTGTCTGTTTCATTTTCCATGTAATGCTATGAGCATTACAGGCAATGTCGGTATACACAGCATTAGACCGAAGGAAGAAGAGGCAGGTCTGTGGGGCAGATTCAGAAGGAGCCTTGGGCAGTAAGTGTATCAAGATATTTTTAGTTTAACATAGGCAAAATCGTTGGAAGACATGAGGGGTAGACAGAACTCTCTGACTTCATGGATATTGATCCCCTCTCTCACAATAAAACATTGATTTGGTCCAGATTACCTGCTAACAAGCCATGCAGGTTAAACCATGATGAAGGGCCTGTCTTTAGGCCCAGGGATTTAACAATTAGATTAAGATAGTTTACACAATCAGAATGACTGTGAGTCTTAAGGAAAATATCCTGGCCAGTGTACCCCACCACCAGATGTGGGTGTTTCCAGCTATAACAGCTACCTCATGATTATGAAAAAGACACTAACTCCCCAGGGCCACCTCCACCCTCAATGACTTCTTTTTCTTTTCATTTTTTTTCCACTATGATAAATACATATCACATAAAAATGTCTCATCTTGAGTCTGGAGAGATGTCTCATGCTGCTCTTGCAGAGAACCTGGGTTTGGTTTTCAGAAACCATATGGTAGCTCACAACCACTGTAATTCCAATTCTGAGGAATCCAACGTCCTCCTCTGGCCTTTGTGGGCACCATACACACAGGCAAAACATTCACACATGTAAAATAGAATTAAATAGAATTGTCTTCAAGATCATCATCTTAACATTGGTTAGCACACAGTTAAGTAGCTAAGTGCGTTCACATTGTTGAACAGTTTTTACCAGATCCAGCTTCAGCATTATGTTCCATGTACAAAACTCAAACTTCACCCACCAGACACTGACTCCCTCCCCCCTCCCCCAGGGCCTAGAAATCCCATTCTACTTCTCTCTGTATGAACCTGAGCCCCTGAGGTACCACACATAAGTAGAATAGCAGCTTTGTGCTTTGTGACTAGCTTATTTCACTTGCTGCATTGTCTTTGAAGCTGGCCCATATTACAACACGTGTCAAAACTTCCTTTGTTTTTTTTTTAAACAATTGAGTAAGCGTCTGTTGTGTGTCTACACTACCGCTTGTTTTCCATTCATCTTTTAGTGAGGCCTTGCTCGCTTCCACTTTTTGGCCACAGTGAATGGTGCTGCTGAGGAAATTAATGAACAAGTGACTCTTCAAAATGCTTTTACCCAGAAGTGTTGAAATGGATGGTAGTTCTTTTTCTAATTTTTGGAGTAACAATAAACATTTCTTCTCTATGAAAAAAAAAGTATAATTGTTTAAGACATTTCTGAACATTTCTCTGTTAGTTACAGCTCAGGTCTCCTAACTGTGCTCATGAGGGATGGGCCTTGGAGGGAAAGTTGTACAGAGGAAGTGATGTAGACACAGGGGTACCCTGTAGATAGATAGATAGATAGATAGATAGATAGATAGATAGATAGATAGATAGATAGATAGGTAAAGACAGACAGGCAGATGGACGGACAGACACTGGGCTCATTTAGGGGATTGCAAACATTGGTACATCAGCACAGATAGTACAGGGATGTACCTCACTTTGTTGGAAGCAACTGAAACCTCTGCTTAACTTCAAGTAAAAAAAGAATCCCTTGGAAAGTCAGAGTCCAACTGCAAATGTTCTAGCCAAGAACAATAACCAGTTTACATGGCTGGTGTGCACAGACACTGTGATATGTGCAGGAACAGTGGCCCAAGACTGCGCTTCTACTAGCTGAGGTCTTTCTGAAACATCGTACCAATGTCAGCTTCAACATAGTCTTCTCCAGCCCTGCCTTCTTCCTCATCTTTCTGTGAATAGAAATTTCAGTTATGAATATGCATCTCATCTGTCATCAAGACTTTACCCTTGACACAGCTTCTCCCAGGCCAAAAAATATGAGACAGAAATTCGAGGATATTCCACAAAACAACTGACATGAATCCATTAAGAATATCAAGCTTTGCCTGACTAAATGTTTTACTCCTACTGGCTTGCATTTATGGTACTGGAAGGTACTCTGCATGCTACCATAGAAGGGTAGCCATCAACCCAGCCACAAACCCTGTGATCTACCACAGTGTACCTGCAAGATATGCTGGTACAATAGTGGCTCAAATGTTGTGGGAGTAACCAATCACTCCCTGGTTGGATTTAATGCCAACTTCATGAGATGGAACCCTTTCCTGCCACTGCTTGGGTGGCAAAAACCTGATAAGCCTTATGCCTAAGGGGAAACAAAACACTATTGCTCTATTAAAGGAACACAGCAATAAAATGACTTCCATGCTATTCTGCTATAACCATAGATCAGTGTCTCATTCAGCCATCACCAGAGAGGCTTCTTCTTGTAGTAGAGAAGAGCTGACGACAGAGATCGCTAACCGAATGGTATGCAGAAGGTGAGAGACTTCGGAACACTCAGTCCTGAATGAGATGTCTTCATCAGACCCCTCCCCTCAGGGCTCAACATCTACTCTGAAGAGGTGGCAGAGAGATTGTAAGAGCCAGAGGGAATGGATGAGTCCAAGGAAGCAGTGTCCTTCGGACACAGCAGGACTGATGTACACATGAACTGGGGAAGCATGCATGGGGTGTGCATAGGTTCAAGCCAGATGAGGTCCCAGCACTGAGAGGGGGAAGTGGTCACGGGTTCTCACGCCTAACCAAGAAACTGCAATTGATACCTACTGTCAAAGGAAAAGTTAGTTTTCCTCTCTGGGTATATTAACTACACTTGGGTGTAGGCATCATGCCATCTGGAAGTGACTGGGGGAGGGGAAAGTATAATCAGAATATATTGTATGAAAAACGATTTTTTTTTCAATTAAAAAGTATGAGTCTTGAGAAAGACATGGAAAAATTCAAGAACTGTTCCAGATTAGAGGAAAGCAAAGACACAGTGGGTGCCATTCAGATCCAGGACTTTCCTTTTCTATGAAGATTATGAAGTTAATAGAACAGTAAATAAAGCCTGTAGATTAGCTAGGGTATTTAGCAATATTGGTTTTCAGACTTTGTAAGTATACTAGGCAAGGTAAGAGAACTCTTCAGTTAAAGAAACATACACTATTTAGGGGTGGAGAGCCACTACTTCCAAAGTTTCCTTCTGGAACACAGAAGGAAAGGTAATGGCAAAGCCAAGAAGGAAGTATTAGTGAGTATTACTGAGTCAAGGATATATACATACATAGATATAGACATAGACATAGACATAGACATAGACATAGACATAGACATAGACATAGATATAGATATATAGATATATATGCCTGAAATTACACCTGGATAGAAAACTCCTTAAAATAATGCATTTCCTGGGGCTGCAGAGATGGCTCAGTAGGTAAAACTCTTACTAGAGAAAGCATGGGGTCTGGAGGTCCGATACTGAGCACCCACATGAAGGCCAGATAGTACGGAAGTGTATCTGTAGTCCCAGATGTTTGGAGGCAGAGATGGGAAAATACAGACAAGCTTGCTGACTAGACTAGCCAAGCTGGCAAGCTCCAGTTTCAAGATCTTGCCTCAGTATCTTAAGTGGAGACTAGCAGACAAAGAGACCTGTATCCCCCTAACCCCCACACAAATGCACACAGCTACAATGATACACTTTTGGACCCGACAAATTAGATGCAGGTACCTGTGGTTGTCAAGACTCGGTGACATTTTGTACCGACTTGGGGTCAAGAGTCCTCCTCTGTTCTGGTGAACCAACCACCTGGGTTCAGGCCATCTAATACCTACCTTTCTCAATGGAATGACATCAGGCCTCCTAAGATACTCCTAAAAGCTCGCCCATGTGTCTGTCTTCCACAGGAACAGTACGTTATTCAGAGTCCAGGCTCTAATGGTCCCTAGGAATGAGAGAGTTCCCTGAACCTAGCGCCTTCTGAAGGGAGTATCCCTCTGTGCAATCTACAGGTATACAGAAGTAGCCTTGGATTTGACGTAGGATATACTTTGCCTTGCAGAATCACTAGGTTTCAGCCTAATCAACTTCTTGTGTCTCAACTTTCCTAGATTTTTTTTATTAGTACGAAACCAGATCTCTGAACTACCCACCATTGCACTTTGAGCATCCTCAAAGACCCTCCTTTGGCAGTGCTGTGTTTTCTTCTGTTATCTGGGGTAATAAATGACGAGGTGATCCTCTCCTCTCCACTTGCCTGTAACAGAACCACACTGTAGCTGCCTCCTCACTTCCCAGTGTACACAGGGGACCCTGCTCATGATTTGTAAGTCTGAGGTCTACTCTGGGGCTGGTGTTAGACATGTTGCTAGTCTCTTGCAAAAACATAAGAGATGTGTCTGTAGCATGAAAGACTGAAGGAATCCCAGGGTGAGAGGCTGAGGATCCTGCTCTAGGTAACAGGAAAGGTAGACAAGAGTGCTGAGAAGAGGAGACGTCCTGGGAAGAGCTTCCCCCAGGACTGAGATGGTGGGCTAAGGAAGTACAGGAGCTGAAGGGTAAACTGAGGAAATGTGGAAGATGCATGTTTGCAACTGTTAGCTGGTAATTGGAGGAGACAAGATAGAACTGCAGTTCAGAACAATGTCCAGGCAACCAGCATCACTGGTACATGGGGGGTGGGGGTTGCTACTCAGAGGACTGTTTGAGTCTAAGCCGCAATGACACGCCATCTATGACTGCGCCAATTCTCCCATCTCTCTTCCCCTGTACCCTGCCTCCCCCAGGAAAGGTGGACACCTCAGTGAGTACAAAAAGAGGCCAGAAAAAGGGCAAGAAAATCAGCAGTGTCCTGCCTCAACTCTGCTGTTAGCCTCCCAGATGGCGACAGGCCTGATTCAAAGGAGAGGAGAAACCACAGCTTTGAATGTTATCCTCAATGTGATGCTTTAAATTATTGAAATGATATTTGAGGCTGAAAGGGTGATGGAAATGGTACCAGAGCACCATACACTTAGAGCTAGAAAAGAAACAGCATCGGGAGAAGAGGGCGAATAAGATTGTTTTGTTGCCTGAATGAAGCCCCACATACCCTTGGCTACTGCAGAGCTGCTGGTTCTTCACACAAGGGTCTGCCCTGCCCCTAGCAGGTCCTCTTTCCTGGAGGCCTCTTCAGTCTCAGAATCAGTGTGTCTACTTCTCTACTCAAATACTTCTCTTTCTGTTACTCTGGGACTAAACCCCCATTCAGCCCTTTCACATCAAAAATACCATGGAAGTGGCTCAGAAGTTACACATGCCATCCAACAGGGCTGTTGCCCAGAGCTGACCTCTCCAAGTCCTCACCACTGGAAAACTTCCCAGTGGGCAATGGAGCTTCTGAAGATACTAACAAAGAGGACTGACTGGGACTGCGCTCTGTGGTCAGGGTGCATTGGCTCAAATCCTAGAAAGTCTGTGGATCAACTTTGCTCATGAGAATAACAGTAACAAATGTGGATGTTAGCCATAAAGTGTTGTCCGGTCTAGTGTAGCATGTAACATCCACCTACAGAGGCCCACTTGAGGAGCTTGGTTCAGTATTTAACAGACAGCACACTGCCTGTGCTTTGTAGAGAGAGAAGAGACTCTCCAAAGAATTCCCCTTGTGCCTGAATTCTCGACTCTTAGCCCTCATTGCCGATTGATATTCCTCCATTTCCGGCTTTGTTGCAAGAGGGACTTTGGGTCAACTCTTTAGCACCCTTCCCCCAATTAAGTTTTATTTGCTTGCATGTCTGTGTGTGCCTGGATACCAAAGAAGCCAGAAGAAGGCATTGGATCCTCTAGAACTGGAGTTACAGACAGTTGTGAGTTGTCATGAGGGTGCTGGGAATTGAACCTGGTCCTCTGGAAGAGCAGCCAGTGGCTCTTAACCACTGAGCCATCTTTCCAGCCTCATTAGCCAGTTCTTCATGGAGCTACACTTTCTCTTTGCTGAGACTTCAGAAGATTTTGAAGGTATCATTTAACCAACTACCGTTCTAATGTTTTCTCGGGGCACTGAGGTGGGGAGGAGGGCACCCGGAACTTGCCATGAGCAGAGGCAAGTGAGTCCACATTCTCTTGACTTCTGAAGATGTCCATGCGGGTCTGTATAAGGTTAGTGACAGGGCCATTGGGAGACCCTAGCTGTATCTTATGAGTGTGGTACTCATCGAGGCCATGTCCTGAAGGTCATGTGGCTGCTGGGTCGGCAGGGGCCGCCTAGCCTGAGGTACTCTAGCCTGGCTCTTACCTACTGAATGACTGATGAGTGTCTCTGGGATTCTGGATGAATGGATAGATATGCCCTGACAAATGAAGAAATGTCCTGGCACAGAACAGATGAACCAAGTGCAGAGTTGCTCACCGGTTCTAGCCTTTCACGGCTGTTGTTTTATCAGTCGAAAGTGAAGAGCGGACTGGAGGAGGGGTGAACGTGCCATCATAATGCAAATGGAAGGGAGCCTCGGGACACCTGAAGTGACTCTGGCCAAAGGTCATATGCTACCTTATGCTCCGACAGCCCAGCCTTTAACAGCTTCCTCCCGGAGCTAAACTTATTTGAAGGTATTTTAAATAGATGAACTGGAGCCTTCAGGAGAAAAAAAAACAAAAACAAAAAACTGTTGACATTTTTGACCAGTTTTGTCATGGCCTTGTTTGGTTCTGAAGTCAAATCTTAAAAGTTCTCTGAGTCTCTCATGGCCTTCCCAAGTCCAGCTTTGCTAAGAAGAAAACTACTGTCCGGACTTAGAGAGCGAGTGAGTAACTTTAATTTACCAAAGCACTAAGATGGGATGAATGGGGGGGGACCAAATCATCACTGATGAAAGCAGTTTGCCGCCCAGCCTAGGGGAAATGACTCTGCCTCATTAGTGCACAGATATATGAAAATGGCCTACATTTAACTACTAAAAAAAAGCACAAACACATCTCCTGACTTATCAAAGAAACACCAGTAACTTGGGGGGCCCAGGGAAGCAGCCAACACATTTGACCTCAGCACCCACGAGGCAGGAGCCAGTGGTTCTCTGTGAGTTCCAGGCCAGCCAGGCCTACATAATGAGACCCTGTCTCAGAAGTAAAATAAAACAGAGGCTGGAAAAATGGCTAAGTGGTTAAGAGAGCTTGTTCTTTCAAAGGACCTGAGTTTGATTCTCAGTACCCGAATGGAGGCTAAGCTAACAACTATCTATAGCTTTAGTTCCAGGGGTCCAATGCCCTCCTCTGACCTACAGGGTGCCAGGTACTCATGAGGTGCACACACATACATGCAAGCAAAACACCCATTAAACACATAAAAAAATCCTTTAAATTAAAAATAAATATTAAAAATATTAAAATTAAAAACTTAGGGCCAAGAGATAGCTCTCGTAGGTCAGTTACAGGCTAGTGGGTGATTCAGAAATAGACTGGAACCGACCAGTTCTAGAAATAGTTTCTAGCATCAGGATGTATCCGTTTCATTAACAGAAACAGTGATTTTCCTACACAACCCGCCACGAATGAGCTGGCTTGTGGTTTAAAACAAATGAATGGCCTTAAAACTAGCTAAGAAATCAGAAAGGACAAAGCAATGAATGATTGCTCGTCAGAATAGAGAAGAGGTGGGAAGAGATAGGTTTTAAACCTATCATTAATAATATGGGGAAGGAAGTGAACTGCAAGATCGTGTCTGCTGCAATATTGTTCCTGTTACCAAACACAGTGAGGAGAGGAACTCCAGATGAATTCAAAACCCAGCACACAAACCATAGACAGAGTGAGATAGAAAAGAAATCTTGCAGCTCGGATGCAAACCTTAGTCTGTAAAACTCGATTTCCTGAATGCTTTATAGGAGGGAACAAAGACTAGTAAAGATTTCTTCAGCACCAGTTGAAAAAAATTCGCTCCTAAAGCGCTCATTCAGAAATGTAGTAATTAGAAGTGACTTCCGATGAAAAAGAAAAGAAAGAAGGAGGATCTGAGTGGAACACTGTGATAATTTTGAACTCTACAACAGGAAGATGTCCTGGGAAGAAAAATTAATGTTGCTTCAAGTAAAATTGTTTTTATATCTTTAGTAACAATTTAGTAACAGAGTTCATGAAAAAGAAGGGGAATTAGAAGGACCTGGTATAAGCACCGGTGTTTTTTCAAAGGGGGAAAAAAAAAAGCTAGCTTTGGGTGTCAAACTGGAGGATGGCACTGAAGTTTCCAAGTCAGACGCCTGCCGTTTGGACAACTATGATAACAAATTACAAGTGAGAAATTTCAAAATAGGGAAGCTCCAAGTCTGCAGAACAGAGGAAGTGAGTTAATACATCACTCATTCATGCGTTGAACACACTGAAATTGTTAAAGAACATTGAGTGCAGGAGATAAAATCCCCTAATCGACCACCCCTCCATTATCCTCTCCTGGTGCTGGGAGGGTTTCATATGGTATCAGGCAGAAGGTAATCAGCACTATACAATGGCTCACGTAAGAACTACCGCCCTGGAGAGCAAGGAGAGGAAGATGAGGCAACCCTCAGCCAGGCTTTCTTTCTCTTTCTTTTTCTTTTCTTTTTCTTTTTTTCTTTTGAGAAAGGGTAGCCCTGGCCAGAATGGAAGTTGATATATAGACCAGGCTGGCTTCGAACTCACAAACATTGGCTTCCAACTGCCTTCTAAGTGCTGGGATTAAAAGCATATGTCTCCATGCCTGGCTTAGGAAGCCATTCTTAACAAGTTGTTGGGGAAAGTGACTCAAAGTGACTGAGGTAGGAAGGGTTCAGGGTAGGCTGGGTCCAATCTAAACCCTGAACAGCTGGCCGAGGAATGTGAACTTCATTCATTAGTCATCTTTAACACTCTAGATGACGGCCCTGCACGCTTGCTAGGTGACTGATCCAAAGAATGAAGCCATTCATAGGGTTTTTATTATTGTTGTTGTTGTTGGTTTGGTTTGTTTTCCACAAACCAAACAAGCTTCCTGTTTTTTGCTTTAGATTAAGACTAATTGGTGCAGAAGAGGAATGAGAGAGGTGGGAGACTTATCACAAGTGTTCAAGTCAAGAGAATGATGAGGCATTTACTGAACTAATCCTGCTAGATACATCACAGACAAGTTCTCAACAATTATTTAATACTAGTGATAATCCTTCAGAGAAGGAAGAATCAGTTTAACATTGCCACTCTGCATCAGAGAAGCACACGCAGATGTTTAAACCCATAGGTCAGCACTGTTCTTAAACGTTAGTCAGAAGCCTCCTTTTGCAGTGGCCAGAGGTTGATGTAGAGAGTCACAACTGGCCAGGGAGCTGAGAATCCGGGACTGAGAAATGCTCAGCCCTAGATGAGACATCCAGACCAACCACCTCTGAGGTCCAGAGAACTTCAAGGAGGATGGGGCAGGAAGACCATAAGAGCCCGAGGATGGGGAGGAGAGCTGTGAAATGCTGCCTTCTGGACTTGACACGGCCTTTGTGCTCATGAACTCCAAGCAGCTGTGCTTACCTACACAAGATTAACCCGGTCAACATTCCAGCACCGAGGGGGGTGGGGCTCACAAGCACCCTCCCCTCTCTGAGGAGCTATATAGGCAGTTAATGAGTGGCTGCTGGGGTAAGGGGAATCATTTTCTTCAGGAGTGCAGCCACTGCTAAATTGCTCCAATAAATAAGCCTTGACCCACAGCCCTAATTGGACTCTATGGCACGCTTGAGTACTTGTGCGCACACACACACACACACACACACACACACACACACACACACACAGATGAGGACTTTTGGGGAGAAAAGATAAATCTCAGCAGGAGTGGAAGAGGGATAAGGGGGTGACTAGGATCAAAATATAGTGTGTGTGTGTGTGTGTGTGTGTGTGTGTGTGTGTGTGTGAAGTTAGCAGAGAATACATTTTAAGAAAACATTTTTAAAGATTTATTTCTTATGAATCTTATGTATGTGGGTACTTTGTATGTATGTCTGCACATCGGAAGAGGGCATCCGATCCTATCATAGATGGTTATGTGCAGCCATGTGGGTGCTGGGAATTGAACTCAGGAAGAGCAGTCAGTTTAACCATGGAGCCATCTCTCCAACCCCAAGGGGGGAAAAGTACTTTTACAGAGCTTGAATGTCACTCCCAAACATCACAGCTGTCAAAGGTTCAGGTTTTGTGTATGATCTAAAAAGTCATGTCTCTAAAAAAAAAAAAACAAAAAAACAAAAAACAAAACAAAAACAAAACTGTAACATGGACACTCTTCAGAAGAAGCCTTGTTTTTGTTTTTAAAGAAGTGCTGTGACAGAATGGAAAGGAGGAGAGAAAGAAAAAGAAGTTTCATCCATCAGAGGAATGTGACAACCAGAGACACTGGGAAGAGAAGGTATAGGAAAATTAGTCCCCAGAGGAGGGAGAGTGGGGCAGGGAAGGGCCAACCGGAACTAAGGCTTATGAAAAGGCCACAAGCAAACCCGACACTTGATATGATAATTTAAAAACTGAATTAAATAAAAGTTTGATGGTGGTACCCCGTGTAAGTAGATAAAACTGGCTCTGAGAAGCCATGCAAACCCTGTGCTGGGAGTGGGCCATCTCCGTTGTTGGTCAGAGAGGCTCATCAGGCTTCCAAACCACATAGGCAATCACTGTGACTGGTAGCCCACCAGAACCAGACTTGTGAAGCTGAAGAGAGCACAGGACATACAGAAATTAAGGTGAGACAGAGAGGGACGCTTCCTCCCAGCGAGCTAACCCTTCATAGTGCCAGAAGGTGCTATGCGGCTGCGGATGGGGAATTGATGCAGCAATGGGGGTTAACAACCGCTTCCTGACTGTAATTGAAGCCTGCTCCTTCAGAGGGAATTCACATCTGGTACTATAAACCTGGGGAAGTCACAGCCCTAGTAGGGAAGGTACAGATGTTATTCTGCTGAATGGATGTGATGTGTGCACCAAATTGCTTTCCAATAATTGTGCTTGTGCACGCGGGTTAGTGAGGATGTCATGTTTGCTTAGAGAAGCCTCCCCACCCCCGCCCCATGGCAGTATTAAATACAGAGACTCATAACTCGTCACCGAGAACAAGGAACTGCTGGGTGCTCAGCCTTAAATAAGACCTGTATATCACCCCCTCTGAGGTTCAGGAAATGTTGAGGAAAAGATGGCAGAAAGAATGTAAGGGTCAGAGGCTAGAGTGGAGTGTGGTGGAATTTTCTTGGCATGGCATGACACGGCCGTCACATTCTTTTTACAAAGATATTTCTATTTTTATGTGTATGAGTGTTTACATGCATGTATGGATACCATATAGGTGCTTAGAGGTGAGGAGGAGTAGGATCTCCTATACTAGAGTTACAGATCATTGTGAGCCACCACTCACTCGGGTGCTGGCAACTCCTCTTTCAGAGGTGTAAGTGCTCTAAGCCCCTCAGCCATCTCTCCAGCCATTCTTTATCTGATAGCAGCTGTGGTTGTCTATACTGTACAAGACCTGTGCAAGACTTGGCTGTCAACATCCTGCTGTAGGATGAGGAGGGATTTACAAGGACTTCTGGCAGCTAAGGTTGCTGGAAAAGACATTTTCTTCAGTAGTACAGCTGCTGATAAGTTTCCTATGCTCCTATAATGAGTCTCTCACCTATGCTTCTGGAAAGAACTCTCATAAACTCATTGAACTAAAAAAAAAAAAAAAAAAGTCTTGCTAGAATGATGACTCAGCGATTAAAGGTTCTTAATACCAAACCAGATGGCTGAGTCAAGCCTAGGAAACCCACGGTGGAAGGAGAACCAACTCCCAAAAGTCATCCACTGACCTGCCAGTGGTTCGGAGTGGAAGACAGCTAGCTGGGAAGAGAGGAAGGGTGCAGAGGAAATAGAGGGTGAGGAAGAGGGTATTGACCCGGTGAGTGTGATAACTACATTATACGCGTGTATGAAAACAGTATCACACCATGACTGTCTATAAGTAAGACATAGCAATAAAGCATTAAAGGTTTTAAAATAGAAAAAGCCAGTCTCCTGCCCGTGGTGTGAGCTCTGATTTGGAAAGAAAGGGAAATAACATTTGGATTTACTGTTTGAAGCGACGACAAAATGCCTGGAAGAGGCGCTATGCTCACTTTCTCTAAGGCTGCATCATACAGGAAAGTGGCTTCACCATGCATTGCAAGCTGGATGAGAAGTATTGCTCTGTAGCCTAAGACATCTAACAAGTTTAGGTCGCTCTGTCTGACTGACTGATCTTTGCACAAGTGGCTTCGGGTCTTGCTTGTCTTTGGTTCACTCTTCCCAGGAAGGGTCCATTCCCAGGAAGGCTCTCCTCTACTCCCTGTTTCCACACCTTGCTTTTATCTAGGCGCCCTTCCGGATTGAGGTGCTCAAGGTCTGGGCACCTTTTGCCCTGTCTTCTGGCCTAAGGCCATTCCCATATGTCTGACCCTTAAAAAACATTCCTTGACTGGCTAACTCCAGTAGATACCTGGTAAAGAACAACCACCCTACGTTATTAAATCAGTTTCTTCCTTCTTAGGGCAGCGCAGTTAACCTCAGGACCAGGAAATCCTCCCTCTCCTCACATACCAGGGTATTGTACACCCAGTTTACTCACTGTAAATGGTTCCCTTAAGATAGTGACAACAACTAGTTGAAGATTTACAAACTTCCCAGGGCCAATCTACTTTCTAAAAAGCCTGCTTCTGGGAGTGGGAAACAGGTCACATTCTGATTCTAAAATACATAACTGGCGATAAATTCAGAACTTCTCTGGGTCTCAGACAGGATTGGACGGAGTCTGTGGGTCCTTTTCTTGACTCAACTTTTGCAGAGCAATGAAGGCTGCGTTAGTGGTTTGTCCCCACGTGCGGGAGCATCTAGACACTGTTGGAAAAGACGCTAATACATCTCTTAATGTTTGCCAAAATGTCAAACTTTTTCTTTGAGCCTGGAGTCGTTCTGACTGAGGACTCCTATTTTCCTTGAGCATTAGGGGACCTGAAGGTCCTTTCGTGAGGACGTCCAACTCCCAGGGTCCTGGGAATCACAGCAGGGCCAGGGGTTTCCTCTCCATGGGGGCTTCAGAGAGGTTCCAGCGACTTGCCCAGGGAGGAGAGCCAGAGCCAGGTCTCAGGGAGGCTGGGCGAGGCGGATGCAGGGCGGGCACGGCGCGAGGGGCGGGGCGAGCCAGCCCGAGGCCGAGGCGGGGCTAGAGCGAGGTTCGTCCGGCCTAGGCCTCGCTCCGGCTCCGCCTTGCCCGGCTACGCAGGCGGTAGGGCTGTGGTAGGGGCCGGGCGGCACCATGGCGGCGGCAGCGCCTGCTGCGGCGGCTTCTCCCGAGGCGCCTGCCGTCACGGGCACCGCAGAACCCGAGGCCGGAGACGAGGACAGTCGTGAGGTCCGAGTGCTGCAGAGCCTGCGCGGCAGGATCTGTAAGCGGGGCCGGGGCTGAGGGGACCCCGGGGCGGCGCGACGGAGGGTGGGCGGCGGGCACGCGCGGGGGTGGCGGCACCGGCGGCCGCCCGGGACTGGTGAGACTGGATGGGGGTGTGTTGGGGGAGGCGCCGCGGCGACCGACTGCCCGGCGCGGGTCCGGGCTCCCTTCGGAGTGAGCGGGGTGGGGACCTGCACGCGCGGACCGGCGTGAGGGGCGCTGCCTGGAGCGCGGCCTGGACGCGGGAGCCCGGGGCGCGGCCGGGGGCGCGCGGAGTTTCCGGCCTCCCTCCGACGCAGGCCTGCGGGCGGCCTCGGACGACGGGAGCGGCCCGAGGTGGGAGCCCCGTGGTAATTACAAGGGAGGCGCGGCTGGAGGAGGGAGGCCGGCTGGGGCGGGGCGGGGCCGGGCCAGGCCGGGAGGCGGGCTGAGGAGGGGGTGTGAGCTGGGGGCTCCTCAGCCGGTGCGGGGTTGAAGCGGGCGCTGGGGGCTGTGGGAGCCGGTGGCGGGGACTCGCGTGGGCCAGGCCCGGCGGGGCGCACGGGCGAGCGGGACGCCCGAGAGGCTCGAGCGGGACACCTGTGCCCGCCCCACCTTGCTGCGGCGGGGACTTGAATCGAGAGACAGCGTGACTGACTGTGACTTCGGGCAGGATGTAGTGGCTTCCTGTGAGCAGGTCTCAAAACACAGTCATCCAGTCCGCACTTAACCCACTTAATTCTTTCCCGTGCATTTGCGAGAGCCGTACCGATGAGTATAGAATCTTACTCAGAGACAGGCCAGTTTGGTTGTCATTGCTATCCTCCGTCTTTAAAACGACCCTTTGATAATAGATTGACTTCCCCCAACTTATTTAGACGACCCCTTTTCACTGTACTCCAGGCGAATCAGTAGAGTTTATTGTTACTTTTGTTGAAAACCTTTTTAAACTCAGATTATTTTATCCCCAGAATGGAATCAGTCTCCTAAATAATCCCTGGCTATAAGAGATATTTTATATGTTGAAAATTCAATTGTGTTAGAATGGCTGATATCGCTCTTTCTTCGGCAGAATATAAACTTTCCTTCTTAAATCTTGATGCTATTAGCTTCTTTTGGATTCTCCCACTTCAGTTTTTGATGTTACTCCCCTTTCAAGGATTTGGAATTTTATTAAAACTCCAGGAAGCAAGCATGTTAAATGTTACTTTTAAATTTCCTGATGTCATCCTGGGACTCCTAATTCAGACACTTTAAGTATTAAAACTGGGAAAATTACACCAGAGCAATGGATGTTTTGTGAATCTAAGTTCCCAATATTTTAAGTTACTTTCTTAGGGTGTAAACTTTTCACAATTTAACTTTCTTACAGTTACTATTTGCATGTTTGTAATGTTTGTGAAAAGCCAAATGAACTAGAATTTTCTCCCCTACTAGTCTGGTTTCCCATATTTTTACTACTTTATATTTTTCTGTGAATTGATGCTAGACACTGTTGAAGCCTTGCTGATCTATAAGCAGATTGTGTTGTGGGGTAGCACGCACTGTTGGAGTTGAGATTTAGGGTTGGGCTGTTTCTAGGAGTCAGTTACCTTCTGCTTTGACCTGATCCACAGCAAAGGTTCTGTGGACAGTTTGGTAAAAATATCACCCAAGTGAAATTCGGGTCTGCAGATTAAAAAAACACAACTTGGTTTCTGTGGTTTAGGCAATCCCACTCCCAGAAATTGACCATTAATTTCCTGGGAATATTTTTAGTTTAACCAGGGCTAAAGTATTACACCTGTTTCCACCCTAGACGGTTTATTTTTTAATTGCTCATCTTGTAGCTCAGGTCATGTTGTAACTGTTTCACAAGGAAACATATTTAAATCAAGAATACCCCTCCCATTTCTCGGCCCTTCTTTTAGCTGGTATAATCAAGGTCGGTTGAGCTCGGGATTCTTGTAAGGAAGTGCTCTTCTCTGTTTCCTGAAACTGACCCGTGGGCTTTGTAAGGTGAGGGCTAAAGAAGTGGCAGAAACATGAGCAGGTGCTGAAGTCACAGAAATGGGATGATGGCAGTTTGACAAGGAAGAATCTAAGCTGTTTGGGGATGCTGAAGTCACCATTCCTTTTTAACCACACTGAGAAACCTTGGGGAGAACCTGGTAGTTGCTTAATGGCCTAGAGGTGTGCTGTCAAGTTCAGAACTGCTCTTTGGGGGCCTCTGATCCGATCCACAGACAGCTGAAAATCCACCTGAGAGGAAACATTTCCTGGGTAGTGTAGTCCAAATCCTCCCTGAGAAAAGTGGGGATGGGTTGATGTGTGTACTGTGGAAGCCCTAGAAGTAGATAATGGGCCACACCCTCCTTCAGTGTTTCATTTCTAATTTGTTTGTGTCCCATAGATTTCACAAGGTATATATAGTATCAGATTGACAGATCAGAAAACCCAGAGATAGCTCAGTGGGTAAAGTGCCTGCTAAGCAAGCATGAGATCTGCTTCAGATCACTAGAACCCAAGTAAAAAGGCAAGGTTGGGGGAGGAGGGTTCACCGCACAAAACTTTAACCTGGTACTGGGGGAGTGTGTGGCAGATCCCTGAAACTCACTGACCGAGCCAGCCTGGTTCATAGAGAAACCTTGTCTCAAATAATAAAGGTGAAGAGAGAGAGAGTGAGTGACCAAAACACCAGATATTGGTCTCAGGCACCCACAGCCATGGGCATACACATGTGCACACAGCTAGTGCACACAGTACACTAACAAGTATACACAGAGAGAGCGGGAGAGAGACAGAGAGAGCGGGAGCGCGCATCGTATAGCTGTTTTAACACAACCGGTTGAAGGAAATCCATTATTGTAGTCAGTATTTGGGGTTATAAACTGATTAATGCCCAGTTTCTTAGGACATTTGAGTGTCCAAAAAATCCTGAGTGTTTTGAATGGTCAGCTTCCTTTCCGTGTTCACGATACAAAGTTGTTAGATATCGTAGAATTTTCATCTGAACCTTTAGTAAACAAAATTAGGAGTATTTTTGGTCTGAACTACTTCGATGTAAGTAGCATACCTAAAGGTAGTTTGTATACACCCTCCCCCATTATACCCTATATTCAAGTGAAAAAAAAAAGTTTTACATTTTCTTCTTTATATATATCTTTAGGCTTGATGTGACTTCTTTTCTGGTTACCCCCTTGTCTAATTAAGTTAATTGTAAAGGTTTTGAAAGGCTCTACACTACTTTATACACAGGGCTTTTCTCTCAGGGATACCAGGTTATAAAGGCATCAGCTTGAGAAGATTTGTGGGAAGTGTTTAATATATTGTATAGTGAGATCTGTGAGACAATGATGTGACCCAAGAACTCACTTAGGATTTTGATATTCTCAGACCAAGAATGACTTAGGGCTGTTTGACAAAGGAGATAGGTTAAATACTTAAGCTTGGGGGCCTGGTGTAGTCAGTGCCTTCACCCCCCAGTCCCCTAAAAAATCCGGGTCAGCCCTGGGCCATCTCAGGGAGGAGTGAGGTAGGAGGTAACCCTTATTGATGCTCTTGTCCAGCATGCACTAGCATTTCCTGGTGTACACAGCAGATGGGGAGCACAGAGCCCGTGCTCTGCTTTTTACTGTTAGGTAATATTCCTATGGCTTCAGGCAGCTCATTCACCCTTGAGCTTGTGGTGGTTTTCATCTTTCTCATCTTGAGAGTGGACTAGTGCTTTGTCACCAGACAGTTTGCTCATATTATTTCCTCTGCTTGAGATTGTGTCCCCCTCCCCTTATTTATGTCAGAGAGCTACATATCCTTCCAAAGCTTGCTCCATGTGATCCAAGTCTTCTTTGGCCAAATTTACCCTTGTTTCTAGCCATACGGCTTTGATGCTTTAAAAAAAAATCATGACCATTTTCTTATTATAAAAATTATTTCTATATGTCCTGTTATATTAATTTTAGAATTCATTCTTGTTTTTAATATGTGTTGTTGGTGTTGGTGTTTGCTTGTTTGTTGTTTTAACAGTCTTACTAGATCAGGGCAGGCCTTTAGAAAATACCCTATCTCTCAGTGTTATACTGAGGATACTTTCAGAGTCCTGGGTATCTGGATAAGAAAAGATTTCCATATCACTGAACAGATTAGCAGTGTTAGCTTTATTAAAGGAAAACTTCATGGATCTCTCAGGAAGTTCTTTATTCTTTTTCTTGATAAATTGTAATGTCCACTAATCTTAGGTTTGAACTGAGGCCAAAGTTACCTCCTTAGGAAAAGAATTACATTTTTCTAAATGCTGGCTTATTAATTAGAATATTAATTCTTGCCTGACTATGTTCATGAGTTTTGATACTAATTGGTCCTGGAGCTTGGAAAAGAAAATATTAAACTCATACTTTACCCAGAAGTGTTTTTATTTGACATGGCAGGTTTAAATGTTTTGGTAATAAGATGTAAATCAAGATATTTTATTGACTACCCGAGAGTTGAGAGGAAGAGATTTAAAAGGGATTGTTCATGCTAATAATTCATTACTATCAGATTTTTGAAATGAGATGATGAATACTTGGTAGAGGGATTTAAAAGGGTTTACTCATGCTAATAATACATTATTGTCAGAAATTTGAAATGAGATGATGAGTTATTTAGGACGGAAGAAGAATCCATCTTTGAGATGGATAGAAACTGAGGAAAAAGGGATCTTTGTAAAAGTTCACAGAGTATTCAGCTAATCATTTGCTCTGTGGAGGACAGGAGTAAACCTTAGGGAGTTCATAGAGTTTTTGTGACTGAGAACTCTTTGAATAGTCCTGAAGTGACTGTGGTAGTAATGTAGCTAGACTAAAACCATCATTTTTATCCTTTAATTATAAACCCTAATCCTATTTCCTTATTAATGTGCTTTGTGAAATTATTTGATAATATCAGATTATGTGTTTTGCCTACTGATATATTTTATACCCTTTTAAGAACTGGTAACAAAGTTTTGTTGTATAATCATGTATTGTTAAATAGGGAACATTTTCTGTATGTTAAATTTTTATGACATCTAGTTTGTGTGCTGTTTTAATCAAAAATCTCAAGCTAAATTGGCTTCATTGTGTGTGTGTGTGTGTGTGTGTGTGTGTGTGTGTGTGTGCAGATACACATGCATGTGTGTATATGTGCGTGAAGATGCCAGAGGATAATCTCAGACGTTGTACTCAGGAACACTGTCCACCTCTTTTATGGCTTGGAGCCCTAATTAGTCTAGACTGGCTGGCCAACAAACTCCATGGATCCCTCCGTCTCTACCACCTCTGTGCTGGATTACATGCATGGCCCCTCACACCCAGCATTTTTACCTAGGTTCCAGGGATTAAACCCAGGTCCTCATGTTTGAGGCAACCACCTTACTGACTGATCTCTCCCCCTAGCCCCAAAATGGCCTATTATAAGGTTATATCAAATATGAGCCAGGTGCTGCTGACATAGGCCTTTAATCCCAGCACTTGGGAGGCAGAGGCAGGCAGATCTCTGAGTTCACAGCCAGCCTGGTCTGCAAATCAAGTTCTAGTACAGCTAGGCTTACATAGAGAAACAGAGTCTCTATTGCCACCCCCACCAAAAAAAAAAAAAAAAAAAAAAAAAAGTTGTTACTATTGAGTGTGGTTTCTAATAGTGCTATTAATGATAGACTAACTATGCAGATTGAGGAGCCCCACTTCTTTACCTCAAAAATGAAGATTTGGATGTGTCTTTCACAAAACACCCCTCAAGTTATTTCATAGTTGCTTTATGAAGTATACCATTTGCTTTAAGCTAATACATCAGAGACCTTTGCTTTATTTAATACTTGAGTTTGTTTAATATACCTGTTTTTTATTTAACGCAGTACTTTAAAGAAATTTGCCTGAGATTTATTAAGGTTGTTTGAATCCTAAACATTTTCCTATGGCCAGTAGTTAATTCAGGAATAGTATGTAGTACGTATTTGAGTATCTGTTAGGGCATACCAATCCTTGGCTCTGTAAAGTAGGTCTAAGCTGTGAGTGGGAAGAGAAAGTCTTTACTCAGTGTTTTACTCTAAAATTTATACTAAGCAGTAGCTTTCATTCTTTCTCTGCATAGAGAGAAACTTTATAATAAAGTTTTAGAACTGGAAGGGAAAGAACACTCTTGTCCTGTTCATGTGTATGTGAAGACTAAGGGACCCAACTGTCCCACATTAATGACCTGTTGGACACTAGTGCACTGATTTTCTTTCCTAGAGTGCTATTGATTTATTACTATGAATGTTGAAAATATACTGTATTTGAGATATGAAGACTGCTTTAGGTCCCCTATGGTTTTTAGTGGTGGAATTTAATAGGGTTTGTACACATGCTCATCTGCTCCTGCTAAAGAACTTTGTGAGGTGATTAGGACCAGCAGTGCTGTGAGCTCTGTGGAGACTAATCTGGATGTTTACTGTTTGTGTCAGACTCCACCTGAACTCTTTGCAGTCCATCAGTGTCTCTTGTGTATAAAAGTTCTGATACCCAGACTCTAAAACCATCATTTTGAGGGTCTACCAGCTTAGTTTGTATCTTTTTAGAGGCAGTTTAAGCATGTACGAACAATTGCTTGTGTATTGTAGCTTTTCCACTTCAGAGAAATAGAGGCAAAATATATAGAGTTCTGCATCGTTTTGAATATAGCTTAAAGATTTTTTTATAACCTCACTTAAAAATAATATAGTCATAATATGTATAATATTTCATCTCATCTAGATGTATTGCATTTTAGGTAACCAGTCACCAATTGATTGCAATTTAAGTTGTCTCCTGTCTTTGCAGTAACAAATACTGCCACAATAAATAGCCCTGTTTATTAAATGTATATGTGTAAGGTGTGAATGTGTGGCACTGGGGAGAAATTCAGGGTCTTATTTGCACTCTACCATCACGCTGTGTCTGCAGCCAAGCTGTAGGCCATGTATGTATGTATGTATGCATATATGTATGTATGTATGCATGTATGCATGTATGTATGCATATATGTATGTATGCATGTATGTATGTATGTATGCATATATGTATGTATGTATGCATGCATGCATGCATGTATGTATGTTTTTGGAGGCAGAGTTTCTCTGTGTAGTTCTGATTGCCCTGGAACTCACTCTGTAGACCAGACTGGCTTCGAACTCAGAGATCCACCTGTCTCTGCCTCCTAAGTGCTGGGATTAAAGGTATGGCCACCACCACCACTGCCTGGCTGCTGTATGTTATTTTAAATGTGAGCTCTTGCTATGTAGCCCAGGCTGACCCTGAATTTGTGATGATACTCTTGACTCTTGCAGTTGTTGAGTGTGCTGGAATTATAGGTGTGCACCACCATGTCTGTGCTTCATACAGATTTTTAAATTAAAGAAGCAATAGAAAAATGTATGTAAAGGCATTCCACAGAAGAAAATAAATTATCTAGTAAATATATGAAAATGCTGGTGAAATTGAACAGAAATGAATCAGAGAAACAAAAGTGTAAATACCTCAACTCTTTAAAAAAATGGAAACCTAAAATATTTCAGTATTTAATGAGTGCTTAAGGAAACAGATACTGTTCGTACTTTCATTGTGATTTTGCATTTATAAAATCATGTTAGAGCATTTTGGTAGTATCTAATAAAAATTTAGATGTATTTTTCTTACGTTTTTACTTCTGTCATATCACCCTACAGGCACAAAGATATTTTGTGTTGACCTTGTTTGTTTTTTAAAAAGGCACAACTGAAGTTCTATTAACAGGAAAGTGGTTAAAGTGGTTTGTTCATAAATACTCCATAGCAGTGAAACAGAATAATGTACATCTATATTAGAATGGCCCCAAGATGTATTATTGGGTGGAAAAAGCAAATTGTTAGAGTAATATGTATATTTATTATCTGTCATCCATCTGTCTGTCTATCCATCCATCCATCCCTTTAATCTGTTTTTATGATGCCCAAGGATCAAACCTGGGGCATCACAAATGCTAATTAAGTTTTCTATCACTGAGCTACAATCCAGTCCCATAGTGTATGCTTTTAAACTCTTGGAACAGTGGTTTTATTCCCCTATAAATTAATGGATAAATTTTATTTTAAATGCCTAGAAAGATGTATATTGATTTTTTCAATGGTGGGCAATGGGAATTAGTCTTCTCTGTAATGACTTGATTTTCAATAGGGAACATAGTATGTATTTGAGATGTTATCAAAATTTTCTGTTTGTACAGATGAATTGGATAGTGTCAGACATTGTGAGACTCGATATAACTTTTGATTGAATACTATGTCCAAAATCAGATTTAGTAACATTTTAAGTATATATTGAAATGAATAATATCAAATTTTCTGTTTTCAGTTTCTACTTCCTAGTGTGTGTATAAATGCATGTAACTGTGGGGGTGTGGAGGGCAGCTGTAGGAGCTGACTCTCTCCTCCCAGACCCACCGTCTGGTCAGCATCAGCAGCAAGGCCTGTGCCTGCTGAGCTACCTCATCAGCCTCCTTTTATGTCTTTTGGGCAATTTTGCCGACTTCTGTTTAATCATGTATGTGTGAGTGCAGGTACCTGTAGGAGCTAGGGGAGTTAGGTGGTTGGGAGCCACTCTATGTGGATGCTGGGAACTGAACGCAGATCTTCTTCAAGAGAAGTATGAGCTGGCCCCAGAATTTTATTTTGAGATTAAAGAAAATGAAACTCAGAAAAATTCAGTGGATTCCTGTGTACCTTGTCTGTTTGATCAGTTGCTTGTGCTAAGAGTGATGACTTTTCAAAAAGCGAATACTTCTCAGAGGAATGTTACATAAAGTTCTGAGTCATTTTGAACCTGTATATTTGGACAGTCTTATTTGTATAAGGTTTGCTTGGTACACGTGGGACGTGAAGCAGTGTCTCTTGAGTATTTGCTGCTTTTCGGGTATTGGGCTAGCATACTTTGCTTAGTATTTCATTTGCTTCCTTGCGTTAGAGGACCTGCTGCTCTTTAAGAAGGAGCAGCAGAGAGGCACTTTAGCAACACCAGAGTCCTTTCACTACGCCAGGTTGTCTGGCTAGTTGTGTATTGGCATGAATTCATTTCTGTTATCAGGACATGGTGAATCCTCTAAAATAACAGTGGCCTAACGAATAGTGAGTAAAGTTAGGCTGTTGTCCAACACAGTAAAAAACGAATCTAGGGATTCGTAAAAATATTCTTTTGTTTTCCTAACCCCGCTTCGGTTGGTTTTTCTGTTCTACCTCCTCCCTCCTTCCCCCTTCCTTTCTTCCTTTCTTTCTCTACTTCCTTGTTTTTTGACTTGACATCTAACTATGTAGTTCCGGCTGGCCTCAAACCCCCATTCTAGTGAGAGAGTGCTAGAAGTGCAGGTGTGTGCTGCCACACCCACTGATCTCTCTACTGTTCAGTGCTCTTTCTTGCTTTTGAGTGTTTCCCCTAATATGTACATACCTTTTATTACCGCGCTGGGTCTGTGTATCTTCTTTGTTATCAGGCACCGCTTTCTCACTTTTGAAAAGTAGCTGATAAGAGTTCCATTACCAAAGATAACAGTCACAGCCCCTGTGAGACCTGTCCTTGTGGCCCCGGGCTCCACCCGCACCTGCCCTTTAGCTTTTTGCTTGCCATTCCTGGCTCTTTAGGTTGCCTTATGAACCTCGCTAAGCATCATGTAGCTGTAGGGGCAGTGGCCTAGCTCAGCAGAGATTACACCATAATCTGATTGCTTTCTCGCTGCACACAGGGCCCTGTAGGGACCTTCGAAACCAGCACACATTCAAAACTGACACCAGAAGTGAGCGAGGCAAACCACAGGAAGATCCTTCCTGCACTTGGTAACATACTTCAATAACCTATGGACACTTCCTAGCACTACCTTGTGAAACTAGCCTCTTCATGTACAGTAGTCTCCTAACTTCTCGTTCTAGACTAAGCTTCAGTCAGAGGTGACTAGTATGATCACAGTATAGCTAACTGGAACAGTTATTATGCATCATCTTTGATCAGGACATAGTGGCTTGGATAAGATGTTAATTTTTAAGAACCTCTAGCCCAGCAAGAATACTAGTTCTTGTTTTGATTTACTAAATACTTACTTTGTTTTAGATATTGTGCCAAGTGCTTTATCACAGTTAATGTTCACAGCAGCTCTGAGTATTACCTCTTTTACACAGGAAGTTGAAACTAAGGACATAACAGATTCTAAAGTACACAGCTTATATTGAAACTCAGATGTCCATCTTAAAATGCACTCATATCGCTTGCTGTGTTGTCAGTGCTATTTGTGGTTTTAGAATTGCCCTGTTGCAGAAGTTGAAATTAAAATTAGAAGAAAAATTGAAGACTTTATTATATATTATCATATCATAGCTAGGACCATCTGATGTATAATTAGGTGGCATTTTAATTTTATCTAAGCTTACCAGCCTGAGTCCATATTTTCAAAATTTTTAAATTTTTTTAAAGATTTATTTTTTTATCTTAAGTGTGAGAGAACTTTGTCTGCATGTGTGTATATGCACTCCATGTGTACCTCATAGCCTCAGAGAGCAGATCTCCTAGACTTGGAGTTATGGATGATTGTGAGCAGTCATTTGGCTGTTAGGAACCAAACTTAGTTCTCTGCAAACTTTTAACTGCTGAGCCATCTCTCTTGCTCCCACAGTATATTTTTAAGTATGTTTGGTCCTTACTTGTTTTTTGTTGTTAGTGTGAATATATGGCGAGGTTTACATACTGTCATATCTTCTCATTCTGTAAAAGCTAAAAGCTTTTATTTAGATTGGCATTTCTGAGGATATCATATTTTGTGTTACTTGGGCCAGTTTATACCAGATTCTATGAAATCTCTTTCTGTAGTTTCTCTTCAATTCTTTCTTACATCTCTTTCCTTTTCATTACCTCAGTCAAGACCCTTGTCAGAGTAATTGTCTTGAAGTAGACCACATAACAACTTTTAGTAACCCTTGTTATTTAAGTTAGAACTCTGTAGTCTTCCATTTTAGGTTCTCTGTTGGACTCCATCCTGTGAGCTTCCGGTTCTGCTTTCATCCACCTGCCTTAGTTTGTATTATTCACTGCTGCTGTGAAGATGCTCCTCTTGTTCCCACCTCCATTACCAAAGATAGCATCACATCCCATGTAAGGCCTGTCCATGTGACAGGCCTTCTGTTGGAACATTGTTCTTCTGGTATTAATTTCTGTATTTTGAAAAAATACGTATCACTTGGAAGATTTATTGTGAAATTTAAGTAAAATAGCATGACATTCTTTAAAATCTGCTATGTATAACATATTAATTTATTAAGTACGTGGTGGTTTTTTATTATGGGTTGGCTTGGCTTTTTCCTGCTCCAAATAGTCTTTTTTTAGTATTATTTTGTCCAGGACCCTGACCTATTATGATTTCCTCTGAGGCTTAATCCCTTTAGGATCTGTGTTGGACCCTTTTCTTCTTTGTTTTAAAGGTATGCTTTGAAGTGGGGCTGGGTTTACCAAGTCTCTTTCAGACAAGGATAGGGTCTCAGAACTACTGTTTTAGAAAATCTTTAAGAATAGAGTGGAAAGATAACCATGCTATTGGCTTTTGACTGTGGTTTATTCATTGTTGCTTTTGCTGCTGCTGATTTACTTTATAAAAGGAACAGAATTGCTTACCTAATAGGGTTGTTGTACAAATCAAACAAGACATTTGAGAAAATCCTTAGTTGTGGAGCATCCAGATATTTAAGAGATAGCTTATCCACTATATCCACCTAGAACATTCTGAAACAACAACAAAACCTACTTATAGAAATACACACACACACACACATACATATATACACACAGAATCTCCCCTAAAACATCTACATAAACACATGTACATACACAGATATATAAACCACACACACCAAAGTCCCTGCTGAGCAGCTTGATGTTTAGTATTCTAGTGCCAGATACAATTTATAAGACAGACCAGGAAGATGACTCAGTTGGTAAAATGTTTGCTGCAAAATCATGAGAATCTTAGTTTGATTCCCACAACTCACATTTAAATAAAAGCCAAATATGGCGATATACACTTGTAATTCTATCCTGGGGGAGATGGGACAGGAGGATTCCTGGGACTCATGGACTAGCTAGGTCTAGGCAAACTTGTTAGCTCCAGGGTCAGTGGGAGGCTCTGTTTCCTAAAAATTTACATGATAGGTTTAACTAGAAACAAGCTTCCCTGCCTGCATGAAGTTACTGTATAATCTATACAGAGAGAACAAGCATCAAAATATAACATTGGGGCTGGAGTAGAGGCTAAGCACTTATGAGCATATACTCCTCTTAGAGAGGACCTGAGTTTGGTTCTTGCATCCACAGTGGGTTGCTCCCAATAGCCTGTAATTCCAGCTCCAGGGAGATCTGATGCCCTTTATCCTTTATGGCTTCTGCGGGCACTATGCAGACACACACACACACACACACACACACACACACACTCATATTTAAAAATTAAAATTACTAAAGTTTAAGGCCAGCCAAGGCTACTTAATGAGACTCTGCCTCAAAAATAAATAAACAAAATTACATATAAATTTCTCCTTTGATATAAGTTGATCTGTGTCAACACTCTAAAGGTTAACAATAAGTCTCCATTATGTGGCACATTAGTAAGTGGGAATAGGAGTGGGCACTATGTAAAATGACAGTGGATGGGAATAGTCAGGGAGGACTTGATTGAGAAGGTAGCTTCTGCATAAATACCTAAGGAAATGGGAGAAACCAGGAGACAGTCACTTTTTGCCATTGTCAAAAAGTAAATGGTTAAAAGCAAGATAATAAACACCAATGACATAGTAACTGAAAACAGAAATGGAAAACTAGTGCTTCCATGTAAAGATCATCAGAATTTTAAATTAATTTAAGATAAAAACTGATAACAGCTAAGAATGGCAGCCTAGGCTGTAACCCCAGCACTTGGGAAGTAAAGGTAGGAGGGCGAAGAGTGCAAGCTTATCTCTCTCCATCCTTCACGACATAGCAAGTCCAAGGTCAGTGTGAAAGCCCTGACTCAAAATCTTCCAACAAAAAAGGAAAAATTGTGTATGCATAAACACACACACATATGATGAAGAAAAGTTATATCTTATTGGTTGGCTAAAACCACTGTCATATCATGTGAAGGTATTTTGGCCAACTTACAGTACGTCTGTGAAAGAAGAAATGTCTAATGAAAGGTTTATTTATCTCTAAAAATTTGTGGTTTCATAAAAGGGACATTTCAAAAGAAATTTAAGAGGACATTTTTAAAAAAAATTAGTTAGCAGTTAGACATCAAGCCATAATGTAAACCAACATGCTTAAGGAGTCTTAGTTAAGAATTAAACAAGAACAAATATTACAGAACAAAAAGGAGTTATGCTGGAGAGCTGTCCTCCTTTTCCCAGTAAGGAACAGTTATTGTGAATGATATGCCTCTTGGCCTTGTTTATTATTGATGGACATAGTGACAGTCATAAATACAATCAAATATATACTTTTTGTTATAGGACCTTTGTATATTACATACAGTACCTTGGCATGTTTTGTTAACAAGAGGACCTGAGTTCGATCACTAGCACCCAAGGGAAAAAAATGCCAGATGTGGGAGTGCATTGCTTTAATCCCAGCACTGGGGAGGCAGGTCCCTGGGACTTGCTGCCAGTTAGTCTAGCTGAATCAGGGAGCTCCAGTGTCAGTGAGAGACCTTGTCTAAAAAGTTAGGGGAAAGTGATCAAGGAATGCACCCAGTGTTGCATTCTGGTCTCGATGAGTACACATGGATATACTGAATTTGTATATATAAACATGTGCACATACAGATTTCCTTTTATTAATACTAAAATTGAAGTGAAAATTGTATTTTTCAACTGACTTACTCAAGTATCGTATAAACCACAGTAAAATGCTATAAGAAATATTTTCCACAGACAGGTTTACTCATGCATTGAATTAAGATATATATTACTTTAAAAGTTCATTGTTTTCATTTATGTGTGTCCATGTGGTGTATATCATATGTGTGCCAGTGCCCTTGGAGGCAGAAGAGGGTGTCAGATCTCTTGAGCTGGAGTTAGAAGCAATTAATTGTGAGCCACTTGGGAACAGAACTCCAGTCCTCTGGAAGAGGAACAATGATCTGCTCCCGTGTGTGTCTGTGTGTGTGTGTGTCTGTGTGTGTGTGTGTGTGTGTGTGTGTGTGTGTGTGCGCGCGCGCGCCCGTGTGCGTGCACGCGCCCACATGCAGGTGATAGTGGAGGTCAGAGGACAGTTCTGCCAGTCAGTTCTCTCCCACCATCTTACATGGATTCTAAGATCTAATTCAGGTCATCAGGCTTTCATGACAAGTGTCTTTACCCACTGAGCCATGTTGTCAGAACCAAGGTCTTTTAAGTGAGTTCCAAGCCAGTAAGATACCCTGTATCAAAAAACAAAAGTGGACAGCCCCTAAGGAATGGCACCTGAGATTGTCCCCTGGATTCCACGTTCATTACACACTTATGTGCATGTGCCCTTACCTCCCGCAGGCTCCCAAAAAAGACTTGTGGAATTCTCAGGAATGACTTCAGAAGTCACATTTCAAGGGCTATGGTATTGCTCAGTAGTGCAATGCTTGTATAACATGACTGTGAGTCTGAGTTCCACAGTATCACAAAACAAATAGATCACATCTCAGATAGGCTACCACAAGAGTTGCTGCCTCTTTTAAATCAAAAGAGCCCTGCAGAATTGGTTTAAACACACACACACACACACACACACACACACACACACACACACACACACACACCTCTAATTTGTAACTATTTTTTGCTTAGAACCCTTCCTACCTCTGCCATGGTTAATCTAATTTGTAACTATTTTTTGCTTAGAACCCTTCCTACCTCTGCCATGGTTAAAAATGTGCTCGTATTAAGAAATAGCCATTAGCAGATAGCCACCTTCATCATCGCTGTTGCTGGTTCAACATCCAGCCCAGCCTCCCATAGCCTTTACCATAGAATGGGTGCTCTGTGAATTCCTTCTTAATACACATGAAACCTGTAACTGGTACTGCTTCCTACTAAAAACCACCAAAAACTCAGTGTCCTTCTTCTGTCTTCCAGTTTTCTAGTGAATGAATCTGATTAGTGGAACTTAAGTTTGTAGAACTTAGGAACATAAACATAGCTGCAAGATAGGCTAGGAGAGATGGTTTTTAGCTTTAGAGTCTCCATAATACCACAAGGCATACAAGTAATGTTGTACCACCAATTCACCATATCTTGTATGAGTATAAACTTGATTCTTAAGAATAGACCTCAATATGTAGACTAGAGTAGCCTTGAACTCAGAGATCCATTCACAAACCTCTGCCTCCTGAGTGCTAGGATTGAAGGTGTGTGCCACCATGCCTGGAGAGTCTTTTATTTTATAATGGCATATTTTTAAAATACCTAAAAGTGGTCCTCCACCTCTGATGAATTAAATAGTCTTATTCCAAGTTTCCTGCCATTTTAATGTGCTCTGTAGATAAAAAGCCTGAATGTGGGAGTAAAACAAAGACCACTTAGCATGAGCTACCCAAACTGAGGGTAGGTTAGTGTTAAGATACTAAAATGTAGCCAAATAAAGTGGGTATTGACAGGCAATAATTTGATTTGGTAGTGCTTAGTATTATTAGTATTCATAAAGGTCCTAGACAAAGGAAGATCTGAAGCTAACTGTAGAAGGTTAGGGTATGAGTGAAAGAGGGGATTAGAGGATGGGGTATTTTGACTCAGTCATGTGATTTCTAAACTAAACTTGCCTAGAAATAGTAGGACCATCTGTGGGAAAATACAGGCTTAACATTAAACTCACAGGGCTCCTCCTGCCTCTGACTCCAGTTGCTGGCATCAAAGGCATGCACCACCATTCCAGCCAGTTCATCTTGGTTTTGGAACATGATTTCTCTCTCTCTTTTTGTTTTTTGTTTTTGTTGTTGTTGTTTTCCCCTAAGACGGAGTTTCTCTAAGTAGCTTTGGTTGTCTTGGAACTTATTCTATAGACCAGCCTGGCCTCAATCTCACAGAGATCTTCCGGTCTTTGCCTCCTGAATGCTGGATTAAAGGCATGTACTACTACTACCTGGCTGCAGGGTTTATCTTGTTGTTTGACCCCAGAGCTTTTGGGTGGATCTCCTGTGTCACCTCCTGTCTTACTGTAGAAATGCTGGAAACATTTTTGTGCACTCCTGCTTCCAGCTAGTCAGGATTGCACGCAGATGTTTTCACTCACTTAGCCTTCTTGCTGGCCCCTTCCTCACTCTCTTAGATTTGTACATTGGTATGTAATTTCAGTATACACTTCAAGTAGACACTTGTGTGTCATTTTGGTACACAAATAGCTCCTGAGACCTTCAAAGTCTGACTTACTGGACTTTTTATTCCTTCAACAAACCAGAGTTTTACTGTTTTAGATCTTGGGCATTAGCAAGTTCTCAGGCCTCATACAGGAGCTGCAGAAACTCTTAACAGATGTTCAGCCGGTTACAAATGCTCTCAAGGAAACCAAACATAAGACTAATTAGGGAAAAGGTCTCTGTCAAGTGTCATTTGAGCTCAGGCCTGAATGATAAGAATGTACCAGCCATGTAAAGAGTAGAGAGATCCAGGAAGACATCATAATAAACTTGACATGCTGATGAATGGGGGGAAATGAACCCTGGGAAGAGCAAAAGGAGGAGTCAGAAGGGATACTTCAGGGTTATGTAGATTATGAGTTAGAGATTAGAGTTTATTCTCAGACAGATGGTATGAGCAGAGAACTGACTGAGTTCAATCTTAGGAAAAGATCGTGCTGGGTCTGAATTATGGCTCAGTGATAGAGCATTCATCTACCATGCACTCATGCAGATGGCTTGGGTCTGATGCCCAGCGTGGAAAAGGAAAGAGAAGATCGCAGTTCTTGGTGAAGAACAGGTTGTTGAAGAGTCGAAGAAGCAGAAGATATTGCCATGCTTGTCTGAAGAAAAAGTTGCAGTGGCTTGGATTTGGGTGATTCTAGTGAAGGAAAGAAGTAGTTGGGTTTTAGGTTTTGTCTTTTTAAAGATCTTCTGGATTTGCTAATGAGCTGGATTGTATAAGGGAGAGGCAGGAAGCTGATCATCGAGAAGGAAGTGGTGGTAGACCAAGGGAAGAGCTTATAGAAGAGGAGATAAGATTGGTTTGGGGGACTTGGTAAATATGAGATTCCTGCCAGATATCCAGTGGTGTGGATGAGGGAAGGTCAGGCCTGCAAACACAGAACTGGGAGCTCCTAGCATTAATAACACTGTGTACTGCAGTAGTTTATAGAAAGGGAAGGTGGGGTCTAGAACAGAGCCCTGAGGCAATTACAGCATTGAAATGAGGAGGAGATGAACAGAGAGTGGAAGACATAGGAAGAAAGCCAGAAATAGTACGGTGTGCAGTCCAAGAAAAGGGAACGTGGTAAATGTCTGCTCTGGTAGGTGCTGCTGCAAAGGTGTGGATATAGTAAGAACAGATTGACATTGGTGACCTTGACTAAAGCGGTTTGTCACTTTGGATCAGAAGCTGATTAGAGAGGGCCACAGCATGAATGGAAAGTGAGAACTGAGGGACAGTGCTTTGAAGAAGTTCTCCTTTGACAAAGGAGTCTGGAAGTGGAAGTGTGGCAAGGGGGAAGAGGTGGGACCGAGGATGATTATTTGCTTCTTTTGTTTGTTTTAATTGTGAAGTGTTGTTTATATGCTGCTGAGAGCAAGCTGGTAGAAGGGAAAATTAATTCTGATTCAGGAGAGATTAATTGCAGGAAAATTCTTGAGATGATTCTGGTGGGACAGGATGGAGAGAAACTACCCTTTCATAGAGGAAGGATGCAGTGGTGTGTCTATATATAGCTCCTCCAGTCTTTTTTACTTTTAAACACTTGGGTTTTTTCTTGTAATAAAAAAACCTCTTCTTTATAGACTTCCCCGGAAAGGCCCAGCACTCTAGCTGCACCCCTCAGTCTTCACTAGTCCTTTAGACCTCTTGACCTCTCTGATCACTAGTTGCTTTTTTTTTTTTTTTTTTTTTTTTTTTTTTTTTTTTTTGTACTCCATATTATGCCTTCTTCTAGACTGAATTCATATATAAGCTTTGGGTGATATAAGTAAAAAATTTAACATCAATTTAAACTTTTGTGTCAACAGATGAAGCAAAAAATTTATTGCCATATCTTGGACCCAACAAAATGCGAGATTGTTTCTGCACTATAAATTTGGACCAGGAAGAAGTTTATCGCACCCAGGTTGTTGAAAAGTCTTTAAGGTTGGTAGAAAAATTAGAAATTATTCATTTGATATATATATTCATAGTTTTATATATTTTCCAGATTTTTATCATCAAATTGACTTTCTTGACTTGAAGCTAATATTTTTATTTAAAGGTTTTCTATTCTATGAATTTATTTTTTAGATTTATAGAATGCAAGCATTTGAAGAGGCCTTGAAGTCAGTAAGCTGAACTGACAGCATTGGTCTCCTTAGCAGTAGTTCTGGCAAGTGGTCATGGGGCAGCTTCCTAATAATGTTTTAGTCACCAAGAAGTTCACACTTTCTAACTAGTCTGCTTAGTCTTTGAACTCTTTTGACTCAGAAAGTGCTTATGTTTAATTGGTTAATGATTATTAAAATGATATCCAATCACATGCCAGGTGCTTGCTCAGTTCTGGGTTCTGTTTACTCATCTCTCTCTAAGAATGACACTGATGAAGTACTTGTTTTCACGTGGCTTTTCGTTGCCTTAGAAAGTATTTTTTTTCTTAGTTGTCCTAGCTCTGTCCCTTAGATTTCTGGGGAACAATTTTAGTCCATCTTTTTACGTGACAGTATTAATGTTTGAAAACAACTATTATAAGCATTCGGTGTGTTCTTTAGGCTAAATATTGCCTGTTTGTTTGAGCTTTCCTCAAGCACATCATTTTTATTTCTCCAAAGAATATATTAGCCCAAAGCTCAACAAGTTGAAGCTAGAGAGGTAGATGGCTTTCTTGGTAAAGTACTTGCTGCACAAATAAGAGGTCAGTGTTACATCCCCAGTACCCATGTAAGAAAGCCAGGTACAGTGGCTCCCATGTATAGTTCCCAGTGCTGGGGACATGGAGGTAGGAGGATCCCAGGAACTTGCTGGCTAGCCAGTGTAGACAAATTGTTTAACAAGAGTCCTGTCTCAAAGAATAAGTTGGAAAATGATTGAGAAAGGTAACTGATGTTAACCTCTGGCCTACACATACACACCATTTCTCTGCATCTGCATATATACAAGTTGCTTACCAATGTATTATCAGGGAATAAGCCCTTGGTAGATTGTTTTTATCTTTGAAAGTGTAATTATTCTTTGAAAGTATTACATCAAATTCTTCTTTGCCTCCTCTGCCTTGTAGCAGTGTTTGTGTTTGTAATTTTGATATAGAACTATGCTAAAACCAGGTGTCATGACACATACTTTCAATTCTAGCACTTGGAAGGCAGAGGCAGTCAGATCTCTGTTGAGGTTGAGGCCAGCCTGGTTTACATAACAAGTCCCAGGCCAGTCAGGCTACATAATGAGAGTCTATCTCAAAAAAAGGGGGGAGGGGGGAGAGGGGAGGCAACCAAACCAAACCACCACCACCAAACTGCTGAAAGACAGTCTTCAGAGACAAAGCATGGAGAATTCTGGGAGTTGTTGAGACAGGCATGGTGAATGAAACAGTTGTCATACTGTATTTTATTCCATTGGACTTCTGGAGTGTGCTGTGGTACTTTCTTACCGTCTCCCGCATGCTTGCCTGTGTCTCCTTTTCTGTTCTTTCTTTGTCTTTTCTCCTCTTTGCCCTTCCTTCCCTTTTCCTTTCCTCCTCTATGCACAGGGCCTAGCTACAAAGCCCAAGTTGGCATTGAACTCTTAACTCCTATTTCAGCCTCAAACTCTGATGGTGTAGGCACACCCCTCTACATAGCTTTTTGTTCTTTGGTTCTTACAATTTTGAACTCTTCATAAGAAAAAAGTAGCCCTTTTAGTGGCTCAGTCAGTGGGTAAAGGAACCAGCTGTCAAGCTTGAGACTTGAGGTTAGTACCCAGAGCCCACATGGTGGAAGGAGAGAACCAACCCCCACAGGTTGTTCGCTGACTTCACATGTGCGCCCTCCTCAAAAAAAAAAAAAAAAAAAAGTGCATAATTAAAAACAAATCAAAAAACTAAAGGTGCCTTAGTAGCCCAAAAATATTGGGAGTAATAAACTTTAAAGATTTTGTCACAAGTCATATGCCATATTGATTTAGAATCTTGATATTTTTCACATTTTGTGCATTCAGATTCACAAATAGCCTCTTTATTTACATTTATGAATGATGAAATCATGTCACTAATAGGCTGCATGATTTGTCATGTAATGAAGGAAGTTAAAAGCACAGCTGGGATTTGAGACCTGAAATTATTTAAATTTCAGTTTGTTACAATTTTATATCACAAGGTAATCAGTTATTACAAAATTAAATAGTAATTTTGTAAATTGAGTCCACAAATTGAGTACTTACAGTTTGTAATATGTAGCCATGTATGAGAAAATAACCCTTAATCTTTCTGAATGTTTGTATAGTGGAAAAATGATGAAAACAGTTTTCTTTATTTCTTTCCACCTTTAAAAAGAAAATAATTTGAAAGATAATTTCAAGCTAGCTGTGTCACTGCCTTAGACACCTAAGGGTCATAGCTAGCTAGACTAGATAATTCTTGGATTCTGAATGCCCCCTAATCTTTCCTTCTAGAATAGGACAAAATAATCTGAAGTAAAAATCCTTCCTCATCTTGATTTTATTATAATGTTCTTAATACTTGTCTAGGTTGTAATCAACCATTAAACTGGAAGTTTCTACATTGTAGTGTAGGTCTTTCTAACTTTTTCCACCTTTGGAATTTTTTCTTCAGTTTTTATAAAACAGAAAATACTTTAGAATTGTAAAAAGATTTAAGAGATTTTGCTTCTAAATATCTCTAAATCAAAACAAATGCTTAATAATTAAGGTTTTTAAAATATAAAAAGATTCAGATATTTCATAAAGGAAGATATATGAGTGTCTCAGAGACACATGAAAAGAGATCCAGCTCCATTAATCATCAGGAAAATACAGTTTAAAACCATTTCTGTCACTATTAGGATGTAATCTGTAATGATAGAACTTTCCCCAGTTGACTGACTGACTGTGGGGTGATTGCAGAGGGTACAGGGAAATTTCTGGGAGATAGGTGATAGATTTTATATTTAATTCTTTCTTTGAAAATTCCATATGTGAATGTATTGTTTGTAAGTCATACCTACTCCGTTACCCTTCCTCATCTGATTCCCATGCACACTCTCTGAATTCCTTCTAGCAAGCTCTCCGACTTTCATGTGTTTGTGTGTGTGTGTGTATGTGACCCACTGAGTTTAATTAGGGCTGCTTGCATAAGTGTAGGTAGAGCATTAGGTACTGGAGCATGGGCAACAAACAAATGGCGATACCACTGAGGAAAATGACTTCCCTTTTCTAGTAGCCTCTTTCCCAACCATGATAGGTCAGTCAATAAAGTGCTTGTCTTGAAAGCAATGAGAACTTCAGTTTGGATACTTAGCACCCATGTAAAAAGCCAAACACTAGTGGTGTAATCCCAGAGCTGAGGTTGTGGAGCTAAGAAGATCCTTGGGACTTGCTGGCCAGTCAGTATAGCCACATCAGTGAACTGCAGGTTCAGCTAGAAACCCTGTGGTTTTTTTGTTTTTGCTTTTTTAAAAAATAAGGTAGAGATAGATGAAGGAAGATGCCTGATATCTACTTCTGATCTCTATACTGATGCACACATGGGAATATGCACATCCACACCCTGGTACACTCAAATCAAATACTGAGACTGGGAAAATAGCTCAGTCTTGTCATACAAGCATGAGGACCTGAGTTTGGTTCCTCAGCACCCATAAAGCTGTATTGCAGTGGTATGAAAATGGGCTTATATGAACAGGAGAGTCCCTGGGGTTAGGTAGCCAGCAGTGTGGCCAAACAGGGAGCTTCAGACTCAGGGAAAGACCCTGTATCAAAAAATTAGGTGATGACACTCAATTAGGTGATTGACCTCTGGCCTTTATACTCAGTCATAACTTGCACACATATGTTCACACATACAAAGAGATCATATCACTGGACTGAGAATATAGTTCAGTAAAAGAACACTAGTGTTATAACAGTTAAAATATGTACAGTATTTAGCTTAAACAGACAGGGGGAAGATGTAAAGGAATTTTAATCCAGCATCATGCCTATTCTGGCAAGGGTTCACATCCAGAGACCTTTTGGGTCTCTGTGATCTGACTGGAATACAGACACACCCTTAGCACACACCTTTAATCCCAAACAATGAAGATAAAGTTAATTTGTAGAAGGAAGCAGTCATGAAGGGCAGACAAAATGACAAATCAGAGAGAGATTTGACAGAATGATTCAGTGATAGGATATGCCCATAAGAAAGAGAGGTGACTTTAGAGAGCAGTATAAGGGAGTGGGGAGGGTTTTACAGAGATAGATTACAGATAAAAGACAGAACAAGACAGAGAATAAGAAGGATCCAGAAGATTAGAACAGATTGCCAGAGTTAGTTTGAGGCCAAGCAGAGCAATTCAGTCAGAAGCTGAGAGGAGCTAGTTTGAATCAGTCAGCTTGGAGAGGAGTTTGGACCAGAAAAGCTAAGTTGAACCAGTCAGCCAGAGTTCAGAAAGAGCTAGAAAGGGTGAGCTTATTCAGCAGTAAGCCGCTGAGACAACAATTATATCTGGCAAATAAAAGATGCATTTATATACTTGCATAGCATACACAAGGCCCTAGGCTCTAGCCCCTTGAATGCACCCCCACTGCTCATAAAATTAGTTCCTTGTGATGTGTTAGGGTACTATTGGGAGCATAAAGGAACTTTCTAAGGTGGTAACAGTATTCTATATTTGATTAGGGTGGAAGCTACACAGGTTTGTAAATTTATCAAAGGTCACCAGCCTCCATAGATCAGATTTGATTATATATAATTCAAAAATAACTCAGGAAAGATAATAAAAATACTTGGTCTATTTCTAATACACTTAAAATATTTTATATAGCATTATTCATTTTAGATATCAGGTATTATTATAAACAATACAACTTTTTACCGTTATATCTTTCTAAGATAATAATATGAATGACCTTGTTCTTGGCTCTCATGTAGGTCAGCTTTAAGTGAGCATGACTGAAGCAGTTACTAGATCATTCTGTTGACCTTCTGAAAAGCTCTGTGTTTAGAATTCATTTGCACCTGACGTCTTTTCAGTTCAGTTGATTCGTATAGAATTTGTTTAAAATTCTGAAGAATTTTAGTTTATAATTTCATGAATGTTTGTTGAAAGTGAAATTTAAATGTGATTTTTATTATTGGTACCATTTTAATAGTGGTAGTAATAAATATTTAATAGTGATAATAAATATATATTATTTAACATAATGAGCTTTCTCTTTTCTCTCTAGTCCATATTTCAGTGAAGAATTTTATTTTGAGATTCCAAGAACTTTCCAGTATTTGTCTTTTTATGTTTATGATAAAAATGTTTTACAAAGAGATCTTCGCATAGGTAGGTACTATTCATAATTATTTATAATTAGAATATTAGTGTTTTGTTCATTCTTTTGGTAAGGAAGTGTTAAAAACTGCAGGATAATATATGTTCAACATTTCTAATCGTTTTCTCTAGATGTTCATTGATTTTTTTTTTTAATTGGTATATTCACTTTAAATGACATTCTGTGAACAGACCTTTGCTGGTTCCTTAGTCAAATATGATATATGTTTCCATACTAGCTATAAATAATAATGACTTCTCAAAGTCACCTTTGATATTTGCTTATTTTTAAAGTAAAGATCATCAGACCTGGAAGTTCAACTTGTACCAAGAGACCGCGGCAGAGGGTTGCTCTCCATTTCAGGCTGTCTTAGATTATAGAGTCAGACTTCCCATCTAGAAAAAACCAAACCTAACAAATATTTTTATTAAAAAAAAATACTAATTTTTAAGAAAAACAGTTTGTAGTTAAAAACACATAGGGCACAAGCAGATAATTTGCTTCTGAAATGTTGTACCCAGGGCCTGGGTTGTGTCTCGGGAAGATGGATGTGTCAGTTGTATTTCCTGTGATCTGAAGATGTAGACAGAAAGATTGATTCCTGTGTAGCTTGTAGGCACATGCGTGATTAACTAGTCTTAATTGAGGCAGCGTCAACATTGAATCGCTGTCTGTAACTGTACCAACATGGTTTACAGAGTGTGGGCATGGGTCGTCAAAGGAATAAGGCTCCAAATAAAAACATCTTAAGACCCTTTCTTTTAAAGTTGAAGACTTAGCTTGCTCTCTGTGTGTGCGTGCGTCTGTCTGTCTGTCTATGTGCATGCATGCGGACACACATGCACACACATGTAGGACAACTTCATATACATATAAGTGAATGTGTGTGTGTATACATGTATATATATATGAATGAAACATATATATTCTGTCTCCCTCTTCCCCACACCCACCTCGCCCAGACTGGCTTTAAAACTCTCCTGCTTCAGTGTCATGAGCTCTGAGATTATAAGCATGTTTCACCACAGCTGGTTTAGTAAATCCTCTTAAAATTACATGCTAGGGCAGGGATTATAGTGCACTTGCAAAGTGTTTTTGTAGTGTGTACTAGGTCCTAATAATAAGAAGAAACTAAAAATATTACTATATAAATGTAAGATGTTAAAAACTGTATGCTAGATATTTTCTATGCCTTTTTTGGGAGAAAGGATAACAAAGATAGTCATTTTAAAAAATCTGTAAAATGAAAGGAATGGCTAGAAGACAACTTCAGCTATAGGGCATGTGTGCGTGTCTGTGTGTGCATCTGTGTGTGTGTATCTGTATGTTCATCTGTGTGTGTGTGTGTGTATGTGTACATATATATGAATTTTTTAAGTACCAAGCTCTTGGTCATTCCCTTAAAATTTACTTCTAATGTAGAATCAGTGAAAATTGGAATTATGATTAGCTCACATTACTGGCATTCTAAATTGAAATACTTATTTGTATCTTCAGCTATTTCTGGTATATTGATTTGTTAGGAATTTTGTGCAATCGATAATGAAACATATCAAGAAATTTATATAATTTGACTTTCAATCTAAATTCCTTAGGCAGTATAAGGAATATTTGCTGCTTTTAGTTAATGCCTGTATTCTCTACTTAGCTATCAGTGTGCATATTCAGTTTTAGAATAACTTCAGTTTTCCCTTCATTTCTCATCTTAAAATTTAATTTAAAAAGCCCTGAAGTACATTTTTCTAGTGTCACTTTCTACAATTCTAGCTGCCACACAAAGATTTTTAATCTTTATATTAGATTTCACTCAAAATATTTAAAAGAAAAGATTCCTAGGTTTAAAGTTGTATGTGTTTTGAATTTTGCGTTAATAGACTGATTGGATTGTCAGTCTCTTGAGGACGATTGCTACAGTTGCCATTCTACTACAGATCTGGTTCTGTACTTTAACCTTTGTTCCTTAAATTATACATCTGTAGTTTTGAGTGTTAAGTTATAATTGTAGAGATGAACATAAAACTGTAATATGTTTTAAAAATTTTTAAGTAACAACTTTATTAACGTGTAAGTTACATACCATAAAATTTCTTATTTAAAAGTGTATTATATTTAAAACTTACTTTTTAATGGCTTAGAGAAAGGATCATTTTACATATACATATTACACACACATACACATACACCAGACACACACACACCAGACACACACACACATACACACCAGACACACACACACACACACACACACACACACCAGAACAAAACATGAGAAAAATGATAAGATTTTTGGAAATACTGTATAAAGAAAATAGGTTTTTTTTAAAAAAAAAAAAAAAAAAAGATTTTATTTGTTTTATGTACATGAGTACACTGTGGCTGTCTTTAGACACACCAAAACAGGGCATCAGATCCCATTACAGATGGTTGTGAGCCACCATGTGGTTGCTGGGATTTGAACTCAGGACCTCTGGGAGAGCAGTCAGTGTTCTTAACCTCTGAGCCATTGCTCCAGCCCAAGAAAATAGAAGTTTTGTGTACTATTCTTGGCAGCTGTTTTTCAAATTTGAATTTTTTTTTTTTTTTTGAGACAGGGCCTTTCTTTATAGCCCTGGCTGTCTTAGAATGCACCATGTAGACTAGACTGACCTTGTGCTGGGATTATCAAGATAAAATATTTGTAAAATTTGAAAGCACACAGTGTGTTTTTTAGTATATTCTACAGTTGTATAATCACCACCTGCTTCCAGGGGGATGTATATGTATATGTATATGTTCTGTTTGTTTTCCTATCTTTCTTTCCACTTGATATCTTAAAGTTGATACAGCTTCACATAAAAATTTCTTTATAATTTCTAATGTTTTCAGCTGTTGAATTAAAAGGAAGATTATGTCATAAGACATAACATGCAGTTGGGATACATAACAGGAAGGTATTTTTTAAACAAGGAAAGAAGTGAATTCCTTTTAAACTACCACTCATCTCCTTTGTTGGAGCTTCGTGCAGCCTTTGAATGGTTAGTCACATGCAAAACCATGTCTGCTTCTTAAGGCTTGCACTGAGGAAGGGCGCGCTTTGAGGAAGGGCGCGCTTTGAGGAAGGGCGCGCTTTGAGGAAGGGCGCGCTTTGAGGAAGGGCGCGCTTTGCCCCAGCACCTACGTGCTTCACTTGAAGATCATTCGTTCCTTCCTTCTTTCATACTCCTTTGTTCATGGTACATCATCTTTCCCTGAGAGACACAAATGCTTTAGAGAGCAGCCTGATGGTGAAAGCGTATAAATGGAAGCAGGACAGCTAGCTTCATAACGTCTTGATAAAATGATTTTTGAGGTATTTTCACTTCTGTTGGTCATAGGTGATACTGCTTGTCCTTTCACCTAGTTGGAGCGAATAACTTCTTACTAAGTGCAAATGTTACTGCTCAGAATTAACCAGCACATGTACTTCATCCACAGTTCTCGCAACCTGGAAACTTACGCTGCATTGCCATTTACACTTTGTTTTTTATCCTGAATGTACTAGTAAAATATTAATCTGAGGAAGTGCTAACATACCATAGTTACATTAGACTCCAACTGAGTTCTTCTAATGTCCTGATTCAGATTGACCTGCAAAAGGGTCTTCGGTGAGCAAGCAGAACTAGGACATTCTTCTTTAAGGTATAAGAGAAAACAAACTTTATAGAAAGGAATTTTTAAATTCTGTAATCTCAGCACTCAGAAGACTAAAGCAGGAGGATTACCATGAGATCAAGTCTATCTTGGGCTAAATAGCAAGTACCAGGCCAGCCAGGGCTACAGAGCAACATCTAGTTTCAAAAAAGGAGTAATGGTGGATTTTTATATCAACAGATACAAATTATTCTAAAGTATTTTCTATAAAATATATAACAATGCTTATGAACCATAAGATTATGTAAACTATGATTTCTCATCCTTTTATTTATTTTCTGTAGGAAAAGTAGCCATTAAAAAAGAAGACTTGTGCAGTCATAGTGGTAAAGAAACTTGGTTTTCACTGCAACCCATTGACTCAAATTCAGAAGTTCAGGTAAGTTAAATAATACAAGAGATTTTAACATACAGAAAACCAGTGAAAACCAACTAATTATTCTAGCTTATACTGTTAGAACTTGTTATACCTTATTTTGCATTCTAATACCAAACATAGACCTTTAAGTAATACAGACCTGGAAGGAAATGATTTTTCCATTTGGATATTTATTTAAAAAAAAAAAAAAGTATGAATGGTGGGATAGCTCACTGGGTAAAAGTGCTTGCAACCAAGCCTGCTGACCTGTGTTCCATTCCCAAAACCCCTGTAAAGGTAGAAAGTGGAAACCAACTCTGTCTCTCTCATTTTTTAAAAAGAATTATTTATTTATGTATATGAGTACACTGTAGCTGTCTTCAGACATATCAGAAGAGGGCACCAAATCCCAGTACAGATGGTTGTGAGCCACCATGTGGTTGCTGGGAATTGAACTCAGGTCCTCTGGAAGAGCAGTCAGTGCTCTTAACTGCTGAGCCATCTCTCCAGCCCCCAAGAACCAACTCTCATCTCTAACCTCCATACATGTTCATGGCACCTATACACATACTGATGTGTTTATAAAAAGAGAAAGAGAAAGAATATGTTCTGTGAGTGTGTGGTGAGGTGTGAGGGAATGGAATGTCTCAGCAGGCCCATGCCCAGGCATCCCCTCCCCTGAGGGACCAGCCACAGGACGGTATAGTATAGAACAGAGTTTATTCAGGGCACGCGGAGGGGAGTTAAGAGGGTAGTAGAGGCAGAGAAAGGCAGAGAGAGAGAGGTAGAGGAGAAGAATAGAGGCCAGCCATGAACATATGGGGGGAGGGTGGGAGAGCCCAAGAGGGCAAGAGGGAGGAAGAGAGCAAGAGAGGGAGGAGGGGGCAAGCAGCCCCTTTTATAGTGGGTCAGGCCTACCTGGCTATTGCCAGGTAACTATGGGGCGGAATTTAGACAGAATGCTCACGCTCACACACACACACACACACACACACACACACACACACACACACACACACACACACACACACATATATATATCTCCATACAGGAATTAACCACAAAATAATAAACTGTCATTTGGATGCTTTTATTCCATTTCTAATAAACTAGACTTGGGGGGAAAATGTTACTTATTTAAACCATGCCTAAATCTGCAGCTCATAGCCTTCATTCCTACCTCCCCTCCTGTTCACCACCTTTTATGTGAAGGGTATCATTATGCTTGTTAATCTATTCTTTTTCCTCTTGCCAAAATAAAAGGCCTTGTATAAACTCTGTATATGAACAGAAATGTATTGTTAGCCAGAAATGTATTGTTGAAGTTTCTAAAAAACTTAAGTCTCTATGACTTAGAAATTATTTCTAAGGGAATCTTTTCTTTCTTTCTTTCTCTCTTTCTTTTTTTCTTTCTTTTCTGTTTTTGTAATCTTATTTATTAACTATGGTAATGATTGCGAAACCATTTGCAAGGGCATAACTGCAGACAGGATTCTTTGTCTCTTAAGCAGACTATAATTTGCTGCTAAGTCTCAGAAGTTTAAGACAAGGAGAAAAAAAGCATACTCACAGATACTTTGCAAATAAAGTACATCTCCATTTCTTCATAACCTTTTATGCAATTTCTGTGATTAAATTCTAAAAAAAATAAGTATTGTGTGCTAAAATCCCTTCTTAAATACAGAATATAGCCAAGTGCTTTTCCTGCTTTATCCACTCTACCCCATCTTCTTTCTTTCCATTTGACCATATGTATCATTCAGCTCTCAGTAATACAGCACTGTCAGTGCCAAGGGAGAAGCCGTGTGAGGGGTAGAGTGGGTTGGTGGCGTTTTCGTACGTTCACGTCAATGACCTTGAGCTTCATTTCTGTAAAAGGAGAGTAAAATTCACCAGGCTTGACTCATATGGATGGAGAATACTTCAGAACTTCATTTTGAGCTGGGTTGTAGCTCAGATGGTAGAATGTTTGGCTAGCATGCACAACGCCCTGAGTGGCATCCCTAGTACCACAGAAACTGATTGTTGTCCTTGCAAGTTTGTAACCTCAGTACCTAGGAAGTGAAGGCAGGCTTTCAAGGCCAGCCAGGCTGTATAAACCCTTGTCTTTAAAACAGTCAGTCAAACAAACAAAAACCTGTTTGCTTCTGTACAAATGTAAATTTATTACCACTACTCAGTCTGGTGGTGCCCTAGTTAGGGTTTCTGTTGCAGCAATGAAGCACCATGACCAAAAGCAAGTTAAAGAGGAAAGGGTTTATTTGACTTACACTTCAGTTTCCAAAAGAGTCAGGACAGGAACTCAAACAGGGCAGGAACCTGGAGACAGGAGCTGACTGCAAAGACCATGAAGGATGCTGTTTACTGGCTTGTCCCTCATGGCTTGTTTAGCCTGCTTTCTTACAGAAAGCAGGTTCACAGACCCAGGAATGGCACTACCCACAATGGGCTGGGCCTTCCCCCATCAATCACTAAGAAAATGCCCTACAGCTGGATCTTATAGAGGCATTGTCTCAGTTGAAGTTTCCTTTTTTCAAATAATTCTGGCTTGAATCAAGTTGACATAAAACTAGCCAACACAGGTGGCTTTCTAATATAGCTTCATGTGATTTAATACGTTTTCCATCTACAACCCACATGAGAAACCAATATGGTGTTAACTGTTTGAGGATGCTGCTCATGTGTACTTGAGGTTGGCTTTGATCTTACGAAGCTCCCTAACAATGGGATTATAGGTGTGCACCACTGCACCCATCTAATCTGTCAAGGATTTGAACAAAAGGAAAGATAGAGGTTTTTGAGATTTTGATCTGAAATGGAATTAATTAGAAGATTCATTACAGTTTATTTATTAAGTGCATTCTTAATGACCAACATAAATTTTCTGGATCTAAGAATTTGATTCTGAAAATGTCTAACTGCATGTGTTCTTTATGTAAATCTTGGCGATGATACCAGAAACAAAATACTGGGGCACAGGCTTTTATTTGACAATGTATATATAAAACCATCACCTCTGGACCCTGAAAATACTTAAAGTAGCATTTATGTTTTATATATAGTATTGGCATTTAAATTTTTAGTGCCGTTTGCTTTCATAACCATTAGTCATTAGCCTTCCTAGAACTTTAATCTAGGTGGTAATTAGTGAGACTTACTCACCACTTAAAATAGATTTTAAAAGAAGAATGCTGTAGGAGGTGGGAGGGACGGATGATACTTTTCAGGGTAATAATGCTATCATTGGGAATATTATTAGTTAGCCACAAACAATCTGAAAATACCTCACTAGTCTTGTGAGTATAAAAGATATGAAAACAGCTTGCAATTAATACAGAACCTACTCAGTTTTTGTTTGTTTACCCTGTATAAGTTTTATAACATTTTTTAAAGACATGAAAAAATAAAAATAGATGACAACATAGAAAGCAATGAGATTAGATTTAGCCAGGACTCAATCTAATGATTAATTTTAGTAATTATTAAAGTACGTACCCAGTACAGTAATGAGTATTTACTATACATTATCTCATTGAAGCTCCATAGTAGCACTATGAGGTAGGTAATATTAACCTCATTTTACAGATTATTTTAATAGGATTAAAGAGTGCAATTACTTAGTCATAGAAACTGTGATTCCATTAGAGATCTGTCTAACTCCTAATCACAGCACTGTCTTTCAGTGATGTGTACTCTTAGTTATAAAAAGAATTCAGCAGATTAGAATTGCTCAGGTAGCATCAAAATATAAGAACAGAAGCCTACCCAAATTAGTGGGCACAGAATGCATTAGGAAGTGTGTAGGGAGCTTTCTGAAGTCAAATTACAGGAACTTCCTTGGGAGTGTGAGCTACAGAGTTACCAGACATTTACAGGTACTGCATGTCAATTGGCAGTCAGGTTCTGACAATAGCAGACAAGAGAAAATTCACATAAGTTAAAAATGATCCTTGAAGTGACTTTAAGTCCTCATAAGATGGTTGACTGCCACAGAGAACATTAGTTTTTATCTGGCGCTTTGATGAATAAAAGCTGTGTAGTGCCATCCTTAGCAGTAGTCCCAACTCTGCAGCAGTGTATACTGTAGGGCAGGTGGAACTGAGATCCCCCGATGGACTTCTTTCATGTTTATGGCTTTTTACCTTTCATTTTGAAAAGTGAATAGTTAATGTTTTCTTCTTTCACTCTCTTTTAAATAACTATATACTTAAAAAATAAAGAGTGTAGCGGTGAATTAGTTAAATCGCTTTGGCTCCTGGTGGGTTGTGCGCCTGCTGTACCTGCCCAAGAGCTCTTGCAAATAAAAGACAAACACATACATGCCAGTTAATTTTGATATGCTTTGACTAGCTCAATGGCTGCAAACACTCCCCTCTGATATTCTTGAGTTAACATCTTTTAAAATCTATATTTCATCTCTGCCACCCCAGACCTAGTTGGGGAAGTGTCCCCTCGGGCCACTTTCCCAGGTTCTTACATGCTGGCGGGCCTTTAAGTTTCATCTTTTTACTTCCCCATCATGGTGATTCCCTGTCTCTCCCCTCTCTCTGGGTCCCTTGTCCACACAATCTAAAAGTCCCTCCCCATCTCTCTGTCCAGCCATTGGCTGTATGGCAATTCTTTATTATTAGTTGAAGCCAGCTGGGGGGCAGGGACCCTCAGGTCTGGAAGCGTGGCTTTTGGGAGCCGAAATAAGACAAAGCATTAGAACCAATTCCCAACAAAAGAGGAAAAAGATTCTTGGGGTATGTGAGGGGTGGAGTTGTGTGTGATGAGTGTGTGTCTGTGTAGGTGCCTATGTATATGTGAGTTTGGGTATTTAGAGACCAGAGGATAATCTTGGGTGTCATTCTTAAAGATACTTCATCTTGGTTTTCAGACAGGGTCTCTCAGTGGGGCCTAGAGATCACTGTTGCCAGGCTTACTGGTCAGCGAGTCACGGGAACCTACCCATCTCTGCCTCCCTAGGACTGGGGTTACAAGTACACCACTACAACCATCTTTGTTAAAAATTAATCTTTTTAGATTATAATGTAGTTATATTATTTCCCCTTTCCTCCTTCCAAACCCTTCCATATATCCCTCATTGTTGTTGGTTTTTTTTTTTTTTTCAAATTTATGACTTTTTTTTTCATTAAATGTTGTTAGGAGTGTGTGCGTGTGTGTGTGTGTGTGTGTGTGTGTGTGTGTGTGTGTGTGTGTGTGTGTGTGTACATGCATATATTCTTAACTACAACCTACTTAATCTGTATAATACTAGGCTGACTGTTTGGTATTGGATAACCAATTGGTGTAGTCTTTTGGGTAAGTGCTTCCCCTGCCAGGATTGAGGCCCCCTGGGCTACCTCACCCCAACCCACAATGGCGTGCATGTCTTTTGTCATCCTTGTTCCGCTTGTTTTTAGGCAGTCATTTCTGTGAAACTTCATGGGTGCTCCTGCTGGCATTACTAGGTGACACAGTTTCATAGCAAACTCTGATCCTCTGGCTCTCACAGGCTTTCCACTCCTCACCCCCCTTTCACAACAGTGCCTGAGTCTTAGGTGCGGGAATTGTATTGCTGATGAGTCTGTTAGGACTGCATTTTGTTGGTTGTGGTTTTCTCTACTGTTCTTAGTCTGTTGTTAAGAGAAGTTCCCTTGATATGAAGGATGAGGCTATAAGGGCGAACATTTAGAATGTATTAGATACCCATCTTTTATACACCTATTTTCCTGGGTAGCTGGTGGGAGTTACTCATCCTCATGCATGTGTGGCAGACGCTTTAGCCATTGAGCTGTCTCCTCAATTAATGATTTTTAAAGATATCACCCATTCTTTATGTATGCCTAATGAGAGTACCTATCTCTTCCTTTGTTTCTTTCTATGAATTTACCCTCTTAGTGATTCTTTTAAAATGCTATATTCATCTTTAAGTCTCTGTGTTCATATAATCCTCAAAGATCTGACTCACAATTTACAGCGACAAGTTGGCTAAATTTGGGTCACTGTCCACTGAAGTCTAATGTGGTTGGAGGAAACACTGCAGGGCAGTACATTCTGGAGTTTGGGTTAGGCCTGTCTATTTAGGGGATTGAGAGGATGAAATTATTAGTATCTTTATCTCAGAGAGGAAGCAGTTTAATTATCTGTCATTACCACTAATTAGTATTTGGAACTCCAATCTTTACTGATTTGTTGCTAGAAGATCACTTATGAAATGAGGATCTCAGTATAAAGGACCATCTGTAAAGACACAGGAAATGACATGTATAAATGTAGTTTACTCAAATGAGAAGATCCTACTAGTAACTCGCATTTTATACCAAGTCAATTGACATGTTATCTTAGCCTTTTACTTTATCACTTTCTCATTGAAGTTATTATTTTCTTTTCTTTTCTTTTTTTTTTTTTTTTTTTTTTTTTTTTTTTTTCGAGACAGGGTTTCTGTGTATAGCCCTGGCTGTCCTGGAACTCACTCTGTAGACCAGGCTGGCCTCGAACTCAGAAATCCGCCTGCCTCTGCCTCCCGAGTGCTGGGATTAAAGGCATGCGCCACCACTGCCCGGCCTATTATTTTCTTTTCAGAAGCTCATCATAGCAGTATCTAATGAGTGCATTTTCTACCTTTTTGGACAGAATTTTAATAAAAGAAAGACTTTATGTGTATGGATGCTTTGCCTGCATGTGTGTCTACACCACATGTGTGCCTAGTGTCTGTGAAAGCCAGGTGTTGAACCCTGTAAAACTGTGCTTTCAGACAGTTGTGAAATGCCTTGGGGGTGCTGGAAATTGAACCAAGGTCCTCTGCAAAAGCAGGCAATGCTCTTATTTGCTGACGATGTCTTCAGATCCTTGACAGAATTTTAAAAAATATTTATTTTATGTGTATGTGTCTATACCTGAGGGTATTATGGGCAGCATATGTGTGCAAAGCCCACAGAAGTAAATAAAGGGCATCAGATCCCCTGGGGGCAGGAGTTGGATGTAGTTGTGAGCCCACTGTGTGGGTTCTGGGAGTCAAATTTGAGTCTTCTGCAAGAGCAGTGCTTGTTGTTAACTGCTGAGCCATTTCTTCAGCCCCTTTTCTACCTTTTTAATAAATATAAATCTTTTTCTTGATTCTGTTTTTTGCCATTTTCCCCTCTGGGTTGAACCTTTTTCTTCTAAAACCATTGTAATGTGCCTTCGGACTCCACAGTGAGACTGAAGGAGAGCACAAATGACTCTCGCGTCTTAGGACTTTAAACCCCTAAGCAAATGGGCATTTCCAGTCTTTCCTTTCCTTCACTTCTTATCAGGGCTTGAGTCTGGCTGACTGCTTCTTTGGTTTTAAAGCATTCTCTTCCTTAGGTTCCAGTCCTGGTTATGATCAAGGTTGTCATTCTGCTCCACTTAGTATACATTTTCTTCCATACAAGTAATGATAGTACAACCATCCTCTTAGCTGTAAGATACTGGAACTCACACGTTATAAGCATTGTTCCGTTCTTTATTTCCTGGGTACCACAATAAAGAACATGCTTTGCGTAAGACTGTTATTATGGGTGGTGTCTCACACAACTTGTACAGGCAGCAAGCCCAGTTGTTACGCCAGATGCAGTGTTAGTTGTGTCCTTTTGATGCAATTACTTAGTAAGTCTTATCCAACAGGGTAAGCTTGACTATCGGGATCGTACTGTAAGTTATTGATTGGTGCATACTTTTTGTGAATGGCCTTTGTTTTACTGTTTTAAGTAACCATTTAGGAAGAAATCAAGACATTAAACACATGTTCAGTTAAGGGATCATAAATATAAGAGCATAATTCATTATCGTTATAGATTGCTTTTAAAACTTCACTTATGAATTTGTATATGGGAAGTAACAGATATGAGCCATTCTATCTCTTTTTTAATTTTTATTTTTTGAAACAAGGTCTCACTATGTAGTCTTGATTGGCCTGGAACTCACTGTGCAGACCAGGCTGGCCTCAAACTCAGATCTACTTGCTTCTGCCTCCTGAATGCTGGAACTAATGACGTGCATGGGCCACTGTGCCCCACTCTTTATCTCATTATTAAATTATTATTTAAAGAGAAAAAATCTTTTTGTAAAATATTGCCATTAACATAAGAGATATTATACCTAGATTTTTTGTTTGTTTGTTTTTTGGGGTTTTTTTTTTTTTTTTGGTTTTTCGAGACAGGATTTCTCTGTCTGTCCTGGAACTCACTCTGTAGATCAGACTGGCATCGAACTCAGAAATCCGCCTGCCTCTAACTCCCGAATGCTAGCATTAAAGGCGTGCCCCACCACGGCCCGGCTATACCTAGATTTTTTTTTTCCTGGACTGTTTATTTCTGTTTAGTTCCAACTCTGCATAACTGCTTGTTTTCTCATTGGTGCCTTTTATTGCATTAGAGCATACCTCTCTCATACAGGCCTTTGCATTATGACTCGTAACTGTTCGTTGCTCATCGTGTAGTAGTCATCTAGCCCGAACTTTGCAGCTAATGGTCCTGAGATTCAGTCTCATGAGACAAGTCCATCCACATAAGGTAGTAAAGGTGATTCAGATTATATTCTTTGAGTGAATGTCTAAAAGGGCTCTGAAGAGAAGCTGTAACTAGAATGTAAATATCCCTGCCTCAGACACTATCACTCAGTACACCAGGCCGTAGACATCACACCCCAAGATCTCCACTTGGCACTGTGGGAATTTGTCTTGTCAGCTCTGTGGAGGTGATGCAGCACTAATTGTTAACCAGTTTAGAATTGCTCATTGCTAGTAAACGGAAGAGAAAACCAAGCTCTGGATTACATTGTTCCTAAGCTCTTTCTTGAGGAAGCTGCTGGCTTGAATTCGTGAAAACTTACTAAATTGTGCTTTCAACTCATCTCTTAGCAGCTGGGAGTCAGAGAGAACTCTGTTTTATTGCAGTCCTTCCGTCAGTGCTTTGACCGTGTAGTGTCACTCTTATGTCTCCCTGGCTAGGCTGTGAGCTTCTGGTCTGTAGTGACGGTGTCTTACACAGCTGTTTGTTCCTATCTATTCCCATAGTACTTCCTAAAACATAGCAGATATTAAATCAGTCTTTAGTAGTTGACAGAAATATGTTTTTAAAAAACTGATTCTTACTGTCTTTAACTTAATTTTATAGCTTTAGAAATGAATTTCTTTTTATTTTTTCCAAAAATATAAGTGCCATCTTTGTAGTCATTGCGGTATATAAACATTTATTAAGCAGGGTATAAAGTCCCTAAATTTCTGCATGTCATATTTCATACAAATATTAGAATGTTTTCACTCAGAATAAATGTATGCAGAGACACATAATAGTGGTTAGTGAATAATTACATATGTGTGCCATTTGGATAGAAGTACATTGTAATATTTTGTTAGCAAAATAAAATAGACTGAGTTTGATACTTTTTCTTTTTGTCATAGGGAAAAGTCCACCTTGAATTAAAACTGAATGAGCTGATAACAGAAAATGGAACTGTGTGCCAGCAGCTTGTTGTACAGTAAGCATATCTTTTTTATTCGCTTATTTATTTTTGCCAAAACCACCTAGAAATAATTCTCTATTTTATATTCTTAAACTAATTTCTTATTTTAAATATTTTAGGAACTTCAAAATAAAACTCTCATACATCATTTCTTTACCGAGCTGATAATCAGGGTATTTTTTCATTTAATCCACTCAGGTTATGGTGAGTCACTAATTGTTCAGCTAAGTCTTATTGAACGTGGGTTAAACAACAAATCTGTATAAGCATTAAGACATGACAGGGTCATAGGAAAGAGCCTCTGACTCCCTAGCTGTGGAGACTTGGAAAGTGTATCCAGAGGATGTCTTCTCTGAGCACTCAGTCACCACAGAGTTTTAGGGACCCAGGCAGTATGCTTAAGGCATTTTTCCTAAAAGCTTTATAATAATGATAACTTTTAATAGATTAATAAAGTAATAAAGTTTTCTTATGTACTTACAGTTTTTGTCTTATTAATTTTCAAATTCAGTTTGCCTATTGAAAATAGTCCAAAGCCAGGCATTGTGGTATGTGCCTTTAATCCCAGCACTCAAGGAAGCAGAGAAGGTAGATCTCTGTGACTTTGGGGCAGCTGGGGTTACATAGACAGTTCTAGGACAGCCTGGTCTACAGAGAGAGTTCTAGGACAGCCAGGGCTACAGAGAGAGTTCTAGGACAGTCAGGGCTACAGAGAGAGTTCTAGGACAGCCAGGGCTACAGAGAGAGTTCTAGGACAGCCAGGGCTACAGAGAGAGTTCTAGGACAGCCAGGGCTACAGAGAGAGTTCTAGGACAGCCAGGGCTACAGAGAGAGTTCTAGGACAGCCAGGGCTACAGAGAGAGACCCTGTCTCAACAAAACAAGAAAAAGACAGTCAGAAAATTGTTTGCAGACTTTACCTCCAGACTGAGAGCCTATAGTGGAATTCTTTGGATGAGGCACTTCTGCTCCTCCCTTCCCTTCTTGAGTTTGGTTATTATAGTCAAGTCATTTGAAGTACTATTAGTTGGATTAGTTTGTTTTATTTGCATACTTGTTTAGGTTTTTCTCTTTGGCCCTTGGCTTAGTTTTTTTTTTTTTAAGATTTAGTTTTTATTTATGTGTATTGTGTGTTTGTGTGAGTGTATGCCATACGTATATAAGTCCTTACAGAGGCTAGAGGTATTGGATCTCCTGAAGCTGGAGTCTCAGGCTGTTGGGTACTTGGAACTTAACCAGGGTCGTCTGAAGAATATCAAGGGCTCTTATCTGCTGAGCATTTCTCCGACTCCCTGTTGCTATTTTTTAGGATGTAGAATATTAGCATGAGTTCCAAAGAAGAGACTGTATCAGAAGGCATTACTCACAGATGTGGTTCCGTTCCCTCTTCCTCACACCCAGCTCTAAGCAACCAAGACCTGACTTCTGTGTCTGTTTGTTTTTTACCTTTTCCAAACTGTTGTTTGGATAGACTCGTGATAGACTTCGTCTCTTCGTGTCGGGCCTCTTTCCCTTAGTACCCTCCCTTCCATAATCATCGACACTGTTGCCCATAGTAGAAGTGAATCTTCCTTCCAGTGTTGTGTGTCCTGACGCTAGGCACACAGGGTTAAGTTCTACCACTGAGCCAAACCCCAGCCCATTTTTTTTCCTATAATTGACAGATAATTCAACCAATGTACATGCTGTTTAAATAAGCCCAATTTCACACACTTAAGTTTCAGGGCTAGATTTCAGCTTTAGACATTTATTTTAATTTTTTAACTTGAGATTATGGATTTACAAAGATGTTACAAAGAGGTCTTTGTGCTCTTTACTTAGTTTCTCCCTATATTTACATGTTATATGACTAAAAGAAATTTGTATTCATACACTTTGTTGTGTATATACCACTTTATTACATGCATGGATGTATGTAACCACCACTACAATCAAGATACAGTCCATAATGTCTTCTGAAAGCTTCTATTCCTGTTACCACCTGATAGTCATACTCCTCGTTACCACTATCCCAACTCTTTTCAAACCTCTTTTCTGTCTCCAAGTCCATAACATTGTCATTTCAAAAATGGTGTGAGAGCTGGAACTGTCACTCACTGGTGGAGTGCTTCCTCACATGCTGTGAGGTCCTGCGTTCAGTCTTGAGTAAAACACACAAACATATGCACAAAGAAGTAGGAGAAATAGAATCTAGTTGTGTATAGCCTTTGAGATTGGGTTTTTCGTGCAAATCTTTATGAATTATGTGTAATCTCTTGTATATAGACTATATCACTTTTAAAAGTCATTTCTGGGGGAAGGAGTTGCTAAAGAGACAGCTCCATAGTTTAAGAGCACTTGTTGCATTTGTAGAGGACTTGGGTTATGTTCCCAGCTCACAACCATCTGTAATTCTAGCTAGCTAGGGGAACCTAAGAACCTTTTCTGATCTCTGTAGGCACCGAACAGGCAGGTGGTGAACAGGCATACATGCGGACAAAACATTCATTCATGCACATAAAAAAAGAATAAATTTTTAAAGTCACTTCTGGGGCCGGGCAGTGGTGGCACACACCTTTAGTCCCAGCACTTGGGAGGCAGAGGCAAGTGGATTTCTGAGTTTGAGGCCAGCCTGGTCTACTGAGTGAGTTCCAGGACAACCAGGGCTACACAGAGAAACCCTGTCTCGAAAAACCAAAATAAATAAATAAATAAATAAATAAATAAATAAATAAATAAATAAATAAATAAAATTTAAAAAATATTTTTAAAGAGCCATGTTCTGTTCTGTGAATTTTTACCATTTATTTTTAATGTAATAATTGATAGGCTTAACTTTGTCTTTTTTCTGTGTACTGTCTTCTATTTCCTGAATTTACCTGAACATAAGTTAAAATTATATTTCTATCTTTAGTCCTTTTCTATTTCTATGTATCATATTACATAGGTCCTTTTAAGTGGTTGTTTTAGATATTAGACTATGTGTACATAAAATTGTCAACAATTCACCAGTTACAGACATCTTCCTCCTCTTTTACCCTTTCCTCGCTCCCATTTTTAATATATTTTTTTATTAAACATTGAGAATTATGCCAATGTTAGAATTCTTTGCTTCAGGCATTTAACTTAATCTAGAAAAGAGGGAAAGCATAATATCATTTACGCATTTTTCTCTATTCCTTTCTTTCTTCCTGAATCAGTATTCCTTTTGTCACTCTGTTTAAATATCTCCCCCCCCTGCCCTTTTTTCCCATTCTTCTAAGGTAGATCTAAGGTGACAAATATTCTTCATTTTCCTTCTCAGAATGTTTTGATTTTTCTCTATATACACACACAAAGTAAAACTAGTTCCTTTCTCACCATCTAAGCTTTGGCTGTGTGTGTGTGTGTGTGTGTGTGTGTGTGTGTGTTGATAGCATTAGTGTTTTTCGTTTGGTTTTTGGTTTGTTTGGGTCTTTTTTGTTTGTTTTATTTTTCTGCTTTTTGCTTTTTGGTGGAGTAGCAAGTGGACATTAACTTATGAAGGTTTGTTCTGCTGGGTGCCTTATTTCTTGCTCTCCTTTGGAGGCAGATTTCTGAAAGACATTTTGTTTAAAGATACAGGAGTTTGGGGAGTGGAGTATGCACAGGATTATACACAAATGTGTACAATATCAGAGCTGACCAATAGATACTTATAAAATATTTTACATATTTTCTCACAGTTTAGTATCTCCTAGCCATGTGTGGCCGTTGAAGACTTGAAATATGGCATATGTGATTGATTTTTTTTTTTAAATTTTAACTTAATAGCCAAATATGGTTAGTGGCTGCAATAATAGTACAGCTCCAATGGAAAACAGAAGGCCTGGGGGCTGGAGAGATGGCTCAGCGAGTAAGAGCACTGACTGCTCTTCCAAAGGTCCGGAGTTCAAATCCCAGCAACCACATGGTGGCTCACAACCATCCATAATGAGATCTGATGCCCTCTTCTGGGGTGTCTGAAGACAGCTACAGTGTACTTACATATAATAAATAAATGAATAAATAAATAAATTTAAAAAAAAAAAAAAAAAAGAAAACAGAAGGCCTGAAATTCTACTTAGCAATAGCTGATTCAGGACTGGCATAAGGAAAATATATGACAAGGTTAGAAATATCTTATGAAATTAAAAAGTAAGGAAATACTCCAAAAAATAAATAGCTAAAGTACAATAGGATGAGAAGTATCTAAGAGCACTAAGTATCTAGCCTAAGTATGACTGCATATTGCATAGTCTCAAAGAATATCCCTATAACGTTATTTCATAGATAACACTTCACAGTGGCACATCCGGTACCTCTTGGTACTGTGTACAGAGAAAAACACCAAGCTGTCTAGTTGAACAGTCCACCTCCAGAAGATAGACATGGCTCCTAGTGGGAGGGTGGGGCCACCCACCCAGAAGATAGGCATGGCTCCTAGTGGAAGGGTGGGGCTACCCACCCATCTTCAAAATTTTTGACCCAGAATTGTTCCTGTCTGAAGGAAATTGAGGGACAAAAATGGAGCAGAAATTGAAGGAAAGGCCATCCAGTGTCCAGTCCAACTTGGGGTCCATCCCACTATTGATGATGCCGTGTTGTGCTTGTAGACAGGGGCCTAGCATGGCTGTCCTCTGAGAGGTTCTATCACCAGCTGACTGAGACAGATGCAGATACTTACAGCCAGCATTGGCCTGAGGTCAGGGACGCCTTTGGACGAGTTAGGGGAAGAACTGAAGGAGCTGAAGGGGATGGCAATCCCATAGGAAGATGAATAGCGTCAACTAACTGGACCCCTGGAGCTCCCAGAGACTAAGCCACCAAGCAAAGAGTGTCCATAGGCTGGTCTGTGCCCCCTCCCCACTCCGCACATATGTAGCAGAGGACTACGTATACATACATAGGCTTCAGTGGGAGAGCCTAATCCTGTAGAGACTGATGCCCCAAGGAAGGGGACACTAGGGGAGTGAGGTGGGGGGGGTGAGTGGAGGGATGGGGGAGCACTCTCTCAAAGGCAACGGGGAGAAGGGAATGGGGTAAAGAACTCTGGGAGGGGGCACTGGGAAGGGAGGCAACATTTGGAATGTAAATAAATAAAATAATTTAAACAACAAAACAAAACACAAAACTATATTTAAGCTGGGACACCACCCCAAATAGAACCTCTTTGGGAGTAGAAACTAGACATATATCTGGTTTTTTAAGTAATTTTTATTTTGATAAAATATCCATAACGTGGGGAAAAAAAGCATCTGATCCCAGTCTGGTCAAGAGCAAATGTCAGACAAATTCAGATTAAGTAATATGAAAGCAATTATTACAGGGTCAGAGGCTAAGAGGACGTGGCAGTCAAAGGCAGTGTGGGATCCCATACTGCATCCTGGAGTTTGGCAAAATATTGTGACATCTGTAGATTAATTAGCATTAGTAACATTAAATGTCAGTTTCTTGATTTCAGTAGCTTCACCTTGGTTACACAGAATGTTCACATTCAATATTAGGGTTTACAGAAACTCTGTATGTTATTTTTACAACTGTTTCAAAGTCTGCAATTATAATTAAAACAAAATATTTAAAATTTTCTGTACCTTGTATATCCACCCTGTTTGTTTTGGGTCCTAATCTTATATATCCACTGTACTGTCATATAGCATTGCCACTTTTACACACCTAAACTTTTACATATTTTAGTCTCATGTTTGTTCAGCTCTTCTCCATAGTTGGAGCAGGTATTTGAGTCTACCTATGTTTTTTTAATCACATTTTTTCCATATCTAGCCCCTTTCTTTTCCTTTTTTGAAATTATTTTAATTTAGAAATAGAAAACCTCATAGGAAGGAAGAAAGAAACAAAAAACACAAAACATCCGGGCAGCGATTTACTTCATGAGCTTGTCACCCCTCATTGGCTCACTCGTCCCGTGATGAGAAAGGACTCAGCCACCCACAATAATGTTATTGGTAGGGATATGGATCGGCTTCACAAAGAAGCAGTGAGTCCCGTGACAGCAAATCCTGTCGCTGTGGCCACGGCAGTCTCCTGGAAGTCTTTCTGTCGGGTTTGGTGCATCTTTTAACCAGCCAAGTTGAGTCCTTTACAGACTCCTGACTTGGCTCAACAAACCACATTACCTGATCCATGTTTGTAGGACAGCGGTTTGAAAGGGTAGAGACACGTAGCTTAGGAGAGAACTGAGCCCTGGACCTTTATTTTTTAAGATTTTCTGTGTCTGTGGTGTGTGAAGTAAAAATTTTCAGTGTCCTCGTCAACAATTACTTTCTGTCGCCTCTCTGCCTCTGCTTTGGCCTCTGCCTCTGCTTTGGCCTCTGCCTCTGCTTTGGGGGTTTCTTTTCACTATAGGCCATGTTTATTCATTGTTTGCATTGGACATTGAAGTCACTAAGTACTTTGTATTCCTGTAATAACTTGAGTTGGTTTTTAAGAATCGGTTAACTTACCTGGAAACAATTCATTTCGTTTATAATTTGCTTTTAAGCTTTGTCAGGCAGATGAGAACAGCATATATCCTAGAGCTTGCAAGAGGCCCACGCAGCCACAGAAGAAAACTGGTAGTTTATGAATAATACCGTTAGTGGGAAAATATGAACCCCAAAATATTTCTTTGGGCTGTACTTTTTTTGGTTAGTTTGAGAAATTTTTTAATTTTATTTTTGATGCCCAGTTTAGTAGAAATGAGTCTTATTTTCAATTTTCTCTTTACTTGGCAGTACACCATTTGCAGTTCAGCCATGAGTGAGTCTTGGAGAGAAATAGAGGATGTTGCTCAGTAGGGGTCTGTAGAGTCAAAAACAAAACCACTTCCCGTTCATAAGCTTCTGTGAGGGAGCAGGAATGAGACTTAGACCTTGAACCAACTAACTTAGCCACGATTACTGAGGCACTGTGAGAATCAGATCATTAGATTGTGTTCTTTGCTTTCTATAAATACAACTATAATCCATAAAGTAGATTGGATGGCCTTGGGTTTTGTAGTGCAGAGCAGTTTGTACAGAGGTGTAGGAGATAGAGAAGTGTGCGAGGCTTGCCTTATATTTATGAATCAGATTTTAAGTAAAGCCACAGCCACTTCCTTGTGTGTCATTCATGTTTTAGCAGAGGGCACGGTGCCACAGAGCTGGCCCGGTTTGTAGTTTCTCACGTAAGGCTACACCACTTTCTTTTTCCGTTTTAGAAGCCGCAGCAGTTTTGATGTATTATCAACCACAAAATGTACCTTGAGCATTTCCCAGGAAGAACTGTGTTATACTAGTCTGAGTACTGATTGTCATTCCTGTGTAGTTCTCTTTGGGAAGTAATCATGTAAATAAGTAAATACGTCTTTTGGAGTAGTTGATATATTGGAACTATAAAATGATAAACAATGTTAAGGTCTTTGAATATATGGGTTTCTACTGAAAGATAGCGTTTTAGGGCTGAGAGTGCAGCTCAGTTGCAGAGCACTTGCCCTGTGTATATGAATGAAGCCAGGGTCTGTTCCCCGTCTGTTCCCTCACAGGAAGGCAAGGGGGGGTGTAGACAGTATGTTATGATGTTAGCTCTAATATTTTAAAATCTGTTTTATTCTGCCTTAGCATCAAGGCATGCCATGGGTTGCCTCTCATAAATGGACAAAGCTGTGATCCTTATGCAACAGTTTCCCTCGTGGGCCCTTCTAGGTAATGTTGATTGAATTGTTACTGGATTTTCAAGTTTGAAGTTGGACTTAAGAATTGGAAATGTAAAGTTCTTAGATCAAGTGCTGAGTAAGTGACATATAATAATGCTTTAAAAGAATTTTTAGTAAGTTCTAGAGCACACTTGGTAAACAACTTAGTTCTATCTTCACAGAAAGATACTGGGTGTCATTTTAAATCTCTATGTGTTTATTAGGGTGTGGTGAAAACTTCAATCTTATACCATTGTCAAATGTATTTTAAAATGTATTCCTGGGCCGGGTGTGGGGACAAACGCCTTTAATTGAAGCACTTGGGAGGCAGAGGCAGGTGGAGCTCTGCGAATCCAGGCCACCTTAGTCTACATAACAAGTTACAGGCCATCCAGGGTCTAAACCAAAAAACCCCAAATCACATACACCTGGCTGCCTTTACTCATTAACATTCTTTCAAATGCCCTCAATTTTATATAAGTAAAAGAATTACATTTTAGTGAACTCAAAATAGCAAAGCATTTTCCATACCAGGATTTGGAAAGCTGCTTAGAACTGAGAACTGCCTTTTCTATTCATGGTATCGGGGCTTTGTGAAGAGAGTTCCAAGCTCTAGAAGAACTAAGGTCCTAAACTATGGTAAAGTGAAGCATGATGTTGAGTAATTGGTCTATAATTTATGAAAAACCAGTAACACTTTGCAGTGTCTATATTAGATAACTTCATTGTAGTTTCTTTACCGAACTGACTAGTCTGGAGTTTGTCTGCAACTGGAAGCTGCTCAAATCAAGAAACAAAAGCACAAAATTTGTTATCCCTTATCCTTATCACCTTGACTGCCCCTTTATCACCTAAAGCTCTATTCTTTTTTTAATAGTCATGAAGTCTGAGAGAGAGAGAGAGAGAGAGAGAGAGAGAGAGAGAGAGAGAGAGAGGAAGAGAGAGAGAGAGAGAGAATATGACTCAAAGCACCTGATACCATGGAGCTGAAATACTGATATGCTATTATTGCAGATTGGTTTTAAATTTAAAAGCAGAAAATCATATGGCATTAAATGCTGTCAAAGGGCTTTTCCCATCATGTTAAAAATGTTCAACCTCACTGGATATTGGAAGCATAATGATAATCCCTGTACCTGGGTGGCAGATGTAGAGGATCACAAATTCTTGCCAGCCTGAACTACTTACAACCAAGTCTCACAGAGAAATGAGAAGGGGAACAAGTCAGCCTAGGGGAGCTGCTTGTTTGGAGTGAACCTTTTCGTAGCTCTGTAATTGAACCAGACTATCGATGCTAAGCAGTTGCTCTACCAGTGGGGTATATTCTCAACTCAGGAGGCTGTTCTTGTTTTCTGTTTAATGATTTCTATCTCATGACAAATTCTTTAATGGAACTTTTAAAGTAACATTCCACAGAAACTTTTTTTAAAAGATTTATTTGTGTTTATTTTGTGTACATTGATGTTCTTCCTGCTTGTATGTGTGTATGAGTGTGCCAGATCTCCTGGAACTGGAGTTATAGACAGTTGCGAGCTGCCATGTGGATGCTGGGAACTGAACCAAGGTCCTTTAGAAGAGCAGCCAGTGCTCTTAACCACTGAGCCATCTCTCCAGCCCAGAACTCTTTTTTTTCACAGTTGATTTTGCTATTGTACTACAGTTGCACAAGACATTCACATTGGTTGAGTCTAGCTAAAGACACAAGACTCCCTGTACATTTCTTTATGACTGCCTCTGAATTTGTACATTCACTTGAGAATTAACAGGCTTTTTTGTTTGTTTGTTTGTTTGTTTCTTGTTTTTGTAAGTTACTGTCCTGGCTGCAGCCCCCAGAAGTAAACTGAGTTCAAAGTTACTTTTCATGTTTCTCAGGTATTCCAACATCAGTAAAAGCACTTTGAGGCTTACTGCCTTTCTTCTCACCACTTCTTCTGCTCATGTAATAGGATGTGTTTTAAAATGTCAAAGATAATTTGGAATCAGCTTCTCACAGCCATGGAGACAGTAACCCAATCTTGTCATGTATAGATATAAACTTGTATTCTGTGTACGAATATTCATCGGATTCAAGTTTGTGAGGCTTCCATCCCTTGGCTTTTTTCCCTTGCATAATATGTAATTTATTGTCTTCTCTCAGTCATCCTAACATGTACACAAAGGTTAGGCATAGTTGGAAATAGCTTGTTTTATAATTGTGTACTATTAAGTTCTACAAGGTAAAACTCTACTACTTTGGAACAGGAATGACCAAAAGAAGACAAAAGTAAAGAAGAAAACAAGCAATCCGCAGTTCAATGAAGTCTTCTATTTTGAGGTAATTTCTCATTTTATATAAATGTTAATGTTTGATATGTAATTGTAGTTGATTTAATTTTGTAAACCACAGCCATTGTAATTATTTTATCAGTTAATGCAGCTGTTAATCTCTGTCCAGAAGGCAGTAGAACCATAATGTCACGCATGTAACTCTGGTTGGTTTGGAAGTGGGGGGGTTAGAGCCCCTACTCTGTAGTCACCCTCATTGTCACAGCTACCTGGAGAGCCTCCCCACACTTTCTAGTCTACCTGACACAAAGAGACTCTTCTGAGTAGACTGTTTGAAAACCTATAGAAATTTAAATATTATCACTCAGAAGATCTGAAGCCTTTTCCCAATTGACATTAATGGTCAATTAAATGTAAAGCCTGCCTTCCATACCTTGTGGAAGAACAATAGCAAATCGGCCAAATATGAGACTGCTTTGAGAGTTTGAAACACTTTGTGGTTAGCCCTTTTTCCCATTAAGTTCTCCGTAATCTAATTTACTCTGTAGATGTAGCTTGTTCATGAAGATCTCCAGCTGCCTGGAGTGAGTCCTAACCACTAGACCACCAAGCCTGCATCTTCAGCTCCTTTGAAATTGCCCCAAATAAAGTGCTTTGGCATTCTTTAAATATTTAGTCCTTTTTCATAGTAATCGAAGACTATAGAAAAATCTAAAAATCAAAATATCTAAAAGATTGTAATAACAGAACAAGCTGCAAATGATATTAAGATGTGAGAGCAGTTTGTAAAAATAGGTAATTACATCTTGAAGTTTTTCTTTTGTATTTTTCTTCTGTTTTGGAGAGGGCGCCAAAGTACCCCTACTCATGCCTGATTGTTGTTAATAAAAAGGAGCATGGGCTGAAGAAAATGCCGAAGGTGACATAAGAAACTGGGGGGGGGGGGGACAAGGAAAACCTGCTAAGTCAAGAGACTTCCTCTCCTGGCTGCGGACTTGGTGCAGTTTTCTACATTTATTAATGGCCCTTATGTCTAACCATGAGAATATGAAGAAGATGACAATTGTAAAAGCTGCTGTCCAAAGTCACTCACTGCACATAGTTCACGCCTCAGATGGGCTGGAATTCACTGTGCTCAGGAAGAACCTATAACAAGCAGGTAACTTTTTGAAAGTCATGGTCTGAAATTCTTGCCTTACAGATTTATCTATCAGGCCTTAAAATGTTTATCCATCTTGCCCTTTGTTAGATTGGTTATAAAGACAGGCATGTTCAGTAAAACCAGGGCAAGACATAAGAAAGCACACACATAGGTGCATATACACAGCTATCTCGTGTAGCACCCATTGCTTGAGCTCAGGGCCAAAACAGTCCAAAACTAGATTTTATAAGTGAGAACAGAGATAATATTACAGAGACAGAACATTTTGGGTACAGAAGCAGAAAAACTGAAAGTTATACCCAAAGAACATCAAGTAAAGATTTAACTGAGTTTGGTAAGAAAGTAACCAGAAAAAAGTAAAAAGATGGAATAAACTGGTAAATGAGAGCTTCCAGTGCCTGGCCGGCAGCACTTTAACTTTAGCCGTTGAATATACTTGAACTAGAAAGAAGTAACTATGCTCTGTTAGCAGATGCCTAGAGACTTTCAGTGTTCAAAGAAAGAGCTGAGAGGGGGCAGAAGTCGAGATAACTGACCATGGAAAAGAGATCAGAAGCACCCATGGATCCCTGTAAACATCCTCCAGCAGGCGTCAGATGTGGTGCACGCCTGGAATTCCAGTCCTTGAGAGGTGTGGGCGGGAAGATCAGAGTTTCAAGGCCAGTCTCAGGCCACCTTATCTCAGAAAACAAATAAAATTTGCTAACAGGACAGTTACATGACTGAAACATGGTATATGATAACTATGGATCACAGTACAAGATTTGTTACAGAGTCAGGAGAGCCAACAGAGTGAAGAAATGCAGCAGAGAAGAAAACCAAAGCAGCTCTGGTGCTTACTCACTCTTTGGCTGACTGAGTTTATATTGTAGCTTCCTCATTTTTAAAGTGAGGGTAATAAATCTAGCTCTGCCTACCTCAAAGCAACCTACTGATGAATCAAAGAGATGTGATGGCACTTTGTAAGCCAGACAACATGCTGTGGCTTTAAGTTAGTTTTAGAAGAAAATAAAACAACCTTGGAGAACCACCTGTGCAAATTCCAAGAAAAGAGAGCCGCAAGAGGTGGCAGGCTAGTCCCCAGGTAAACGGAATGCAGAGAGCTCTTCTGGGAATAGGTCAGAGAGAAGGAGGGAGGTTGGGAGAGGGAGGGAGCGATGGGTAGAGAGAGGGGTCCAGGGACACTGACAAGTACAAGTTGACACTGATTTGGTGATGAAGAGAAATGTTAGAAGGGTGATCTGTAAAGAAGCTGGCGATAAAGTGGTTCCTGTCCTGAGTAGGAGGTGAGGAAGCCCCCGTCCTGGGTGAATGAGAATTAGTTTTTAGGTGGTCTCTGAAAAAGAGACAGGAGGATTGTGATTTAAGGGGAGACTTTTTCTTAGACTAGAAAGAAGTGATCCGACTAGTAAGGACAGATGTACTTAAAGTAGACTAAATGCTTATAACACATGCTTCTTAAATACTGTGGCCGAAGGAGCAGGCTTGGGGAGGCGATCTTAGAATCATCACCTCTTCAAAGGCCTGAAGGTGGGAGGGAAGTGGATGCTCAGCTTGGTGGCACTTGAGGAAGTTCCTGCCCAGTGGCCTTGATATTTTCAGTAAAAAAAAAAAAAGAAATAAAAACTTAAGAAGGAAATGTGAGTACTTTGTGAGAGCTGGGAAGACTACTGGGTGGGGTGACATGTGCAGAGCTCTGTAAACCAGGGGACCAGGTGTGACTCCAAGTAGAGAAGCCCACGTGGAGGCAAAGAGGCCTTTGATTTTTATGCCAGCCTTTCTTACCTTCTGGTGCATAGTTGGTACACTTCCCGTGCTTTGGAAATTACTTTCACACTTGACTCCTCTTATATTTGTAATTGGATATTTTGAGAATGGTCATTTTTGAACTCATGAAGGAAGAAGATATTTCAAACTGTTGTTACTGAAATACTTTGTTTGTAGGTAACCAGATCCAGCAGCTACACCAGGAAGTCCCAGTTCCAGGTGGAGGAGGAGGACATTGAGAAGCTGGAGATCAGGTCAGTGCCTTGCTGTTTCATTAGAGAATGGCTTTTTTCTATGTCAGCCTTGATAGGACTCTTTATAGCAAGTTGATTGATGAAACTTAGATAAACAGGCATCTGACTTAATCCACTTATCCTTTCAAAATCGGATTCTTTTCAGAAATACCAAAGAATTTTTCTTGTGTGAGCAAAGACAACCTAATTTCACCTATTCTGTTTTTCATTTTTCCCTAATTTAATTGCTCCTTAACTATCTGGATTATAGAATAATGAATGGGAAACCAATTATATTTAATCCAATTTAGAAATAATTTTTTTATTCTTCTTAACATATCTGCTGACTATCAGAAATTTCAGTGAGGTAAGGAGATAACTGCACAGGTGCATGTGTTTGAAGTTTGTGATATTTCCTAGGTCTTAAATATCTATGCTGTTTTGGAAAGGAAACTTTTGCAAATGCATGTGTAGGTGTGGTGTTAACAGTGTGTTGTCTAAAAGGCATATTAATCATGTTTTCACAGTGTTAGGCAATATTTTTCTAAATATTCTAATCACCCATCTTTACATATTAATTTATCATCGGAAAAAAAAAAAAAAACCTGTGGTCTTGTTTTGTTTTCTCAATTCAGTAAAGTTTAAAAAAAGAAAAAAAGAAAAAAAACCAACCCTATACTTTCAAACTTAGTTGCTCCTTTTATACTGTCTAGAATTCGGCCAGGGAGGTGGCTTAGCTGGTAAAGGCACTTGCTGCCAAACCAATTTTCCTGAGTTCTATTCCTTGGACCCGCACAATGGAAGGAAAGTACCCACTCCTGTAAATTGTCCTCTGACCTCCACATGTGCACAGGGGCATGCATCCCTCCCCCAAAATTAATTAATAAAGATGTAAATTAGAATTTAAATTGTGATTTTTTTCAATAAAAATTACTGTAGTAATTTGCTTTCAAAGTCTAGCTAATGCATTATATGATGATGCTGACGTCTCTTCTAAAAGCATGTAAAAATAGTAGCACAAATCAAAATCACTTGAACCTACCCAGTGTGGTTTGCCAGAACTAAAGCCAGGATTTCCACTTCCAGGATTGACTTGTGGAATAATGAGAACCTAGTCCAAGATGTTTTCCTGGGGGAGATTAAGGTTCCTGTCAATGTGTTACGAAATGATTCCTCTCATCAAGCCTGGTAAGAAGACAAACACTCTGACAAAACAAATTTAATTCTCTTTAATAAAGAGTATAAACGTATGCTTGCTGGAAATAAGTCCAAAGTTACTGATATTATTTGTTATTAGAGGAAAAATAAGTACTTTAATAGTTGTATCACTTGATCTATGATACTGGGATAAAAGAATTTAGTTGTCTAGGAATATTTTTCTGTTTAAGGATAAAATCTTGGGGCTGTAGAGATAGCTGAACTCTCTGGTCTGTTTGGACTGGGTTTCAAATCACCAAAAAAAAAAAAAAAAAAAAAAAAAAAAACCGGCTTTAACTTTAGGCCTAAGGAATCCACTGCTCTCTTTGGTCTTGATGGGCACCTGTACATACATGGACAGACAGACATACACACACACACACACACACACACACACACACACTAAAAATAAAGTCTTGGGCTGGAGAGATGGCTCAGTGGTTAAGAGCACTGACTGCTCTTCCAGAGGTCCTGAGTTCAATTCCCAGCAACCACATGGTGGCTCACAACCATCTGTAATGGGATCCGATGCACTCTTCTGGTGTGTGTCTGAAAACAGCTACAGTGTACTCATATAAATAAAAATAAATAAATCTTTTTTGTTTGTTTGTTTGTTTTGAGACATGGTTTCTCTGTGTAGCCCTGGCTGTCCTGGAACTCACTCTGTAGACCAGGCTGGCCTCGAACTCAGAAATCCACTTGCCTCTGCCTCCCAAGTGCTGGGATTAAAGGCATGTGCCACCCCTGCCCGGCTTAAATAAATCTTTTAAAAAATAAAGTCTTAAATCTAAGAAATGAGAAACGTTAAGACAGACATTGAATGAACCACTCATCAGTGCTTGATCACATGTTATCATCTGTAGTTTGGATGCTTTTTTGTGACAAGAATTCTGGGTAGAAAGCAAAGGGCTTACTGAGAAGACACAGCAGTATGTGGGCGGGTGTATGATTTTCCATCATCACACACTTAAAAATGCAGATAACCTTGATGTATTTTCTGAGCGTAGGATGTTGGCATTGAACTGATTGACTGTTGAGGAGCTCTGGGGGCTCAGTATTGACTGTAATGTCATTTGGCCTTTTCATGGCTCTAATAGTGATACTGAATGATGTTAATAATAACCTCAATGTTTTACCATTAAATTCATGTGAAACTTTTTGTCTGCTATAGCCCTTAAAAACTAGTATTTTCTTTCTGTCTCTTCATGTGTCTTGGCCTGTGTTTCTTCCTAGATTGGTATTTCAACTGAGTATGTAGGAACATGCTTTCTCAGTTGTTGGTGTCTGTTCACGTTGCTATGCAAACATGTAGGTATGCATACACACATGTGCATGTAGAGAATAGAGCTTGACACTGGACATGATCATCAGCCAGTCTCAGCTTTTGGAAAGAGGACTTCTGAACCAGGAGCTCACTGATTAGCTAGGCGGGGTGGTCAGTGAGCTCCAGGGAATCCACCTGTCTTTACCTGCCCAGTGCAAGGATTACAGATGTGCATACCAGTTAAACCCAGCTGTTACATCCTCATGCTCTCCAGAGCAACTGAGCCATTTCTCTAGCCTCTACCACTTCCCTTTAAAGATCACTTTTTAAAATGAAATCTAATATTTGTGCTTGCTTATTAAGTGTATTAGAGTCACTTGTATATACTGTGTAATGATCAAATCAGTATAGTCAGCATTTCCATCTCTCAAATACCATTCCCATGTGTTGGGATGCTGGAGAGTTCGTATGCTGAAATGTAACATCAGTTGTTACAGACCATAGTTAGCTAACCTGTTGGATTATAAACAGGAGAGCTGCTACTCCCACAGCTGCATTTAGAGCCCGTTCTAATAATGCTACCTTTTTCTGCCCTTTCTCCCCTCCTGCCTCCAGCAACCTATAGTCTACTTTGTTTTTATGTGGATCAACTTTAGTTTTCACAAATGAATAAGAACTTGTGGCCTTTGTCTTTCTATGCCTTACTTCACATGATAAAATGACCTCTAGTTCCAGATGAGTTACCACAAGTGATAGGATTTCACCCTTTAATAGCAAAATGTCTGTTAATGAATAAATGGATCTAAATACTGTGGTCTGTGCACACTGGACCGTTAACCATAAGAACCATTCTTTAGAACTCGGCTGCCTAGAAGAGGACTCGATATTGAATGTTTAGAGGTTGGATTTTTGTTGTTTAGTTTTGTTGTTTTGGTTTCCAAGGCAGAATCTCACTATGTAACCTTGGCTGGCCTAGATCTTGCTATGAGGACCAGACTGTCCTTGAACTCAGGGTCCGCCTGCCTTTCTTTGCCTTCTAAGCGCTGAGACTGAAGCTGCGCATCACTGCGAGAGCTGACGCTGGATCCCATTTGCCTTTAAAGGAGCCTGCCCCCAGACAGTCCTCATTTGGATTATGCTATTCCATAGCTTCCCTTTGATAGACTGCATTTTAGGCTTCTTTTCACATTGTATTTTTTAACTCTTCTAATGCAAATCTGAATGTATTGGTCTCTCTAAAGACATTTTGTGTTTTATAATTTCTAAATGCATCAAGAGGGAGAAAAATTACTGTTTGCTTCCCCCACCACATGTCATGCTCCCTTCCTTCTCCATGAAAATTCCTGAAGTCAGTTTTTAAGTCTTGAAAATAATATTTCATACTCTTCAGTACAGAAGAGAAGAATGAGTTTTATGTCTCCCAGGGCCCACCACAATGAGCTTCAGGTCTGCCCCACATTGTGTACTTACAGTGACACTGTCTCTCCATATACTTTCAAATTTGACAAAACTTTCTGCCTTGGCCAACTAGGGAATATTGACAATAAGTAATTTTATTTCAGTTTCTCCTATTAATAGTATAAGTATTTTATGTGCTTTTGAGTGCTGGTGTCTTTGAGGTCAGAGTTATTGGATCCTCTGGAGCTGGAGTTACAGGTGATCTGTGGCTGCCTGATTGTGGGTGCTAAGAATTGAACTCAAGGGCTGGAGAGATGGCTCAGCAGTTAAGAGCACTGACTGCTCTTCCAGAGGTCCTGAGTTCAATTCCTACCAACCACAGAGTGGCTCACAACTATCTGTAATAAGATCTAATGCCCTCTTCTGGTGTGTCTAAAGACAGTGATGTAATCACATTAAATAAATAAATGAATGAATGAATGAATCTTAAAAAAAAAAAAAAGAATTGAACTCAAGTCCTTTGTAAGAGTTTATGATCTCAACCACTGAGCTAGTTCTTTAGGCCCCAATAATATGAATATTTTAATTTAAAGTAGCCTGTCAGAAGCATAAATGCGAAAATTTATGTAGCATAAAAGAGAAGAATATGTTAATATATATGTATTAATGCTCTTTGTATGGAAATATAAAAATGTTAATGCCATTTTAATTCAAGATCTTGGTCTTCTTTATCACTTCTAGAGCTGTAGCATCCTCTAGTGGTATTAAAGGTAACTGCACAAAAACTCAATTCCATTGAGGCATAATTATTTCTAATGTTGGTTGCAAAGGGTCATAATAACTTATTAGTAATATGTTTGAAGTTTTTCTATTTTCTTTTTTCCAATAGTTTCCATTAGTATTTGCCTATTGTATCAGATGTCTAAAAACTGGTTCTTGATGGTTTCAATTTTTTAAGATTTCTACTTTATATTATGTATATGAATGTTTTGCTGTATGTACGTTTGTGCACTACATATATGCCTGGTGCTTGTGGAGGTCCTCAGACGGTGTCAGATCCCTGCCACTGGAGTTACAGATAGTTGTGAGCCAACGTGTGGGGCCTCTACAAAAGCAACACGGGTTCTTCACTGCTGCGTCATCTCTCCAGCACTAACTACTTCCTATTTAATTTTATTTGCAGATTATAATATGGCTTAAGCCACTTTCCCTTTGCTTTCTAAAACTTTTTTGTTACACTTATTTATTTACTTTTATGTGTGTCCCTTGTGTGTACAGCATGTGAATGCCTATAGGAGTTGTTCTCTGTTTCCACCACTTGACTCCTGGGTATTGAAGTAAAGGCGTCTCTGTTTACCTCAAGTTGGTTCTTGGTGGTGATGGAATCTGGGAGAATGAAACGGATTAAAGTCTCATGCACTAGCCAACTGCCCTCAGAGCATCAGACAGTTTATACTCTGAGGGTTAAGAAGCGTCACCTGAGTAAAGTGCACAGTCAGCCACAAGGACAAGCTGCATGTGCCAAAGCCATGCTTTTCCATGGAGGCACATAAACAAATAACAATCCCAGTTGTGCAGAATAATCAAAGTAGCCCAAACTCACTCTCACCTGCTACACCTGGGAGGAGAATGAAACTGCATTCCAAGAACAAGTCTGTGTTTTTGAAGGAACTGAGATCACAAGACTCTTGTCATTGTCTCACAAGCACTCAGAATTTTCCTTGCTCGACTCCACTCTTGGACCGTGTTCTGATAGTCAGCAAGTGCTTTTACCCAGTGAACCATCTTGCCAGCCCCCCTTCTTTTCTGAGTGATTTATGACCTTAACATTGGTTTTTTTTGTGGGGGGATAATTAGATCAGATGTTAGCATTGTCTTTTTCGTTGATACTAGCTAATTTTCACTTTGCCATGTGTAGGTAATAGAACATGATTTGATGTTTTTTTTATGGGTTGTTTTTTTTTAAAGTAGGAATTACACCATTCCTAGGTAAAACGATGTAGAAGAGAATCCTGCCTCCTTCCCCAGTGCTACTCAACTCGGTCATGTTTCTGAGCCAGCCTCTGTTCTCCAGTTTCTGGGAATATTTTCTGTATTCATAGGCAAATGAATGTGTATATTTTCATTCGTTCTTTTGTTTTATTTTATTGAAATTAGGTTTCTGTGTGGCCTGGGAGTCGTAATCCTCCTGCTTTAGCTTCTCAAGTGCACACATGGCCACACACACCCCTGTACTATGCTTGTATGTTTACTTAACAATATAGTAGAACACTATAGCTATGCATTGACTCTTGATAGTGGTTAACAACTTACGCTCTAGAATCAAACTGCCTTAACTCAGGGTCCACCCTCACCAGTAATGACATGCTCTGTGCTTGCACTTATTTTATGGACGTGCTGAAGACGGAACATGCTGAGAACAATCTGACCCACTGAGCTGCAGTCTGGCCCGTGGTTTACTCTTCAGCAGCTCCCCCGTCTACTTACCCCGCTTGTTGTTAAGTCACTGCCATCACATGGAGTCAGTTGTACTTCTACTTTAGGTACTTGCTACAACCGAGAGACAATGGAAACAAGTCATCTAAAACTGATGACCTGGGATCTCTTCTATTAACTCTCTGTTATACAGAAGACTATGTGCTTCCATCAGAGTACTATGGACCGTTGAAAACTTTGCTGCTAAAATCACCAGATGTTCAGGTACTTTAAAAATCTTTTTTTTCCCCCAAGTGTTTTGTGATTTATTCTGGATTTGTATATAGGAACCCACAAAACTTCAAGATATAAACCCAGAAAAATGGTTAGCTTCATCAGTCCACATGTTGAAGGAACCCTTGTGGTCAGCTCCGGGAACTGCTTAAAACTATTATATGAAAAGGCTAAACTAATTCTGTAAATAATAAGAAAAGATTTCATAGTGTCAGCTCTTACAAAGTGCTGTGTATTTGATTTCTCTAAACCTGAATACTGATGTGTGCTTCAAATTTTATCTCTGATTATAATTTATAAAACTAAATACTATTTTATATATCAGTTATAATTATGTTTAAATTACATCCACAAGTTAGTGATTAAGCATGCAACCATGTTTCCTTGATTCTGTGTTTGTTTTTTTACCTTCTTTATCCTAGCCAGTATCCGCCTCAGCTGCTTATATTTTGGGTGAAATATGTCAAGATCAGAAGGATGCTGTTTTGCCCCTTGTCCGACTGTTGCTGCATCACAGTAAACTTGTTCCTTTTATCACTGCGGTGGCTGAACTGGACTTGAAGGATACTCAGTAAGAACTGTACTGCATTAAATGTTTAAACTTCAATTTGCCAGATTGTTTTGTAGTCTCAGTTCTTTTGTATTGACCAAGTTTACTATACACTAGGTTAAAAAGAACTACTTAGTCAGTAACAAAAGACAGTTCTTAAAGTTACCAAACAGAATCCAACAGTAAGAACCAGTTAGTGCAGGAATGTGCATGATTCAGTGGCGCGGTTTCCTGTGTTACTGTCACTGATCTTTGCTGCTGGATGCAGCGATTCACATGTCACAGCAACAACTCTTTATGAGGTACACATAGGCACACAGGACGTTACAAAGAGCAGCCAGTGCCTTTCCATTCCCATGGTCGCGAGACAGCACCATCGTCTTACGCACACATGCCCGCACTACACTTTTTTAAATTCATAAACGTAGTTTCTTTTTTAAAATGACTTTTAGCATTTCATAAAGTAGTTTTGATAGGTTTAGAAATTCTAATGGCAGCAAACATTCCTGTTAGTAGTAAAAATTACTAAAATTGTGTATATGATCAAAGTCAAATTGCTACTGTTTGAAAACTTTTCTTCTTTTTTCTGTCAGTGGTTTTGTCTCTTTCTATTTCTATTTCAGAGATGCCAACGCAATTTTTAGAGGAAACTCCCTGGCTACCCAGTGTCTCACTGAGATGATGAAGATAGTGGGCGGGCACTACCTGAAAGTCACACTGAAGCCTGTTCTGGATGAGGTACCACGCAAACCTCGCCGCCAGAGTCTGTGCCCAGCTAGAGCAGCCCTCCTCAACCCGTGCGTCTCGAACAAAAACCCTGACAGGAGTCATCTGAGGCTATCTGCATATCAGATATTTACATTATGATTCCTAACCATAGCAAAATACAGCTATGAAGTAACAATGAAATTAACCTTATGCTTGGAGTCCACCACTGCATGAGGAACTGTAGTGTAGTAAAGGGTCCCAGCAGGAGGGAGGCTGAGAGCCACTGCTGTAGAGCTGCTCTTTCAGGGAGTACTGTGCTGATGAGAAGGCTCTGTCCATTCATGGGCTCCTGGAGGAATCGGTGTAGACACTTTATAAGTAAATTACTTTGCCCTCTGTGGATTCTTACTCACCAGGCACATTGATTGCATAATTGTTTGTTATATTTTTATTTTACTAGGATTTTAATACAGTTCTTTGGAAAATTGTCTATACTGTATTAAGTTATATCCAGGTGGGAGCTTTAAACTTTGTTAGATTTATTTTTTATAATATCAGAAGAAGAATTATTTTCATGTTAAATCACCTAGGAAAGAAGAGTAACTGAAAAATACTTGTATATTCCAGATATGTGAATCCTCGAAATCCTGTGAAATAGATCCTGTTAAGTTGAAAGAGGGTGATAATGTAGAGAATAATAAGGTATGATTACATAATGGAGTTTATAACTACATTAATTTTTGATCTTGGTATTATACCTGTCTCCCAGAAATGGTTTATTTTATTTTCTATGTATGAGTGTTTTGCCTGCATGTATGTCAGTGTGCCATTTGTGTGCCTGGTACCTGTGGAAGTCAGAAGAGGACATTGGATCATCTGGGAATAGAGTTATACGTGGCTGTAAACCATCATGTGGGTGCTAAAATCAAACCCAGGTCCTCTGCAAGCACATGAGTGCTCTTAACCACTTAGCCATCTCTCCACCCTCCAACATACACTCTTAAACTTTAATAATGCCATGTGTCTGGAAACAGTTATTCTTTACATTAGCCTTTACTTTCCAGAGCATTTCATAGTACTGATTTTAGTTTATTTTTATTCTTAAAATTTTTAATTTAGACTTTTTAATTAATTATGTCTATGTGTTTGAAGGTATGTGTATGGGTATGTGCACATGAATGCAGGTGCCAGCAGAGGTCTGAGCAGGACAGTGTGTCTTCAGGAGCTGGAGTTACAGGCAGATGTGGGTGCTGGGAACTGAGCTCTGGTTCTCTGGAAGCTAATCTTTTGTTAGTATATATTAATTACAGATTACGTCATGATTTTCATACATGCATACAAGGTGTTTTGATCATGTTAACCCCTTTTATCTTTTTTGTCCCCTTCCTACTGATTTCTTTCCTCTTCCCTACTAGTCCTCCTCTGCGACTTTTCTTTCTTCTTTCCTTGTTAGTTTTTCAAGGCCAGGTTTCTCTGTCTAGCTCTGGCTGTCCTAGAGCTCCCTGTATAGATCAGGATGGCCTTGAACTCACAGAGATCCGCCTGCTTCTGCTTTCTGAAGGCTGGGATTAAAGGGGCGTGTGCCACCACTGCCCGGCTCTCTCTTATTTTATAAGTGTGGCTGTGTGCATGTGAAAGAGCAGGCTGTGATCAGAGGCTGTGAATTCCTTCGAGCTGTAGTTGCTACGGAAGTGCTTCTGTTTAAGAACCTGTGTTCTAAGTCGGGCAGTGGTGGCGCACGCCTTTAATCCAGCACTTGGGAGGCAGAGGCAGGTGGATTTCTGAGTTCGAGGCCAGCCTGGTCTACGGAGTGAGTTCCAGGACAGCCAGGGCTACACAGAGAAACCCTGTCTCGAAAAACCAAAAAAAGAGAAAAGAACGTGTGTTCTTAGCTGCTGAGCCTCTCTAGCTACCTGCCTTTTTATTCCTTTTCTTAAGTTTTTGTTTTCAATTATTGACCCTTCTGCTTTTCTACACCATCATGTCGCATGCGTGTGCATGCTCGTGTGTCCTTGTAAGTTTACTTAGGGACAGGAAGCGAGGGGTTAATTACAGTAGCATAGATAACTTCCCAATAATTATACCACAGAAAGTGTTTCTCTCTCCCCCAGCAACCCATGGTTGCCTGTCAAGACAGGTGGGACGTATAAGCCCCTCCCCACTCTGTGAGAAACTGTCATGGACCTGATTTTCTATAGGTCTTATTCTGGTGATCATAGCTACTGAGAATTCAAGAGTCCAGGGGCCATGTCGTGCTTTAAAAACCGTTAGGGAGCAGTCACTCTTTTCTCCGAGAGTCTTCTGTCCACTCTACCGGGATGTTCCTGAACCTTTAGGGAGGCCCACTTAGGGCTAAGCACAGTCCCTGATTCCCAGCACTGTGAGCCACCCACTACAAAAGGAAGCTTCTCTGACCACAGCCTCACTAATCTGTGGGCATCCACTTAGCAAGTCAGCAGCAGGAGCCTTCCCAGTACACCGATACTCTTACTCCCAGCTATGGGTTTTTGACTGGGTTAGGTGAGATTCTCTCCTGTGAAGCAAGGCATCAGATCCAAATCAGAAAGTGCTTGTCTCATCCCCAAAACAGTAGCTCCCCATTGCCTGGCAGATCAGTAGTAGAGTGCACAGGGTCACAGCTGAGCAAATTCTTAATGACAGTTCTCCCTTAGCAGCCTGCATTATGCCATCTAACACTGTGAAATCTAACTAGCAAGGAGAGTATTTGTAGACTAGAGAAAATGATGTCTTCAGCAGTAGGGTCTTATCATTTAGTTCTAGTGAGCAACCCACAGTATTGGAAATAGCCTATAATAATAGTGGATTGAAACTGCAGCTAGCTATAATCTCCATTCTGACTATTTCTTTCAGGTCACACTCGTTAGACTACGTGACACAGTGATTTTAGTTGCCTCTGAGAAACCTATAATTGTGTTGGGGTCACAAGCTTTCACTGTAGTGTATAACTGTGTACTAATGCTGCCTATCATGAATTATTTCCCCGGTTTCCTTTTTTATTGTCTTGTTAATTGTGCTTCTTGTGAAAATTACTCATATATTCATTCACTTGTCTAGAAAGTCTGAATTTAACTTAAATTAAGCCAGAATGTTGATTGGCCTCTTTTTTTTGTATGTTTTTTGTTTTTTGTTTTTCGAGACAGGGTTTCTCTGTGTAGCCCTGGCTGTCCTGGAACTCACTCTGTAGACCAGGCTGGCCTCGAACTCAGAAATCTGCCTGCCTCTGCCTCCCAAGTGCTGGGATTAAAGGCGTGCGCCATCACCGCCCGGCTTGATCGGCCTTCAAACTGAGTTGGGACTAGAAGCAGCACTTCAGGAGTCTAGATAGTCGCCCGCTAATAAATCTCATACCCATTACTTGTTTTCATGAAGATAAGATGTGTGACAATCAAAACCTCAGTGTTTCTTTTGTTAAAACCTGCAGGAGAATCTGTACTACTATGTGGGCAAAGTATTCAATGCAATCGTAGGATCAAGTGTGAGCTGCCCCACTGTGATGTGTGATGTTTTTTATTCTCTGAGGCAAATGGCTGCTAAGAGATTTCCTAGTAAGTGCTGTGTTATACTTAATCACATTTTCTTTTTCTGTTTTTTTCTCCTTGCTGTTCATTTGGTTTGTATGAAATATTTGTGCATAGGTACAGTCTTCTGAGTTTTTCGAAGATGGTGCTAGCTTCTTTGTGAGACTTAATGATTTATTTTTCCTATAATCTTAAAACATGCAATTCACTTTATTTCAATATAATGGCAACTATATAAAGAGCAACTCAAAGTCATTAGTTTTAAGAAGGAAAGGTTTGCATCTGTAAAGTTTTCTGTAGTATGTAAGTGACCCTGTTATGTATCATAGTTAACAGTGTGGGATGAGCAGGAACACCTTTGTGTGCCAGCTGTTTTCCAGCTGCAGGTTTTCACACAGTAGTAATCATTAGGTTTATATGATCGACTAGATCTGACAGCTTGGGAATACTAAGATGTCTGTGGTGAGATTCTTTTCAGAGATAGTCTTTGCCTTTACAAATACTTGTCCCAACATATGTAGGAGTTTTAGAAATCATCGTGCTTCAGCTTTGCAAAATTCGCTATATTAAGATTTTGCTTGGAAAAGCTTTATAAAGTTATGTTAGCACTTGGAAATACTCAAATTTTAGTTCATTTCTGTTGCATAAATAAATTTGCCAAAGTTCATTGCAGATCTGCCCATAACAGAGGGGGAGGCACAAACAAGGCAGCTACTTACAAATAATCAGGTTTATCTATCTGCATAAAACTGTATATTAACTTTCTTAGCCATTCAAAGAGATTTTGTTATTTCATTATGTTTGCATTTATCTGTCCCTCTCTTTAATTTGCCCAATACTAACTTCTACATGAATTCAGGTTTTGGTCTCTTGGCTAATTTTAATAAAGAGATAAAACATTTAGCTTTAAATAAATACATCTAATCTTCATAATCAATAAAGGAGGCAGAGACTTGATTTTGCATACATAAAGATGAAGTGGCAGTTAGATTCTGTCTTCAAATGGTGAGCTAGATCATAACCACTGTTTGCTAGTCTGTCTTATTTTTTACTCTTAACACTGCTTGAAGCCATTACCCATTGATTAGCTAATGAAACTGAGGTCTCAGTTGTTCTTACTACCCTCTAGTAGGGCAAGAGGTCATAAGGATAGACAGCTTGGCAGTGTTCCCAGTGTACTGAGGGATTTGTAAGAGCTAAACCCCAAGTCAAATCCAGAGATTCTTCCCCTCACCACCCACTTCTCCAGCATCTGGTTGTTGGGTTAGCCGTTGGCTCCAGTCTGAAACAAGTCCTGACAGGGACTGATCAGTGCTACAAGTAGCCTTCAGTTCACCTGCAGTTTATGTGAAGTATTGGTAGCCTCAAAAGTAAGGTCTGTAGCTGATTGCTTTTAGGCTTTACGTTGTTGCGTTTTCTTTTTGTGACAAGTACGTGAGAGAAACAAGATAAAAGATAATTGTGGGTCCACAGTTTCAGAAGCTTCAATTCAACACCCACAGGATCCATTGCTTGAGTCAGTCCTGAGGCAAGGCAAAATACTGTGATGGTATCTTGTCTCCTGGCAGTGAGGAGGCAAAGAAAGGGAGAGGGAGGTGTAAGCCCGGGCCACCCTTCACAGACATACCCAAAGTACTCTGCTTCCCCTGATAAGCCTCCACCTCCACAGCCCACCACCTCATACAACAATCTATTGCAGTTGGAATCCAGCAGTGTAGTAAACATTGATTCTATCATGATCAATCATTTCTGGAAACATTCTTACAGAAATACTCCAAATAATGGTTTGCTGATCTGGTAGGCATTTTCTGATCCAATGAACTGGATAATCAATACTAACCATAATATAGTCTTAGACACCATGAAGATTTTTAGGGTGAATTTGAAACAAAAATATAAAACTGAAAGCTATTTTTTGGTATTCAGTGTTGCCACTAGGTAGTGCTAGATAGTGCTTTTTAATATTACTATTTTTTTTATAATTTCAAGAATCTTTTATATCAAGAAGCTATTTTTCAAATTAAAAATATTTCTTTAAAAACAGCAACTTTGCTTTCCATTTAAGTTATAGCATTTTTTCTTTTAGTTTAGCCACGGTCAGTATCATTTCACAATTCAATTTTTACTTTACAAGTTATTTTCCTTTCCTACATAGTTTACATGTTTTTGGTTTTTGGGTTTTGTTTTGCTTGCTTTATCGTCTTTGGTTTAATCCGTGGTTTGCGTGACATTTCCCATCTTCTCCCTGCAGATAACCCTCACGTTCAGTACTCTGCAGTGAGCGGCTTTGTGTTTCTTCGTTTCTTTGCCGTAGCGATCCTCTCACCTCATGCCTTTCATTTGCGACCTCATTATCCAGTAAGTGTTTGCCCCTCTCAAAGCTTTACTCCATTTTTATTTATCTTCAGTAAAATGAAGAAAAAATATGCCATTTTTATTTAGCTGCACTAAGACATTTCACAGTGGATAAAATGCTGACAAGTTGAAGTCTGTGATGAGCAGAAGGAACCGTGCATCCAGGCCTTTCTCTGCTGTTACACAAGGACTATGGGTCCCTAGTCACAGAGCATGGGGTGCTTGGGTGGCAGGCGTCGCTTGGCTGGTTGTTAACCGACCCTCTCCTGGTTTATTACAGCAGTTTATTTTTGTATTTTTATATTTTGAGGCAGAATCGTATTATATAGCCCAGATGGACCCTGATTCACAGTGGTCTTTCTGCTTCAGCCTCCAGAGGACAGGAGGACAGACACACCCACTGCACCCAGTTTATGGTGGCTTAATCATGGCAGTACTTTAAGATCTCAGAAATTTGAAGGAAAATGAAGTTTATTTCAAAAGTAGTTAGGAACCTAACTTACTTAGTATCTTTATACGTTTGCTTTCTGTTCACCTAAGTTATATCAAAATATGAGATTTAAAATGTTCTATTCAGTTACCTAAATCTGATCTGCTTTGAATATATACCTCTTAATATTTGGAAGTTTCTTTTTCTTTTAACCTATTTCTAGTCCTTCACACAGCATTTTTTTTTTTTTTTTTTTTTTTTTTTTTTTTTGGTTTTTCGAGACAGGGTTTCTCTGTGTAGCCCTGGCTGTCCTGGAACTCACTCTGTAGACAAGGCTGGCCTCGAACTTAGAAATCCGCCTGCCTCTGCCTCCCAAGTGCTGGGATTAAAGGCGTGCGCCACCACTGCCCAGCTCACACAGCATTTTTTTAGTCACTCTTTAGTCTTTCTCTGTTCTAAATATTTTATATATATACTCTTGATGCTTTTAGCTGCTGATTTGTATAACAGAATAATAAGAAACATTTAGTGATTACTTTGTTCTAAGCTTTACTTTAATCACTTTCTATGTTTAACTCACTTAGGTCTTCCTAGTCACTGTAGGAGTAAATTATTTTATTAGCCCAGTGTACAGGTAAGGAAATCACTGTGCAAGAACTTCTGTAGGTTCACATAACTAAGGCATTACGACTGGGTCCTACACAATTTGTACTCAAATGGGACTTGTTCAGTCTCCACAGTCTACACCTGACTGGTGTTGAAAATCTTAAAGCAACCACTGTCACAGTACTCAGTGCTGGGGACACATGCAGCCTTATTGGACATTCCCTGCCTTAGTGTACCCGTGGTCCATCAAGTAACGCAGTGTAGGGAAAACTTTGCTGCAAAGCTGGGTTCTGAATGCCCACTTCTCTGCATAGCCTCACAGTGTTAGGTGAGAGGCGTGCTGCAATGGCAGAAGGGAGACGTTCTGTGTAGCCTGTATCCTTTTGTTCATGGAGAATCCTTTCCGTGGCTGTGTTAACTAAAGCTGTAATAACCTGGGGCAGTGAGAGCTTGCCAGACACATTCTGTACATAAACAGAATTCCCACCTCTGGACTTGTGAGTCTGCCTTGTATTCAGACTTGGAATTCCTAGATGGAATTTGAATAAAATCCCTCTAACCACAGACACTTTTAGGTCACTTTTTAACGCAACTTTATTATTTATTTCAGTTTTTCTACCTTTTCTTTTGGTCCCTTTTTGCTGTTGTTTGCCCCATCCCCACCACTTCAGCATCTCCATCGGGTCTTTAACCATAACCCTTCACTTTAAAGAAATTTTGAAGTAGTAGGAATAGAGAAAACATAACATTATTTGGCATTGGTGCTGTAGGGATGAGCACAGCTGCCTTCTATTAAGCTAGAACTATTGCATAATTTAAAGCTAGCACGTGATTAGTACCAAGTAAAAGGTATGAGTAAGCACTACTGTACAAGCTGAGAATACAGAGTGACCTCAGACTGAGATGATGTCATCAGGTACTGGAAGTTACAAAGTAAGACGGGGCAGAGTTAATCAAATGCTACTCAATTTCATATTTAGAAATTCTTTTAATTTTGAGAAACTAATTATAGAAGATGTTTTAGAGTAGACGAGAAAGAGTAAAGAACAGATAACTAAATAATTATAACAAGGGCACCAGATCTGAGCCATGCTTGCTGACAGAGTCAAGGAGGGATGTGTGCATATACGTGTGTAAAAACTGTTTTTGGAAAACATTAGTTTTTTTAAAATGGAGGCACAGGCTGGAGAGATGGCTCAGCAGTTAAGGGCATTAACTGCCACTTCCAAAGATCCTGAGTTCAATTCCTAGCAACCACGTGGTGGCTCACAACCATCTGAAATGGGATCTGATGCCCTCTTCTGGTGTGTCTGAGTACAGCAACAGTGTACCCACATACATAAAAATAAATAAATCTTAGGAGGAGGAGGAGGAGCTGGATTGGTGGCTCTGCAGTTAAGAAGGCATACTGCTCTTTCAAAGCACCCAAATTCAATTGCCAGCACTCATGTCAGGCAGCTCACAACCATCAGCAATGCCCACTCTAGAAGATCTAACCCCTCTTCTGAACTCTGGGCACCTGCACCCTTGTGTGCACATACTTACACACAGATACACAGATTCAGATAAAAAATAAAATTTAAAAATATAAATAATGAGATGGACTAAGGGCTAGGACTAGAGCTTAATGTTCAGGCATTTACCAAGCATCTGTGAGGCCCTGCATTCAATTCCTAGTACTATAAGAAGGAAAAAAAGGAAACCTTCACTTGAATCTCCTTGGTAATTGTGGTTTTTTTTTTTTTTTTCATTTTTGTTTTTTTGTTTGTTTGTTTTGTTTTGTTTTTGTTTTTCAAGACAGGGTTTCTCTGTGTAGCCCTGGCTGTCCTGGAACTCACTCTGTAGACCAGGCTGGCCTCGAACTCAGAAATCCACCTGCCTCTGCCTCCCAAGTGCTGGGATTAAAGGCGTGCGCCACCACTGCCCAGCTAATTGTGGTTTCTTTAATACAGACTATGTGAACACTGATTTGGTAAACCACTGTTGAAATTTTCATAAAGAGAAATAATTGGATGATTCTTATTATATCCCTCATTCTTTCCTTGATAATCCTTTGCAGGCTTTCCCAGTGAAGACCTCTTTAACCCATTAGTTTGTTTTATGTCTCTTGTATATACCTGTAACACCCTGTGCACTCTCTCTGTCGTGGCATTTTATATTCTGATTAGTAACATATATGTATAACAGATCTCTGCACACAGACTGCCAGGATCTCCAGAACAAGGCAGGACCCTTTCCAAAGCACATAGTAGTCACATGCTCAGTTTAATTAATAAAAATGATAGCTGAGAGAAGGAACTCTATCAAGTGAGACTTTTTTAAATGGAGAAACAGTTCATGGTTTAAATAAGGGGGAGAGGTGGGCAAGGGAAAAGCGGGTTTTGCTGCCTCCAGGTCAGAATCCTAGAGGATTCTAAGGAAAGGCATGAAATTAGAACAGTGCAGCTGCTCTTTTGAAAGATGATAGTAAACCTGTGACATTGGGTTTTGTAAACCAAAGACAGTCAAATGGCTCCAATTCCGTGAGTCAATGTAAGAGAAAAAAGAAGAGAATATGTGCTGAGTTACTTTGAATTAAAAAATTTAACATTTTGGTTGACTTTAATAATTGTTACATAGTGTTTGCTGAGTTGTGTACTGGAAGCCAGGTGATGTGGGTCCTGGGTGTACAGTGAAGGGAAATTTTTATTACAGTTTGCATGTAGATAGGAGCAGGCATCAAAGCAGCCGGATGACATGGCTATACTACAATAGCCACAGTTATGTGGCTCTAAGCCTGTGGTGACTAGAAACTAAATAAAATGAGCTCTGTTCCCTTTTGCTAGTTAAAAAAAATAAAATAACCTAAAGTGGTGGCACACGCCTTTAATTTCAGCACTCAGAGGCAGAGGCAGGCAGATCTCAGGGCCAACCTGCCCTACAGAAAGAGATCCAGGACAGCTAGGGCTACACTGAGAAAGCTTGTCTGGAAAAATCAAGAAAACAAACAAATCAACAAATTTAAATGGAGAAGTCTTGCGAAATTCAGTTCAAACTCAAACTTTAAAGAATGTTACTTTCTTCACAGGTAGAGCTGTAGCAGGGTTCTCTTACAGATAGGATGGAGTCCTGGATGCTCTAGCTGAAATAGTTTTTAGATAACCATAATTTAGAACTTTTGCCAGATATATTATAATGATCATATACCAGATATTCCTTCTCCAGATTTCTTCATTTCTTGGTCATTTCTTCTACACTGCATTCATTGCCTGTTTTCAGTGTGAGATACTGAAAACTAAAACAGTATTAATTATATTAACTATATTTTCCTGGATATGTCTTTTGATAATATTGTTTACTGTGGTAGGATAGTTGGTTATGTAGAAATGTAGATTAATAAAACTCATGAGAGAACTGTGTTCTATCCATTTTATTTACACTTTAATGTAATTTACACTGCTGTCAGGTAGACCTGAAAGATAACTTAGATAACAGACCCAAACGGTTACCTTCTTCTAAGATCCTATGTGAGTGGGTGACTTCATTTCCTGGGCTGAATTTGTATTCTCTCTCTACCCCCATGGTGGAAACAGTTGATTGCAGAAGTCTTAGATGTTATTTGAATATGCTTAGAAGTAGACTGAGCACAGAAAATTGGAAACACTTCTACGGTAGAAAAAAGTAGATATCTCTGATATTCCAAAAGTAAATAAAATTTGTAGTGTGATCCAGTCTTTAGACTACACAAAGCCATTGGATACAGTTGGTTACATTATGTCTTCCAAAGGGAACAAGTCATTAAGTCTTTAATCTCTGTCTTTTTTTTTTTTTTTAAGCCCTCATGCATGAAAAGACAAGCACTCCACCACTGAGCCCCAGCCCTCTTTTTACTTTTTATACTGAAACAAGGCAATCTCATTAAGTTGGACTGGATTTTCTCTGTAGCTTTAACAGACCTGAGTTTTCAGTCTTTCTGTCTGAGCCTCCCAAGGAATTGAGATCCTAGATCCACACCACCAACTTCTTTCATCACTTCCTAACCCAAGGTCTAGAAGTTGTCCTAGGCTTAGCTGCATTTTAACTATCTTTGTTTGAATGGACATTTTTAGCCATTATTTTAGAGCCATATAGTCCATTCACTCTATTCTGCTTTTTATATAAACCCTACTTCTTGAAAAATTAACAAGAATTTTGGTCATTCTTACATTTTCTAGGATACACAGACAGTTAGGACATTAACTCTCATCTCAAAAACCATTCAGATTATTGGAAACTGGGGATGTCAATCCAGAAGAAAGGTGAGTTTATAACTGTTTCCTTCTTTGCATACTTAACAAATTTTATTATACATTAAGATTCCTTCTTCACTTACCTCCTTTCATATTAAAAATAAAACTGAAGAGAATACATATTCAGATGCAATAATTGTCTTTTAGTGGGTGTTCTAGTGTAGTCACCTTTTGAAGGAGACAGTGGTACTTAACCTGATATACTCACGGTAGGGAGAACAACTAGGAAGAAAAGACACAGAGACAGTTGAGTTATGCGATGGTCTGTGTCTAGCCACCTAACAGCTTTGGAAGAAGTCTTCAGCTCCAGGATGAATGATTCATGGAAATATGGGACTAGCTTTATCCTTAGCTTCAAATACAGGCCCGTCATTGTCTAGTGCTCTACAAACTTCTCACTCAAGAAGCCTTTTACTCAAGAAACTTTTATGCAACCTTATGTATAAAAATCAAACATTCACTGATAATAACTTATTTTAGCATTTTGAAATGCCCAGCCCCCAGTGCTGAGGAGTTTTTTCTTTTGCAACTGTTGTCTTGGGGTTTTCCCTAGTTTAAGATCTAGGAGGAAAAAGGTCAAACAGTGACTATCAGTTCAAAGCTGTATCCAGGCTCTGAGGGACCTTCATTGCTCCTCAGTCCCTCTCCCACCAAGAATGTTCATCAAAGAAGGGATAAGAGCCAGGCTCTGACTAATAAAGTAACTGTGGTCGCTGACTCTACAAAAGAATAGGCGTTGCTGGCGCCCTGCATCTGGCCCGGCGTGAGGTATCTTTGGCTCTCTGCAGCTGGAATCAACAGAAGGTGAACGAAGCTGAACCAAGCCTGATCATGTTTGGGGAAGGACTGGGCATGATATACCATGTGCTGTGTGGGGAAGGCTAAGACCATGAGTATGTGGTAGCCATGATCCTGGAACATTCTGGGTTCACTAACTTACTGGTATGTCGGTCACTTGGTAGAATGCACTCTAGGAGTACTCTAGAACAAGATCATGAATATGGATGTGGATTTCCCAGCCCACCTGCTGCCCCACATGGAGAAGAGTTGAGGACGCTCCATTGTCGGTTCTCTTCTATAGTTGCTTATGTGCCACTACCAAATCTGGCTATAGAGCTGGCTCCTTAAGGCACCCAAGTGAACTGCCATGAGTAATTAAGACTGATTAGCCAAGAGGAGAAACACCACCATACTTGCTACCTGACATGAATGAAATCTGCAGATCTCGGGTTTGGGGAACCAGAAGACTGCATAGGGATTGTCCCGTGCTTTCTAGGAGTTGGCTCTGTCAGTGGGGAGAACAGCACAGTGGCCAGCTACTGCCCTACTCTGTGAAGAGAGTAGAGTTGGGGTCATCTGGGAAAACTAGGGAGTTGGTGTGGCAGCTGGAAGCCGTAAGAGTAAGTACTTAGCCTTGCACAGCCTAATCCTGGAAACCTAACTAAGACACTGAAGGCATGAAGAGCCAACAAACACACACAAAAGCTAGGATTGGGTGACCTGCGCTTGTTTTGATCTTCTAACTAATCTGTAAATTAGGTGCCTTTATTATGTATATAATAAGAGGGGTTAGCTGGTCTTAGTGGGAAGTCTTTGTTGGGAGCAGTCTTTGGCAGTAAACTTCCTGGAGGAGGAAGTTGTATTTGCTAGTTTCTGGTCCCAGTAAGTGGAAAGTTTTGCCATTTACTGGGGTCTGAGGTAACTAGAGTCCTTGACAGGGCTGTGCTCTTGTCCACATTCACCCTGTGCTTCATCTGATCCCCACACTAGAGTGTTGTAAGTTCCAGGTCCTATAGGGGAATTTTATGAAGACAGGTGTTCACAAGTTTTCATTTGTGATAAACGCTTTTGAACACTCCTATGCTGGCCCATTCCTGTTTGGCTAATGGGAGCAGCCCCTGTGACCTGGTGGCCTCACCCTTCCATTATCACCTTCCCTAATCACTCCAGTCCGAGGATCTTTATCCTTCCCTACCCGCCTCTTCCTTTCCCTTGAAACTGGAAATTGAAGGGCTGGTAGAGCTCTAATCTTTTATAAATCAGACCCTAGGTTCAGTCCCCACTACTACCATTTTTAAAACAAAAAAGAAACTAGACATTGGGCTGCGTAGTTTCCATCTGCCCGTCCAGATCTACATCTCTCCTTTGTTTACTCTGTGCCTCAGGAGAGCTCTAGCTTCCAGGGGGCACCTGTTTTGGATTCACAGTTGTCAGGAGACCCCAGGTAGATTTGCATTTCTGACTTGTCCCTTTAGGCCTTTGAGTAATGCTGGCTCTGTACCTTATTATGTGCTAATTAAACCTATCCACTCATTTGTAAGTACTTTTCAGATTATTACATTTTTCATTTTTGTCATATAATAATTATACAAATTTATATATGCAATATGTTTTGATACATATTTACATTGTATATTGGTCAAACATTTTAAACCATTCTTTGTATATATAATCTTACCATTTATTAAAGACAAAATGCAAATTTGCATATTAATAAGATGGATATACTTTTTTAGGTTTACATAAATAAATACTAGTTGAGTATTTAGAGTTGAGTATGTAGAGCATCTTCAGTGTTTTTCAGAGTTGATTGTATTTTGATTTTCTAATCATTCAGTTTGCATAAACACATGGTACAAAGTGGCAGAAGTATATTTAAGGCCATTTTTTAAATTGTTGGAAATTTTGTCCTAATCTCAAGCTAGAATTTACTTAGTGTTTTTGGAGTTTTGTTTGGTTGGTTTGGGATTTGTTTAGTGAAACTTAAGTCAGCAATGTAAGCAATTAAAGTCAAACATTCTAATAAAATTCAGAACTACTAATTGATACATGCTGACTAATGATTTGGGAGATTATTCTAAGTTTTTGTTTCTGTAATTAAGCCATTATGTTTTTGTTAGAGGAAAAGCCTTCATGTCTAGTAAAAATAGCTCAGTTCCTAATACGAAGTAGCCCAGTGCTTTGTGCTGAGGTGTTCCAGGCAGCAGTGACTGGCAATGTGTGATGTATTGGCATGCAGAGTGCAACTCATGCATGTGGTTAGACGCGGTACCATGCAGCATGCGTGTGGTTAGACGCGGTACCATGCAGCATGCGTGTGGTCGGACGCGGTACCATGCAGGTGCACCAGAAACATCTCAGAATCAAGACATGTTTGATTTTGAACTAGTTCTTGTTGTTTGTGCCTTCAGAAACCTTTCCTATTGACAAATTTCTCATGACCACAGGTGGAGTCACAAGTAATAGTTTAAGAACTGTGCGTATTTAACATACACAAATCCTGTGTTTGTTTTCTCATAGTCACGGTTCAAAAAGTCAGTCATGTGTGAATTTCTCAAAATGTTTCAAGAAGAAAGATATTTTACGGATGTGAAAAAGGTATGGCTCTTTCTTGTCATCTAGTTTAAAGGAATTAACATCTCATATTCTTCCAAAGAGTCACTTTCCAACTTTAAAAAAATAAAATCATGTTGAAAATGTCAGTCAAGAAGTCTTTTTTTGGTGGGAGAGATGGCTCAGAGGTTTAGAGCACTGACCGCTCTTCCAGAGGTCCTGAGTTCAATTCCCAGCAACCACATGGTGGCTCACAACCATCTGTAATGGGATCTGATGCCCTCTTCTGGCATGCAGGCATATATGTGAGCAGAACACTGTACATAATAAGTAAATAAATCTTAAAAAAAAAAACCAAAGACTTTTTCTTCCAATTCTATAAATAAAGCTGTGGGGTAAGCCAGTCTCAACAGTAACTGCTGCTGTTGTCTTAACTATACAAATACAGGTTTCTATGCAATGCTGTTGATGTTTGGGGCTAGGTAGTTCTTGATTTTGCATCGTAGGATATTTGGCAACATCCATGAATTAAATGTCAATAGCATATCCCCAGTTTTGAAGACCAGAAATGCTTTTAGCTGTTACTAAATAGATGTCTCCTGGAGGATGGAGTTACCTTTTGTTAAGAACCTTTGGTCTAGGACTAAAGCCCAATAGAGCTTGTTACTGCAGAAGAGTGGGTACTCAGCTGCCATAATAAACAAAGTGGATCATCAAGATGGCTCAGCAGGTAAAGGCACCTCTTACAGAGCCTGATCTCTGGGGGCCCATGATTGGAAGGAGGGAACCAACTCCCATAAGTTGTCCTCTAACCTCCAGATGCTGAGACATTCATTCCCACACACATGCACATAAAATCAGAAAAATGTAAAACAGTATTTCAGTAGATTGAGTATATATGGTAGTAACTGGAGAAAAGTAAAAATAAAAATGTATAGATGCCTCCAGCATATAGCATGCTAGTATAAGACCTACAATATATAAAATGGAGTGCGATTAGAAACCGAGAATTTTTTTTTAAGTCTTTAATTTTTTGGTCTTTGACTTGTTAGTCATCCACATAAAATACAGTATTTATAACCTTGAAAAACTTGGAACAAAAAATTATTTTAGGATATAAGCTAAACTAAACTTGAAGAAAGTACTGTGTCTTTTTTATCACACTGCTAACTCAGTGAACTAAGTTAACAAGGCTAGTCTTTAAAGCCTGTTCAGTTTCTATACATGATTTAGCTATTGATGGCCAAGAGCACTTTTACTGAAGTACATGTTTAGACTAGTGACATACTTTCTCAGGGACTCCATGAGTGAAAATGCTCCCTTTGGATAGGGTTTGTTTTCGTTTTGTTTTTACAGAGTCTCAGTATATAGCCTTGACTATCCTAGTACTTAGTATGTAGACCAGGCTGGCCTCAAACTCACAGATCACCACCTGCCTCTACCTCCTAAGTGCTGAAATTAAAGGTGTACACCACTATGCTGAACCTAGATTTTTCTTTTTTATCTAGAATAATGGAAATTCAACTAAAACTTTTTAAAGTAATTGTTGAAAGCTTTTGAGAAAATAATATGCTTTTAATTTATAAAATAAAATTACAAGTTTTATACACTCACAAATAGATTCTAACAATAGTACATTTACTGTCTCATATATATCTGTAGTCCTGAGGTAGCATAAGATAGTTTGCCCTAAAATCTTAATTATTTCTTTGTGTGTGTTCATGTGTCTCTCTGTCTGCCAATAGATTGGAGCCAGCACCTTACATATCCTAGACTGTTGTGTTTGATTGAGCTCTGTCTCCAGCCTCTATAATTAAGGAATTACAAATGTCCATGTAACTGAGTTTGTCATCCGTATTGCCATTTATACTAGTGACTTTAAGTGACTTGTAACTAAATCATACACTGTTCCCCACAGAGTAAAGGAAAGGTAACCAGAAGAATTCTGTATACAGGGTGATTAGACAATTTGGTGACAGAACCACAACACTGTAAAGAATTAAAGATGATTATGGCTCTAAGTAGAGTGAACCTGAGCCAGCTCGTTACCTAAGTTACTTTACTTTTATCCCAGTGTTTTCTTACATCTCACATCACACATTTGTTTTTATCTTACACTTCTTGATATAATGCTAAGAAGTGAGATATTCAAATAGCCGTTAAACTCCTGGTAGATGGCCCATCTATTAGAACTGCAGATGAGACAGGATACTTTTTAATGTTGTCCATGGATACTTGAACCTGCATCACCAAGACAGAAAGGATTCTCTTCTTGTTTTTAAACTTACCAAGATTCCCTTCCAGCAAACTAGAAGGAAGTCTCTTGAGTGGGTGCACTGGTGGGAGAATCACAGCATTCTTAGGCCCAAGTTGCTATGCCTTCAGTCTTATAGAGGAAGCACTAATCCCTTGATGTTCTTCTTACAAAACTATGTGCTTTTGTTGTTTATATCCTAAAATCCTAAACAAAATAAAGTTAGAAACAAAAGGGAAGAAAGCAGTGAAGGTCAGACAACTGGGATCGTAATATCTCATGGATAAGCAAATGAATAGTTGATTTAGGAGGCAAAATAGGATTCCTCCCTGCGAGAGTTGCGTTTCAACTGCTAGATTCCCCCTCTCCAGGAAGAGGCGTCCACATGCCGGGAAGCCCTTGGCTCGTCCAGGTCCCACACTCATGACGCTGAATGCTTCCCTGAGTGACCTCCTGCTTCTGGCAATGGATGTTACAAAGTTTCTTGAGCCACATCCTTATATTCTGCATAGAAAGTATGTAAATACTTATATTTGATTTTAGGTTATCTCATTTGTCAAGGTCATCAGTTATATATAATAGAAATCAGCAAGCTATTTTCTATGAATAGCCAATGAATGGTAGGATTTATTGGTTACATAAGAGCACTACCATATTTCATTTTTTGTTTATCTCATAACCCTGGTTCTTATAAAAAACAGACTGCAGGTCAAATTTGGCTTAGTCCATAGTTTTGTGTTACCAGCCTACCAGAAACATTCTTGGTCCTGTATGTAAAAATCTCTGGACCCAGGAATTTTCAGAATTCAATTTTTCAAAATTTCAAAAAGTAATGGGAACAAGCTGTATTAAACAGCCCCTTGGTTCCACACAGCAGTCACCCACCACTGTTTATTTGTCACGATGGAAAATACACTAAGATAATACATGAGAGCCATGGGCCAGTGTTTGCTGCAATTCAAAGAGGAAAGTTTTAAAAGGGAAGAAAATAAATGCTTTGAGCCAGGTGGTGGTAGCACATGCCTTTAATCCCAGCACTTGGGATGCTGAGGAGGCTGGATCTCTGTGAGTTTGAGGCCAGTCTGGACTACAGAATGATTTCTAGGGCAGCCAGGGTACCAAAATTATGCATAAGGGCTAGATGTGGTGGTATATGTCTGTCTTCTTAGCACTAAGGAGGCTGAAACAGGAAGATTACAGTGCATTTGAGTCCAGCCTCAGAAATAGTAAGACATTGTCTCAAAACAAATTATAGTTAAGGATTATAGATTGAGTTATTTCTATAGGGAAATCCATTCAGAATTTGAGTAAGTTAAGAAACAACTTTTTAGAGTACCTTTCATTTGTAAATTGGGAACTTTGTATAACCAAATGTATTTTACTTTATAGATTACATAGGATGAGTCTCTTTGATCCAAAATACTCTTAAGATCTGAAATATTGCAATATTTAAAACTTCTTGAGTGGACATGATGTCACAGTGGAAAATTACACACTTGCTCTCATGTGATAGATCACAAAGTGCAGGTGTAGTAAAAAAAAAAAAAAAAAGACTGTATGAAATTACCCTTAGGCTATAAATATGAATTTTATTTAGATATGAGTCCAGTCCCCAAGATATCTTACTATATATGTGTGTGTGTGTGTGTGTGTGTGTGTGTGTGTGTGTGTGTGTATACACACATACATATACATATGCACATACACACACACGCACACACACGTTTCAGAATTCTAAATCTAAAGCACTGTGGTCCTGAGCAAGAGATTTTCAACCTGCATTATATATAGTCTTTAGTAATGAGGAATTTCCTAATATAATCAGTGACATGCAAGATAAAACTTTTGTTTGCTTGTTTGTTTATTTGTTTGTTTTTCAAGACAGAGTTTCTTGGTATAGCCTTGGCTGTCCTAGAAACTCACTGTGTAGACCAGGCTGCCTCAAACTCAGAGATCTGCCTGCCTCTGCCTCTGGAGTGTTGGGATTGAAGGCTTGTGCTGCCGCCACCACCTGACAAATAAAACAATTTTTTATAATATACCTTATTTACTCACATACTGTAATACTTCCCCATCTCCCCATTTAGTTCTTGGATGAAATTTCATCTACGGAAACTAAAGAGTCCAGTGGTACGAGTGAGCCTGTGCACCTGAAAGAAGGGTAATTAATTAAATGAGACATGAAAGTTATAATTCACTGTAGACAGTAAGTACAAAGAACATGGCTTCGAGAATGAAGAAGCCTGAGTTTTCATTCTGCTCCAGAGCTTCCTAAGCTGCTTCAGTCAGGTAAATCACCCTCACTACCCTGTCAGCTCCGTCTTAGGGCAGCACTCACTGACTACACAGCCCCAGGCTGTTCTACAGGTAGGAAATGGCTCTGTTCCCTTGAGGAGTGGTTGTTATAGGAGTAATGAGATGGAAATAACTGTCCTGGCCCTTTTTATTTATTCTGTATAGCACAATTCTAAAACCACATTTCTTAGAGGCTGGAGAGGTGCCTCATGGTTAAGAGAGGCTCTTGTAGAGGACCTTTGTTCAGTTCCCAGCACCCACAGAGCAGCTCACAACTGTATGTAACTGCAGTTCCAAGGGATCTGATGCCCTCTTCTGATTTCCACAGGCAATGCACACTGTGCACAGACATCATGCAGGCTACACCATACCTAAAAGTCGAACTAAAACAACCCTGCATTAATATGAAGACTTCCCTGAGTCATCAGTGGAAGTCACTGCTGTACACTATTAACCGTGCATGACTGCCAGTGGCACCTAACGTCAGGGTCAGCTCTTTGTTTAGGTAAAGGTTTTCACCTCTGAGATTTAATGTTTGTTTCTGCCTGTTGTGTTGGCAGTGAGATGTATAAACGAGCTCAAGGAAGGACCCGGATTGGAAAAAAGAACTTCAAGAAACGATGGTTCTGCTTGACAAGCAAAGAGCTCACCTACCACAAACAGCAAGGTAGAGTTGTGTTTGTGCTTCCTTGTGGCTTTACTCTGCTAGTTCTTGGTGCTACAGTGGATCATTGCTCAGTAAATGGTCCAGAGTGTCTCACAGGTTCACACAAAACTAAACTGAAGTGTTTATTCTATCACATCATGTAGTATATAATAACACTACAACATAAAAGCCTGGCATAACTCAATTGAGAACAAAACAACTGGACTTGGTAAGTAAGACAGTATAACAATAAAAGCAGAAAGGTACAGACTTAACAGGTTAGCTAACAACCACAAGCACTCAGCGTGTCATGGTGCTCAGTAGGGTTTGAAGTCTCATGAAATCTGATAAGAAATACCAACTAAGAGAGCTTCTCCTATAAATATCAAAATGATGACATAAAGACCTGACATAGAGTACTTTAAGAGAATATACAGTGCTTCACTGGGAAATCCTGAATAGTAGAATAATTGAAGAGAGAGACATTTTAAAGAGATGGGGTCTTGACTCAGAGCTCTGGGCTTAAGCAGTCCTCTTGCATTAGCCTCCCAAATAGCAGGGACTACTGGCATGTATTACTGTATCAGCTAAGAGATACACACACACACACACACATACACACACACACACACACACAGCTTAACCAGAATGAATGAATATACATACATACATATATATATCCAAATATATTAGTAAGTAGTTTTTTGCAATGTGTTACATTTTAGGCATCAACATAGTTTGTTACAGTATATAATATGTATATAGTATATAAATATGTAACTAAAGATCAATAGACTTACCTTTGTTTTTAAAGCTGTCTTTGAATGTTTCAAAATTCTAGTTCATATTGAATTTTATATAAATATTCTCGCCTATGGATACCATTGTTGTTTATAATGTTTATTTTAATAGCACAATTTAAGCCAGGCATGGTGGTTCACACCTTTAATCCAGGCTGTAAGGGTGGGGGAGTTATAAGACAGAGACAGACAGATCTTCATGAGGTCGAAGCCAGCCTGGTCTACATTGTGAGTTCTCGAAAAGCCTGGATTGAATAAAGAGAGACTGCTTTAAAAAAAAAATCAACCTAATAATAATAACAACAATAGTGCAATGAAATAAAATTTAAGGTAAATTAGTCATCTTCTGTGAATAAATAAGTTATTTGTTCCTCAGTTAAAACACTGTCTAATCTAGGCCAGCGTTCCAAAGTCTGCTGGTTAGAAAGCTCTTTAAGTCAGATGATAGTCATGGTGAATTTCCTGAGAATCCTATATAATGTACACATAGATGTGGAGTTTGCATAGGAATTTCATGGACCTCATAGGCCTGAAGGGCACATACAGTAGTCACGTTTAGCCTTTTGTTGTTAAACATTAATGGTGATACCATAACAGATTGTTATAGAGCTAAGTGCTGACTTTAAATTACTATAATATTCTCATTGCCTCCTGTTAGATGGTGGAGTCTAATGACCTGCTGATGTCCCAGGTTCTTTGTCTCATACGCCTCTTCTTGTATTCATTAGATAGGTCTCCCCCAGACTAGCTCTGACAGTTGCTTTAATGTACAACTTTTATGTTTATGGTTCTCTGTATACTCCTTATAGAGATCTTTCCTTCTTCAGGTCTGTGATCTGATGTCCTCCTGTAAGCCTCAGATCAAGGGTCAACCCTGCATGGAGGCCATTTTAAGTCTTTGCCACTTAGCTGCCTACTTAATAGGCACATACAGCACTGATTATTACATTTCATGTTTCACTTCTCCTGCTCTTTAAGACCCTCAGTGGTAACAATCATGTCACTAGCACAAAAGCATTTACTAAATGCTCTCCAAAGAACACTAGGTCTTCCAGATATGCTGTTGCCTGAATTACTTCAATAACCACTGCTCTGGATTCTGAAGCTTTAACCAAGTTTACTAGTAAAACTGTTAATAAGCCCATCTTTGAAATACTTCTGTGAGATTTGCTTAGCTATTGTGTGTTCTTGAGACCTGTTATATAGGTACAAACAGATAAATTATATAACTTCCATAAACATACACTCTCGGTGTGGTTAGGGTGACTTAATTTTTCCCTCCTCATGTTTCCTGACATGAAGCTCTCCAGAATTTTGTTTGTTGTTTTTCTTTAATAGCTAAAGAACCAAATAATTCATTGACTCAACTATGCAGATGGTTTCAGCTAAACATATTTTGCTGGGTACCTACTATGTGCCAGAGGTGCAGGACAGAACAGTTGTGAAGAAGACATACTAAGCCCAGGCTCTTACTCAGTTTGCAGATTTGGATGGATGGATGGATGGATAGATAGATAGATGGATAGATAGACAGACCAAAATTATTTTTAATTACAGTAATCCAAGGCACAGAAGATACTGGCTTGAACCTGTTGATAAATAGAGATAGTAAAAACAGATCGCATTCTGGGTCTATTTTAAAGGTAGTACTTGGAGAATCTGTTAGGGAATTAGATACAAAGGGGGGGGGGAGAGTAAAGGAACACTTCAGGATTTGGACAAAAGTTAACTGAAGGGATTAAATTAACTTTAATAAATAGATCCATGAGAAGTGGAGATGTAGCTCAGTTAGTAGATTGTTCACCTAGCATGCACAAAACCCTGGTTTTACCCCCAGCAGGACGTATCCTGGGTGTGGCGGCCCACATCTGTAATCCCAGCACTTGGGAGGCCGAAAAATCAGAAATTCAAGGTAATTTTTAGCTATATAGTGAGTTCAAAGCCAGCCTGGGCTCTGTGAGAGCTTATCTTTTAAATAGATACACAATTCTGGTAATAATAGGAACTTGGTACTAATCTAACACCCTCAGAGATAATAATTAGAAACTTAGCCCAAAATATATTAGGCAATGCTGAAGAGTTTGACCCTTGAAAGAAAAAGAATTCTGGCTAAGGTTTCTATTTTCATGATCACCTACAAAAGTACTGTAATCTAAGGTAACTAATTCATGCAAAAACATAGTTATTTGGCTTCAGATGTCAAAAAATCGAGTTTCAAGGTTTCCAGAAAGACTGGAAACTGAGGCAACAAGAGACAGGAACCTCTGGATTCTATGTGAACGTCCCCGAAATCTTTAACTGACTTTCGGTGCTTGGGCAAGGAGAAAAATTCAAAGAGGCTAATGAAAAGCAAAAGCTTAGATATGTAAAATGGCAATGTAAATGTAGCTAACAAATACGGCTCAAAGAAATTAGTTAACAATACAGATGTTTAAGGGATGGTAATTTAAATTTGTTTTCAGTATGCAGTGACATGTTGACAACTTGAAGCATAGTCAAGAGACAGAATGGAATAGAAGTGTGCCCTAGATAATCTGCATGTTGGAAATACACAAACTTTAAAGCTACTGCAAGGATTCAATGGAAATATTAGTAATGAGGAGTAAAAGAATGGGGACTCTGCAGAAACTAGTCATAGAAAAAAATAAAATAGAAACAATAGCATTACCAGGTATGGTAGTGTTGGGGTCTGGGAATTGCCTGACAAACCACTCAGACATCACTCTCAGTCATGCATGGTGGGTTCATTCAGGGCACACCCCAAGACTGATCCATCAGGGATATAGCCCAGACTCAAGAGCTAAACTGCATCCCCAGCTAGAATCCTGAAAGCCACAAACATCTGTGCCAAGTTATTCCACCAATCAGGATTTAGGGATAAGGGATTTCCTTAGGAACATGTCTTTGTTGTACGTTTATCCTGTTCTCATTGGTTGGGGTATTCATCTGTGGCAGGGGACTTGTCTAACACTCATGTCTTAATTTGCCAACCAGGATGTCAGTTGCCCACTTACATAACTTTCTGCCAAGTAGGATGTCAATTCCCAGGGAGGTCTTAGGAACTTAAAACTTTATTCAGCACCTACTCAAAATGGAAGTCTTATTCTAAATGGCTTCTCATATTGGTATAGGTGTCTCTTTTGTGTTGGGGTCCATCCCAGGGACAGCTTATTAAAGCTCATTCACATTCACAAGTGCAGGAAGTGCTGCTAGACAGTTGGCTTGGGTTTGGGCTTACTGTGGCTAACTATGCAAAGCAGTTCTAACTGACTTGGATTGTGACTGGTTTCCAAGAGCACCAGAGCACAAAATGTAACAGAATATGTAATCAACTCGGGCATGAGAAAGTTCTCTAGTAACAGCACATGAGAACGTTTCCTTATGACATTAGTAACAGCACAAAATGGCTGGCTAGAGAGGCAGCAGTTACCTAGGCCTTAACAGATACTACATGCCTTTAATTCTAGCTTTGGGAGACAGACATGTGGATCTCTGAGTTCTAGACCACATAGTGAGTTCTAGGCCAGCCAGGGATGTTTAGTGAGACCCTGTCTCAAAGAGAACTGTAGAATTGAAATATGTAACACCTAAAATGAGAATGACTGGATGGGTTTATTAGCTGGAGGTACTAGAAAAAAAAAGTTGACTGATCTTAATGACAGATCAATAGAAATTAACTAGTTAGGGAAACAAAAAAGATTTGGGGCATTTGCGAGATGAAGGGAACCGTAGTAACTTGTGAAACCATATCAGGCATGATAGGGATATCAAATAGAGAGAGAGAAGGGGGATTTAAAGGGATAGGGGCCTCATAAATAAGTTTAAAAAATTAATTTGAAAAATCATCTTAAAGAACCAAGAAATGCAGTGAACTTGAAGCATGGTATATGCCAAGGAAAGAACACCAAGGTATATGATCAGCAAAGATAAAACTTTGTAAACAGAGAAAGGATAAATTACTGTATCTATAGACGGAATACTTGACTAGTTTTCTTAGAAAACAAGCAGAAACAAAGACAATGGAATGTGGTCTTAAAATACTGAAAAAGAAAAAGTCCAACCTAGAAATTTATCCATCAAATATCAAAATATCCTTTAAATACATAAAAAATGGGATTGACTGTAACAGTCCTCACTAAAAAATTCTAAAGGAGAGCCTTCCACAGAACACAGGAAGTGGTTGATACTTGGATAAATGTAGATGGTTTGCTTCAGAATGTAACTGCTTACTACAAGGTTTACAGCATTGACCTGTGGCTACAGCACAGCTAAAGATGAAGTGTGTGGCAGGAGTGTCCTCACCGAAGGATGGAGGCATTTCGTGTATCTAAGGAAGGAACACAGAATAATCTTTAAGTAGGCTATATAATGCCAAGTGTGGTGACACACATCTTTAATCCCAGTACTTAGGAGGCAGAGACTGTCATATTTCTGTAAGTTCAAGGTCAGCCTCGTCTACATAGCCGGTTCCAAGGCAGCCAAAGTTATACAGTGAGACCATGACTCAAAACAGGACTATGTATTATGACGGAAGCTTAGAAAGAAATGGATGTGACTAGCCTGTCCCCTTCTTATCATTCAGAAAGTATCTAAAGATGTCAAGGGAGAGCAACAAAGTGTCAGAGATCAACAGATAGCAAGATGGTGGCTTAAACTAAAAAATATCAATAATTACAATAAGTGTAAGGAAACTATTTTAGTGGAAACTGCCAGACTAGATATTCTAACAAACAAGATCTTATGAAATACTTCTTATAACTTATGCATTTTAAATATAAAAGCACAGATAGGTTGAAAGTAATTGAGAAAAAGATGGTGTGAAGATGAACAATAATCACAGTAAACTTCAGCACAGCTGTCATCAAGGAAATGTAGACACGATCCAGAACGACCTGTAGAGCCTTCACAGTTCTGAGTGTTTGTGTTGCCTGTTAATAGCTTGTTAATGTGTGTCAGAAGAAAGCAGAGTTAAGACAGACAAATCCACACTCATAATTGAATATAAATACTTTCCTCTAAATAATTATAAGAATAGGCAAAAAAAATCAACAAAAATATAGAAATTTGAAAAATCATACTCGATTACCTTGATCTGAATCACGTATAGAACATTACACCAAAAAGAATACAGATTGGAACATTTACCAAACTAGACAAAATATTAAATTTCAATACTTAGCAGAAGTTAACATTGTACAAAATGTTCTCTTATAATTAAAATAATATGATATCTAGGAATGCCTACCCCCCTCATGTATTTGGAAGTTAATATGCTAAATAACCTATAGGTCAAAGAAATTGAGAAGTACTGTTGAGCTATAAATGATAATAAAAATATAACAAAGTCAACAAAGTTTGTAGACTATGGCTAAAGCAGTACTTACTGAAAATTAACTAATGTGTATACCCAAGTGTTTTGTGTGTGTGTGTGTATGTGTGTGTGTGTGTGTGTGTGTGTGTGTGTGTGTGTGTGTGTGTGTGTGTGTGTGTGTGTCTGGTGCCTGGTGTCCAAGGAGGCCAGAAGAGGGCCCCAGATCCTCAGGAACTAGAGCTATGGGTGTTTGTGAGCTTCCACATAGGAGCTGGAAGGAACGGAACTCCAGTAACCACTGGCTCATCTCTCCATCCTCCAACAAGGAACTTCTTTAAGACCTTGGGTTAGGCAAAGATTTCTTACATCTATATCAAAGGTATAGTCTATGAAAGAAAAATATTAGCAGGTTGGACTTCATCACTATTCAAAACAGGAGATCCCCAAAGCAAGTCAGCTAACTAGACTAGCTGGAGCTGGTGGGCTTCAAACTCAGTGAGGAACCCTGCCCAGTAAATACAGTGAAGACCTATTGAGGAAGATATGCTATGTCAACTTCAGGCATCCGTTTTCTGTAAATGTACACATTTACACACACACAAACACACACACACACATACACAACTACATAACCTGGAAAAAAAATACCATTAAGAAAATGAAAAGATACCAGGCAACTAAAAGAAAATACTTTTAAGAGGCTACAGGATGACTTGGTTAAGAGTACTGGCCGCTTTTGCAGAGGACTCAGGTTCAATTCCCAGCACCCACATGATTGCTCACAACCATCCATAACTCCAATTCCCAGAAACCTGATGCCCTCTTCTGAGCTCTGTGGGCACCAGGCACATAAACCCACACACACAAAATAAATAAAACTAAAAAGAAAATACTTTAAAAACATTTATCTGATAAAATTTTTATACAGATTTTTTTTTTGCTTAAAGTACAATAAACATTAGCAAGGCTAATAAACACATGAACGAATATTAAAATGATTAACCATAAATCATAAAACTTTTGTAGCAGTTCTGTGCTTGGATATCTGCCCCAAAAGAATTGAAAGCAGATGCCCAAAGAGACTCCATCAGGGAGTGTTTAGGTGAGCATTATTTATAATAGCCAAAAACTGGAACCAACCTAATGTCCACCAGCTGATGAGTAGGTTCTGTCCATGCAGTGGAACACTTCGTCTCTTTTACATATGTTTTAATGGTTTTCTGTGTTTCTGATTTCTTTACCCAGCATAACTTCTTATATAACCTGTCTTTTTCCTGGATTCATTACAACTTTACAGGAATAATTCCTTGAAGTATTTTCAAAATAAGTAGTTTGTTGTTGTTGTTGTTGTTGTTTGAGTATTTACATGTATCAAATTATTTTTATCCTTATAGTTTAATGATCCTCAATTTTCCTCAGAACTTTAAAGTTATAACACTCCAACCTATGGCCATACCACCTTGAGTTTTCCATTCTTGACTTACCTCAGAAAATAAGCAGGCCCCTAACCTGGTTAGTAATTAGATTCCACTTGGGAATAACAGGTGTTGTAGGCTTAAAAAAAAAAAAAAAAATATATATATATATATATATACACACACACACACACACACACACACACACACACACACACACACACGCACGCACGCACACACGCACAAACACATGTGTATACATATTGTAAATATGTATGTATATATATTTATAATACTCTATTGTTTACTAGCTTCCATTGTTGCTAGTGAAAATTTTTATATCAATCTGATTATTAAACTTTTGATGCATCTCTCTGGAAACTCCTGTAACATTTCTTTAGTAAGTTTTGCTATTTTATGACTCATAATTTAGAAATTTTTCTTTTTTTTTCTTCTATTCCTGTCTAACACTAGGTAGATCTTTCCATTTAAAGGTTGCTTGTCTTTTTCTTAGGGCTTTTAGTCACTTGTCAGCACTTCTAAGTCCTGTGAGCCTAAGCTTGTCCTTTGTGTTTCTGTGTCATTCTGTGTTGTTTTTTGGAAAGGTCTTGGAGTGATCTTTTGTTTCTAACTCAGATTGTAGTTTACTCCCATTATCATGGTTAGCAGAAATAGCCTTCATAGGTAAGAACAGATAGGTGTCCCTAGAGCATCTGACACTTGCAGTATTAGCAAGTGATCTGGTCCAAAGTGACCAGATACAACAACCTGAGTGGATGAGCACCCTGCAACCCAGCTTACAGCCTTGCTGCATTAGCCTGTGTGTTGGGCCCAGCTGTTCCAGATGTTATCTGGATGTTATCTGTAACAGATGTCATCTGTTAGTCATCCTTATGTGTAGCTGTGTCCACTGACCCTGCTTGCAGCTCTCCTAACTCCTCTCCCATCCGTGGTGTCCATCAGCATTTCCTTCCTGCCCTACCTTACAGCCTCTCGGTGTTTCCTGTCGTTTCCTGGGGACTGCTAATGAGCTTTTCTTTCCTTCCCACTGGTGACTGGTATTTGCTGACTGTTCTCTCTAACTGCCCAATTTCAAGTGACTTTCCAGTCACATTCTGTTCCATCGCTTCAATTTGTTTTCATCAATGTTCATCTCTAGTTATTATTTCTCTACCAGTCTTCAGAACTCAATACAAATTTCACTAGGAACCTGTTTTCTGTTTACTATTCTGTCTTAAATTATTAGAAAAGTACCTGGCATATAGTAGACATTCAGTGTGTATCTTTTAAAAATTATATGTCCCATCTGTTTGAATCACCTTAAATTTTAGACTTTGTATCAGGAAAGTGACCGAACAACTATTTTGTATTTATGTCTTTATTTACAGCAAAAACAAAATCACAATTAACCAGATACTGTTCTTTGTCAAAAAAAAAGTCACAGCATTAATCCCTTGAATAGTATAAAATAGAATGTTCTTAACTTCTTATATTTCAACCGGTACGTCCTTAAAGAAAGGCTTGAGGAAGAAGTAGAAACAAAGCTTTGATGCTGTAAAAACACCATCACAAAATGACAGAAGTCAAAACAGTATTTGCCATTAGCTTCTTCTGTAACCGCTGAGAGACAGAAACCCAGGCTGGACTGACTGCATCATCTTAGAGGAGGCCCTTTAACAAACTCAAATCCCCTTGCCTACGTTTCAAAACCTGTACAGGGTTAAGGCTTCGTCTGCTGGATAAATTCTCGCATTGTCTCCAGCATCTCCTAAGTAAACTTTGTAGTATTTAGCTAATAGCTGGCCAACATGACAGCTATAAATAAGTCTGTAGTTTAAAACATGCTTTGGAGCTAGCAAGATGGGACAGAGGGTACAGGACCTTGCCACCAAGATTGACAAGCAGTTCACTGTCTGGGACCCACATAGTAAAAGAGAACTGACTTGTGCCAGTTGTCTCGTACCTCCATACATGTGCTGTGGTGCATGTGCGTGCACCTACACACACAAACACTAAAATAAAATGTAATTTTTAAAAAATTTAAACAAGGCTACACATGGTGGCACACGCTTTTAATCCCAGCACTTAGAAGGCAGAGGCAGGTGGATCACTAAGTATGAGGCCAGCCTGGGTCTACAGGGTGCATACCAGGATGGCCAAAAGAGACCTTGTCTCAACATATATACATACATACATACATACATACATACATACATACATACATACATACATACATAAGGGGAAAACTTAAAAATTCAGGGCTAGATAGTTATCTCAGTGGTTAAAAGCACTTGTTTTTGCTCAGTTTCTAGCACCAACATGGTGGCTAGCAACCATGTGTAATTCCAGTCCCAAAAGATTGAAAGCCCTCTTCTGACTTTTGGGGGTTTGTTTGTTTTATTTTTTTGAAGGCACTGGGCACACAGGTGTACACATTCACACATGCTGGGAAGTACTCCTCCGCATGAGTTAGGAGTGGAGATGCAGGTCTGTGCTCGAGTGCTCGCCTGACATGCATCATATACTTTGGGTTTGATTCCCTGAACATATGCACACACTGTTGTTGTTGTTGTTGTTGTTGTTGTTGTTATTGTTGTTGTTTTGAGGGCTGATCCCTTAATTAAATGTTAACTTGGCAAACAGAGAGGACTCTACTTGAATAGTCGTATTCACTGTGGTCATAGCTCCTGGCCAGGCCTTCGGTGCCTCCGTCACTACACACATTAGCTCTTTCAGCTTCCACACAATTAGTGTTGCAGATGTGTAATAGCAGAGAAGATAATTTTCTATATAAAGATCAAACTTACATGCTTTTCCTTGAAAATATTTTCATCGATATGTTAAAAGACAAGGACATTGCTATACCGAAAGCCATCAAAATTCTCATTCCATATTATACGCAAACCATCCAGAAGTCTACAGATACATGAGCTTCTATCAGCTAGTGGAATTCGCCTTACAGCATTAACATCTCACCTCTGTGGTTGTTACAGTAGTTCTTTTAATTTTGTTGTCTTTTATTATTTAGGCAAAGATGCAATTTACACTATTCCAGTAAAAAACATTCTTGCTGTGGAAAAACTGGAAGAAAGCTCTTTCAACAAGAAAAACGTAAGTTGTATAAACACTGAAGCGTTTTAAATCATCACGTGTAAGTCATTTTGGTATTTACCATTCAGGTCTCTAAGTAATGTCCCAACATAAGTTGGCACTCAGCTGGTGCAGGACCCTCCAGTCACCAGGATGCCATCTTTGTCCCTCAGCATCCCCTCATTGACTTGTCCTTCCTCACAGTTTCTCCTGCATCTAAAATTACCTCTCTGTTCTTATTCAGACAGTGGCCCGTTCCTCTGCACATGTGTGGCACTACAGTCTGTATGGTCCTACTTCTAGGACCACTAACTGAGATGGGCTTTGGTGCTGGCCTGCTTAGTGTAACAGTTCATTAAGACACACTAGCAGCCAGGTCTCCTAAGCCTTCTTCTGTTTGTGTATTATATGTTGTTTTTAAGGCTTCTCTAACTTTTTATCTTAATTGCCAATAAAGATGTTCCAAGTCATACATACAGAGAAGACGCTGTACATCCAAGCAAATAACTGTGTGGAAGCTAATGCTTGGATAGACGTGCTGTGCAGGGTGAGCAGGTGTAACCACAACAGGCTCAGCTCTTTCCATCCTTCAGCGTATCTCAATGGAAACTGGCTCTGCTGCCAGGAGACGAGTGAAAATACACCAGGCTGCAAGCCATGTACTGCGTGAGTAACCTTGTGATTCGCAGCCCCTGACCGTACGTGAGTGCGGATATGAGAACACAACACTAAGCAGAAGTAGCTGGCACAGAGGCTGCATGGTGTTGAAAACATTTCTGTATACCATGTCTAGAAAGGCCTGGGTTGTTGCCTAGTGGTAGAGTGTCTACCTGACACACACAAGGGCTTGTTGAATCCTAGTACCACAAAAATAAAATATAGAGAGTAAGTAAATTACTATAGTCACAAATGTAAATTAGTGGTGGCCAGGGACTAGATGGGCTGTTGCCCTTTTATTATTGATGCATTGTTTGGTGAAGAACCATAGGTTATAAAGACTTTTTATTGGGACTGGAGAGCAGTTAGTGCTTGCTGCTCTTGTAGAAAGAAGACCCAAGTTTAGTTCCAAAACCTATGTGACACTAGCTCCAGGGAATAGATTGGATACCCTCTTCTAGCCTCTGCTGACGCACATGCGCGCATACACACACATATGCACGCACACAGAGAGAGAGAGAGAGAGAGAGAGACAGAGAGAGAGACAGAGACAGAGACAGAGACAGAGAGAGAGACAGAGAGAGACAGAGACATTAAAAGTATTTTTAAAAATCATTTTACTTCAAAATCCTTTTCAAGACTTGAGTCTTTTGGTTTTTCGAGACAGGGTTTCTCTGTGTAGCTCTGGCTGTCCTGGAACTCACTCTGTAGACCAGGCTGGCCTCGAACTCAGAAATCCACCTGCCTCTGCCTCCCAAGTGCTGGGATTAAAGGCGTGTGCCACCACTGCCCGGCTGAGACTTGAGTCCTTAACAACCAGACCTTGCAATCCTATTGAATTATCTCGGAAACTAATTTCTGAAGCCTCTTTTGCAGAGTTCTAGTTCTAGTTTTAGTCTCAGTTCATCAAAAATCTTTCTAATGTTAACAAAGAATTTTCCCAATTTTCTTTTTATCATAGAGGCATCCCTGCAGACATCCAGATAGATATCGATGAAGACAGAGAAACAGAAAGAATTTATTCCATTTTTACCCTCAGTTTACTTAAGCTGCAGAAAATGGAAGGTAAACACACACTCTACTTTTATAAATCTATTATTTTTCATTAATTTCTGGGTTATTTCTTTTTTTAAAAAAGTTGAAAATATTTATAGATTTCCTAAGTTAGTGATGATGTTTACAAAACCTCAAAGGAGGCATTTATCTCATCTATTCATTAAATTAAATAATTATTCTTATGTAAATGTGACTGTTACGTTTAGTAAATTGTTATAATAGAGTCGCCTGTGCTCTTGTCAAAGAAACCCCCTTAAAAATATCAAACTTGTTTAAATTATTCTACAGATTACATTTGTGGAATTTAGTTTTCTGACCAGAGATTCACTGTTCCTTGCAGAGGCTTGTGGGACTATAGCTGTGTATCAGGGGCCACAGAAAGAATCTGGTTATTCTAAGTTCACCATTGAGGATTCTGTTGCAACCTTTAAGACAATTCAGCAAATAAAAAGCACCATAGAGAAGCTAGATGAACCTCATGAGAAATACAAAAAGAAAAGATCAAGTAGTGCAAAATACGGAAGCAAGTAAGTGTCCTTGGGCTCTGTCGCCACCTCGTGAGAACTTAGCCTCTCAGTGTGCACGCTGCCCTGCCGCTCCCTCTCCTGGTCTTCGTCAGTCCGGCTGTCCTTCGTGTCAGTGCTGGACTCCATCACTGCTTTGAATGTCGTGGTCAGTTCTAATTCACTCATTGAATAATTAGTAGCTTTTTCTTCTTGTTGTCTCCTTTATATTTCTCACAATACATTATATTTATAATGAATACCAAAAACGTGAGCTGTAGCAGTGCATAGAAGCGTCTGATAGTGGGTTTCAAGTGCTACATCTCAGATGAAGAGGGGGAACTGGCTAAGGACAGCAACAGCTGGCAGGCAGTGGGACTTGTTCCTCTCAGGACACCACACCCAGCACTGGACACCGTCAGCTAGATTACTCCCAGCAGCGGTAGCAGGCTGCTGAGGGAAGTTTTCAGTCTCCACAATGAAGACCAAGCTTATACAGTGGGTTAATGCAACCACTGAGCGCTGTCATTGGGAACTCTACCCCACTGAGATCATCTAAGTCTTGAACCTTTACTCGTCTTACTATCAGAGGTGCCACAGTTCAGAGCCCCATTTTCTTCTTTAAGATAGTGTTCACAGGGAGAAAAATGAAAGACTATCTCCTCCCTAGTGTGTAAAAAGAAATTGTCTAGAGTAACCCACCCTGACACACAGCACTCAGAGTGATCAGGGCCCTGCTGGTAAGACAGTAGATGGACCAGCAAATAACTGTTTTCCACAGTGTTTGCTCCTCTGTCGTTGATGCTCATACCAGTGTGCTTTCATTCCTACTTTATAGGTAGAAAATTGGAATGCAGAAAGATGAATGATTGCCCAAGATCCCACACCATTAGTGCGAGGACTCAAAGTCCTTGCTGAACTATTTTAAATAGTCTTTGAAAATTATGTTGGTCAGTACTTTTATATTTCCAAATAAGAAAAATCAATTTTATTGATATAAATACATTCTTCCTTGATAGAAATCTTGGCACATTACAAAGATTGTGTTGTAAACATCCTAATTCTGTATTTTCTTCATTAGTATAATTGAGTATCTTTCAACAAAAGTTAGTCTAGTTTTCCTGAAGTCCTTCAAAGTTCCTAGCCAAGACTTGACTATCCTTGAATTGTACCTTATAATCCATGCATACTTTAATTTTCTCTATTAAAAAATACCAGCTCGGGGCTGGAGAGATAGCTCAGCGGTTAAGAGCACTGACTGCTCTTCCAGAGGTCCTGAGTTCAATTCCCAGCAACCACATGGTAGCTCACAACCCTCTGTAATGGGATCCGATGCCCTCTTCTGGTGTGTCTGAAGAAAGCCAACAATGTACTCATTAAGTAGATAAATAAATAGATAAGTAAATCTTTTTTTAAAAACAAAACAATTCAGCTGCTGGTGGCACTCTTGCCCACAGCCCCTTGCAATGTATTTCACACGTTTTCTTTCTTTATTGGGAGCAGGGGGAGGTCTTGGGCTGAGAAAATAGCTTGGTGTTAGTGTGATTACCTAGCACACAATTCCCGGGGGGGGGGGGGCGGTCAGTGAACAAACAAACCCTCTTAGACTAAGTATTTTGGCTCATTTTCTTTTCCTGTATCATGATGTGAGCTCTGTGTATTCTGTCTGTTTGGTTCAGAACTGTACCATTAGCTTCTAGAGTGGTACTTGAAATATAGTAAGTGATCAATAAGACTTGTTGAAATAATAAAACAAGACTCAGCATAAACAGTCAAGGAAAATTAAAAGTGCTTAGTGGGTTCTGGATCTGTCACTTTGTTAATTTGTGTGTTTCTTTTAAAGAGTATTTTTCTTTTACTGTTTTGTAGGGAAAATCCAATTGTTGGGAAAATATCATAGTTTGACCAGCTGATGGAGAGAGAACTGGAAATACTCTTTTTCATCGAGTTTTTCAATTCACCCTGTTTGTTCATAGTATGTAAGAGCGGACATTGGCTTTGAGGACACCTGCTCTCACAATGTATTTAATATTTAATGATTGAAATTAACTGTTTGGGGATCCTGATACTGATGTGTTTATTACTAAAGAATTTGAAACCCAAGATTTCCTTCATATCCATGTATCCAAGTCCATGTCTCTGCAATTTCCTGTTGATGGAAAGGATCTTTCTAAGGAAGCTTCCCAAGAAGCTGTGTAATAAGGGAGCACTTGATAGTAAGAAGCCATCTGTACGTGGAGCACTCCTGTGTCACCCGCTCACCACCGTCAGTGCCTGCTCTGTGCTGCCAACACTGAGCTTTAAAGACTAGAGAGTCCCAGTTCCTGTCAGTTCAGAACTTTTCATCAAGTTCATCGGGACCTTCAATCTTGAAAAAAGAAAAACAAAACCTTTTTCCTCCGTTGTGTTAGCCATTACAGGTTAGAGACAGACACGAAGACGGCAGAACACCTTTGAAAGCTGGTCACAGGTGTGAGCGTGCTCAGCTGTCAGGGAGTGTGTGCTCCTGTGTGCACCGTGTTTACATTGGAATGAGTGATGGTGCATGAGACAGTGGACCACTGCAGTGTTCTCCATTGCTCAACTATCAGGTACTCACTTTCCTAATTAGAGAATTCAGTTTAGCACTCCTCTTGAGGGCATCTCTTCCCAACCAGAAGAGAAGCAGTGAGTGTGTAGTGAGGAGATCACTTGACGTGGCCTTCTGTCCCACGTCAAAGTAAGGGTGTGTAAGGACTCCCTCCATAGTGTTAGGTCCTGCTCTAACTCGAGAACGGTCACTGGGCGCACTTTAATAATCTGGCACATCCAGATTGTGGTATGGATACTCCATAGTATCTATCTTTGATCAGTTGAATGATCAGTGTTTAAATATCGAACAGTGCTTTCCTGAAAATGTCGATATTGTATTGCTGTTTCCTTATTGCCTGCTAGCCAAAGGGAATTAGGGGCAGCACCTGTTGGAATACCTGTTTTCCTTACTCTACTTTGGTCCTAAAAACCCTAACTGTAAATAAGCAGTTGAAGCAAGTGTTCCCTAAGGAGGAGTGAAACACTTGGCTTCATCAGTATTAAAAACTGTGGTACTTACTTGTCTTTTTTTAATTAAAAACATTTTCTGTGTGGTACTTTGAACCTTGGGGTATTTACATATGTTCCTGTTGAAAACTGTGACTTATTGGTGTAAGTCTAACGAGCTGTGATCTTCTGTTTCCTTGAGCTTAATCCGTATTTCAGAATATATTTACCAATTATGTCGTTGCTGGGTAATTAGTTTCACTTCGTTATTAGGTATTTCTTTTAACGATCATTAACACAGAGAATTGTCCAATTAAAAATCATGACTGAAAAATGTATTTTTAAACAATGACTTTTAAGTCAGTACTAGCCTTCATTGTGCTAGGTAGGTTGTGACTCCTGGTCTATACTAAAGTTTAAAAGAGTCCTTTAAATCTGACAAACTTAAAGGCTAATTAACTCTACTGTTACAGATTTTTTTAAAAAGATTAGCCATTTAATATATTTATCATGAACCTTGTATTAAAATGCCTACTTAGATTCTCCAAAATGTCTACCTGAAAAGGATGAGAGCCAAGGACATTAAAGAGTTCAAGACTCTTGAGTGGTTTTGAAACATCTGTTGGTTGTTTTGTTTGGGTTTTTTCTCCCCACCCCCCAAAAAGGGATGATTTCCTAATGATTTCTTCTTGATGTTTTGAGACATGGTCTCACTATATAGCCCTGGCTGGCCTAGAACTCATAGAAATCCATCCGCCTCTGCCTCCTGAGTGCTGGGATTAGATGTGTATACCACCACATCCAACTCGCCTAACCTTTCTAATATCAAACTCCAATTACAAATATTTTTAACGATCATAGGGTCAAAGGGGCCAAAGCTGTATACATGTATCACTCTGAGAGGTCAATGTTCTGCTTCTCTTATTCACATGACCCTTTAAACAGCCAGCTTGACTGAAATTAATTAGCCAGCTTGGCACAGTGTAAAAAGAGAAATACAAAACTAATTTTCTTTCAATTAAGTCTTTTCTGATCGGAAATTATGTCCACAGGACCCTAAGACAATCAGGGCTCTTCTAGGGGCCTTCTCCCAGGCTATGCTCTTGAGTACTTTGAGTCTTAACTCCATGATCTCCTTTCTCTGCCTTTTACAAAGAACATTTGAAAGAAAACCATATATATATACATATATATATATGTATATGTATATATATATATATCAATGAACGAACAGATGATGGGGGGAGACTCAGCATAGACACTCACTAGCTCTTGACTCCCGGTGGAGCTGTATCCATCCATTGAGATTGTACTGATCTGTTGTGTGCTCTGTTTAGCTTTGTTTTTAATCATCATCTGATAAGACACTGGGCAACAGCAAAGGTTTTTTTTACTCCCAAGAATATAATTTATCAAATCAAACTATTTTGTTTACCAAAGAACTATGTTTTTAATATCACGGGTAATAAATAGCTAAGCATCAAAACTGGGCTCTTATTTCACCAACAAAAAACATCATGTGACTGATGGCTGGGGTTTATTTGTGTTTCCAAGACCTGATTGCATTCTTTTACTGGAAAAGTTCATTCAAGTATGTTTTAAAAAACAGATTTCTTTTAAGTGAACGCACCTTCTAAATTGCTTTAAATACTATTTAATAGCCTATAAAGATAGACTCAGCAGAGCTTTCTAGTGTCCTCACCTATGTGACAAATGCAAAACTCATTCTAGACTGATAAATGACAGATCTTGGTTGATGTTATCTGCTTCCATTTTTAACTTGGGAATTAATATGTTTCTAGTAAATACTGCTTTTTACAATGTCTAGTTTGAAAATATAAGTTATCAGAACGTAATATCTGTGTAACCATGTTGTATTGTTGAGAATGTATTTTTATTTAAATTTTATTTTCTTATGAAGAGTATTATAAAAATTAAAAGCTTTTGTAACTGTCATTTGAAAATAACTCAAATAAAGTACCAGAAGCCTATCTGTTCTTTGTGAGACCTTACTCTTACTTAAAATGTCTGCACCTTGCCTGTCTGTGTATGAGACACTAAAGGAAGCTGCCGCAGCAGCAGCAGCTAGGAAGCCCTGGGCTTTGCTTGCACTTGGCTGGCCACATTCTTGTTTGTTGTTGATGTGTTCTCTTCTCTCTATGACCAGCAGCATTCATCAGTGCCGCTCCTATCTTTCCCAGAGGGGGGCACGGAAGGATGTACTCCATTCGTGTCTAGGCAAACAGAACTGGGCCTGTTGGCTTTTTAAAGAAGGTCTTTCTGCTCTTTAAAAGCAAAGCAAACAAACATTAAAGCCACTGATGTCTCAAAGCCCTACACTGACTGTGTGGCTACCTGTAGCTGCCCATTTGTATAACCTCAGTACCTCATCCTTCTGGGTGTTAACATTTGACCATGTTGTGCCATGTTAACAAGTCATCTCTAGAATATATATGGCAGCACCAAAGACTCGACTCAAGATTACTGATGCCCCCACAGGAGAAGCAGATCTTTCCCTGCGTGCCTCAGCAGCCTTTAGTACCCCTGAATAAACAACAGCCCCTGTGGCCCCAAAGAGTTTAACGTTACCAAAGAGTTGAGGGTCTGAACCTCTCTCATGCTAGCCATGTGTGAACTAAAACTTGTAATAAATACTAGTATTCTTTCTGACAGTCTATTAGCAGGGCAGAGATTGGTTGGTTGGTTGTATGGTTTCTGTTTTTTAATTCTCATGTAGCCAAGGTTGGTCTTGAACTCCTGATCCTCCTCCTGCACTCCCAGTGCTATATTGAAAGCATGCACCACCATATCCATCTCTGTATCCCAATTAAACAACTGTTCTTTAACGGACAGGAGCCATAGTTTGAATTTCTCTCTCTAACTTACATGATTCCAGAATGAACAATGTCTAAAACCAAGTATGGTTCCTTTGTACTCCACGTAAGTGCCTGCTGCAACACTCCTCTGCGGGCTTTTCACACAGGGGGGCTTTTGGATGATTTGATACTCTTAAATAAACTGACCCTTTGATCTTAATTTCCATATGCATGTTTACCTTAAGTTCCATCTTTGGTGACTATTTTAGTTCCAGGGTTCCAGCACCAAATATAAGGTGCAGTGCAACCCCTGAACTGGACCACACTCTGGGTAGAAAGAACGGTTCATTGGGAATCAGACTGCCAAGACGGTCTGGGAGGTGGCAGGGGCAGAAGGGAGCAGAATGGGGGAAAAGCAAGAGGTTTTTATATGACAGTCAACAGGGTAGAGGTCTCTGAGCTGATGCAGACTGTTCATATTGACAGGGAACCAGATCCTCCCTTGCCCAAGGTAGTTGACCTTTGGAGGCAAGATTAAGAGAGGTTCCTGGTTAGCAGAAACCCACCTTTAAGCCTCTGTTTACCCAGCCAAAATCCTGTTTAGGACATTGGCCTTGGCACTGCCATTTTGAGGGGCAGCTTTAAGCTAACAGTGACTGAAGCTTGTGCCTCAAAATGTTGCATCATATGACTTTAGGAACAGTATCTGTATTCTGAGGCCTGTATGTCACTGACATTGAGAAGGTGGAACTTGCTTAAAGCTCTATTAAGTGTGTTTCGGTTTGTGCCTTCTGTTTAAGAATGTTATTGTTGGGGGCTGGAGAGATGGCTCTGCGGTTAAGAGCACTGACTGCTCGTCCAGAGGTCCTGAGTTCAATTCCCAGCAACTACATGGTGGCTCACAATCATCTGTAATGGGATCAGATGCCCTCTTCTGGTGTGTCTGAAGAGAGCAATAGTGTACTGAGATAGATAGATAGATAGATAGGTAGATAGATAGATAGATAGATAGATAGATAGATAGATAGATAGATAGATAGATAGATAGATAGAATCTTGTTTAAAAAAAAAAGTTATTGTTTCATATTAGTTGAACCTTTTTGCTTTTTTTTCCTGACTTTTTTTTTTTTTTGAGATAGAGTTCAATCTTAGATGTGTAAATTTTACTCAACAAGGAAGAATTCTTGGGAGCAGAAACAACATTGTCTTCTAAATCGAAAATACACGCCTCAACTCTTATCTTGAACCACACTGCCTGTAAAGCCCTAGTTTTAGACGGATGCATTATGGAGTCCATGGCTCCAGAGAGGCAGATCAGAATCTGCCAGTGGGAATGGAGCTGAGAAAAGAAGTGTGAAATAAATAGTCAACAGCATGGTTTTATAGTTAGAGATAAAAGTAACTGACAGACCAGTGTGAAAACCCTCAACAACAACGACAAACGCAAATAGCCAGGCTTGGTGGCACACTTCTATAATCCAGCACTTAGGAGGGTCAGGATCATTTCCAACTACTTAGTTCAGCCAACTGGAGCTACATTTAATCTGTGTGTGTGTGTGTGTGTGTGTGTGTGTGTGTGTGTGTGTGTGTGTGTGTGTGTGTGTGCGCGCGCTACATTTAATCAGTGTGTGTGTGTGTGTGTGTGTGTGTGTGTGTGTGTGTGTGTGTGTGTGTGTGTGTAATCATACACCAGGATCGAGTTGATCTCATTCCAGAACTTAAGGATGGCTCAACACATACAAATTAGCAAATGTAATAACGGCCCAAGTAAAACACCAGTTAGAGCAGGAGAGCTTTTAACAGAATTTCACATGTGTTGATGATAAAGTTCTCAAACCATAAAGGAGGAACATAGCAGAAGCTGTATATGACAGACTGATAACTAACCATGCACTAAGTGGGGAAAACCAGGTGGGGTAAACATGTCTGCTCTCTACTCTTGCTTCAGAAATGGTGCTTGAAACCTTGGCCAGAGCAGTAAGATGGACGGAAGGGAAAGTAAGTAAGAAAAAAGATGAGGTCAGATGAAGACATTAGAAAATTAAAAAAAAAAAAAAAAACCAACCCTCCCAGTAGTCATGGATCAGAATTGCTAGTGTAGACATGAACATGTTACTGAAAGTAATTTACACATTCAGCATAATCCCTATTAAAATTTCAATGAGATTCCAGAAATGGGGGGGGGGATCCCAAAATGTAAACAAAAGTTTCCAAATAGCCATAGCGATGCGAAGCCAGGAGAGGCGCTGTAGAAACACTGTCCCATTTCACCTTCTGTAACTGAGCTGTAGGACAGAGCCTGGCGCTCCAAACCAGCCTGGCACAAAGCACAAATGTACACCAGTGGGACAAAGGGCTCAAAAGTAAACACATGCACTTATAACCAGATGATTCTTAACAAAGATACCAGAAACATTAGAGAAGAGGCAGGCTCGGCGCTGGGCAAACCGTGCTGCAGAAGCCCAGGTGTAAGGCTTCAGAACTATATGGCCCCCAGTGAGTGCCTCCCTCTGTCCTCAGCGGGAGATGCTTCCAGCCCCACTGTCCATCCCCCACGGGAAAGCGGTTCATGGGTTAGCCTTTGCAGGAGGTCTGACCTACAGCCCGATGCAAAGCCACCAACTCACACTACACGACCCAGAAACGTTCCTCTGAGGTTTGAGTGGGCCCAATAGGAAGTGTGGAGGATAACCGCACCCGTCATCAGTAACCTGGCCATGGGCCAGAGCCCAGGTGACAGATACATTCAATGACGCACTAGGCCTAAATCACTAAGGGGAGGCCAGCCTGTGAGTTCTAGAACACACAATGCCACAATGGGGCTGTCACCCTTGGCTTTGGGCTGCAAACGGGAAGCTGTCCTCACATACACTTCCCTACGCTCTGCTCAGCTACCTTCTTAATGTGCTTGCTGACCGTGTGCACTTGTCCCCAGGCCCTCAGCCAGAATCTTCTGGTTGCCAACACTTCATTCACTAATAGGGCCTTCCCCCAAGCTCTGAGAATCCATCAGCCTGTGAGTACCCTCCCATACCACCTGCACGGAGTAGTCTTCTGGCTCCTCCCTTCTCTATCTCAGTCTTAGCCCACCAGGCTTAAATTCCCAAATCTTAGCAAGTTCAGCCAGCCACAGAAGAGTAAGTGCCTCCTGCATCTGGGTCTCTCCCCAGAAGTACGGTGCCAGGCAGATTCTTGATCCCCTGAATATGGCACCGTGTCCAACACCTAGGAACTAGCCAGAGTGGCCTTTATTAATTTGTCTATTTTATTATTGAGACAGGGTCTCACTAAATAGGCTTGTCTAGCCTTGAACTCATCCTGTAGTATATAGGTTGACCTCAAACTCACAAATATCCTCCTGTCTCAGCCTCCAGAGTATCATAATCAAAAAACATGCACCATTGGCCTAGAATGACCTACTTAAAGTGGGAACGGGTCCCTTCTCCAATCTTTGCAAGCCAGTTTCCCAGCCATGAGTTAAAAATTTTAGGAGCACTGGAAAGAAAAATGTATTAAGCTGGTTGTCCCTCAGAGTGAGGCCCCAGCAGTACCACTTACGAGAGGAGCAGGCCTTCAAGCCAACCCAGGCACCCTGTGTCAACAGAGAGCCCAGCAAGAGGCTCTATAATGTGCCCTCCAGGGGTTCAGAGGCTTCTCAAATTGGAGAGCCCATGTGAGCGTGGCTGAGCTGGTCTGGAGCGGTGGCCGTGGGTGGCAGACATTGAGCGACCAGCCTCTACTTGGTACCCACTGAGGAGGGAACCTAAACTTGTCCTCATTGTCTCACTGGGGGAGATAATTCCTGGAAGCACAGGTTCTTCTGATTTTGGAGGTGTCGACACTGGGAGAGAAAGCTGAAGCTGCATCCATGTGAAGCCATCCAAGATAAGAAATTAAAGTTCCCCAAATATTATTGTTGAGCGTACTTAGGACCTCTCTAGTGTGGTGCCTTTTACACAAATATTGTGGATCACAGTAAGTGTGTTTATCTTCTTTTACCTTCGGCAAATAAGGAAACATCTGTGGGGCTGCGGATATTTATTTATTTTTGAATGAGCTTCGTGATGGTGGAAATATTTTGTACAAGATTATAGAACCCTGGGGCTAAAGCCCTGCCCCTGAAGAGGAGTGAGCATTAACTGGTAAATAATGTAGACATTCCCTTCTACCTGAGACCTCAATTGCATAAATCCTTACATTTTAGGGTCAAGACTACAACCATCTTGTGTCTCAACAAAGTGTAAGGTTAGCAAGTGAGAAAAAAAGCCAGAGTCTGGTGCCTAGCCCAACAGCCTCAAATCACAGTGCCTTTTCTGTGCCTCTTTCTGGTTCTTTCTCTGTTACAAAGAGCTGAGAGAAGCCAGAGGTGGCTGTGGACTCAGACTGTCAGTCTTGCCTCAAGCCAACCTGGTTTTGTGGATTCTTAACTGCAGGTGCCACAAAATAGCTGTCTGAAAATTTCTATTGATCTCCATGCTAAGTGTTTAATACAAACAAAAAGGGCTGGCTTCCTTGGGCTACGAGACATCACAGAAAGTGCAACAGTCCAGGGAAGAGCATAGCGAGGCCTGCAGATGTGCTCAGTGCTTGCCCGACTTCAAATCCTGCAAACACAACATGTTGACAGAGGAAGTCCTTCATGGTGAAGAGATTTGAGCAAATGGCAGAAACAGGAAAGTCATCCTCACAGTCTGCCTTCTCCCTCGAAGCAGGTGATGAGGCCCTCAAGTGGGAGGCCCTCCCTAGACCTTCAGGATAGAAGAGAATCTAGGAGCTGGAGACATGGCTTCGAGGTTAAGAATGCTTCTCAGCCACAAGCCTAGAGTTCAGTACCCAGCACCCATGTGGGGTACACTTACAGCCACCAGTAACCTCTGCTCAGGATATCTGATGACCTCTTCTGGCCTCTGTGGGTGTATACACACACACACACACACACACACACACACACACACTTCTTTCTTTCTTTCTTTCTTTCTTTCTTTCTTTCTTTCTTTCTTTCTTTCTTTCTTTCTTTCTTTCTTTTTTTTTTGTTTTTTTGAGACAGGGTTTCTCCGTGTAGCCCTGGCTGTCCTGGAACTCACTCTGTAGACCAGGCTGGCCTCGAACTCAGAAATCCACCTGCCTCTGCCTCCCAAGTGCTGGGATTAAAGGCGTGCACCCCCACTGCCCGGCCACACATTTCTTTTAATGAAAAGAACACAAACAAACCAGAATGCATGTGCCTGACCCTCAGCAGTGGGTCAGACTTTATACATCAGTCAGCCAGTGTTCACGTGTCATCAAGTGCACACATACGTGTGTTCAACTCATTCTTCGGGTCTTCTTTTCCTCATAGAGTTTCCCATGTTGCTTTCACAGCTTATATTAAGTACATGTGTGCTTTTGCCCTCTGAGCATTTTGTTACAGGAGTCTTGGGCCATAAAATCCAAGATAAATTAAAAACCAAAATTCTATTTTTGGGGGGATTTTTGTTGCTTTTTGTTTTGAGACAAGGTCTTGCTATGTAACTCAGGTTACTCTCAGACTCATTGTATAGCCCCTAACTGGCCTCAATCTCACAGTAATCCTCCTGCCTCAGTTTCCAAAGAACTAGGTTTACAGATGTTCACTACCATCCCCAGCTAGAAAGATGTTTTTCCTCTCTTTTGATTTAATGAGTGGTTCATATGTCAATATGTATTGGATTACACATTGAGATTTACTTAGTTTACCATGTTAGTATCACATGTGCGTGGCGTGTCTGTGTGTGCAGAGTCAAGTGTGTGTGGCGTGATGATCTCCATCTTTAAAAGAATGGTCACACTTCTGCTAGTGTCCCTTTTCTTCCTGACTTGGAATGAATCGTGGACCCATATAAAAGTTTGTGGTATGCGATTAAGGAACAGAGAAAGGGATAGGGAGGGCAGGAAGGAGGGAGAGGGGAAGGAGGAGGGGAGGAGAGAGGGAGGGAGTGTGTGTGTTCTGGGTGAAGTGTGCACCTGTCTTTGAGAAGGAGGAACAGAGAATGAAGCCCTCCTCTCCTTTGTGACAGTACGGGTGAACAATCGACAACCTGAGTACCTACGGTCTGCCAGACTGAACATTTTACAAACTGCCTTATTTTTAACTCCCATATAATTTCTAAATAGGATTATTGGACCCATTTTACAGAGGGTGAAATTAGTGTCAGGAAGATGCTGTATGGCCGGTAACTGGAATGTATAACAGGACCTTAGCGCTGTCCTCTAAGAGGCCAAACTGGGACCACTTCTAGCTGGTGGGTTTACAAGTGAATTTTGTTTATGCTTATTTATTTCTGAAAATTTTTATAATAAACGTATCTATGATTAACCAAAAATATCCTTGCCATAAAGTGATTATAATCACTCTGTGATATTTCAGTGCTCACACTGGTCCACGAGGTAAAAGTGAGACCCAGCAGGAATCAAAGATGACAAAGGCAGGCAGGGTCACTTCTCGGGCACCCCAATCCAATAGCCAATCCCTTTCAGGACATCAGATCCACAGGCAGCCGAAAGCCTCCCAACCTCTTGACTCCTAAGGACGCCTTCAGTTCTCAGTGACACGTGCTCAAGGCTAGACCGACTGAGGTCCTATTTATTTTTTCCTCTTCAAACAATTTGAAGACTATTTCCCAGGGTCCCACTGGATGGTTTTCGGCACGCAGACAGTTCTTTAAAGGCCCATGTGATGCGCAGCTGACATTTTATAATCTTTCGCTCCTTTTTCTACAGTTTATGAGTGAGCTTTTTATAGAAAACAGTGCAATTTGTCGAGGAGCCAAAAAAACACCAGTTAGCTGAAAGTCCTTCCCAAAAAAGTAGCAGAGAGAGCAGCAGTTGGGGCGAAGAGGCCCTGACAAGTTTCACTCCAAAGACATGTGACTGGGGCGGGAAGGTGGAGCCCGGCGAAATTAACTCCTTTATCCTTGGAAGAGCAGGGGCCATCTGCACTGGAGCTCCTACTGAAAATGGAAATGCAGGGTATCCAAGTTTATGTCTGCCCTTTCCTTTGCTATGAAACAAACACTGTTCCCTCTTTTCTGGGGCTGCGTGGGTTTGTTGTCGCACCACATGGGGTTTGTGACCATCTGTGTGCTAGTGAGGACTGAGGCTGATTTGATTTTCCATGACAGGATTGGCCAACTACAGCGCAAGGGCCAACCATATTTCTGTATACTCAGTGCTCTGATGGATATTTTAGTTTTTCAGTTTTATTTATTTTTATTTTATGGGCATGGGTGTTTAGCCTGCTTGTATGTATTCCACCTGTATGCAGTATCTGTGGAGGCCAGAAGAGGGTGTCAGAATCCGTGGAGTAGATGGTTGTGAGGCCAAACAGGCGTGCCATCTCAGCAGCCCTGGGTCACAGGTTGTATAATTGGTAAAATGGTCAAGTGGTTAAAAAAAAAAAAAAAAAAAAGGTAAAATTTTATAAATGGTAAAATATCCAGAAAAACAACATTTATCACTTTGATCACTTTTAAATGTAGAATTCAGTAGTGTTAAGTACAGATTATTATTCATATAATCATAAAACCATTTTCTAGAATGTTCTTATCTTGCAAAACTGAAACTCAGGCTGATGAGATGATTCAAGGATAAGTCACTTGTCACAGGAACCTGATGACCTGGGTTTGGGTCTAAGAACCAACAGGGAATGAGGAACGAAGACAATCAATTCCACAACATTGTCCTCTGGCCTCCGCGTGCATGTGTGTATGGCGCTTTGTGAGAACGGCCTCGGAGGCTCCTGTATTTAAATGCTTGGGCCCTCATTAATGGAACTGTTTGGGGAAGGATTAGGAGGGGTGGCCTTCTTAGAGGAGGTGTATCACAGGGGTGGGCTTTGAGATTTCAGAAGCCTATACGAGGTCTCCCCCCCCTCGTGTGTGTGTGTGTGTGTGTGTGTGTATGTGTGTGTGTGTGTGTCTGTGTGTTTGTGTGTCTGTGTGTCTGTGTGTCTGTGCCTCCAGCTTATAGGTAAGATATAAGTTTTCAGCTGCTGCTCCAGCCCCAGGCCTGTCTGCTTGACTGGCCTTCTGAGATGCTTTCTTTTGTAAGTTGCCTTGCTCATGCTATCTGTCCACAGCAGTAGAAAAGTAACTAAGACACTATGCTACACACTCACAGTGGCACACAGACCATGGTACACACACATATGCCCCATCCCTCTCCCCCCACCTCTCTCTCTCTCTCTCTCTCTCTCTCTCTCACACACACACACACACACACACACACACACACACACACACACACACACCCTAATACCTTTTTTTAAATGCACTGAAATTCTAATCCTATTAAACAATCCCTATTTACCTCCTCTGCCCCGGTAGCCACCGATCTACCTTCTGTCCACAGGGATGTCACTATATAAATTATGTAAATGGAGTCAGTCATTCTTCTCTGCACCGTTCTCTGTAGTTAGTCCAATGAACTTTTAAAATTATTTTATTTGTTGTAAGTATATGTGGCATATGAACTTTGTGAGTGTGTATATGGTGGTGTGTGTGCAGCTATGGGTGTCCCTGAGCAAGTGTAGAGGACAGAGCGGGATGTCAGGTGCCTGTCTTTTCCACCTCTGTTGTCTTACTGTCAGGATCTCTCACTGGGATAGGTCTGAGGGCTGCTCCTGTTGCTGCAGCACTGGGTTTGCAGGCAGGGGTGGCTGGACTTTCCACATGGGCATCAGGGATTTGAACTTAGGTCCTCAGGTTGAGCCACCAAACCCTGCAACGGGTTTTTTTTTTTTTTTTTTTTTTTTTTTTTTTTTTTTTATGTATACAATGTTCTGTCTGCACAGCCAGAAGAGGGCATCGGATCCCATTACAGATGATTGTGAACCACCATGTGGTTGCTGGGAATTGAACTCAGGACCTCTGGAAGAGCAGCCAGTGCTCTTAACCTCTGAGCCATCTCTCCAGCCCTCAATGACCTTTTTCTAGAATATGGTTCTCTTAGGAATTGCTTTGCATTGCTCCTCAGGCCATCCATGTTGTGTGTCAGAATTTCCTTCTGTTTAAAGCTGGATGTGTGGCATATTTGTTCAGTGACTCACCTGCCAGTGACATTTGGGTTGTCTTTCCTTCTTGGCTCTTGTAAATATCACCAGGATCATGGGGGATCAAATCCTGTTTTCAGAATCTTGGAGCTATATGCCCAGAAATGGCCCATATGGTCAGTCTATTTTTTATTATTTTAGGAACTGTCACACTGTTTTCTGTAGTGGTTTATACTCCTGATAACAAAGGCTTCTCCAAGTCCTTGGTCCTTGCAACCAACATTTGTGTATTCTCTCTCTCTCTCTCTCTCTCTCTCTCTCTCTCTCTCTCTCTCCCCCCTTCCCTCTTCCTCTCTCTTTCTCTGTATTTGGTAGTAGCATGGTATGCTTTAAAGAGTTCTCTTCATCACAGCTATTTAGTCATGTGTATAAGAGTAGGGACTTGTGTGCCACAGGGCAGGTGTGAATGACAGAGGACAACCTGCAAACGTGAGTTCTTTCCTTCCTGCATATGAGGCCCAGGGATTAGACTCAATTGAGCTCAACACATTTCCAAGCCATTTTGCCAACCCAGCCCCCAAGATTTTGGGTTTTTTTTTTTTTTTTTTTTTTTTTTTTAAACAAGGTCTCACTATGTCCTCTTGATTAGCCTGGAACTCTCTACATAGACCAGGCTGCCCCCAATATCACAACCATCCACCTACCTGCCTTTGCCTCTGTAGAACTGAGATTAAAGGTGTGCAGACAGACTCACTGTTTGTTTGTTTGTTTGTTTGTTTGTTTGTTTGTTGTTTGGGTTTTTGTTTTTGTTTGTTTTTGTTGAGGCAGGGTCTTGCTATGTAGGCCAGGCTGGCCTCAAACTTGAGATGCTCTTGCCTCAGCCTCCTGGGTTACAGAGGTGGATCATTGTGCCTACCTCTGATGATTTTTTATTTTTTATTTCTGAGACAGAATTTTGCTATGTAGCCTTGATTGGCTTAGAACTATGAAGAGGAGGCTGGCTTCAAATCTGCAGCAATCTTCTGCCTCCTAAGGGCTAGGGTTACAGGAGTGAGCCACTCACTCACAGGAGTGAGCCACTCTACTCAGGAACTGCTTCTATATTTTTAATTGTTGAAAATCAGAAGAAAAAAATAACATTTCCTGGGATTTGAAATTCTGTATTCATGAATATTGTCTTCTGGGAACACACTGATGTTCCTTCATGTACCATCTAAGCCTCCTGCTTTCGCACTAAATGCCAGATTGCAATGGTTTCAACAGATATCATAAAGCATTTACTATATGCCATTAGTACAAAATAAGTCACCAATACTACTGTAAGGTCGGGATGACAGCCAGCCAACTTGTGCTGAAAGTCACCTGAAAGCCACCTACTGACCCACTAACAGCCTTGGTTCTTGAACTTCCCCCCTTCTAGATCCTCCGCTGCCCCTTCATTCAGTATCCTGGCTCCTCATCACCCCTCCCCAGGCCTGCAGGCTCTGAGGATGCCACACCCCCCCTTCCAGCCTCAGTTACAGCATTTGCTGGATCTGACATTTGCTCCCCAGCCCCAACCCCCAGCAGACCAGAAGACAGCAATGAGGAAGTACCTCGGATGGGCTCCAGGCCTTGTTCCCAGGCTGTCCTGAGCTGTCACAGCTCCCCATCTCTGCCTCCATCTCACTGTGGGAGTGCCAAATCAGGGCTGTATAAAGATCTGGCTTTTGGGTTCCAGGATGGAACTCAGTCTGTCAGGTTTGTGTGACTAGCTGGCACTTGTACTCACTAAGCTACCTCCCTGGCCCTGGGATCAAGCTTCCACCAGAATTTTCTGTGGGTTTTAAACAGCTGATTTGAGATTCATGTAAAGAGCTGGTTGGGGCCGTAGTTCAGTACCATCAAACAAACAAACAAAAATATCAAATGAATGTGAAAGCGAAAAGGGCCAAGAGTAGCCTTTGTCTGTGAGGGACAATCATTCCAGACTAAATCTACAGGATGGGAGAGGGAATTGTAAAAGCACATAAGGAACTCGACTCAGCCCTCTCAGATGTACTGTAGCATACTTTTATTTATGTCATTATTATTACTATCACTATTATTATTATTATTATTATTATTATTATTATTATTATTATTATTTTGCAGTGCCAGGGATAGAACCCCAAGCCTTGTGCATGCTAAGTAAGTAGTCTACCCCTGAGCTACTTTCCTAATGACTACATTTTTATTTTTTGCTGAAAGCTGAAAACAAAATGATTGGGTTTGTTTTCTCAAGCTGTTCCAGCAGTACTTGTAAGCTGGAATCAGCTTTGTGATAAATGAGGTTGTAAGAAGCAAGAAACAGTCCGGCAGACATGAGCAGTACAGAGTAACCCATCCCAAGTGAGCTGAAGCGCTCCCAGCCACCACAGGATGAGTCCGGGCGCACCCTTCCCACAAAGCAACTAGAGAAGCCCGACCAGGCTTTTCCAGCAGAAAGTGCTCCGGTTATTCTGGGTGAACAGGAGCATGGCTTTAGGGGCTTCTTAACCAACAGAAAGACTAACTAGGAATCAAGCTTTACCTTGACTTGTGTAACCGAAGATCAGGGAGAGGGCAGGATAGACTTTTCTAGACGTTAGGTGACCTGAGAAGCGGAACCAGACAGCACAGCTTGCAACCTGCACAACTCATCAGTCTCCACACAGTAGGATGACATCAGGGTGGACAGTTTCAGACAATGACCTGAAGCAAAACATCCTTAACTTCAAAACTATCATCCATATGTATCATTGCATACGTCAGAGTTCTGCAACCCAACCTCTCCAAGATCTGCTTCTCTTTCATGCTTCCATTCACACACCCTGCCCCTGGCTGAAGGTTTGGGGTGGTTTATGCTGTCTGGATGTGACTAACTACACTATGACAGTTGATCCTGTAAAGCTGGCAGAACCCAGGGAGAGTTTAATGTTAAAACGTTCAGCTGCTTTACGCTATCAGCAAGAGTCAAGCAAAGAATCTCAGAATAGTCTACTGATCTCTCAAAAGTAACAACTGAGTGCTAGGGTATAGCTCAGGGTACAGCACATGCTTAGCATGCACGAGGCCCTGGTTTCTGTCCCCAGTGGGAGCAAGGGTGAGAGAGGACAGCTGGAACGTGGACAGGACAGGAATGTCTCCACTGGTCCTCGCTCTTAGAGAGGAGACACCATAGTGCTTTGTGTATTTTCTGAAGTTTTCGGGGGCTTTCTGTTACTCTCAATTGTTGTTATTGGTTTTGTTAAACTCTGGGAAGGTTTAGTCGGTACGAATGTGGGCCTGGAGTCAGGCAGACCTGGTAGGAAGCCAATTCTACTCATTTTAATTCCAGTGACTCTCTCCCTCAAATAAATGTACTGTCATTTCTGACCTGCATAGTTTCCATTTTTTTATGTATGAATAACACTCTATTAAACATCTTTGCATGAAAAATATGGCTCCCTGGGGCAGGCACAGCTGGCTTTCTACTCAAGCCCTTCACACACACCCCTTCTGCAATACCCCAATGTTATTCAGGAAACCATAAGCCCTAGGAGCCTCGATGCCTTCCCCACTGTGGAAATAGCATCCCTTGGGAACTGCACCTCAGGAGTGTGCATGCATCTCTACATGACACAGTAAGACAGAAGACTTGTGTTCCTGAGATTTAGGGGTAGCATTTCTTGCAAACGTCTTCTTTTCTGGCTGGCCATTGTTGAGATCAAGAGACCCTGGCCTACAAAAATGGATAGTACCACTGTACAGAAGCCAGTTGACAAGAGCCATCTACTGTCTTCAGCCATGTTCTTGCCGTCCAGTGTCCTTCCAAGAATGGGACGGGAAGAGGACAACATTCGAGCAGAGGTGCTTTGTCACTCATTTGGGATTAATTAGCTTTAAACAGACTGTCATGTGGGAATTGACAATTTAAATGTATCCAGTTTGAACCCTTGGTAGCAGTGGGATGCTAGCCAAGAGCTGCCATTCCTGCTCTGAGAAGTGTTACAGCTCTGGGACGCTCTCAGAGGGCTTGGGATGTCAACAAAGACAGGTCCCTTACAGAACACATCTGCAGAAAGCAGGTCACCCACATGGCTAACGGACTGGCCAGTCTCCTGTCTCTGGCAGAGCTAGAATGTGAGAAGCCTATTCTGTAATGATTCCTGTCTGCAGCTGCAACATTGAGGCTTAGGGGCGGGTTCCAGTGAGCTCGAGTGCAGGGAGTCTGTGACCCCTGTCTTTTTTCTCTTCCTCCTGCATTAAGCTCTCATCCCATTTTCCATCCTGCAGACCCAGAATTACGGGATGTCAGCTGGATACTGACTGGATGGATGTGGTTATGCAAATAAGGTTAGAAATGGGAACCATCAGGAAAAGCTGTCTAAAGTGACTCCTCTGATTGCTCTGGTGACTCCTGCGGGCCACCAGCTGCTGCTCTTCCATCTTTGTTGCTGTGCTCCAGGCTCTAACTGTCAAGAATCGGGGCTGGAGGGATGGGTCAAACAGTAGAGTGCTTTTGCAGAGGACATGAGTTCCCAGCACCCACGCTAGCCAGCTCATAACAAACTTTATATAACCCCAGATGGAGGCAGGAGGGTCTGATGCATCTGGTCCCTGTGAGCATCTGCATTCATATGCAAGTACCAACAAAAGATACACACACACACACACACACACACACACACACACACAGAGAGAGAGAGAGAGAGAGAGAATGAAGAATACGGGGATTTTGTTCAGCTACTGTTTTCCCCTACAGCTTCCCTGGCCATGGGACTTGACATTCCTTTCCATTAGAGAGCCCCCCCCCCACATTGGAGGCCCCTCCTATCCCCATCAAAGGAGGAAACAATGTTTCCCCTGCCCATTCCCCTCCCCAGTTAACCATGGCAGAGTGGGGCAAGAAAAAAGTCCTGCGGTTGTACCATGGAGACACCAAACCAACATCAGGATCTCTCACTACCGAACGTCTAGGCAGTAAATGTCTCATTGCTGCTGTCCCATTAGCCTAGGTATTGGTGTCCGGCAAGCTATTTACTCTTACATTTCAATTACTTCTTGGAGTAGGAGCTAAGGTGTGGAATGTCATGTGACATGATTCTTGGGGAGATGTGAACAAATACTTACTCAGCCCAGATAGGGAACCAGCAGCAGACCAAGGTAACACCACCAAAGTCCAGTTTGGTGACCCAATGCAATTACTAGGGTTACTTCCACCAATTTGAGTGAGAGGTTGCTTAGAGAAGCAGGGACCTCTCAAAGGCTCGCTGCTTCCCTGAAAGCCCACCCTCGACACAAGGTGCAAATATAAGGCCCTGAGTTCAGATACCCGACTCTCATATAAAAAGCCCAATGCCAAGCCATGGGTCTGAAATCAGAGCTCTGGGGAAGTGAATACAGGAGGATCCCGGGGACCTGCTGTACTAGCCAAACTGGTGAGCCCCAAGTTGAGTGTGAGACCTTGTCCCAAATAAACTAACAAGCAACATGGAGAGTGACTGAGGATCCCGAAGGGGATCTCTGATCTCCATATGTACCCATTCAGGAGTATGTACATGTGTGGGCACATATGAGAGGCAGGGGGGTGAAGAGAGAAGGAAAGGGAGAGGGGGAGAGAGAGAAGGAAAGGGAGAGGGGAGGAGAGAGGAGAGAGGGAGAGGGGGAGGGAGAGGGGGAAGGAGAGTGAGAGAGAAAAGAGGGAAGGAGGAAGGAGATGTGTATTATATGACAGTTATAGAGGTGAGAAGTCCCACGGGGTCGCACTGAACTAATATCAAAGCAGGTTCCACGAGGCTGCGGTTCTTTATGGAACTCTGAGGAGAATCCATTCCCACTCTTCCAGCTTCTGGAAGCCACTCACATTTCCTGGCTCCAGTGCTCCTCCCTCCCTCCCTCTTTAAATCCAACAGCTTCAGGTCTCATCTATGTCCCTGACCACAGACTGAGAAGTTCTGGCTCCACCCAGACTGGCCTGCCAGGATGAAGGAGAATATTATCCCCTCAAGGTTTGGACTCCCAATCATACAAGTTGTCTTTGCCCCACGCCTCAGGGTGGGAAGGTCTCTCTCTTGAGGCCTTTCCCCGTTTCCTACAGCCCGGAAGGTCTTAACTCCGAAGCCATTGCCTACAGCGAGATTCTTACTGCCTTCTATTTCACCCTCTGTTGCAAGCGCAAGCTTCCGTCTCTATGGCGACAACTGACGCGGGAAGCAGGACTGCGTCATTTGGACAGTGCTCGGCACCTGCACCTGCGTGGTAGCCGGAGTTTCAAAGGTCTAGGCGAGGACACTGCCCTCCCCACTCCACATCCCACAGGACCTGCTTTGCGCGTCCCTGCCTCCGGACTAACTGGGATTCTCTGAGGGAGCTCCCACCTCCTCTGTGTGTCCTCCTGTCCTGTTTTAGGGGTGAGGTGCACCGGAGGGAGAGTGGCCTCCAGATGAGATGATAAAACCTAGCTGCACAGGTAAGGCTCACACCTGACCTCCGTGAGTGTTCACTTGTGATTAGGCGAGAGGTACTTTGGAGCACCTGGCCCCAAAGGCCTGCAGAAAGGACCTCAAAAAATGCTGTGGCAAAATACTGATTGTTTTGGACCAGCGAGATGTCTTGGCGACATTTGACAGCCTAACAACCAACATAAGCTGGATCTCCAGAACCCACCAGAACAATTACAGATGCAGAGAATGCACTGAGTTGCCATCTGATCTCCACACATAGACTCTGTCCCTGTCTCCCCCTCCCTCTCCCTTCTCCTTTCTCTCTCTGATTAAATCATTTTAAATAATATTTTTAATTTTTTAAAGATTTCATGCAATGTTCTTTCATCATATTCACCCCCACTCCTCCCCACCCTCACCTCCCCCACTCCTCCCCACACTCACCTCCCCCACTCCTCCCCATACTCACCTCCCCCCACCCAATTTTGATTTTTCTTCTTTTTCTTTCCCCCTTGAGTTCAGTCTCTGTTGCCCAGTCACTCTCAGGATTGAGACTTGCCTTGGAGTGTGGTAGACCTCAAGTTAACTCCCTCCATCTCCCAGCGGCTCTGAAGTACCAGTGTACACTCCTCAGGTAGTGATGGAATTTCTAGTGTCCCCGCCCCCCTCCATGCTGTGATTTTTGTCTGGGTTGAGCTTACAAAACTCTTATGCACATTGTCACAGAACTCATATGTGCATCTGCTCTGCTGTGTCTGGAAAACAAGGTTTCTGAGAAGGCATCTGGTACCTCTGGCTCTTAGGCTCTTTCTGCCCCGTCTTTGGAAGAGTTCCCTGGACTTTGGGAGAAAGGGTGTGATATAGATAACCCATTTAGGGACGAGTATTCCATTCTCTCGTATTCTCCACACTTTGACCCGATAAGGGTCTTTGTGTTACTTGTCTTCTACTTCAAGAAGAAGCTTCTCTAAAGGACTGAACAACACAAAGGTGACTCCTTACAGGAGTTACCAGCTCCTTTCTGATTGGAGCTAACATCTCTCAGGGAGGTAGAGCATGCCTGACACTGTTAATGGGGCCGAGAACTTACGGCTAAATAAGTTATAGGTCCTAGGGGAGACCTTAATACTATCGTTCTCCCTCCGCTGAGTGTCACCTTGGAAATGGGAGGTGGTGGGAGTCAGGGCAGCTCTACCCAAGGGAGCATGGCAGAATCCCAGCCAACCTGGAGGTGGGAAAGCACAGAACAGCTCGTGGAGGGGGTAGGGGGTGGAGTGACGAGGGGGTGTCCTTTGAACACACAAATCTATGAGAATAATGGAAAGTCATTAGGAGTCCTTTTAAGGCAATGTAGCAGAGTATTAGATATTCACCCCTGGGGTCTGATGTGTTTATAAAAATATAATAAGATATATGTTATATGGGGTTATGGGGAGGTAGGTGTGGGGGAAGGGTGTGCCTCAGAAGTCCCATGCCGAGACATCCCTTCCCCCAGAGGGACCAGACACACTCGAAGGTATAGTATAGAAATAGAGTTTCTTTAGGGCATGGGGAGGGGAGTTAAGAGGGTAGTAGAGGCAGAGAAAGGCAGAGAGAGAGAGAGAGAGTAGAGAAGTGGAGAGGCCGGCCATGACCACGTAGAGAGAGGGGGGAAGGGAATAGGGAGAGGTAAGAGATAAGAGATGTAAGAGAGAGGCAAGAGAAAGAGATAAGAGAGAGAGGAAAGGCAAGCAGCCCCTTTTATAGTGGGCCAGGCCCACCTGGCTATTGCCAGGCAACTGTGGGGAGGAGCATACCTGGCTGTCGCCAGGTAACTGTGGGGTGGAGTTTAGACAGAATGCTATCAGGGTCTATAACCCATCTAGCTATATATTCCTGGCCCTGGAAACAGTGTCAGGCATAAGTTCCACCTCATGGATTGGACATTAAATCTAATCAGAAAGTAGTTGGTAACGCCATAAACGTTTGTGTCACTACTGCACCAGTGGGCAATATCTTGTCAGGCCAGTTATTATCAAATTAAATTATCAAAGAAAATAATTAAGGAATTATTTATTTTATGTATGTGAGTACACCGTTGCTCTCTTCAGACACACCAGAAGAGGGCATCAGATCCCATTACAGATGGTGTGAGCCAGGGTATGGTTGCTGGGAAATGAACTCAGGACCTTTAAAAGAACAGTCATCACTCTTAACCACTGAGCCATCTCTCCAGCCCCCTAAATAAAATAATTAAGAACAAAAACCTACTTGTTGAGCTCAGTAGAAGGCACTTGCCACCAAGCCGAGAAACCTGTTTTTAATTCTCAAAACCACATGGCGAAAACAGAGAACTGACTGCTGTAAACTGTCCTCTGACCCCCACAACACTCACTGTGGCATTCTGGGACTCACACTTATGCCATGGCTAACATAGCCATGGGCAACATGGGGAGCTGAAAGGAGTATAATGCTAGCCAGAGACACGGGCCTCTGGGTTTACTTCAGGGATGAACAGTTGTTTTCTTGTTTACCCTCCACTGCTGTTTATATAGCATTTAGCAAGGCTTGAACAAAAAGTCTCTGTGAGCCTTTATCAGAGTTTGTCTGCACTTTGCTGTCCCTGTGGTCTCATTTGCATCAGATGACATTTCTCCTTAGACATTACCTCATGGCTGCAGCTTTCCTGTCAGATAGCTAGGTGTTGGCCTAGTTTTGTGTCTGAGAAAGGAATTCCATACCTTCTGGACACACGCACACGCACACATGCATGCACGCAATTTTAAAAAACACGAATTTTCTTATTGGAGAACGTTTGCAGAGTCTGTGCACGTGTAGCTTGTCCATCAGGAAGTACTTAGAAGCAGCTGGTGAAAAGTGTTCAGAGTGAGCAGTGCTGCATCAGTCTGGACAGCTGTAAGAAAACACCAAGTGTAGACTGGCTGCTTTAAAGAACAGAGTGGGAGCTGAGGCAGAGGCAGGCGGATCTCTGTGAGTTCGAGGCCAGCCTAAGATACAGAGCGAGTTCTAGGACAGAGAAACTCTGTCTCAAAAAAACTAAATAAATAAATAAGAAACCCACTGGAGATGTTGAGGCAGCAGCTGGAGTTCTTAATTGAGCTTTCTCCCTGTGGCTGAGCTCCCCGTGGCTGAACCCCACTTCCCATTCCAACTGCGGGATTTTATTATTTTATTTCTATATTGTGAGCTGAACAATAATAATGGCTGTTAGTGATGGTGTTTCTCGCTGTCCTCAAAGTCACATATTTTAACTCTTGGGCTGTTCTCTTCCCTCCTGTTCACAAAGTTAGCAGTCTGGCTCACCCCCAGACAGGGATCTCGGAGACCACTTGACATAAATATGCTTAGATCTCAAGGGAGTAGGGCTCACAGAAGCATCTTCACAATGAACTTAAACAGCACATGGCAGTATACCAATATAATACATTATATACATTATAAATGCCTGCTTTTTTTTCAGTATTGAATCCAGGGCCTAATGCATGCTAGACAAACACTTGACAACTAATCTATATTCCCAGATCAAAGTCTTAACCACATCAGCAGGTATACAAAAACTGAATCAATAAAGAGAACTATACCACTTTAAAACAAGTGTATCGCCATTAATAGTCACTGAGTAGTACCTTGAAATAATATTATTTCTCCTTCTCATAACTGAAGCCATGAGTACTGCCTTCATTTTTAAAGAAACAAACAACAAATTTGGACCCATAAATATGGACATTAAACATCTCTATAATGGCTTTAACTCAACTCACCAGGGCCATTTAGGCTAAATGCCTTTAAGGTGTTTTTTTTTTTTTTTTTAATTATTTATTTATTTTATGTATGTAAGTACACTGGAGCTGTCTTCAGACACACCAGAAGAGGGCATCAGATCCCATTACAGATGGCTGTGAGCTAGCATGTGGACGTGGTTGCTGGGAATTGAACTCAGGACCTTGAAAGAGCAGTCAGTTCTCTTAACCGCTGAGCCGTCTCTCCAGCCTGCCCGTAAGATTCTTAGAGAAAGGCGTACAGTGGCGTTTTCTGGGACTTCGAGAGTGAGCACATGGATTTCAGCTTAAGTTACTGTTTTCAGAAACATCGTAGAATCAAACACTGTAAAACTATGCCAAGAGCAAAGGAAAGAAAACAAAAACCCAAAGGGGCTGCCCCTTCGGTGGTTCCCACCCTTCAGAAGTTCCTGAAGACATACCAGAAGCATTGCCTACAGTCTCGGACGGCCATGTGTCCCGCCATCCAGAGGGACCTGAAGAGCAGCATTGACAGAGAGCAGATCCTCAGGAAGGTGAGTGGTGGGGATTCGGTCCTTCCTTGAAACAGAGTCCATAGGGGCGCGTTCCTCCGGCCCAAAGCTGACTGCCTCCCCAGCTCTGCATTGCCTGACTGAGTGACTTTCACAGCTTGGCTCGCAGGGCACCACGGGCCTCCTCCCTTCCTTCTGCGCTCCCTGCACCCACGCACCTGCCCTGTGTTTTGGGGGTCAGGAACTGAGTCCACGGAACCTCGGAACCTCGTAACACCACCTTCTCAAGTTCCTCTGTGAGCCTTCCTCTTTCCTCTGACTCCAGCCTCCCCGAGTTTCAGCCCTCATTCTCTCTAGCCTCTCTCCCCATCTATTCTACTCTGCCCACCTCCTCTGCCTCCAGGTTTTCTAGTCCCTTTCTTTTCTAGTTTTTACCAGACGTGCCCACACACATCTCCCTGCCTCAGAGAGGAGCTTCCCACAACCATCCTTTTTAAAAAAATGTATGTATACGTGTGTGTGCGCGGGCGCGCTGGGTTGTCTGTATGCGCACCACGCATGTGCAGGTGCCAGCACAGGTCAGAAGAGGGCATCAGATGCCCCAGAACTGGAGTTACCCAGTGTGGGTGCTAGAACCAAACCCTGGTCCTCTGCAAGAGAAACAAGTGCTTTAAACTATTGAGCCATCTCTCCAGCCCTACAACCATCTTTTGGTGGGGACAGGGTAAAATAATTATTGATTACATTTTTAAAGATGTCAATTTTAAATTATAGGTATGGGGAATTATACACAGAGTGCAGGCAACTATGGAGACCAGAAGAAGGTGTAAGATCCCCTGGAGCCAGAGTTACAGGCTGTTGTTAGCTAACCCAGCATGCTCCTAACGACTGAGTCATCTCTCAAGCCCACTAGATGTTCGTTTTCACTGTAGTTCCTATAATTAGCCCCCACCAAATGCTTTATTACACCCATCATCAGAAATACAACTAGCATCCCCATCTGGGATGACTCTACAGGTGTAGACACCTAGGAAGCTTGGTAAGTTGGGAGCATGCTCAGGCGGGGGTTCTCTGTTTTGATTATGAGTATCATGAAGAGCCTCGTGAGGGGCTGGAAGGATAGGTCAGTGGTTAGGAATGCTTGCTAGAACAGAGTCCCAAGATTGGTTCTCAGTACCCACATGGGGACTGACAATTGTCTATAACTCCAGTTCCAGGTGAGCCAATGTCGTCTTCCAGCCTCTGAGAGCGCCGCACACATGGAGTACACAGACATGCACATAGGCAGAACACTCAGACACATAAAATTAAAATAGTTGTTTTAAAAAAACTTTTGAAACAATCAGTATTATCCTTGCTATGTAAGATGCAATTTGATGTTCTTCCTGCCTTTCTATTTCCTTAAAGAAAGGCAAAAGCTGGTTATACACAAGTAAATTGATTCTGGGACCCAAGAGAGGGTAGTAACCTGTAGTCACTCTGACCTACAGTGCCAAACCTGTCACAGTTGGTGGACAGTTGAACCACCATACCAATACACAGGGAGTGACTACCTCAAACATGCATGCAGCCATCTTTGCCAATATCCCTTTTGCACACTGGGATGCATGGGTATCTCTTTATGATGGTCACCTAGAGTTTTTGTACACTCCAGTTTATGCTTGTGAGAGCTGGTAACTCCACAGCAAGCACTCTGCCTGTTTCCTTGGAACCTTTGCTCATGACCATTCGAGATGAGAGCTACACGCTGGGCAAGGAGATCTGCCTCTGGGGCCTGCAGCTGACCAACCCGGAGATCGCCAGACTCGTGAGTGTGGTTTTAAGTTTCTTCAAACCTTAAAATTAAGAACGAGCAAACAACACCCTGTATTCCAGATGGAGTTTATTTGGTTGCTGACTTAATGATATGCTGCAAGATCTTCTTTCTTAAAAATAACACTATTTTAATGAAATACCTCAAACGTATTTTAAAATGTGGGAAATGATGAAACGAATATCCACAATCTCTACGAGATACCCTTTTTTAATTAGTTTTTAAATTTACTTATTTAAGCCTACGTATATGGCTGTTTCACCTGCAGGCATGTGTGTATGTCACATGTATCCCTGTTGGGTCAACTGGAACTGGAGTTACAGAGTTGTGAGCTGCCATGTGGGTTCTGGGAACTGAACCCCAGTTGTCTGCAAGAGCGACAAGTGCTCTTAACCACTCTATCTATCTCTGCAGCCCCAATATGCTCTCTTAGATGAATAAGATGTGCGCATGCTGACCAGTGTAACAATCAAAGCTTCAATCACTTCTGTTCCCACCCACTGCCCAAAGGGGGTGCCTGCCTGAGGAAGAGGCGTACCCACCATGCATACACTCACACTTTTAGACATATGCACGCATGCTGTCTGCATATGTATGGTTCTGTAAATCAGACATTCATGTCACATTGTTGAGAACCGCCCATGTTCAGTAATTCTGTTCCCTGTGCAATTATGAACTGACCATTTTTAAAATTGAACTTCTCTTATTAGAAGTAAAAACCTCACTTCTGAAAAGACAATCAGATAGTTCAGACCAACTCTTTCACGGAGAACCAGGCAAGCAAAACATACATGTACACATGTGTGCACACGCATTCATACATGATCCAAGGGAGAACAAAGATGGGGGGGCGGGCACCCTGGACTATTTAATTATTCTATGTTATTTTATGCATATGAGTACACCATTACTGTCCTCAGATACACCAGAGGAGGGCATCAGATCCCCATTACAGATGGTTGTGAGCCCCCATGTGGTTGCTAGGAACTGAACTTAGGACCTCTGGGAAAGTAGTCAGTGCTTTTAGCCTCTGAGCCATCTCTCCAGCCCCTGGACTATTTAATTTAAAAGAAGGTAGTTGAGACATGGCTAAGAAACTAAGTTCCGTGCCTTTAGCTCTAGTACTTGAGAAGCAGAAGCAGGTGGATTTCTGTGAGTTCCAGGCCTCCTAGGGCCACATAGTGAGACCCTGTCTCAACAAAACACACAGAGAAAGGAAGGGAGGGAGGGAGGGAGGGAAGGAGGGAGGGAGAGAACAAACTAGAACAAAGCCTTTAGAAAAGATACAAAGATCCTGTTCATTTCCCTGCACTGAGGAGAAGTGAAGAGAAAACCAGTGACCTGGAAGAGGTGAGCAATGGCATGAAGTCAGAGGGAATGCAGAATAAAAGCACAAACAGCTACCATTGTGCGGCCACAGAAACGGTGAAATAGAAGCTAGTCACTGAGTGACAGCAAGGGTGTGAAGCAACTGAGCTTTCACACTGGGAGGGGTCCAACACAGCCACTACTTTGGAGGACGACAGTGCAGTTTCTCCTGACTCCAAAGTGTCTCTCTCTCTCTCTCTCTCTCTCTCTCTCTCTCTCTCTCTCTCTCTCTCTCCTTCTCCCTCTCCCTCTTCTTCTTCTTCTTTTTCTCCCTCTCCCTCTCTTTGAGATACAATCTTTTTCCAGAGCCCTGCCTGTTGTAGACCAGGCTGGCCTCAAACTCAAAAGGGTCTACCCGCCTCTGCCTCCCCAAGTGCTGGTATTAAAGACAGTACACCCGCCTAGGGCCTCCAACTATAGAGGTTTATAACTCTAAGCCTTGAGAACTAGGGGCTTTATGGCTCCAACTTTCAAAACTGGGGGATTATTACTCTAGATGCTAATGAGGACTGTTGTTCTGGGCTTAAAGTAGTTCACCCAGCAGCCGATACAGCCCCACCCTCCAGCGTCTGGACTCTGAGCTCCTCAGCCCTGAGCTCCCTCAGACTCTTGCTCCTGTCTTTAGCCTCCGTCTTCGACTTCTCTCAGGTTCTTCTTTTCTAGCCTTAGCTTCTCTGCCATCCCTACATTTCACTTTTTGTTGTCTTAGTTCCTTGACTATTTTACCCTGAGGTGCTCTCTGAAGTTTCACAGACCCCTGCTATGAGTATAGCTCTGAGCTTTGGGTGTCAGGATCCTTAGCTCATGGTGGCTCTCTGGAACTCTCAGCTACCTCCTCACTGCCACTATCAGGGTATGCTGGCTAGTTTTATGTCAACTTGGCACGAGTCATCTGAAAGGGGGTAACTTCAACTGAGGAAATGCCTCCATAAGATTGGGCTGTAGGCAGGCCTGTAGAACATTTTCTTAAATAGTGATTGATGGGGAGAGTTCAGTCCATTGTGGATGGTGCCATCCCTGGGCTGGTGGTCCCGGGTTCTATAAGAAAGCAGGCTGAGCAAATCATGAGGAGTAAGCCAGGAAGCAACATCTCCAGGTTCTGGCCCTGAATTCCTTCAATAATGGACGCCTCTCCTCCTCCTCCTCTTCCTCCTCCTCCTCCTCCTCCTCCTCCTCCTCTTCCTCTTCCTCCTTCTCCTCTCCCTCCTCTTCCTCCTCTCCCTCCTCCTCCTCCTCAAACTCCTCCTCCGGGAAAACACCAAGTGGTGAATGATGCAGTGCAGTGGGAGGACCTGGAGGACCCAGAAGCCACTGTGGCTTCCCTGGAGGATTCAACAGAGGTCTTAGGGCCCGCAATCATAGTCATGGTCGTGGTCCAGGCCATAGCTGTGGTCGAGGTGAGGTCCTCATGGAGGTAAAGCCTATGAGGAATGGGTCCCTGTCACCAAGCTGAACTGATTGGTTAAGGACCGGAAGATCATGTCCTTGGAAGAGATCTACCTATTCTCCCTGATCTTTAAGGAATCTGAGATTATTGATCCCCCCCCCCGGCTCATCCCTGAAGGATGAGGTTCTAAAGACCATGCCAGTGCAGAAGCAGAATCTAGCTGGCAAGTGGACCAAGTTCAAGGCTTTTGTCGACATTGGGGACTAAAATGGTCACGCTGGTCTTGGTGTTAAGTGCTCCAAGAAGGTAGCCACTGCTATCAGAGGAGCCATCATCTTGGCCAAGCTTTACATCATCCCTGTGTAGAGTGCCTACTGGAGAACAAGATTGGCAAGCCCCACACTGTTTCATGTAATATAACAGGCCACTGTGGCTCTGTTGGTGCCTCTCATCCCTGCCCCCAGAGGCACTGGCATTGTCTCTGCTCCTGTGCCCAAGAAGCTACTGAGGATGGCCAGTATTGATGACTACTACACTTCAGACAGGGGCTGCACTGCCACCCTGGGTAACTTTGCCAAGACCACCTTTGACGCCATCTCCAAGACCTACAGCTACCTGATCGATGACCTCTGGGGTTCAACAAGTCTCCTTTTGGTAATTCACTAACCACCTTGTGAAAAAACACACAGGAGTCTCTGTTCAGAGGACCCAGGCTCTAGCTGTGGCCTCCACATAAGGGTTTTTACACAACAAAAAGTGAATTAAGTCTGAAAAAAAATAGATCAATATCTCTGGAGCTGGAGAGCTAGCTCAGTGGTTGAGAGCACTGATTGTTCTTCCAGAGGACCTTGGTTCAATTCCCAGCAACCACACAGCAGCTTGCAACTCTCTGTAACTCTAATATCTGACGCCCTCACACAGACATATAGGCAGGCAAAACACCAAAGCAGATAAAGTGAAAAATAAAAACTTTTTAAATTGTTAAAAAAAAAAAAAAAAAAAAAAAAGACAGCAATCACTATCTTGGGGCAGTGAGATGGTTCAGCAGGTAAAACATCTATTGCGTAAGCTTAATGACCTGAGCTTGCACCCTAAAACCTACTTAAAGGAGAACAGGGACTGGGCATGATGCATGCCTTTAAGAAGCAGAGAAGTAATATCTCTGTGAATTCGAGGCTAGCCTGGTCTACAGAATGAATACCAGGACTACTGTTACACAGAGAAACCTTGTCTTGGAAAAATGAGAGAGAGAGAGAGAGAGAGAGAGAGAGAGAGAGAGAGAGAGAGAGAATATGAAAGGGTGAAAGGGTGATGGAGAACCAACTCCAACACACACACTAATTAAAAGAATTTTTTTTTTTTTTAACAAATCCAGGGCTGGCAAGATGGCTCAGTGGGGTAAAGGTGATTACTATACAAGCCTGAGTCCCAGAATCTATATAAAAAAACGAAAAGAGAATCAACTCCACAATGTTATCCTTTGACCTCCATGCCACAGCAGGCACACACCCCTCCCCCACAAAGTAATCAATTTTTTAAAAAAATTAAACATATGCCATAGTCTGCAGAGGCTGTTGGCATCATGGCCTGTGTAGCTGAAGCAACTGATTCTCCCGGAGGCTAAAGCCTAAACTCAAGATGTCAGCAAGGTTAATGTTTTCTTCCTGTATCTTCACATAATCTTTGGCATGTAATGACACTAGTTGTATCGAGTTGGGGCTCATCCCAAGATCTCACCATAACACAGGCACTTGACTCCATAATTCAGCCATCTGAGCTGTAGCTGAAGCCCCCTGAGATGTCTGGGGTTAGTAGCTCAACCTGAGTTGGGGAGTGCTATTCAGCCTGCAGCACCTGCACACAACACCTGCACACAGCACCTGCACACAACACCTGCACACAACACCTGCACACAGCACCTGCACACAGCACCTGCCCACAACACCTGCACACAACACCTGCACACAGCACCTGCACACAGCACCTGCACACAACACCTGCACACAGCACCTGCACACAACACCTGCACACAGCACCTGCACACAACACCTGCATACAGCACCTGCAGTACATCTCATCACAGGGCTTCATGGCTCTCATGAT